>CM053791.1:702795934-704024434 GCA_028749045.1 Cupressus sempervirens | reverse complement strand
TAACGTTTACAAGTTTTAAATATTCAAATATTCAAAAGGGGAAAAGAACACTTTATGCTAACCTCATATATTTCTTTCCCTATGCGTTTTTATGTTTTTGCGGGCCTGCATCATCGGATTGATATAGATCAATGGTTGGCGCTATCTCACTATGGGAAGTTGCACATTGTTTTTCCATAGCGACATAGCGCCTTTTAGCTAAGTGTCAGTGGGTCCTCCCTTTCCTTGTTGTTTCTCCGACGCCGAGTTTTGATAGATCCACGGTGGGCGCTATGGTGCTATCAAAAAATTTGTGTTCCTCACCGTTAGCGACATAGTGCCCAAACAAAAAGTGTTACTGCGGCAACATCAAAAGGAAGGTGGGTCCCAAGTATGCCCCATTGGATATCGATGATGAAATTTGGAAAACACGGTGGGACCCCAGGCAACATGGAAGGATGATTGTGCTTGAAACGAGGCTTTGATTCATCGCCAGATGGGTAGTTCGTTGATGTTAGCAGTTACTTGGACCCACGCCCCTTTTGAATGCATGAAGATTTCCTCACCCTCGGATCAGTCTGGATCGACGATAGGCGCTATCTCACTATGGAAAGCTGCGAGGATATTATCCATAGTGACATAGCGCCTCGACAACATGTGGCATAGATGATGTCATGGGCCCACCCTTCTCCAAAGTAATATTTGGCTCGTCCTTGGTGGCAGTTATCAGGTGGGTCATAGTATAGTGGTGATATTTCATTGGTCCACTCAACCAACTCGGTGTGCAATTGTACAATTTTTTTTATCACCATAGATCTAAGGAAATTGACGGTATGTGCTATCTTGCTATGGAAAGCTGCAAGGATATTACCCATAGCAACATAGCGCCATTGTGCCACGTGGATCAGTGGGGCCAAGTCCGCCAAGATGAGCATGCCAGGTGGTTTTCAAGTGTTTTTTGGGCCCAGAAGTTTTAAGGAGATAGCGCAGTAATAAAGTGAGTCTTCATGATCGTCAGATCAGTCTGGATCTACGGTGGGTGCTATCTCGCCATGGGAAATTTTTTGGAGGATATGCATAGAGACATAGTGCCTTGGCGACCTATGGCAGGGTGGGGCCAAGTATTATGAAACTACCAGTTGGTGCCAGTTAGTTTCACAGGGTCCGACTAAGGTATAAATAGGAGTTTAAGGCATTGACAGTTAGCGATCGGCAGTTAATGTAACTATCGCAGTCACAGTTTGCAAGGTGGCACGGTCAATTTAAATATCTGGTCAAATTCGGGGAGACCCACTAGGTGGCATAAAGAAATGAACTAATTGGTCCACGTGGCTTGTTTCGCTTACAATGTTCGGCTGACTCACTGACTCTGCTGATCCATGCACCAAAAATGATAAGAAATTGAGGTTTTACACGAATCTGATCTTCATGATCAATTCCAACCACCAGAAGTGAATGTGAAGCATGTAGAGACACTCTACCACCCCGATCTAATCTATCTACTTGGTTAGAGCATAGTTAAACTGCTACCTCTATCTTCTCAAGGCCCTGTTTTAGTTAACAGTCAAATTTTGTGGTACCTAAAGCTATACTTAGATCAAATTTCTTCATATCCCCATGATTGTTCTTGGTAGAGCCTTAATGGCAGTGGTTACAGGATAGTTTTGGAGGGAAAATCTTAGTTATGCCTAAACTATAAAGGCAATTTTTGTGAATTTTGTAAAGTCAACCTTTCTCTATTTTCTCTGTTATTGCTCTACAGATTCTCAGTGTAAATTCCCTTGTGCCTCTGAACTACATGATTTTTTTCCTTATCTCTTTCAGCCATTGGTATGAAAGTGCAAGAACTCTTTGCCTCTTACTGGTGTTTTCTAGAGATCTATGATCTGCATGACTGTATCTCCTTGGCCTATGAATGATAATATAAGTGAATCTCTCTTTCCTTGTGACATTCATCTTGGTCTTTTGATCTGCATGTGATTATTAGATTAAAGCAAGTCTGAATGTGTATATCCTGAGTTTCATTCTGGTTCAATAGTGCATATATGGGCAGAGATTGGTTTGAACACTCTATTTCGGTGCATCACCTCTTTAGATTAGATTAGGTAGATTTTCTTTCATGCTCTCCTTCTCCCTTTTCCTCTCCAAGAATAGTTAGGTGCATCCTGATAGTAAGAGGAAGTCAGCCTTCTCCGGAGACTCAACCGCATAGTTCAAGTCCCACAGCTTGGAGGTTGTTTCCATGTTTCACTAGGTTGTCCTCATGCATAGGCTTTAGACAAGGGTGCAAACCTCAGTGACAATAGTTTTTGGCACGCTCGGTGGGACTCTTTTCAGAAAATTTCAAGCCTACTGGTGTCAAAAGAGAAGATTTCAAGATCAATACCGAGGAGATAGTACTGGCTTCGGTATTTAAGCCTTCAAGAGGCTCATTCTTCAAAGTACTTGGTGACTCTGAGGTTCAAACACATATCTGGTTCCAGACCAAAGTCGTAGTGATTCATGCCCAGAGTTGAAACAAGGGCATCTTTTAGAGGTAAATTTCAGTATCAAGAGCTTTCATTTTTAAACCCTAGAAGAAGGAAGACTAGAATATCTTTATCACCAGTTAGGAGTGCAATAGTAACAAATACACCTACAAGATCTATCTCTACTCCTTTTGCTATTAGATCTCAGCCTAAACTGCCATCAATACATATCAATAGATCACTTGTCTATATGGTGTTGCCTAAAGCTCATACTTTTTCCATCTTTAATGGTGGGAGCCCTCTCTTATTAACCCAGAGACATGACATACCAGTAGCTGCACTCAAAAGCATACCAAAGTTTACTAGTGAAACTTCTATCTCTCCCTCGGAACACATTCAAGAGGTTGCAAATGTCTGCAATATCCATGGTATTACAGAGGATGATGTTGCAGTTAGGCTCCTAGCCTCATTATTGAAAGGAAAAGCACTACAATGGTATAGAGGTTTAGCTCATGGCTCTATAACAGATTGGGATGGCTTAGGAGTAGGATTATATAAACACTTTGAGGACAAAAGTGAAAATTTGTCACTTTTAGAACAGTTGACTGCTATAAAAAGAGCCCCCCATGAATGTATGAGTGATTTTAATTATAGATTTCAAAAGACATGGGATAGAATACCTACTTTAGTGAAGCCAACCCCTGGTAATGCCTTCTTGCATTACCTTAGAGCCTTTAACAATGATATTGCCACTACAATCCAAACTATGGGAGGAGATACCTTGCCTAATGCTTATGACATAGCAATAAAAGCAGAGAACATCCTAATACAAGGAGGGAAGCTAGCTTCAAGGCCTCCTATGCCTTTCTTCCCTGATGTTCCAAATCATCAACCAACAATGGCTCCCCTTCCCACAACTTCTACATCACAATCCCTTACTCTAGTCCCTCAAGCTTCCACATACTCAAATGGGATAGATGAAATCAAGGAGATGATGCAATCTCTGATGTAGAACATGGACAAAAGAGAGAAGAACCTTGATAAGAGATTGCAAGATCAAGGGAAGAGGTTGGAAGAGCAAGGAAAGAGGCAGGAGGATAATTTCTCTATGATGCAGAAAGTGAACAAGAAGGTGGTGACTTTAGAAAGACAACAAGCTCAAGGTAGTAAACCTCATCAATTGCAATATCAAACTCCAAGCAGTGGTAGGCCTCCAAATCCTAATCATTGGAACAATTCTTTTGATCAGAATAGGTAGGGTGGCAATGCTTCAACCTCAAATGTAAACCAAAGTAGGGCCATAGTCCCTCAAAACAATATGGCTCAAGATCAAGATTTTTGTTCCTCCTGTGACTACTCCTATGCCTATTGTATGTGTCAGAAGGCTGAATCTTTTATGGCTTTGACAGTCCAAGAACCTGCAAAAAAACAATCATACAAGGAGGATCAATTTAAAGATGCCTCAAATATGCAAGTTGAAGATTATTTAAACTTATGCAAGTTGCCTGAAGGCAACTTGCATAAAGTTAAAGCAGAACCAATTTAAACTTGCATTTATTTTTCATCAAATCTGATAATGGTGATGAGTATTGTAGTTATTAATTTGAAGATTATTGCTCCACTAATGGTATTCTTGGACAGAAAACTATTCTAAGGACTCCACAGGAAAATGGAGTGGCTAAATACATAAATAGGACTATAACGGCATGTGCAAGAAGCATGAGGCTGCATACAGGGTTGCCCTTAAACATGTGGGAAAAGGCTATCAATACTGTTGTATATTTGATTAATAAAGGTCTCTCTACTCCTTTGGGCTATGGTATTCCAGAGGAAGCATGGGCTGGTAAGAAGGTGAGTTAGTCTTGTCTCAAAACCTTCAGCTGTGAAGCATTTTCCATATAGATTCTAACAATAGAACCAAGCCGGAAGCTAAGTCAAAGAAATATGTACTTGTTGGATATGACAATAATGATGTTGGTTATAGGCTTTGGGATTTTGCAAATCATAAAATTGTAAGAAGCAAGGATGTCATATTCAATAAAAAAGTGTTGTACAAAGATCTGTTGTAGCAACATGAGAAGAAAGAAGATGATTATGTAGTACTGGACGATACTCTAAAAGATGATTTCCCAACCATTTCTCATGATGTGCAACAACCACAACAACAAATACCACACACATTAGTGAATGTTAGATGATCAACAAGGCTAAGTAGACCTCCAGGAAGATTGTGTCCTTCTTTGGACTCTATTTTACTAACAGATGCTGGAAAATCTGAATGTTATGATGAAGCTATGTAGCTGGATACTAAGATTCAGTGGGAGTCTTCCATGAAAGACAAAATTGACTCTTTGCTGAAAAATAAGACTTGGGATTTATGCAAGTTGCCTGCAGGTAAAAGGGATTTACAAAATAAATGGGTTTACAAGTTGAAAGAAGAGGATGGAGGTAAGAAAAAATTTATAGCCATGTTAGTTGTAAAAGGATTTGCACATAAAAAAGGCATTGATTTTGATGAGATATTCTCTCCTGTTGTTAAAATGACTTCTATTTGCACTATTTTAATTATTATGGCTATTGAAGATTTGCATTTGGAGTAGCTTGATGTTAAAACAACCTTCCTTCATGGTGATTTAGATGAAGTGATATATATGGTGCAACCATAGGGATTTGAGGTCAAAGGTAAGGAGAATTTAGTGTGCAGATTGAAGAAAAGTTCATATGGATTGAAGCAAGCACCTTGGCAATGGTATCTAACATTTGACAGTTTGATGCATGAGCATGGATATAGTAGTGATCATTCAGATCATTGTGTTTACTTTAAGAGGTTGGATGATGACAACTACATTATTTTATGTTTATATGTTGATGATATGCTTGTAGCTAGGTCTAACATGGAACACATTAAGGGGTTAAAGGAATAGTTTGCATATGCATTTCTTATGAAGGATTTGGGGGCAGGAAAACAAATCCTTGGTATGAAGATTTGTAGGTATAGGAAGAATAGGCAACGAACATTATTTCAAGCTGATCATATTGCAAAGGTGTTGCAACATTTCTCTATGGAGAATGCTAAAGTTGTCAGCACACCTTTACCTGGTCATTTGAAGTTGACTAAGGAGATGTGTCCCAAGACACAAGAAGAAGAGGATAAGATTTCCAAGGTACCTTATACTTCAGCTATAGGAAGCTTGATGTATGCTACAGTATGTACAAGGCCAGATATTGCATATGCAAGGGGAGTTGTTATCAGGTATATGAGTCATCAAGGAATTGAGCATTGGAATGCAGTTAAATAGATTTTCAGATATTAATTTAGAGGAACATCCAATAAGCGTCTACATTTTGGGGGCTCTATACTGATTTACGGGGATATGTTGACTCAGATTTGGTAGGGGATATTGATACTAGGCAGAGTACTATAAGTTATGTATTTACTATTATTGGAGCAATAGTGAGTTAGGTTTCTCGATTGCAGAAGGTTAATGCTTTATCCAGTATAGAGGCAAAGTATGTTGCTACTAAAGAGGTAGCCAAAAAGATGATATGGCTTCAATTCTTTATCTAGAAGAATTGGGACACCCTCAGAGGGATAATTATTTATTTATAGATAGTTAGAGTGTCATTCATCTTGTAAATAATTCAACTCTACATTCAAAGATAAAACACATTCAGTTGTGGTACCATTTTATTCGGTCAATTTTGTATGATGGATATTTAAAGATGGAGAAGATTCATATAGATGACAATCCAACAAATATGTTTACAAAGGTAGTGACAAGGGAGAAGTTGAATTCCTCTTCAGCTTTGATTGGTCTTCTAAACTGAATAGAATAAATGAACAATAGAGTTCAGGGTGGTTTGATCTAGTGGAGGCCCCATGTGGTAACGATATTGCTACAAGATCAGTGTCCAAGTGGGAGATTATTTTCTAGTGTGGAGTATGATCAGTCCCCAAGTGGGATATTGTCAATTTGAGGTGACTGATCAAGGAAGTATTGTACATACTTCATAAATTCTTTGGCTATTATTTATTCGCCAATTAATGGCCAACATGTTGTAACTAATTTTTTGCCCTAAAGCAGTAAAAATACTTGTATAAAGGGGCTTTGGGTTAGGGATTTTTCTTAAGGTGTGATGTGAAAATTTCTTCTTGCAGTGGTATTGAGCTGTAAGGGATTACGAATTGTAATCAGGTTGTAATCACTAGATCATAATAATATTGAACTTGTTGTTTGGTGGAGGTAGCCTAGGGTTTTCTAATATTGTTTATATTTGTATGTAATTGTTATTTCTATATAAGGTTTAATCATAACAAGTGGTATCAGAGTGAGGTTGTTTTTTTAGTTATCCTCTACACAAAAGTCTCCTGGTTGAGTGGGAGCGATGGAAGACAAGGGTAAGCTGAGGGTTGAAAATTTTAATGGGTGGAACTTTTAGTTATGGAAAATGCAAATGGAGGACTATCTATATCAGAAGGATTTATGGAAGCCTTTGGGAAGGAAAAATTAAATACTAAGGAACTATGACAAATGAGGACTAGGAGATTTTAGATAGAAAGGCACTTGGAAGTATTCGATTATGCTTGGCACCATCAATGACATTTAACATTACAAAAGCAAAGACGATAGAATAGTTGATGGAAACCCTAGTGAAATTATATGAAAAGCTCTCTGCTTCAAATAAGGTATTTCTCATGAAGCATTTATTTAATATGAAAATGGTAGAAGGTGGATCTATTGTGGATCATTTAAATGAGTTTAATACTATTACTAATTAGTTATCTTCTATGGGTATTAATTTTGATAAATAAATTAGGGCTCTCTTGATTTTGTGTTATTTTCCTAAAATGGCTTGGTAATGGATGTGAGTAATTTTGTTTTCAAATTTAATCTCCTAAAATATAATGATGTGATTGGTATTATTTTGAGTGAGGAAACTCATAGGAAAGCCTCAAGTGGATCTACATCAGGAAAGAAAAATGACTAAAAGAGGAAATAATTTGAAAAATCATGGGAAATCAAGAGGAAGGTCAAAGGAGAAAAGGTCTCAATGGAGAGGACCAAATGGTTGTTAGTACTGTGGAAAACCAAGGCATAAGAAGAAATATTGTTGGAATTGAAAGAAAAATGAAGGAGATAAACTAGAAGGGAACAAGGAGGCAAATGTAGTAAGTACCAAATCCGAAGAGGATGTTTTGCTTCTATCTTTAGAAAGTGTTGATGATTCATGGGTTTTAGTTCTCTTTATTTCATGCTACACCTCATAGAGGTTTATTTCATTGATTATGTCCAAGGGGATTTTGGATTTTTTTATTTGGGGGATAATGAACCCTATCAGATTGTTGGAAAAGTAAAAGTTAAGATTAAGTTACAGAATGAGAATCACTGGCTACTACGTGAGGTAAGACATGTTCCAAGGCTGAGTAGGAATTTATTTTCAGCAGGGCAACTCAGTGATAAGGGTTGTGTAATTACTTTTAATGATAAAAATTAGAAGGTTTGAAAAGGTTCCCTTGTAGTAGCAAAATGTGTGAAAGTAGACACCTTATATCTTTGTACATGTCTTATTGTTCCTTCTACTTTGATTGTTTCAAAGAAAAATGAATGTTCAGTAACAGTTGCTACAGCTGAGTAGGGAGAACAAATAGTTGTCGTAGATTTTGATATACCACTACAACATAATAGACTTGGGCACATGAGTGAGAAATGTATGAAAGTAATTCATTCAAAGCAAGTTTTACCAAGTCTAGAATGTGTCAATATGAATTTCTATGAAAGTTGTGTGTATGGAATACAAAACAGAGTGAGTTTTGTGAAGATTGCGAAGGAAAATAAAAGTGAGAAATTAGAATTTGTGCATATAGATGTATGGGGACCAGCTTAGGTGTCTTCCCTTGGTGGCTCTCATTATTATGTTACATTTATTGATGATGCAACTAGAAAACTATGGGTTTATTTCCTTAGACATAAATTTGGTGTATTTCAAAATTTTAAGAAATGGAAATGCTTGGTTGAAAATAATATCGGTAGGAAATTAAAATGTCTAAAATCTAATAATGGTGGTGAGTATTGTAGTCATGAATTTGAAGATTATTGGTCCACTAATGGTATTTTTAAATAGAAAACTATTCCAAGAACTTCACAGGAAAATGGAGTGGTTGAACGCATGAACATGACTATAATGGAGAGTGCAAGGAGCATGAAGTTGCATGCAGGGTTTCCCTTACACATGTGGGTGGAGGCTATCAATACTATTGTATATTTTATTAATAGAGGTCCCTCTACTCCTTTGGATTGTGGTATTCTAGAGGAAGCATGGACTGGTAAGAAGGCAAGTTATTCTTTTCTCAAAGCCTTCGATTGTGAAGCATTTGCTCATATGGATTCTGAAAATAGAACCAAGTTGAAAGTTAAGTCAAAGAAATGTGTGTTTTTTGGATATGGCATTGATGAATTTGGTTATAGGCTTTTGGATTTTGAAAATCATAAAATTTTAAGAAATAAGGATGTCATATTCAATGAGAAAGTGTTGTACAAAGATCTATTGCAAAAACATGAGAAGAAAGAACATGATTATGTAGTGCTAGATGATACTCCAAAAGATGATGTTCCAGCAATTCCTCATGATGTGCAACAACTGTAACAAAAAATACCATATACACCAGTGAATGCTAGATAATCAACAAGGCTAAGTAGACCTTTTGAAATATTTTCTCCTTCTTTGTACTCTATTTTACTAATAGATGTTGGTGAACCTGAATGTTATGATAAATTTGTGTAGGTGGATACTAAGATTCAGTGGGAGTCTTCAATGAAAGACAAAATGGACTCTTTGCTAAAAAATAAGACTTGGGGTTTATGCAAGTTGCCTGTAGGTAAAAGGGATTTATAGAATAAATGAGTTTATAGGTTGAAAGAAGAGGATGGAGGTAAGAAAATATTTAAAGCCAGGTTAGTGGTAAAAGGATTTGCATCTAAAAAGACATTGATTTTTATGCGATATTCTCTCCTTTTGTTAAAATGACTTCTATTCGCACTATTTTAAGTATTGTGGCTACCAAAGATTGGCATTTGGAGCAGCTTGATGTTAAAACAAGCTTCCTTCATGGTGATTTGGATGAAGAGATATATATATGGCACAACCACAGGGATTTGAGGTCAAAGGTAATGAGAACTTAGTGTGCAGATTGAAGAAAAGTTCATATGGATTGAAGCAAGCACCTTGGCAATGGTATCTAAAATTTGACAGTTTTATACATGAGCATGGATATAGTAGGTGTCATTCAGATCATTGTGTTTACTTTAAGAGGTTGGATGATGACAACTACATTATTTTATGTTTATACATTGATGATATGCTTGCAGCTTGGTCTAACATGGATCACATTAAGGGGCTGAAATGCCGGTTAGCACATGCATTTGCTATGAAAGATTTGGGGGCAAAAAAAAAAATCCTTGGTATGAAGATTTGCAAAGATAGAAAGAGCAAGAAATTAACATTATCTCAAGCTGATTATATTGTGAAGGTGTTCAAACATTTCTCTATGGAGAATGCTATAGTTGTTAGCACACCTTTACTTGGTCATTTGAAGTTGACTAAGGAGATGTGTCCCAAGACACAAGAAGAGTAGGATAAGATGTCCAAGGTACCTTATGCTTCAGTTTTAGGAAGCTTGATGTATGCTATGGTATGTATTAGGCTAGATATTGCACATGCAGTGGGATTCGTTAGCAGGTATATGAGTCATCCAAGAATTGAGTATTGGAATGTAGTAAAATAGACTCTCAGATATCTAAGAGGAACATCTAGTAAGTGTTTGCACTTTGGGGCTCTACTACTTATTTATAGGGATATGTTGACTAAGATTTGGCCGAGAATATTGATACCAAGTAGAGTACTACAGGTTATGTATTTACTATTGGTCGGGTAGTTGTGAGCTAGGTTTCTAGGTTACAAAAAGTTAATGCTTTATCCACTACAGAGGCTGAGTATGTTGCTACTACAGAGGCAACTAAGGAGATGATATGTCTTTAGTTATTCTTGGAAGAATTGGGACACCCTTACAAGTATAATTATTTGTTTATAGATAGTTAGAGTGCCATTCATGTTGCAAAGAATTTAGTTCTACATTTAAAGACAAAACACATTCAGTTACGGTACCATTTCTTTCGGTCAATTTTGGATGATGGACAGTTAAAGCTAGACAAGATACATATAGATGACAATCTAACATATATGTTTACAAAGATAGTGACAAGGGAGAAGTTGAATTCCTTTTCAACTTCAGTTGGTCTTCTAGACTAGAACAGGAATAAAAGAACAACAAAGTCCATGGTGGTTTGATCCAGTGGGAGACCCATGTGGTAGCGGTATTGCTATAGGATTAGTCTCTAAGTGGGAGATTGTTGTCTAGTGTGGAGTCTTGTCAGTCCCCAAGTGGGAGATTGTTAGTTTGTGGTGACTAATCAAGGAAGTACTGACATACTTCATAAATTCCTTGGCTATTATTTATTTTCCAATTTATGGTTGACATGTTGTAACTAATTTTTAACTCTAAAATGGAAAAAAATACTTGTATAAAAGGGCTTAGGGTTAGGGATTTTTCATAATGTGTGATACAAAAATTTGTTCTTGTGGCTATATTGAGCTGTAAGGGATTACAAATTGTAATCAGGTTGTAATCACTAGATCATAATAATATTGGACTTGGGTAAGTGCACCAAGTTGAAGTGCCAAAAAGATGACACCCATTTTTTTCTAACTTTGAATAGCACATACGCACTTTTTAAAACCCCAAAATATCAAAAATGGGTTGCAAACCCACAACCCATTCATTTTTTCATGATTTTGCAACTTCCTCTCCTCACAGCGCATATGCGAATTCAGCAAATTGAAGATTTTTGCGACCCGCCTCGTCAATATGCCTCCTCATTGTCGAAGTTCAAGATCATGATCACATCATATGTTGTCTAGCCTTCTTTTTGCATTGTTTTATATGTTTTTGTATTGTTTTGTAGGTTTTTCTAAAATTTTCTTTTAATTTGTTTATTTATTTAGATTGCAATTGGTTTCTTATCAGGAAATGTGAATGATGAACTGAAAAATCCCCAACAAGATCAAAACCAAAACCCTCAACAAGATCCAAACCAAAACCCTCCACAACAAGAACAAGAAATTCTGCAACCTACACTGATTGGAAGACCTCCTCCTGGCACACAAAACAACATAATAAATGAAATAGAAAGAGACAAAAATGAATTAGAAGCACTGATTGGTAGGTTGAAAGCTTTTTGACAAACCAATCCAATGAGAACTCAATTGACATCCTCCCTTGAGTCCATTATGACCCACGTAGCTTCTGTTAGTGGTCAATTGGATATTTGGGAGGTTAAGAGGGATGAACAAAAAAGATATTATGCAAACAAATTATCATATCATGATGTAAAAAAAAAGATATACCAAAAGGTAGCATTTGTGCATTGTTTAGAAAGCTTGGTGAACAAAATACTATTAGAGAGACAACTAAATGGTTCGCCATCCATTGGTGCATACATGATGGTATTAGAAATAATTTTTGGGATAGATGGTGGATAGTTTCTGATGCCCCTCCCTGCAATAATCATGAGGTCCCAATGTATTTCTTAAGGAAATTGTATTGTGAGTTTGCCCTTGGGGAGATCCTCAATTATTTTGATATATTAAAATCTTAGGGTAGAGGTGGGGGGTCATCATTTGAGAGGTTGGGGGCACGTCGTGACCCTAATGTAGTTAGGGCACCTGTGGTCAAGCCACAAGGTGAGCATGAGACTATTCCTTCAGTTGTGAAGGAACATGTAGAGGCCAGCACTCTAGGGACTATTAATGCTTTGACGCAAACCCTAATTCATTGCACGAGTCCATTAGTTGAGGAGGAGCCTTCTTTGAGTCATGGTCACATGTGCACATCATGCAGATCCTTATGCACATTTGCCAGTCATGCTGGAGATGGTGCAGATGATGGGCTAGTCACTGATCAGTTCCTGAATGAGACATTTGGCATTGACACACAGGTAAATTAAAATTATATTAAACTAATTTGATCACATTTCATATGTATAGTTAATGACTAATTAATTAGCATGTATTGGCATTATTCAAAATTCAGGGTCAAAGTGTTGGCGACCCTAGTAGCCATCCCCTAACCCCATTTTTCATCCCGTCGACAAGTCCAGAGGTAGGTATCGATTTAATCATTTAAATTAACACATATATTTATTAAGTAATCATATGAAGGATTGACAAAAAAATTATGCATGTGCATCAGTTCTCTATAGGACCGTTGACATTCACTACAGACTCTAAGCCTATACATGATACGAGATTCATAAAGGTACATTTGTTTCATATTAATTTAATTAATTTGATTATATTTGTTTCATGTTTCATGTTACATGTAATGTGTATTGTATGACATGCAACTCTTGACATCTGAGACTCCTCCTAATCTTCGGCAATCCATCGATCATTGAGTGGCTACAACTATGGCTAGTTTAGAGCCATTGACTGAGGTATGAAAGAATTTTCTTGGTTTTAGTTGTTTTTTATAATAGTTAGTATCAAAATTTCTAATGCTATTTATAAGTGATTATATTGATTGAATTTTTGTAGGGTCTTGTTACACCTGATCGTCCACAAGCCTTTGAGGTGGACTTGCAGAGCGACTATTTGATGGCTGTAAGAAAATTATTAATTTTTTGTGTACATATATTTGATTTCAATGTATAATAACTATTGATTCATATCTAATTTTTTTGTATTAGCTCGAGTTAGAGAAGAGCCTCAACAAGAGGATGAGCGAGCATCTGAGGAAGACCCCATCATCCCCATCATCTCCCTGCACATGATGACTGAAGACCTGTAGAGATTTGTTTCCTTCTCCTCGTGGGAAGGAGAAGATATAGTTGATAGACACACATGTATAGGCATCATCGGACATATATGTTGGATTTTATGTCAATGGACATATTCAATATACATTTGATGTATGACATTTATTTGATGCATGACATTATTAGACTTATGACATTATTGGTTAATATATGATATGTTTGTTCATGTATGACATTATTGGTTATCATAATATATTATGTGTTTGTTAATGTATGACATTATTGGTTATCATTTTATATTATATGTTTGTTTATGTATGACATTATTGGTTATCATTATATATTATATGTTCCTTCATGTATGACATTATTGGTTAACATAATATATTATATGTTCGTTCATGTATGACATTATTGGTTATGTAATATATTATATGTTTGTTCATGTATGACATTATTGGTTATCATAATATATTATGAGGTTGCATGGGTACTTGTACCCACACCCTGGTACTCATACCCACGTACCCAAGTACCAGGTACACATATCCCAAGTACTAGTTACTCAGTGGAGAGCATCATAACTAAGGACCTTGATTGAGATTTCAATTTTTTTTTTCTTCAATTTTTTGTTTGTGTATCAGCTCATTGTATATCAAGCTTAATTCAATATCTAATCATTTCGAAACTTTGATAGAATATTGATTAACAATAAACTTTATCACTGTTCAAGCATAAATTTATCATATCGTCATATGATTTATGATCTTGTTCATGTTTAAAGTTTTCCTTCTTTGTTATTTGTTTATCAAGCTTAATTCAATACCTAATCAGTTTGAAACTTCGATATAATACTGATCAACAATAAAATTTATCAATGTTAAAGCCAAAAATTTATCATTTTCAATATGTCATTGTCATATGATTTATGATCTTCTTGTTCATGTTTAAAGCCTACCTTCTATGTTATGCATCTAAACATTTATCATAAATTATTATTACAAACATATAACAAATCTGAAACTGAAAATAATACATTACATTTGCAAACTTTAATACTATTCTTGATTTGAAAAATCATTTTCATGACTCATAAATTTAGGTTTTCTATAAATATAAAAGTATAATTAAAAATAAAATTTGACATACCCAAGCACCCCCGTCCCCTATTATAAAAAATAGTTGTACCTGTACCTATACCCATACCCATACCCATACCCATACCCATACCCTAAGTACCCTTGTCCCTATGCAACCTTGTATATTATATGTGGATCTTGGTGTTTTCTCTGCACCTATGTGGTCTATAGGATCTATTGCTACTTAGAACATCCCCTGACCTTGTCCAACCTCCTCACCAGGTTAACTGATCCAAACTTGCAGCATCACTCCCTTACTCTTCTAGGAATAGTATCCCTCCAAAGGTTTTATAGGTCTACTAGGGTGCCATAGCAATCCCCAGTCCAACCACGGTTTCCATGATGTCCCAAGGTATTATTGAAACACTTTTACTATGCTTGAATGGATAACAACAATGGGTTTGTACCTAATTTCAAGATTTCTTCACAAAAGGGCTACAAGGAGAGCCCCTAATTAGGCCTCCACCCAAATTTCTAGTGCCAATAGCTCCTTTGCCTTAGAGTTTTAACACCTCTGGACTTAATAAAAATTGATACATAGGACCCATGCTTAAGGATTTTTAGGGTCTCAGGGTACATATAGGACGTACAACAAAAATAGAAAAATTGAGGGTTTGGTAGTGTTTTCTTGGTTTCCTACTATCCCCACTTTTAAGACACCTTCCACACTTCATCAAGACTCCTCCTCCATAATTTATAACCTCCTCATACCCCTCTTCAATCCCTTAGAAGGGCAAGCCTTCATTCTTCAAGCTTTACTCTCGAGAGCTCTTTCTTTGCTGACAATCCCTAGTCGGGCATTGCCTAGCTCGCCTAGGGCTTGGTCAAAGAATTATTTGCACTCACTTTCAGGGCCCTTGATTGCATAATATAATACATTAGGGTATGTATCTTGAAATCTAGAAGACCATGGAATTTCCATGGCGAAGACAAGACTTATAGCCCTTTCATGATATACAACTCCAAAACTGGTAGCAGATAGGTATCTTTGAAGAAATTTACAAAACCTTTCAAAACTTGGTCACAAACTATAACTAATGCATGAAAAATGGAAAAAAAACAATAAGACAACTACAACATGCAAAAAAATTATAATAGGCATGTGATTTGCCTCCAAACAAGATTAAAAACCAATAAAATATGTGCTAAAACAGTCACAATCTGTTACATACTTTCCAACAATATGGATTCGTACAAGAAATGAGTTGCCAACCCTTGATTAGGGTTCCTCCAAGCATAAATAGGTTGCTCCTCAGGTTAGAGATAGGTTTTATGGCTTTTTCAAAGCTTCTTTACAAAGTACATGAAAATATTAAACCTATGTTGGAACTCAATATTGGTTTTCACGACAAGAAAGAAGATATTCTTAGTCAGTTAAATATTCTTGCTTGGCAGTCTAGGAGAACTCGAGAAGATTAGCATAGAGCTAGTAGAGTTCTTAGGGAGGAAGAAGATATAGATGATGTTCTTAGACAACTACAACAACAAAGATAAAGACAAAACCAAATAACCTCTAGAAACCAAGAATCCCAAATATCTTAGTTTGTGAACCATTGTTAGAAAAATTAGAGTTTGTATTCTCTAGACAATACAGTAGATCTCAAAAAAGGGAAGGTATCCTTGCTTCTCTATTTCAATAATTACAAGACCTTAACTTCTCACCAAACCTTTCAAGGTCTAGGAGAAAAGCAAAAAGTATACCTTCATCTCCTCTGAAGGAAACCCAGTCAACTCCCACCCTACTATTTGGAAAACTTAAACTTTATATGGAAAAAATCTTCCCCCTAAAGTCACTATGTCAACTCTAATTGGTGCAATGGATCAACCATGGGGAGCTTCCACCTCTTAAGTGCTAATCTAAACAACCTACCCAAAGGAGCTAAGGAAATCTTGCCCAAGTTCAATGGTAATTCCTATCGAGAGATGGTTGAAAATGTAGGAAATCCTTAAATGTTTGTTGACTCTGTAAGTTGTCATCTTGAATATAAATTTGATGTAAAAAAATAGGGCAATATCCTAGTAATGTTAGAATATCATTCATGCATTATTCCAACAAGAAGCCAACAGATCCTTAAGACTCAGGGCAATACATTGTGCCCAAAGTAGCTGAACGAAGGTAAACATCATTTTTGTCAAACTTTTGGTTCAAAGTTTCAAAGTTCAATGACTCCAAAATCTCATTTCCTAAAAAAATTCATACTTTTGTAAGTCATCCAAAAGTTAAAAAATCTCCCCTATGAGTGCCTTAGATCGAACTCTAACAAATTGGATAAATTGATTGAATATGTCATAGGTCATCAATTTCTGCCTAAAGTTGTTGATAAATAATTAACTAATGTTTTATCTTTAGAAATCGGTTAAAATTATGCAGTTCATTCCTCCATTGTTAAATTTGAGGCTAAATTTGGTTCATATGAAAAATATGTCTCATTAAATATGAAGCTCAAACCATATATTTCTATGTTCATACACAACTATAAGATCAATAATTGTATAGTTGACTATAGGGCCTCTGACAACACAATGCCTTGTATGTTTTGAAATCCTTAGATCCACCCCCTCCCCCCTAACTAAAATCTTTGGTAAATGGTCTTTTATGGATTATAAGAAGGCCCCCCTAGTACAACAAATAAAAAATGCTCAATTTGCATTAGCCACTCATCTAGGCAACACACTAAAGATAACTATTTTGGTTCCTAATAGCCTAGTTAGTAATGACATGTTGAGAAAGATTTTTTGTAGGGACCTAGGAGGAAAAGTTAAATTGGATTGGTCCCAAGATACTATACTAGTGGGTAACGAAATTGTGACACTCCAACCAAATGGAAAGTCTATGTACATTCCTTTCATTAGAAGATCCTCGAGCCCAAATTCTATGCACTAGGTGTTAAATTTCTAACTACATTATTTTAGGAGGGGAAGAGGTTGTTGAATCTAAACTTAATAATAAGGATTCCCTATAGGATATTGATTTTAATGGTATTTTTTCATCCAATAGTATAGGAGTTGGTGTAGTGTTGATATCACCACAAGGTGATAAATTCCCTTATTCTTTTAAACTAGAATAAAACAACACAAATACAACAATGGAGTACGAAGCCTTGTTGGTAGGAATTGTCGAGCCTTGTTGTTAGGGGAATATCAAATGTGAAAAACCCAAAGTTGAAGAAGTATCAAAATAGGGCATGGGATGAAGTAGAAATATTTGAGGATTACTTTATTACCATAAAAAAAACATGTTCAAAATGATGTGTATGCTCACCCCTTTACCTTCTATCACGAGTCTCCATCATTGGATGAGATGACATATCCAGTTTCCACAGTCAAAGATCACTGCCTTATGGCATTTAGTGACCCTTAGGGACATTTTAGTTCAGCATGCTTGAGAATATTTGAGCTCTCAACAGGATAGGACAAACTTAGGACTAGTGATTACCTAGCCACCTAGAGCTAACGAAATAGACAGTTCAATCCCACGAAAAACGGTGAGGGAGATTTGGTAGTTGGCAACTTTGTACTAGCCAACACTACAAGTTTCAACATCACCTAAGATGGCGTCACAAAATCAAAATGGAGTAATATCTCCAAAAAGTGAGAGATGTTATTGTAGGTCACCACAACACAGTCCTATAGGACCTAGAATTGCATCCATATCTCACATGAGCTCTGAGATATGCCATGTCAAAGATCGATGCCCTATGGCATTTAGTGACCCTTAGGGACGTTTCAATTTGGCATGTCCAAGAATGTTCGAGCACTCAATGGGAAGGGATGAGCTTGGGATTAGGGTTCACTCGGCCACCCAGAGCTAATAGAACAGACAGTTTGATCCCATGATGAACAATGAGGGAGATTCAGTAGTTGGCAAATTTGTACTGGTCAACACTACGAGTTTCAACATCACTCGAGATGGGGTCAAAAAATAAAAATAGAGTAAGATCTCCAAAAAGAAAGAGAGGTTATTGTAGGTCTTTGCAGCATGGTCCTATAGAACCTAGAATTGCATCCATGCGTCACACGAGCTCTGAGATATGCCCCATCAAAGATTGTTGCCCTATGGCATTTAGTGACCGTTAGGGATGTTTCAATTTTGCATGCCTGAGAATGTTTGAATTCTCAATGGGATAGGATGAGCTTGGGTCTAAGGTTTACTTGGCCACTTGGAGCTAATAGAATAGACAGTTTGATCCCATGACGAACAGTGAGGGAGATTTGGTAGTTGGCAACTTTGTACTAGTCAAAACTATGAGTTTCAACATCACTCGAGATGGCATTGCAAAATCAAAATAGAATAAGATATCCAAAAAGAGAGAGAGGTTATTATATTTCTCCACAACATGGTCCTATAGGACTTGGAATCGCATCCATATCTCACACGAGCTTCAAGATATGCCCCGTCAAAGATCGCTGCCCTATGGCATTTAGTGACCCTTAGGGATGTTTTGATTTGGTGCACCCGAGAATGTTTGAGCACTCAAAAAGATGGGATGAGATTGTGGCTAGGGTTTACCAAGACACCCAGAGCTAATGGAATATACAATTCAATCCCATGATGAACGGTGAGGGAGATTTGGCAGTTGGCAACTTTGTACTAGCCAAAACTACAAGTTTCAACATCACCCAAGATGGCATTGCAAAATAAAAATGGAGTAAGATCTCTAAAAAGTGAGAGATATTATTGTAGGTCTCTGCAACACGGTTCTATAGGACCTATAATCACATCCATATCTCACATGAGCTCCAAGATATGCCCCATCAAAGATCGTTGCCCTATGGCATTTAGTGACCCTTAGGGACGTTTCGGTTTGGCATGCCCAAGAATGTTTGAGCGCTCAATAGAATGGGATGAGCTTGGGGCTAGGCTTTACCTAGCCACCCAAAGCTAATAAAATAGACATTTCAATCCCATGATGAATGGTGATGGAGATTTGGTGGTTGACAACTTTGTACTGGCCAACACTATGAGTTTTAGCATCACCTGAGATGGCATCGCAAAATCAAAATGGAGCAAGATCTTCAAAAAGAGAGATTTTATTGTAGGTCTCCGCAACATAATCCTATAGGACCTAGAATTGCATCCATATCTCACATGAGCTCCGAGATATGCCCCATCAATGATTGTTACCCTATGGCATTTAGTGACCCTTAAGGACATTTTGATTCGGCGTGCCCAAGAATGTTTGAGTTCTCAATGGGACAAGACAAGCTTGGGGCTAGGATTTACCTAGCCACTTGGAGCTAACAAAATAGACAGTTCGATCCCACAATGAATGGTGAGGGAGATTTGGAAGTTGGCAACTTTGTACTGGCCAAAACTACGAGTTTCAGCATCACCCAAGATGGCGTTGCAAAATCAAAATAGAGTAAGATCTCTAAAAAGAAAGAGAGGTTATTATAGATCTCCACAACATGGTACTATAGGACCTATAATTACATCCATATATTTCATGAGCTCTGAGATATGCATCATCAAAGATTGCTACCCTATGGCATTTAGTGACCCTTAGGGATGTTTCGGTTTGGCATGCCCGAGAATGTTCGAGTGCTCAACAAGATAGGTTGAGCTTGGGGCTAGGGTTTACCTATCCACCCAGAGCTAATGGAATAAACAATTTGATCCCATGTTGAACAGTGAGGGAGATTTGGTAGTTGACAACTTTGTACTAGTCAACACTACAAGTTTTAACATCACCCAAGATGGCATCGCAAAATCAAAATGTAGTAAGATCTCCAAAAAGTGAGAGAGGTTATTGTAGGTCTCTGCAACACAGTTCTATAGGACCTAGAATTGCATCTATATCTTGTACAAGCTCTGAGATATGCTCCGTCAAAGATTGCTGCCCTATGGCATTTAATGACCCTTAGGGATATTTCGGTTTGGTGTGCTTGAGAATGTTCGAGCACTCAATGAGATGGGATGAGCTTGGGGCTAGGGTTTACCCGGCCACCTAGAGCTAATAGAATAGATAGTTCAATCTCATGATGAATGGTGAAGGAGATTTGGTAGTTGGCAACTTTGTACTAGCCAACATTACGAGTTTTAGCATCACTTGAGATGGCATCACAAAATCAAAACAGAGTAAGATCTCCAAAAAGAAAGATAATTTATTTTAGGTCTCCACAAAATGGTCCTATAGGACCTAGAATTGCATTCATAGCTCACATGAGCTTAGATATATGCTCCGTTAAAGATCATTGCCCTATGGCATTTAGTGACCCTTAGGGATGTTTTGATTTGGTGTGCCCAAGAACATTCGAGTGTTCAATGGGATAAAATGAGCTTGGGGCTAGGGTTTACCCAACCACCTAGAGCTAATAGAATAGACAATTCGATCCCATGACCCTTTTCCCACTAAGTTGCAAATTTGAGCAACTTTTACAACTTTCAACAATGCAACTTTGCACAAAAAGTGCAATTTTTACAATTTTCACTTGATTACACTTCTACAACTTGGAAAAGGTTCAAAAAAACTAAAATAAATTATTTCCAAATGCTCAACCCTTCACCAATTCCCAAACTCTTGCCATTCACAAATCAACACACTACAAGAGGTCAAATCCTTCATGGTACTTGACCTAGGGCTTGATTGGAAAAATCACAAAACACATCCTCTAGTCTTGAAATCCTAGAATCTTAAAAAGGACCCTATTAGCTACCATTTTCCAAGTGGGCATGAAATTTCAACCAAGGAAATTGCAGTTAAAGGCCCAATTTTGCTATGTGCACCAAAATGTTGTCCTAAAAATCTAGTTTCACTAAAAATGCAATAACTTGAGTTAGAGAACATGTAGAACAATGAGACTAGAAGAAAAAGAAATTTGATTCAAAGTTCTATCTCAAAAATCCATCACATTTGGTCTAAAAGTTCATACATTTTGTGCAACATGAAAACAACAGTAAAAATGACTCTAAAATTGAATTGAATTTCTTTGCAATTTCTTCCAATCCGTATATTAATGCCCTCCAGACCTCACAAATGAGGTTTATATATCTCCTATGTATATTTTAATGGTTAGAACCAATATTTTAATAGTTATAACCCTTTTCCCACTAAGTTGCAAATTTGAGCAACTTTCAACAATGCAACTTTGCACAAAAAGTGCAATTTTTACATTTTTCACTTGATTCAACTTCTACGACTTGGAAAAGGTTCCAACATACCTAAAAACAACTAAAAAAAACTAACTCCTATGATTTCTTGACCAAAAACATTAAAAATCCCAAAAAAATTTAATGAGCAACTTTTGCTTATAAATTACATAAAGTGCCTTAAGCATACAAAATGGTGTCTTTCTTTGACAACCATGGACTTCTCATCCAAGGGTTGTTTATTCGAGCCTAAGTAGGTGTAAAAACATGAAAACCAAAACATAAACCAAGTTGCAAGCACCTATCGGCTTATCAGTTTCAAATTTGGTATAACACCTAAATTGGAGGTTGATGCTTTTTCCTATTAGTATGATGACAAATCTACCATGGTTGTCTATCGTTCCATTAAATTATAGGAAATCTCATGATGTATTTGAAGAGGCCCTTTGATACCTTTGTATGTCTCTATGAACTTTGTAAAAACCACTAGATTGGGATAGTATCTAAGATCATGGAGGAAACATTGTGTCTACTAATCCTATTTATCATTATGATGGTGTATATTAGCATGTATATCTTCATAATATTGTGTATTTAGACTTGATGATCCATTTGCCTTGGTGCCCTGCACCAGTTTCCTTCAAGAAAAATGATGTAATCATCCCCTTTCTATTCTAATTGTAACTTGGGGATGGGTTACTAACATGTATCATATGTAATTATTCATACTAATGCAGGGAATAGTCAGAGGATGCATATGATTGGTGCAAAGTCTATAGCCTTAATCCACCAAAACCTTCTTAAGTGCCTAGTAGCACCCAAACCAATGCAAGATGCCAAAAAAGGTTTCTAGCCTTTACCCAATACTAACCTCTGTCTCTTCAAGTGGACTCCACTTATCCAAGGTCTTACCCTCTCCCTAGGGTTCTTAGCAAACTTGGGCCAAAATAAGGCTTTAGGGACACTAGCCCTCAACTAGGCCAAATAGGGTAAATTAGGAAAAATGCTTTCAGTGGTTCGAAAAAAGACTTTTTTTTGTCATACTTAGTCCTACCCCACTGGAATTAATCCACTTTTAGGGTTCCCACACCACCAATAGACCTATTTCCCAAATCTAGGCCTAGAAATCCTAGTAGGTCTATTTTTAGTTTTCCAAGGTTAACTCCCAAACTACCCAAAAAAATATGTCAAAAAAAACACCTTTTTGGATACCCGTTTCCAAAATCTTGAAGATTCCAAAGAATCATGGGCTGATCCTACTCTAGCATACCCAAACACCAACTAGGCTCATAGCCCTAATAGGCCTAATTAGGTTGGCTTTCCAAGGCAAGGGTCAAGAGATGGGGTCATAGAATCAGAAAAACCACTTGGGACTCTTCCTCACCATGCCAAAAATCCATTTCACCCTTCACCTAGGTCATTATAGCAAATTTGAGAGTTTTACACCAATTTCTCTTCAAAATCGGGCTGAACACATGATGATGTTCAGCCTAGGGTTGCAAGCAAAAATGGTAAACTGACTTTTTTGCCCTTGAAAATATGCCATATATAAGAATACACCCCTAGATTTCTTCCCACCAAATTGCATCAAGATCTCACTGTTGGATTGCAAGTTAGAGGGCCATAAGTGCAATCTAGTCATTTTATAGGCTTACCCAGGTAGCTCTCAGTAAAATAGTAATATCTTACACAAATGAATAGATTAGAACCTCAAACCAAATGAAAATGAAAGATAATTCAAATACCTATCCAACCATATCAAATTTTAACATGTTTCAATCTGTACACATTTGTACAATAGCAAAACACAAGAAAAATGGCAAAAAATCAGATTTTTATTGCTTCAAAAGACATCAAATCTGTACAACCATCACCCACTAAAGCCTGTATAGTCATATCATACATATATGCTTCCATTACAATGGTTATAACCACATATCAAATGGTGGTTTTAACGTACACTTGTTTTTTCAACAAAATTGCAAAGTTGTCGGCATTTTTGCAATTTTGCTTTGACAACTTTTACAATTTTTTGCAATTTTTGACATCTTAACTCCTAGACACCTAAAACTTAACCCAATGACCCTAAGGACCTTTATAACCTTCTAAGAAACATAAAAATCCTTTTTTACTTGAAAAATCACCTATATTACTCATTTTTTACCCCTTGGTTCAATTTGGCACTCTAGCTTACAATGGCACCTAGAGTCCAATTGACCTTACATCTTGGGTCTTATTACATAATTTTTCAACCTTATTCCTAATTAAAAACTATGATGACACATATCTATTTTCCTTGGTTCCCTACACCAATGATCAGCCAATTGGACAAGTTTGGAGTGCTTGGGTGCATGAAAATGCATTAAATTTGATGCCATAGGTATAACAGCAGGAGATCTGCCTAAAGGAGGCCATAGTTTTATGTAAAATAGTAAAATTAATCATCATAAACATGGTTTATTATCAACTAATAGGTCTTGAAAGTGATTTCTTGGTCATATTTGAAAAGGCCTTAGTTTTTGGCCTTGTTTGGTGAGGGTTTCATAAAAAGGACATATAGAGAGTTGATGGGTTCAATCCAATTGAAGAATCATTACTTTAGGACCATATTAAGATACTTTACCAAGTTTTATGGTTTGGAGATAATTATTCCATATAGTTCCTTTGTAAATGGAGGGGTTTTTATGCCTAAAAAGTGGCCCATAGTGTAACAGCAAAGACTTGGTCCAAAAAAACTATACCTCATATTTTGATATGTTATAGATAATCAAAATGGATATCCTAATCTTCAATTTATTTTCTTTATGTTATGGAAAAATGTGGCAAAACATGCAAGAGGACAACATTTGAGGGCTAATTGGGGCTTGTAGGCCTAGTAGGCTGCGATGATTGGTTTACCTTAGAGATAGGCTCTTGGTATTTGGTAACTAGTTATTTGGGGTGTATTAGGGTATTCAAAACAATTATATTACTAAGAAGTCTTTGGATAAGTCATTTACCTTATTTGGGAAACTTAAGCCTTAAGGTTGCATTCAGAAATAGATACCTTTAGGTAGATATTTCTTGATGTGTCTTCAAATTGTGCTAGACCTGTGAAAATATATTAAATATAAACATGATGGTAGTATAGGTATTACACCTTTGAGACTTCACATATATTTGTATCTTCCAAGGTTTCTTTGTCCCTCGTGAGATTGTTTGAAGACTACTTCTCACGTCACAATTTTTCCTGAATAAGTGTTTTTTGAAAAAGTTCTTTTTGTTATTGAACTCAAACATTTTCATATTTTCAAACATTACTTAATTAATCAAAATAGCAAGCTACAACTTTTAGGTCAAACTCTAGGGCATCTTGCACTTTCAATTTCTTTTTTCGAATGCAGTTCTGAGTTTGATTGCATAATTCATCATTATATAACCTGCCAATCTTCCAAACTATCACTTGTCTTCTATTGATTTATCACCATAGTTCACCATTAATATGCTTTCTAAGAATTCTAGTGCCTATCTTCTAGTGATTTATCATGTTGTTGTCATTTTTCACCTAGTTCACAGATAATCATTGAATGATAGTTGTTCCAAGCCTCTAAAACTTCAAACTTGTTCTTGGTTGGTTAGGTCAACCTATACTTGATGTTTCTAATTTTTGGTATATACTATTAATTTAGTGGGGTGTTCACTTTTCCATCTTTCTTAGCATAACTTTTATTGCTTTTTTAATCTTATTTTTGCTTGCTTCACAAGTTTTGTACATAGGGCATTTACCCATGACTTAAACACCTTTGGACAAGTTATCTTTTCTCTTTTTACATCATCACTTTGAAAAAGTGGAAATATTACTAACGTAGTTTCAAAATCAAGTATATTCTAGTTATCCTATTGAAATATTGTATCTTCTTTCATGCTGGTTACAACTAGATATAAGATTCGCCAAGGAAAGTGACCTAACGCTATATTTGACATATCAACTAAAAGAGAGTTAGAATTGTTGGGTTTTAATCCATTTTCTACTACCTTTAGTGAGTATACAATCTCTTTACCTAGATTTGAAAATAGTTTCTCATTGACATTATCTAGGGAGGAGCATGAAAAGAGGATCAAGAAACTCCTATCTAGGATGGTAGACAAATGGCTATAGCGTATAGAATGAGGAAAACAAGCCTATATGGAAGAAGCATGACAATTTTCTCAAGAATTTACCAATTAAATTTTTAGACATTGTTCACTTTCACCCCAATGGTCAAAACATACTAGACATGGTTCACAAGATAATGATCCAGATCTAGAAATCACTAAGGAAGAGATCTTACAATATCAAAAAGATAAATATTAACAAAGGCTCATGAAATTGAACTTGGATCAAGAAAAAGATAAATGCTTCATGCATTTATTCTCTCAAGGAGTAAAATTTTCACACAACCTCAATGTTGACAACTTGATTCAAAAGGAGGAACCTTCAACTTTAGAAGTTTTTTATGAAACAAATGGAAGAAATGAGGAAGGATATGTTACATATGAAAAATGAGCAAGAGAAATCTAAGCCATCTTTTTCACTTGAGTCTATATGTCTATTTCCTTTTGACAAATACTTATAAATGTATCCTTTTACTTGTAAGGTTGAATTTGTTAAGTATGAAAAATATGATGGTAGTGGAGATCCTCATGATCACATTAGGGATTTTTGTGCACTGAGTATGAAATTCTTACATGAACTCACTTATCTCACAAGCCTTTTTTTCTAGAAGTCTTAGCGGGCAAGGTATGGAATGGTTCACAAAATTCTCTCCTCCACTTATGTCATTTGATAAAATGGAAAAAGGTATTTCCAACATTATTCCTACAGTATTCAACATGCAATCACTATGCTAGACTTATGCAACATTAAACAACACCAAGGAAAATATTCTATTTCCTTTCTTCAATAATGGAGGAAACTTTATTCATGATATCCAAGGCAAATCCCTGAACCTGAAAAGATTGATATATTTATCAACAACCTTGTGTCTTAATTGTAGCATGAACTTAGGAAACAACTATTTTTCAATTCCTTACAAATTGAGGATGTTTTAGTTAAAAAGGGTGAACTCAATTGATAAAGGACAAAACCAACAACAACAATCAAAAGAACAATTATATAAAGGGTAAATTGTACTCATGGAACAAGAAAAAGAATGTGGTAAATTATGGTATAGTGGACACACCAAAACCTAAGGAGCCTAATGTGATCAAATTGACCAATGACATTCAAACTACAAAATAATATGCTTCTCCAAGAATATTGACTCAAACAAATCTAATGATTCTAGTAGAGGTAAACCATCATGGGTTTCCAAATCTAAGCACACCTGTACACCTCTAGGGGGCTCACTTGAATTGGTGTTGAATACTTTGATATTGAATAAGATCATTACACTACCATATAACTATAAACCTTATGAACCCAAGATTAAGTCTAAATTTTGGAATGACAATCACTATTGCATCTATGATAGGAATAAGGGTCATAAGACTAAAAATTATATGAAACTTAAATACCTCATTCAAGATCTCATTGATGATAAGAAAGTTTGGGTGGATGGACTCATGACTAATACTAATTATAAGGTTTTTAATGAACCCCTACCCAAGAATGAACAAGTAGAAAGTTCTAGGAAGAAAAATAGGATGCAAATATCAACTACATATGATTAAGCCAACTTGTGAGAACATAAACATGATTAGGTCTAAAGGGAAAAAGGAATGCTACAAATCAAACATGGATGAAGCACCTATGATTATCCTTAAGGGTGTGGATTCTTCCACACAATCACAACCTTACAATCTTGAGACTAAGAGTAAACAAACATAACAACATATGGTCATCCTTAAAGTATTTGACCCCCGAACCCATACATATGCTAAAAACTTGAATCTTGTGACTAGGAGTGAACCAAAGATCATACACTTTGGTCTTAATGCTTCCAAATAGACAACATCTAAAAAAATTATAAGATGGGTTTTATAAGTTTATGATTCAAAAATAAATTTGTTTTGGAGTTTATCTGAAATAATTACAGATGACAAAACAAATAAAAGATAAAAGCATGTTAGTCATAATATCATTATTGGTAACAATGTTCCAAATGCAAAGAATTATTTGTTTGAGCTTCTAGCAATGATCAAGTGGCTTATTGAATGGCTTGATGAGTCTTGGAAACTTCTCCCATTATATCCTTACTTTCGCCAGTTTAAAGTTTTTGGTTACATGCACACAATCATGACTTTACATCACAAAGCATTCACATTCTAACAATTTTCATGTTCTTTCATTACATTTTGATCTAAAAAAAAAATTCTAAACTTTCACTTATTCAAATGACTAATCTAAAAATGGATCCTATTACAGAATCTAATATAAATTCAAATAATGTATCTAGATTCTAAACAAATCAAAACATAAAATTTGTAATTTAAACTTATCTCATCACTTACACATAATAACAATACACACCTTGTCATGTGGACAGTCTTGGGGGAGAGGTTGCAACATTGTATTTGGATCCAATTGATCACTCTTTCTCTCTCTCCCTCTCTCCCTATTCAATCTAATGAACCAACTGGATCTGCTCTACATTTTAATGTCTCAAGTATTTCCTCATGGTCTGACTCGCAAAATTTCCAAAGAATCTTATTATGTGGTTTTCCACCATATTTTTTGAATTGGACATTTGATGTGACAACAAGGTTCAAATAATGAAGAATCTTTATCTCTATTTGTCAATCCTTGAATAACTGCAAGTTAGGGTTCTTCATTGAATATCGTCTAAGCCATGTGTTAGTTACAACCACTGCATCGATATGGTACTCTAAACCTTCACCATCTATAACCGAGTGATTCAATTTTTGTTTGTCTTGGACACAACACAAATAATAATCGGTCCCTTCTTCATTATCTTCAAGTGCAATAACAACAAAAACATGGCCTGCAGTGACAAATGTACAAAATGCGATCATTAATTCAGAAAATACTTAGGTAAAAGTTATAAAGTTACATATTGAAATTACAAAGATATATATATATATTACTAGGTTGCCCTAGATTAGACAAGCAGTCAAAGTCAATAGACGAGTCCATCTCTACCATTTCCAGTGCTTGTGGGGGATGATAGGTGTCAATTGGCACCAAAACTCGTATATCCCATTTGTCCACCCATTCAGTTAACTCACAGTCATCTCAATTTTCCTCTGCACATGATGGACAATAGCATGTCATTTTTTGTGTGTGGATACTCCATGAACTTGCATAACAGCTTCTAAAAGAGTGCAACTCACTAGATCCTTTTAGTGTGCAACAATCCTCATATGGTGCAATGTTAGTTTTATCTATCCACCAAAAAAATCTATGAACCATAGACTCACCTTCCTTACCTAGACCCATTGTAGTGTTACACCATTGGACGATGGATTTTGCATCTGTCAATATTGCTTCATCTTTGTACTTTAGTTCTTCACAAGCTAAGGCTCTTTTGATGCATGCGCCTACACCATCGTGCTCTCCCTTTCCATGAATAGCCTCTATGAAATTTCACATATATAAAATTCTACACAACCTATGCATCCTGCTCAACCAATAGAACATTCGTGCATTCTTGAATTAAGATGTGCAATTGTCTGACCAAATAATGTGTTGATGATATGTTATGCTCCTGTTAGCCAAATCTCCATAAAATAGTTAAAAACAACCATGTACAAACTCCATAGAATGTGATTGATCATCACTGATGTAAAAATGGTACTCCCTCAAAATCTTCCTGTCATCCTCTATACTTTTAGGTGAATGCATGAATGTTATGTGAACAAATATGGAAACCTATTGAGAAGTATAATACTTTGCTTGCACCTCATTTTGTGGTTGTAGTGTGTAGTTCTCTATGAAGTCTACAATTGAAACAATGGTATCCAATGGAAATATATCCTTGCACAACTCAAATTGAAAATCTAGCCATTGAGCTCTATGTGTATGCCTTGCATACTCGTAAATAGTCTTTTCACAAAAAATCTTCATGAATTCATACACTGGAATATTTTCAATGACTAAAAATCACATCTTTTACCCTATTTTTCAGCTTTTAGAGAATATGTCACTGTCTTCAATTTTCCATAATCTACTATTTCATTTCCAATTGCATGTGTACTATCCATATGTTCACAAGTTGATAAAAGTTGCAAAGAACCACAAAATAAGCATGTACCATCTAAGCATGATGTCTTGTAAAATTGTTGGTCGTCCCCTATTTCACATAAAATGTTGGATATGAATTCCCTTGAAGATCTTGGTGGCTCATTCATATCACACTCCTGCAAAACAAACTTAGAATACAAAAACACACATTTATGCCTTAAAACATCAAAATGGTTTAAAAATTCAATATGTATCCTACAACAAGAAGTTGTGCATGTGTGATTTATCTTCACATAAAAAGGTTTACTCATCTCAAAAAATCTTTGACTTATTTGAATTTGAGGATACATACCAATAAATTTTGTAAAAAATTGTGTTTGAGTTGAGTCCAAAAAATGTTTCGCATGTGGGTCACAATTTTGACTACCAATCCTCCTTCTTCCAACATCTTTTTGATTTGGGGAAACATGTGTGTTATTTTTCCAAAAATCTTTGATCAATGATTTCATAGCTTCACTAATTTCTTTATCCTTTTGTGGTATTCTACAATTAAATGTCCATAACTCATTTTTTATTGGATCTTCCAATCTCTCACACCTTAGCATGGCTCTTCTTACAGTGCCTCTACCAATTTTCAATATTTTGCTTGTCTTTCTCATGAGTCGAGCTTTTTCATTTGGGTACTTACTATTGTCGATGTAAGTACTCATCTTGTGATATTACTATCTTTGGTGTGTGATTTAGAACTCACTTTGTGATAAGCACTCATTAGATTCTTTATAATGATTTTTTCATTTGAATCATCCATCATTCTTAGCCCAAGAATCTTCATGATAGGCCTAAATTTCAAATTCCTTATTATTTCAACAAATAATTGGCATTGACCTATAATATTTAATTCTTCAAAGAATAATCTCCACATACGATTAACTTTTCTTTAACAAGTACGCTTGCTAATCTTGTCAGGCATTGATTTCAAAATGTTAGTATCAATATCAATCAAATATTTTGGTCTTCTAAAATGAATTCTAGAAGGTGTTATAATCTCTTCCATTCCCTCAACATTTTGAACATCAACATAAGGTTGAGTGTTTTGCGTACCTTGAACCAAAGATGATGTGCCTTAGCAATAAGATGCAAAAGATGGAATATCACCTACTTGATATGTTGATGTTGTGCCTTCAACATGACATGATGGAGTGTGTACATTGTCAGATCTACAAATTAGTGTCTCTTCAACATGAGAGGATGATATGACTCCAACATTAGAAGATGGTGTAGCTTCACAATTCAATTGTCTTCTTGAGCGTAACAATCTCATTCATCCTCTTTGTCTTTCCAATTCTTCCTCTTTTTTTCTTTGTATCAGTGGTTCTTGTTCCTCTTTGAAAGTCAATTGTTCATTATTGTTTTTCTATTTTCTTTGTTCACGTAGTAGTTTCATTTTATCTCTTTTAATTGTCAAATCTCTCTCCCTCTCTTCATTTGTTTGAGTTTTTGGTTTCTTCCTTGGCATGATGATGATTTCTGCATGTCAAATTATTCAAACATCTGAATTACTTACAATTTGTAAATTACAAATCATTCAAATACATATAAACATTACAATTATTTCAATGAATACACAATATATATCAAACAACTTGCCAAATTTCTAACCATTTACAAATAACAATTCATTCAAAAATACAAATTTCAATGAATTCACTATATATTAAACAAAATTTCAAATTATAATCAAATTTGTCTCTATATATCAACAAACAATATTTAAAAAGGACTGCACTAACCTTTTCTATAGAAAGAATATTCAAAAAGCCTTCAAATAGTGTATCCAATGATTGAATTTGGTGTTTTCTAGCTTCGAAAAGTCTTCAAATAGTGTTTGCTAACTTCCAACATCTTGAAACCTGTGTTTTATGTCGAAACAATAGAATGCACAATAGAAAAAAAGTAGAATATGGATCAAAAGGGACCCAAACTTTCTTTGTGACCCTTTTTTGGTAATTTCACATAGTGCATATGCACTATAGCACGTATGTACTATAAAGTGCGTACACACTATGTGAAAATACATCTCTCCCTATCCCACCATCCCCCATCCCCTACTCTCTCTCTCTCCCTACTCTCTCTCCTCTCCCATCCCCTACTCTCTCTCTCTCTCTCCCTCTCCTACTCCCTCTCCCATTCTCTCTCTCCCATCCCCTACTCTCTCACTCTCTATCCTCTCCCATCCCCTACTCTCTCTCACTCTCTCTCTCCTCTCCCATCCCCTACTCTTTCTTGCTCTCTCTCTCCTCTCCCATCCCCTACTCTCTCTCTCACTCTCTTTCATCTTCCATCCCCTACTCTCTCTCACTCTCCCTCTCCCACCACCTACTTTCTCTCATCCTCTCTCCTCTCCCATCCCCCACTCCCTCTGTCTCATACACTCCCACCCCCCCTCTCTCTCTCAAGCTACTCTCTCTCTCTCTCCCCTCTCCCATCCCCTACTCTCTCTCTCCTTACTCTTTCCCCTCTCCCATCCCCTACTCTCTCTCTCTCCCTACTCTCTCCGCTCTCCCATCCCCCACTCTCTCTCACCCTCTCTCCTCTCCCATCCCCTACTCTCTCTCTCTCTCTCTCACTCTCATCCCCCCTCTCTCTCCCTCTCCCACCACCTACTCTCTCTCTCTCATCCCCTACTCTCTCTCACTCTCCCTCTGCTACTCCCTCTCCCACTGCCTACTCTCTGTCTCTCTCTCACTCTCTCTTGCATCCCCTACTCTCTCTCTCTCTTAGGTCTCCCATCCCCTACTCTCTCTCACTCTCACTCTCCTCTCCCATCTCCTACTCTCCAGATCTCTCACACACACTCTCATTCCCCCTCTCTCTCCCTCTGCCACCACCTCTCACTCACTCTCACTCTCCTCTCCCATCTCCTACTCTCCAGATCTCTCACACACACTCCCACCCCCCCCTCTCTCTCTCAAGCTACTCTCTCTCCCCTCTCTCATCCCCTACTCTCTCTCTCCTTACTCTCTCCCCTCTCTCATCCCCTACTCTCTCTCTCTCCCTACTCTCTCTCCGCTCTCCCATCCCCTACTCTCTCTCACCCTCTCTCCTCTCCCATCCCCTACTCTCTCTCTCTCTCACTCTCATCCCCCCTCTCTCTCTCCCTCTCCCACCACCTACTCTCTCTCTCCCATCCCCTACTCTCTCTCGCTCTCCCTCTCCTACTCCCTCTCCCACTGCCTACTCTCTCTCTCTCACTCTCTCTTGCATCCCCTACTCTCTCTCTCTCTCTTAGGTCTCCCATCCCCTACTCTCTCTCACTCTCACTCTCCTCTCCCATCTCCTACTCTCCAGATCTCTCACACACACTCTCATTCCCCCTCTCTCTCCCTCTCCCACCACCTACTATCTCTCTCTCACTCACTCTCTCCCTCTCTACTCTCTCTCTCCCATCTCCTACTCTCACTCTCTCTCTCTCCCATTCCCTACTCTCTCTCACATTCTCCCATCCCCTACTCTCACACTCTCTCTCCCCCATCCCATACTCTCTCTCTGCCACCCCCCTACTCTCTCTCACTCTCACACTCTCTCCCATCCCCTACTCTCTCTATCTTACACACATTCCAATTCCCCCTCCCTCTCTCTCTCCCACTCCCTCTCCCACCACCTACTCTCTCTCCCGCATCCCCTACTCTCTCTCTCCCCTCTCCCATCCCCTACTCTCTCTCTTTCACAGACACACACTCCCATCCCCCCTCTCTCTCTCCCTCTCCCACTCCCACTCCCTCTCCCACCACCTACTCTCTCTCCCCTATCCCCTTCTCTCTCTCTCTCTCTCTCTCTCTCTCTCTCTCTCTCCCATCCCCTACTCTCTCTTCACACACCCACACACTCTCATCACCCCTCTCTCTCTCTTCTTCCATCCCCTACTCTCTAGATCTCTCACACACACTCCCATCCCCCCCTCTTTCTCCCTCTCCCACTCCCTCTCCCACCGCCTACTATCTCTCTCTCACTCTCTCCCTCTCTACTCTCTCTCTCCCATCCCCTACTCTCTCTCTACCACTCCTACTCTCTCACACACTCTCACACTCTCTCCCATCCCCTACTCTCTCTCTTACACACACTCACATCCCCCTCTCTCTCCCTCTCCCACTCCCTCTCCCATGGCCTACTCTCTCTCCCATCCCCCTCTCTCTCTCTCCTCTCCCATCTCCTACTTTGTCTCTCACTCGCTCTCCCTCTCCCACTCCCTCTCCACTTCCTTCTCTCTCTCTCTCTCTCTCTCTCTCTCTCTCTCTCTCTCTCTCTCTCTCTCTCTCTCTCTCCCTCTCTACTCTCTCTCTGCTACCCCTACTTTCTCTCACATTTTCACACTCTCTCCCATCCCCTACTCTTTCTCTCTTACACACATTTCCATCCCCCCTCTCTCTCCCTCTCCCACTCCCTCTCCACTACCTACTCTCTCTCCCATCCCCTACTCTCTCTCGGGCTACTCTCTCTCCCCCCTCTCCCATCCCCTACTCTCTCTCTTTCACACACATGCACTTGCATCCTCCTCTCTCTCACTTTCCCACTCTATCTCTCACTGCCTACTCTCTCTCTCTCTCCCCCCATCCCCTACTCTCAATCTCTCTCTCCCATCCCGCACTCTCTCTGTGCCACCCCTACTCTCTCTCTTATGCACATTCCCATTCCCCCCTCTCTCTCCCACTCCCTCTCCCATTGCCTACTCTCTCAAATCCCCTACTCTCTCTCTCCCCTCTCCCATCCCCTACTCTCTAAATCTCTCACACACACTCCCATCCCCCTCTCTCTCTTCCTCTCCTACTCCCTCTCCCACCACCTATTGTCTCTCTCTCACTCTCTCCCTCTTTACTCTCTCTCCCATCCCCTACTCTCTCTCTCTCTCTACCACCCCTACTCTCTCTCACACTCTGTCCTATCCCCTACTCTCTCTCTCTCTCTCTCTTACACACACTCCCATCCCCCTCTCTCTCCCTCTCCCACTCCCTATCCCACCACCTACTCTCTCTCTCTCTCTCTCTCTCTCTCTCTCTCTCTCTCCCTCTCTACTCTCTCTACCACCCCCTACTCTCTCTCACATTTTCACACTCTCTCCCATCCCCTACTCTCTCTCTCTCTCTCTCTCACACACACACACACACACACACACACACACACATTTCCATCCCCCCTCTCTCTCCCTCTCCCACTCCCTCTCCCATCACCTACACTCTCTCTCCCATCCCCTACTCTTTCTCTTTCACACACGCACTCACATCCTCCTCTCTCTCACTCTCCCTCTCCCACTCTATCTCCCACCACCTATTCTCTCTCTCTCTCTCTCTCTCTCTCTCTCTCTCTCTCTCTCTCTCTCTCTCTCTCTCTCTCTCATCTCTCCCATCCCCTACTCTCAATCTCTCTCTCCCATCCTGCACTCTCTCAGTGCTACCCCTACTCTCTCACACACTTCCTCTCTCCCATCCCCTACTCTCTCTCTTACACACACTCCCATCCCCCTCTCTCTCCCTCTCCCACTCCCTCTCCCACCGCCTACTCTCTCTCCCTTCCCCTAATCTCTCTCTATCTCTCTCTCCCATCTCCTATTCTCTCTCTTTCACACACACACACCCAACCCCCCTCTCTCCTCCCATCCCCTACTCTATCTCTCACTCACTCTCCCTCTCCCACCACCTACTCTCTCTCTCTCACTCTCTCTCTCACTCTCACTCTATCCCTCTCTACTCTCTCTCTGCCACCCCCTACCCTCTCTCACATTTTCACACTCATTTCCAATCCCCTACTCTCTCTCTCTCTCTCTCTCTCTCTCTCTCTCTCTCTCTCTCTCTCTCTCTTACACACATTTCCATCCTCACTTTCTCTCCCTCTCCCACTCCCTCTCCCACCACCTACTCTCTCTCTCCCATCCCCTACTCTCAATCTCTCTCCCATCCTGTACTCTCTCTTTGCCACCCCTACCCTCTGTCACACTTCCTCTCTCTCCCATCTTGTACTCTCTCTGTCACCCCTATTCTCTCACTTGCTCTCTCTCTCTCTCATCCCGTACTCTCTCTCTCCCCTCTCCCATCCCCTTCTCTCTCTCTCTCTCTCTCTCTCTCTCTCTCTCTCTCTCTCTCTCTCTCTCTCTCTCTCTCTCACACACACACACACACACACACACCCATCCCCCCCTCTCTCTCTCTCACTCTTGTTCTGCCTCTCTTCTTCCCTCTCTATGCACTATTTAGGTCTCAATAGTGCATGTGCACTAAAGTGCACACGTGCTATTTAGACCCAAATTTAAAAAGCTTTAAATTGTGTGTGTGCACTATAGCGCACACGTGCTATAGGATGTACGTGTTACTCAAACCTTTGCATTCTACCAAGCCTAAGGCTTGGTTTTTCCTTGGGGATCCAACCCAAAGGTTTGGAGTCTATAAACTGGTTTGAAAGATGTTTTGCAACAAACATACAAAAAATAATTGATTTTTCTTGTGTGCTCTCCTTCAAGATTCCCCGTGGTTGAGCATTGATAAGATCCGGTTACATGACATTGTAGGTCTCTTTGTTAGCTTTATAATCATATAATTTATTTTTAATTTGAACTACTTCAATCCTTTCATCTATAATTTCTTTTGAATGTATGTCCATTTTTTGTCAAAGACCAACATGTACTAATTGGGTTGTAGATTTTAGCTTGTTCATCAAATTTTGCAACTTAGTTTTTTAGAAACTAGACTCCATTCTACACACTTTCAAAAAAGAAGTTTTGATTTTAGATTAGTTTTCAATCATTTCTAGGGGGAGCACATAGATATTTCACATTTTTGGGATGTGTCTAGTTCAAAAATTCATTAAAAAAAATACACATTATAAAATTACTCAAAAAATCTAGGATAAACTACATAGTGTTAAGTAACTTTTGACCAGAGCAATTAAAGACTTTCAAAAAAAAAAGTTAAAATTTTTGGGGGGCCACACTTTGTACTGTGTTATGTTTTTTTGGAATAAACAGTACCACTTGTTGTGTCGCCCTTTTTTGAGGACCTAAAACTACACCATTTTGAAAAAAAATTAGTAGTTTAGAAACTAGATTCAAATGACTACTACTTTTGTTTTTGTCATATCTTAAAATTTTGAGCGTAACTATCTTCAATTTCTTGTTGAAGTTCAAAAATTGTTGATTTCAGAAAAACTGTGTCCACTTATACCCCCCTTTTGGCACCACAACTTGGTGCACTTACCCACTTGTTGTTTGGTGGACATAGCCCAATGATTGGGTGAACCATGTTAAATCTTGGTGTCTTGTGTTCTCTTTTGTGTGATCTATTATTTTCTGATATTGTTTATATTTGCATGTAATTATTATTTCTATCTGAGGTTTAATCCTAACAAGGGTTTGGCCCTCATTTTATTTAGTTGATTCAATCTAATCTTTATAGATGCCTTATCGTGTTATAATTAATGGTCACCAGTAGGATGCCTTTGGCCTATTTTAGTCCATTCGCTAGGGGTTTTCTTTAGCTCTACCACTTTATGTTATTGCAGTGGAAGGCTTTGGCTATTTGTTGGCTTCTTTCATTTTTTCAAGCCAAGTGAGGGGAATTACCCTACCCGAGTCACCTTGTCAACTTGTTAATGGGAATTTTTTCAATGACTCATTCCTCGTGTTGATTGAAAATCAAGAAAATGTACATAACACTCTTCAATGCCTTAACATGTATTTTTGGCTTCTAGGCTCAATCAAAGAAAAGCCCAATATTATAGGCAATCATTCCTTTGATGTCCTCCCTAGATTCTTTTGTGGTTGAAAATGGATTTAGCATGGTGAAGTATTCCACTTTTTGGGGATCCCTTTTTTATTTCAGGATTTGGTTATCAACCTCTAGAATGTCATGTTAGCTAAGAATGCAAAAAATATTGCATACTCAATTACCAAGCCCCTCTCTTTGGTTAGTAAATTCTAGATTTTCTCCAAGGTTCTCAATGCTACTCATGTGTATTACTCCTCATGTTGGATTTCTTCTAAAGCCTCTTATAAAAATTTAAAAGTTATGATATATACTTTGGGATACCGCTATAGAACATGATGGGTGTCATAGAGTGCTTAGGAATTATATTGCCTTCCTAGAGAGTCTAGAGGTCTTTGACTTATTTCAGCCTAGAAATAAGGATTGGCCTTGTGTGTCAAATGGGTGATAAGGGCCAACTCTAGCAATAAATCCTAGAATATTGTCCTCTGACATTACTTTATTAGGATATCTTGTTAATAGACCAACATGGAAGGGAATTGATTTCCAAACCCTCCTAATCATGAAATATGTTGTTCAAATGGAGGGAACTTTTTTTCCAAAAGCATTTGGCATGCCTAGGAATTTGTTGAGGTGTGACTCCTTTGGGACAAAGTAGGCTTTTGTGATGGCTTCAATTAACCAAATTAATATTTGGTGGTTGCATCTCATTCAAGTTCAAGGGCTTCCTCTATCTAAGATTCCCAGACTTCACGCTCTTCACTTTTACAAGCATGACATTTGTACTCCTAGTTACCTTTTCTCTTGGACAATCATTGTTAGGATTATTCAATAGAAATATAAAAAGTACATGCAAATATAACCAATAATGCAAAGGAACGAAGCACATATAAATATAATAAAAGACAAAAAGATTTAGCATGGTTAAGCACCCAATCTTGGGCTACATCCACCAATGAGAGAGTCCATTATTATTATCTAGTAATTCATCCTAATTACAATCTGCAAACCCTTGTAACTCAATATTGTTGCAAGAAGCTACTGAATCATCATATGAAAATCCCTAGCCCTAAGCCATATTATGCAAGACTTATGTCAATCACAAAATTAGGGTTAGAATGTGTTACCCAACATAAAAATAACTCCCAAAGCCTTTTACAATAATAAAGCCATTTTTGGCCTCGTGAGGCACTGCCGCTTGACCCCACCCTGTACCTAGGGTCGTCCCGTAGTACCCTGCAAGGGATGTCACCCCTTAAGCCCATCATGGGGGTGATGCCCCCAAACCCCCATAGAAAAAATGGGGGAAACCACGTTAATGGAAGTGGAAAAAAAAAAACCTATGATTCCGATTAGGCTCCGCATAACAACCACCACAAGCCTTCATGCCTAGGAAGATTTGTAGACCTAGTTTTGTCTTAAACTCTTGGACCAAGATACTTTCAATTAGGTATTGACTATGCCAATACATTTGATGTGTAAAATTGGTATCTATTTTTAGAAACCATGGTGGAAAGATCAGTGATGATTTCTGCATATACTCTTTTCCAATTAAAAACCTAGTCTAGGTTACTAATGGCTTTTTCCTCACCTACCTATATGACTCCTATCTTATATAGGTGACAACATTTGTAGTCTTCTTAGTCTAAATGGAAATAAAAGTTTTTTACTATTTGATTTGCTAATGTAGAACCTAAAATTGGTCATTTTGTCTGATGTGCTATTTTTCATTGTTCTTACACACCATTTTCCTAGGCCCCTCATCAACAATTTGATTGGGGAAGAGATATACCACATTACTACTCAATTTTGCCACATCGTGATGGTTCTACTTTTGGGTTGCCCTTTATTGGTGCAATTACATCTGCTCCTAGCAACTCAGGTAGGCTAGGCTCTAGTGAAGATATTAGGTAGCCAACCTCTTCCAAGTGACTCACTTGGCTTTCCCTGGCAATTTTTTCGACCAGGAAGGATAATGAAGAAAAAGAAAATGTTGAAGATAGGTGTTGTTGACCTTGTTGATGTATGAAGGAAGAAGGATGATCAAGTTCTGTCACCTTCTACTAGCAATGCTCTAGCAACCTAGTGGTTTTTTTTATTTTGAATTTTGTTTAAGGATTATATCCAAGTATCGATACTTTAGCTTTCTAAGCTTTGTCCATATGACCTCCTATAAAGTGACTTCATATCCTACTTTTTAATGTGAATTATGTATTTAAACTTTTGATATATATATATATATATATATATATATATATATATATATATATAATTTTAAAAAATCTAACTATATATAAAGTTATATCTTTTGTCATATAACACTCTTGAAATGACTTTTACAATAAATAGACAAATTTCCTCTAACAAGTTAATAATAACAACCACTTGATAAAAGAATAAACAAATATTAAACATCATATTAAAAATATTTTCTCAAAGTTGACAATTGATCAGATAGTAATAAATGCTAGAAATGTGAACATACAAATGGGCATTTCATTTATTTTGCCATAGAGCTGACAATTACTACCTTCATGGACATAAAAAAAATTGTTTAGTGTGCAGATGTAAATAAATGAACATGATTCAACACGTCTAACTTGTAGTACAAGCTGCCAACTAATATTTGTTATCAAACAACATCTTTGTTTAGCCAATGTGAAGTATTATAACATGGGACCTTGTTAATTACAATTGAATAGTAATGTTTTAGCAAGAAGCCGTTTGATCAATCAACGTGCATGCATGATATAAAACTTGTACTCAACATCACTCAACCTTCTTAATATCCATTGTTTTTATAAACTTGACTAGTCTCTTTGGATTACAACAGCAAAAGCATTGACTCCTACAAATCCATGCATGATATGGAACGTGGACACCTCATCTCTGCTCGTAAACAATTTTAGTACCATTTGGGTAAGCTTGTTATAATCAATAATTTTACCAAGTCAAGTCGTCCCTTCAAATCTCAGTTGTGGAAGCATCGATCCCTGCAACAAATTTCCATTAGTATATATATCATGCCAGGGATTTAAATGGGTAGAACCATTTTGTCTTGGGTCTAATAAAGCTTAACAGAGTGTATCACTGAGGCCTATGAGTTATAATTTGCCTTGGTGAGTCTAGAAAGAAGCCCTTTCTGGCCAGTTGTGAGCATTAACATAGCTTTTATGTAATGTTAACTATGGGTGGAAAGTTGAGCCTGATCTTGTTGGTATTGTTGGGAGTGTGCATTTGTGCATTTGTTCACTTAGTACTGATTTCTATGCCAATTCATGTCTCAATGTAGAGGCCATTGTAAAAGAAGCTGTTACTAGGAAATTCAATCAGACATTTGTGACTGTTCCTGCCACCCTGAGGCTTTTCTTCCATGACTGCTTCGTAGAGGTGCTAAGAAGTGATTTACATTTCTTCAAGTTTCAGTCAATTATAACGTGTTAAAATAACTTAGATTTTCAGTTTTTATATGATATGAATAGAATTCTTGCAGCTTGTAGGGAAAGAATTGAATAGTAGGGATTCAGAAGTTGAGCCTGTTTTAAATAGTCGTTAGAGCATTTCTTAATTTAGTGCCTAGTATTATTAATGTTAAAGCACTCATATGTGTAGCTTTAATTTGTTAGTGCTGATCATGAGTACTGATAATTGAATGAGATGTATTCCTTAGATCTAAAAAGTAACAACTCATGTGATGTCACACCACTACACTATTAAAACATGGCTGAATGGATAGCTATCAGTCTAACTTTCCTTAAGGTTATTTTGGAATCCACAACAAAAAGCATGCTGATGTGGCATCATATTTGATGACATGGACTTGAAACCTTAGTTATAAGTAGGGGACTTGCAAGGTAGACTGCTGAAAACAATACAAGTGATTTGAAATTTTGCCAAATAAGAATTTGAGAAACGTGAAATTAAAATGCTTAACTACTGAGTCCTCTCCCTTTAACAGCCCCCACTTTAAATCAGTGAAATAAAAGACATTTCTTATATTTTATTAATATTTTGTGCTATGGTACATGAAAGCCACCAATATAATAATGTGAAATGATTTATATTTTCTTTTTTCCGGTATGTAACAGGGATGTGATGCATCTGTGATTATCCAATCTACTGCAAACAATCAAGCAGAAAAGGACTTTGAAGACAACTTATCACTGGCTGGGGACGGTTTTGACACTGTGATAAAAGCAAAGGAAGCTGTAGAGGAGAAATGTCCCAATACTGTGTCTTGTGCTGACATCCTAGCCATTGCTACCAGAGATGTCATAAAGCTGGTAAGTAGTCCTCCTATATATGTACAAATTCAAAGGCTGGACTCTATATATAGTATACAGTTCTCCTCCCTGCCTCGTCATTCTCTCGCCACCATCCTCTAGCCGTCCCTCTACCATCCTGAAATTAAGGCCCATTGTCTCCCCATTCCGAAAACTTGTCCCTGCATCCTGCCGTCTTAATGCACCCCAGCACTGGTGTTAAACTGTATAATACAGAATTCAATTGAGCTTACTTAAAAAAGACTACCCAGAAGTGCCACTATACCATATAAAATCCAATTGAGCTTACTCAGAAAAGATTAAACTTAAAGCACCATTTCTTTGAAATAACCCTTTCTGAACTTTAGGTTTGTGTTGTGTTCAGGCTGGAGGACCAAAGTATAGTGTGGAGTTGGGAAGAAGAGATGGAACCATATCTCAAGCATCCAGAGTTGATGGAAACCTGCCCAAGCCTTCATTCAATCTGGACCAATTGGTTTCTCTCTTTTCCAGCAAGGGCTTATCTCTGACAGACATGATTGCTCTATCTGGTAACAAATCTTACCAACTTCTAAATAGTCTATTTTAGTTATTATTACAATACTGGATTCCCAAGTCATGTTTGAAGGGAAATGATAGTGAATTCTTTCTTGTGGGTATGACTGTGTAATAGTTTTCTATCATCAACATTTTGGATCACACTAAATGCTCTCTTGCATCCTGATGATGAGTCATATAGTATGATCTGAAACATCAATGATAAAAAACCATTACAGAATCATATTTAGAAGAAAGAATGCATTAATATAGATTGTGAAAATCTGATATTGCTAAAGAGAAATGGTAGCACTGGTGAAGTTCTGACTGGATGTTCCATGTAGGAAATGAAGAGACAATTCATACTCAATCCAACACATCAATTTTCATATGAGTCAGTTTTCTCACACTCAATAGAACACACCCATTCTTAGACATTATAAGTGAGATTACATTTTAGAAATAAGATTCATATATGGTAATAGAACCCTATAGATAGGCCTTGTTTTGAGCATGATTTACTAACCTTGGGTTTTCTTCTTGTTTTCAGGGGCTCACACAGTAGGGTTTTCTCACTGCAGCAAATTTTCAGAGAGAATATACAGCAACCCAATTGACCCTACACTGAATAGCACTTATGCCGAGCAACTGAAGGGCATGTGTCCCACCAATGTGGATCCCACCATTGCTATTAATATGGACCCTATAACACCTCTTAAATTTGACAATGTCTACTATGAAAATCTCAAGAATAAAAAGGGCCTTTTCACTTCTGATCAGGTGTTGTTCACTGACAAACGCTCACAAAGCACTGTGAAAATATATGCAAGGTACCCGTCTAGATTTAATGGAGGATTCATACAAGCTATGACAAAGCTAGGTCGAGTTGGTGTTAAGGTGGGGAATGAAGGAGAAATCAGAAAAGATTGTAGCCGCTTCAATTAGTGATCTTCATGTTTGGATTGCTCAAGTAATTTAGCAATAGAAATTGTGGTCTCTTAAATTTAAGGCTTCGGCAAATCAACGTTAGAGAGAGATTTTGGAAGGGAATGGTAGACTATGCATGGTCAAAGGAGAAATAAATGCATGGAGGGTAGTAGGAGAATGAGCTGCTTCTCCAGTCAGTTGTGTTCATTTTCAGCCAAAATAGAAGCAATAAAGATGGATGTATGTCTTTGTGTTCAATTATACAACTGTATGGGTTTCTTTTCACTTTTTTTATTTTCCATTTTTCTATATGGGAGTTTCCATCTTCAAATTAGATATTGTTATTAATGGGTTTCTTATAGTATTGAAGTCTTGCACTCAATTAGATTTGGTCTTTTGTGAGCACTTTAAGAACCATTCAACCTTGTCAATAAACAAAAGACATAATAGTAAAAAAAAGTCTAAATCTTTGATTTGATGTTGATGAATCCTTGATGATATTTATTAATTAACTGAAAATCTATATATGATACTAAATTATAATAAATTAATAGATATAATCAAAAGTGCACAAATGGTTGCTAACTCTCTAGAATAAAATCATTTGATACCACAAAATTATCTTTCTCAAACTTGTTATTATTTTTAGAATGTGGACTTCATTATTCACTTCATGAAGAGTGTTTGCTTTTATTTATTATATATGGGTAAAGTTTCAAGTGGAATTATGTGAAATTATTTTTATGTTTCTTTATTGATTTATTTTGAAAAATAAATAATATATATATGAAAACGGAAAACAATCTCTTTACATTTATGAATTTAAATAATTAGATATTTTACAATTTTTATAACTTGTCAAAGTTAAATGCAAATGATGAACAATTTAAGCTTTATAATTGAAGAATGTGTATTTAAATGATGAAATTGTGAAATATGTGTATTTTGGAATTTAAAAGTGTCTTGACAATTGAATATATAAGTAAAAACTTTGAAAAAAAAAACCTCTTATGATCTAAACCAAGTTTAGGGATCATTGATTTTGTCACTTATACAATATAAAAAGTTAACTATCTAATGCCTCATGGTAAAAATAGTGTATTTTCTAGTTTGCGGACCAATGAGATTTATCTATTTCCCAATTTGTCAAACCATGTAAGGACACCAACCAATGACTTTGATTGATGATTGGAGATAATAAACAAACACCTATAAATTGTTATTTTTATCCCTTTTATATGTTAATTTTGCATGTGGCATTAATCTCTCTTCTAAATGATCTAAATTGATCTAGATATCTCTTCATTCTGAGTTTGATGAAATGAATACAAAATTAGTTATTTTTACATAAGCACGTGACAATATGTAGATTGTTGATTATACATTTAAAGGATAAAGATGGTTGGTTAATTTTCCCTTTTTTTAATGAGGTAGCTTAATTTGACATTTATGAGGATGACCCTATGAACAATGAATTCATCAAATAGATCAATAAAATGGATCATTATGCATAGAAAATATATGAGAAGTACTCTATGGATTAGCACAAACAATTGACAAATAAGCCAAATGTATAAAGTGTTCTTATGTAGAGAAATAAGAAATGTTAATAAGCATGGGATCTTGTGTGGATGCTAAGATTAAGTAACAACTAGGTAAATAGGCTCACTTTACACAAGATTGTCTCATTCATCACCATGTATGAATGTTAAGATGTTACTTTAAAATAGATATAAAACTAAATGGGAAGAGGTGTCAACATACAATTTACATCATTACATTATATCCCAACTTTAAGGTGCATTTTAATCTTTAAAAAATCATACATTTCCAATTATGTAGTGATTGCAAGAACACATACATTTACTAAATTTATAGAAACAAAGTAATATGATATTGGGCTCTTATAAAGTAATGGAATTTACAAGATATTCATGTGTAGATTTGTCCCTTGTCAACTACTCTACATGAGGACTTGCAAAAGAGATGTAAAAAGTTTCATGAATAGCTTTTGTAACACAAGTAAGAATAAATATAGTTCAAATATTAGTGTCAACAATCAAAAGAATTTGTTCTAGTGTTGATAAATCTATGATTACATTGACCTTCTATTTGGTGCATGATTTTTGAATGTTAAGTAGTGATTTGCGTGAATCATGCGTTAAGTCCAATTGCGATAACTTTGTTTAGAATTTGATTATTTTTTTCCATTGTAATTAATGGTTTCAACGATGGTTATCATCTTGATAAGTTCATGCATTGATTTGTTATATAAGTCATGATGTATTGTAATAATCAATGTGAGAGCACAATGTAATCAAAAGATTTTTTATTCTTAGTAGCTCTGTTTCTTCTATTTATTTATTTTTGTAAGTTCTGCTCATATTTTTTCAACTAGATCTAATTATTCTATAGCTTACAACTATAGAAATTTTTACATGGTATTAGAGTTCAATTGCTAGGAAAGAGAGCATTTTTTTTGAGGAATTGATGATTTAAGCTTTCAAGAATGGAATTTTAAGCCTTTTTCTTTATCATGTCATTCAGTTATCTCAAACAAAAGCTGCCAATTCTTCTTAGACCCACAAGAAGAGGCTTACATTGAAATGTTACGACATCAAAGGTTGGACCCAATTCTACATCAAAAATAGGTCAAGGTCATGCTCTCTTCACATGGAACTTGCCTTTCTTTTCTCTCTAGTGATGCACTTTTTGTGGGTCTAGCATGCCTCTTAGTTGAAAATTTTCCTTTGCTTCCATAGTTGATCAGATTGATAGAGGATTTTCACATGTATTTTCAATCATCATCTTATTCTTGTACAGTTGAGTAGTATCGTTAGGGTCACTTGCACAAAATCATGTGTCAGTTACACATCCTTGAACGATAGATATTTTGCCTCTATTTTCTATCTGTACTTTGTTTGAGGGAGCTATTCTGATTATTATCTAATGTATGGGTATGTGCAGGATCATGGTGTCCCAAAAAGTGGCGATGTGAAAAAAATGGAGTTTGAAAATGTCTAAAAACGTTTCAAAATATGCTCTAACTTTTTTCCACCCATCCTGATACCAAAGCTAAAAAGTTAGGATCAAGCCTTTCGAGTATCCGATCAGTAATTAGGTATCCAATATAAAATCGAATGCCCAAAACCTATAACATAGATTTTTAAAAAAAATTGAGGGCTCTTTTTACATTACATTTTTTTTGGCTTGAGTGTTGACCTCCATTCAGGTATCAGATTTCGGAATGGGTATATGATAAGGGTAAGTTTTTTAAATTTATTTTTTATGTTTTGAATGAATATTATTATAAATTAGTTGTTTTTAATTTAATTTGTTAGAAATAAGGTTTTTTATAATAATTTTTTTTGAAATTTAGGTTGTTTTTAATAGAAATTATGTTTTGCAAATTAATAGGTATGACTGACCCAAATCATGATACTGAGGCATGAAACAATGTTCCTTGTATCCCTCCACCAAACGATCCAGTACCCCCTCAAAATTGTCCACCAAACAATCCCCTACCCCCTCAAAACCCTCCTTGAATTGAAGATTTGATATTTGAAAATCTCACTGAATTGAAGGTTTTACGAACCACATATAACACTATACCTGCATTGACTCCCATGTTATCCATGTTAAACACCATAGTGGATAATATTCAAACACTTACCAATGAACAAAATGTTGCTCTTTGCTAGCGTGACCAAATGCATGCCATGTTTGATGATGGGTTGGACTATGATGAGGTTGCGGCCCTAAATATAACTAAAGATGATATGGTTAGCCTTTTTGCAAACCCAAAAATTAGTAAACAAGTAGAATACACAAAGTCCAAACTATCAATTAAGTGGTGCACAAATGAGGCTATGTGTGTGAACTTTTGGGATCATTGGTGGATGGTTTTTGACATCCCTCCACACAAAAATTTAGAGGTGCCATTTTATTTCATTAGAAAGTCGTATGCCGAATTTGTGTTGGGCCTCAAGGTGAACTATTGGAGCATGAGGCCCAACATGGGTGTAGGAGGAGGAGCTTCTTAGGATAGACCCTTTGCCTAGTAGAAGAAAGTTGGCACTTTTGTACCCCAAACTGATGTCTTCCCCCCTCCTCCAATGCAGCATCCTGATATCATTGCAAAGGCTAGCTCTTAGACTATTAGAGCAATCCATAGATTGAGTAGCCTATTGATATCCTAGGCTAGGTCAGGGTTGCCTCCCCGTGTTGATGATGCTGGCACGAGTTCATCATCGACGAGCTCATCACATGTTTGTGTGCCCCATACTTGTGTAACATGCAAGAATATTTGTTTGGGTCCCATAGGTGATCTTTTTGAGTATCACTTTGTATTTGAGGAGGATAAACCAAATGCACATATGGAGGCTACACACCTAACATGAGAGAGGAGGGGCATGCATGGAATCCTTCTATGTCGATACGTGTATACATTTTTTTTGTTACGACATATGTGATTTAAAGTTAATCTTTATAATAGAGTAATTTTAATTTTTAAACCATACTGACTTATACATATATGTGATTTTTATTCATGTTTAGTTGATGACTGAGGAGGAGCTCAAACAGGTTGATAATGTCACGCTCTTGGCTATTTCATTTGGCCTTAAGAAATCTATGGTATATTATGTTGTGTTCTCATTATTTTTTCTATTTGATATTGGAGCATATATGGTTTCTAATCTTTCTTTTCTCTTGCAGGTATCACCTGTCAGTGGGGAGCAGAGTGTGGGGGATGAGGCACAACCCATTGACAAGGGAAAGGTAAATAGGTGATTAAATATTGATGCATTCTTGTAAAATGTTTGTGGTAATGAAATTTAATTACATTCTTTATTGTATAGGGCATGGCTACGGGTGATGATTCTAGGCAGATTCCACATTGCAGACCCTCTAGCATTTCCATTTGCAATGAGAGCCCCATCATATATATAAGTATCATTTATTTTTTATTTTCATAAATAAATTCAAAACTGATTTTTGTGATATTAACAAGAATTATTTTGTATCTCATAGGAAACACCTAGTGCTCAGGAGGTTGGGTGCTAGAGTTTTGTATCTTTGGCGATGCAGCCATTATATCCAAAGGAGGAGTCAACACAGGTGAGTTGTAGTTTGAATCCCTGATTATATGTTATAAATTTAGAATGCTATGAATTATAGTGTTATAGTTTAAGTTTTAGATTCATTTAACAAACATACTTGAACATACATAGGCCACAATCAACGAGGGTCAAGCATTTTCAAGGACACATGAGAGGACTCCTGACTAGCGCAGGAGGTCGATGAGAGAGGTATTTATGATGAAATCTTAATACTATAAATCTTCATTAAAAAAAAGATCATTATGCATTTGAGTAATTCAATGTTAGATACATAGAATCATATAAATTTAGTAGTCTAACTTTGGGTTTTCCTTTTTTGTTTATGTAGGAGGCATCTAATCCACCTAGTGCAGCGAAGAGGTTGCATTTTGATCATCCACCAGTAGCATAGGATAGTATAGTTGTCTAAGATGGAATATGCCACATTATATACAAAAACATTGATATTATACACATTCTGATAGCATGATCAGCCACATTTTGTATATGGATCTATGTATTTTGATATATATTTGTGTAATTTGTCTATGGATACATGAAATTTGATATATATTTGTGTAATTTGTCTATGGATACATGTATTTTGATATATATTATTGTCATTTATGTGCATAATGATATACATATTAATTTAGTATTGTATTGTTCAATTTATCATGGATCATGTGTATTATTCATGTTTATGGAATATCATTCATTTTGATCATGTTTGTTATATTCAATTCAAATGCAATAATTTGTGAATAACATTTCAACAACTTTTATTATCATATTTTGATGCAATATTTAATTTAAAATTCTATCATATATGTTTAATTTAAAATAATCTCTACAATCCTTTATGATGTCACTATGGTTTACTCACCCAAACGCACTTAGAGCACCTTGGAAATGAGATAGGTTATTGTAGGCCTCAACATGACCGTCTTGAAGCATTTGACATTTCATCGATAGCCCCCATGAGCTCTGAGTTATGGCCCTTGGAAGATCAACCTAAAAACACATTTAGAGCACCTTGGAGACTCTTTAGTACAAGGTGGTCGCAAACAATGGAGGCTCTCCATAGCCAAAAAAAGGGTATCACTAGGGTTCATCTGCCCATTCAGAGCTAATGGTGCTAACAATTCAATGTCAAGATTAGTGGTTTCAAAGTTACATTGTGATGCACTATGAACTGAGGCACACTACAAGTTTTGGCATCGAGCGAGATTGTCGTGCCGAAACCAAATAGAATGTGATCTCTCAAAAATGAGATGGGTTATTCTAGGCCTTGGCATGATCATCCTGTAGCATTTGACATTTCATTGATATTCCCCATGAGCTTCGAGTTATGATCCTCAAAAGATTGACCTCAAAATACACTTAGAGCACCTTGGAGACTCTTTGGTATGGGATGGTGGCGAACAATGGAGGCTCTCTGCGGTCGGAACAAGGGTGTCACTAGGGTTCACTCGCCCATTCGGAGTTAATGGTATTGATGATTTGATGCCAAGATCAACAGTTTCAAAGCTACACCGTGATGTGTAATACCCACCAATAGTTTACTTTTCCATTATATTTACCAAACTATTTTTATACCTATTTCATGCATGTCTTAGTTTCAAGGATATTATTTCATAACTTCGACTAGAGATATATCAATGATGATTACTTAGTTGACTATATTTCACATGTTGATTGATGATTATGATTACTACTGCATTAATGATTCTTGAATGGTTCTTAGTTAGTGTTGCTCATTTTTGCGCCCTGCCAATATTCAAATTTTAAATGCTTGCCCGCCCAACAACTAGTTCCCAGAAATATCAAAAAAATGTTGAAAAATCAAACCTTATGATTTGTTTCTACAAGCCCACAAGTTCACGATCGTTGGATCAATCTGAATCAACAGTTGGCGCTATGTCGCTTTTGAAAGTTGCACGATGTTTTGCATTAGCGACATAGCACCCTTCTGCCATGTATTAGGTGGGTCCCCCCTTTCCCTTGATTGGTTCTCTGGTGCTGAGTTTTGACAAATTGATGGTGGGCATTATGGCACTATCAAAAAATCCATGCTTCTCGTCGATAGGGACATAGCACCCAGTCAAAAAATGACCCTGTGGCGAAGTTCAGTTATCAGGTGGGTCCCAAGTATGCTCCGTTGGATACCAAGGATGAATTGTCAAACATGTCGAAAGTGATCAAACTTCTCAATGGCCAAGGTATGACTATGCAGAATGTGGGTCCTGTTTCCCTTGGCGGTCGCAAACGAGGACTTGTCAGACAGGTTGGTACATGGCCAGTTTCTATCAATTGGTACACTGAGAAGTCAGATCCATCTTGCTTGCTGTTAGATCTCAGAAAATCTATGGCTGGTGCTATCTCGCTATGGGGAGTTGCACATTGGATATCCATAGCAACATAATGCCTTGGCAACGTGTGGCACAGTTGACATCATGGGCCCACTTTCTCTCTCAGAGGGTATCAATCGATAGCTTGTCTTCCGTGGCAATTGTTAGATGAGTCAGAGTACAATGAAGGCATCTCATTGGCCCATCTAGCTTACCAGATATGCAGTTCTACAGATCTATGAGCACTATCGGATCTCCCTAGATCAAGGGCTGGAGCTTCCCCGCATTATGGAAGTGCAAGGAAATTTAAAAATGTGGGGAATCGATTTGGCGACACGTGTCCCAGGTGATGTCACGATAGATATTCTCAAAGGTTCAAAAAGTACAAGTTATGATCACGTCCGATGCAGGCAGATCAAAGGCTAGCACTTTCTCGCATTATCAAGATACAAGGAAGTTAAAAAATGCAGGAAAGTGGGTAGCCGCCATATGTTTCTGTGAGACCAATTTCTCTATGGGACGCCATGTATTGCCAAGCATGGTACGGATTATTGAGGTGGCACCAAGTGTGATGGGTCTAGGGCAAGAACAAGTGAAATACACGAAAGAGTTTCTCGATTGTTGATCTCGTGGAGATCAACAATCAGTGATTTTTGGCATTATGGAAGTGCAAGGAAATTAAAAAATGAAGGGAAGCGGGTGGAGGGCACGTGTCCCAGATGACATCATTTGCTCATCCTCTTCGTAGGAAGGTACTTAATGAGCCCTCACCATCTGATGTGATCTGATCAATAGTAGGCATTATCGTGCTATGAGAAGCTGTGAGGATGATACGTATAGCACCATAGCACCCTTGTGCCACGTGGATCAGTGGGGCCAAGATGCCAAGTTGTGCCAGGTGGTTTCCAAGTGGATTCATGGACCACAAACCTTATGGAGGCAAGCAAAGTAATATGGTGAGTCTTCACGATCGTCAGATCAAGAGAAATCCATGGCAGGCGCTATCTCGCTATGGGAAATTACTCGAAGGATACCCATAGTGACATAGCGCCTAGGTGACACATGTCCTTGCGGGCCCGACCAAGATTGATAGTTAAGGGTGTGGCAGTTATGTTGTAGCCATTGCAATCAGGATTTAGGAAGATGGTGCAGTTAGTTAGAGAAAGACATGGTCAACCATGGGGAGACTCTATTAGGTGGCAAAATGAAATAAAATAGTTGGTCCACATGGCTCATCCCGGTGCCAGGGTTATGTTGACCTGTTGATCATGCTGATTTACGAACCAAGAACTAGGAAAGTCGAGGGTTTCTTGTGCAATCTGATCTTCATGATCATTTCCAACCACAAGAAGTGAATGTGAAACCAAGAAGAACACTCTACCACCCCGATCTATCTATCTACCTAGTCAGAATAGCTTAATGGCACCATTTCTATCTTCTCAAGGCCCTGTTCCAACCAAGATCAAAAATCATTATGTCTAGATCTGCATCTAGATCAGGTTTTCCTATTATTGTTCCCTGCAAGACTTGATGGCAGTGGTTGCAGGATAGTTTTGCAGGGAAAATCTCAGTTATGCCTGCACTATAAAGGCAAATTTTGTAGATTTTTTTCAGGTCGGATCATTCTCTATTGTTCTTTATTGTTGCTCTACAATTCCAGTGTAAAATCCCCTGTGCCTCTGAACTGTATGATTTTTTCCTTATCTCCTTCAGCCATTGGTATGAAAGTGCAAGAATTCTTTGCCTCTTATTGGTGTTTTGTAGAGATCTATAATCTGCATGACTGTATCTCCTTGGCCTATGAATGATAATATAAGTGAATCTCTCTTCCTTGTGTCATTCATCTTGGTTTTCTTATCTGCATGTGATTATTTGATTAAAGAAAGTTTGAATGTGTATATCCTTAGTTTCATTCTAGTTCAATAGTGCATATTTGGGCAGAGATTGGTCTGAACACTCTATTTTGATGCATCACCTCTTTAGATTAGATTAGGTAGATTTTATTTTCATGCATTCTTTCTCCCTTTTCCTCTCCAAGAGTAGTTAGGTGCATCCTGATAGTAAGAGGAAGTCGGCTTTCTCCGGAGACTCAACCTCACAGTTCAAGTCCCATAGCTTGGAGGTTGTTTCCATGTTTCTCTAGGTTGTCCTCATGCATAGGCTTCTGAAAAGGGTGCAAACCTAAGTGACAAAATTCTTTGGCACGTCTGGTGGGACTAATATGAGGAGATTTCAAGATTAATACTGAAGAGATAGTATTGGCTTCAGTGTTCAAGCCTTCAAGAGGCTCATTCTTCAAAGTACTTGGCGACTCTAAGCTTCAAATTTATATCTGGTTCCAGACCAAAGTTATAGTGATTCATGCCCAGAGCTAAAACAAGGGCATCTTCTAGAGGTAAGTTTCAGTATCAAGTGCTTTCACTTTCAAACCCTAGAAGAAGGAGGACTAGAGTATCTTTATCACTAGTTAGGAGTGTAGTAGGAACAAATACCCCTGCAAGATCTAGCTCTACTCCTCTTGTTGTTAGATCTTAGCCTAGACTGCCATCAATACATATTAATAGATCACTTGTCTATATTGCATTTCCTAGAGCTCATAATTTTTCCACCTTTAATGGTGGAATCCCTCTTTTATTAGCCCAGTGACATGACATACCAGTAGCTGCCCTCAAAAGTATACCTGAGTTTACTGGTGAAACTTCTATCTCTCCCTCCGAACACATTCAAGAGGTTGCAAATGTCTGGAATATTCATGGTATTATAGAGGATGATGTTGTAGTTAGGCTCCTAGCCTCATCCTTGAAAGAAAAAGAACTACAATGGTATAGAGGTTTAGCTCATGGTTCTATAATAGATTGGGATGGATTAGGAGCAGGATTGTGCAAAAATTTTGAGGATAAAAGTGACTATTTTTCACTTTTAGAATAGTTGACCACTATAAAAAGAGCCCCCCATGAATGTATGAGTGATTTTAATTATAGATTTCAAAAGACATGGGATAGAATACCTACTTCAGTGAAGCCTACCCTTGGTAATGCCTTTTTGCATTACCTCAGAGCTTTTAACAGTGATATTGCCACTACAATCCAAACTATGGGAGGAGATACCTTGCCTAATGCTTATAACATAGCAATAAGGGAAAAATATATATTGATACAAGGAGGTAAGTTAGCTCCAAGGCCTCCTATGCCCTTCTTTCCTGATGTTCCAAATGATCAACCAACAATGGCTCCCCTTCCCACAACTTCTATATCTCAATCCCTTCTCCTAATCCCTCAAGCTTCCACATCTTCAAATGGGATAGATTAAATCAAATAGATGATGAAATCTCTGATGTAAAACATGGATAAAAGAGAAAAGAACCTACAGAAAAGTTTGCAAGATCAAGGGAAGAAGTTCCAAGATCAAGGGAAGAAGTTAGAAGATCAAGGAAAGAGGCTAGAGGATAATTTCTCTATGATTCAGAAAGTGAGCAACAAGGTGGTGACTTTAGAAAGATAGCAAGCTCAAGGTAGTAAGCCTCATCAATTGCAATATCAAGCTCCCAATAGTGGTAGGCCTCCAAATCCTAATCATTGGAACAATTCTTTTGATCAGAGTAGGTAGGGTGGCCATGCTTCAACCTCAAATGTAAACCAAAGTAGGGCCATAGTCCCTCAAAACAATATGGCTCAAGATCAGGATTTTTGTCCATCCTGCAACTACTCCTATGCCTATTTTATGTGTTAGAAGGCTAAATATTTTATGGCTTTGATAGTCCAAGAACCTGCAGCAAAACAATCATAAAAGGAGGACCAATTCAAAGATACCTCAGATATGCAAAGACAGGGTGATTGCTCTTTTATGAATCATCAGATGGAGGAGCATTGTAATGTAAACCAGGATTCCATTGCTCATAACACAATGAGAAAGAGAAGAGTTGTGGAAGATGCTATCCCTCCTCCTCCCAATTAGGCCTCAACTTCAAATGCAATATCTCATGAGCAAGCAACAAATAATCAATCAAGTACCTTTCAGCAGAAAATCATGGCAAAAAAGATACAGGTGATCCTCAGGTTGTTCCATCTCAACCTCATACAATTGCAGCTCCCAAGGCTTCTACCAAAACACCTACTATGACATTCAGTGTGGTAGAGAAAATGAAGAAGAAAAATGTGAATATCTCAATGTGGGATGTTGTTGCTACTATACCCATGCAAAAGAGGTTGTTGCAGCAAGAATTGGAAAGAATTGAACCAAAGGATCAGGCACCTAGTATGGAAAGTGCCACAAGCCTAGTACAACCCTCAAGGGATGTAGAAACAAGAAAAAATGTTAGACCTCCTCCATTTTATGTTTCTTTAATTATAGGGGGCAAACTAGTCCATAATTGCATGATTGATTCAGGGGCTAGCACTTCAGTGATGCCTAGTTGTGTTGTTGATGCTTTGGGAATGAAATATGAGCCCATTGTTAGGGATGTATTACAGTTGGATGGTAGTACTGTCAAGACTATAGGAATCCTTAAAAATGTTGAGATGGCCTTGCATGCATGCCCTAGTTGTATTGTAACCCAAAATATCTCTGTTGCTGAGGTCAAGCCATATTTTGCAATCTATCTGTCAAGAGACTTTACTGCCCAAATAGGTGGTTTTATCTTCTAATTGGTCATATATGTCCTTCAAGATGAGATATGGAGCCAATGCTTCAATTAGAGTAGAGCCTCAAGCCCTCCATCATACTGAATCTTACACCCCCAAACCCATTAACATGAATTTCCCTATCCTAGAGATGGATGAGAATGATATAGTGAATGAGCCCACCACTTCCCTAGCAGAGATACCTAATTTTTTCTTAGATGAATGGGCTAATGCATATCAATTTGACCCTATGTCCAAAACCCTTAAGATAGGTCTTAGTACATATTGTATATTGGAGAAAGATGCTCTAGTTCCCAATCTTGTGGGTACTAAAGAAGATGTAAGTGGGATATGGAGTATGTACTTTGATGGCTCAAGGAATAAGAATGGATCAAGGGCTAGTGTGATGTTGATTTCTCCTACACAATTAAGATATTATTTCTCCTTTAGGCTCCAATTTAGTTTCACTAACAATGTAGCCAAGTATGAATCCTTGATTCAATGTCTCCTACTTGCTCAAAAAAGAGAAATCCAAGCTTTAAGGGTGTATGGGGACAGTGAGTTGGTGGTTAATCAAGTGAGAAATTAGAGTACCACTAAGAATGGTTTGCTCAAGTCTTATAGACATAGAGTATGGGATTTTCTTGAAGGTTTTAATGCATTTAATATTCAAAGCATCCCTAGAAAGGATAACAGACATGTTGATAGAGTTGCAGCAATAGGTGCATCTTATGATGTGCCAGGGAATTTTGAGGAGGAGAAGAAGCAACAAATCAAAGTGGTAGTAAGGCCTACCATCCCTGATAACAATATCCATTAGCAAGTGTTTGATTTTGATGAGCAAATTGTCAGCTTCTTGCTGAATGAGGTAGAATTTTCAAAGAGAAATCAGTCAAGATTGTAGGATCAGTATGGTGACCAAATCATTCATCTTAGTTCCAACAAGCTGCTTAAGGGTCTCATTACTCTAGAGAGTGTTTTTAATCCTGATGACCAAGCAAGAGGCAGAGGTATGAACCTAGATACTGATGAAGATGATCAGATTCTAGTCATGGTTGTTGATGGAAAATCCTTGAACATGGGGAAGGTATGTTCTGAAATTGAATAAGAAAATTTTGTTCATCTATGTCAAGAATTTAATGATGTTTTTGCTTGGACATATGATGACTTAAAGGGCTTTGACCCAAGGTTATTTCAGCATACCATAGATTTAGTTGATGATGTAAAACTAGTAAGAAAAAAACAAAGGCCAGTGAATCCCAAGATTGAACCCCTAATGAGAAAGGAGCTATCCAAATTGATTGAGGCCAATATAGTTTTTCCCATCAAACACTCATCATGGGTAGCAAACCTTGTCCCTGTTAGGAAGAAGAATGGAGAAATTAGATTGTGTGTGGACTTTAGGGACCTTCACCAACCATCCTCTCCCTTCTATGGAGAAAATTTTGTCCAAGGATAGTGGTTCAAAGAGATTTTCATTTCTTGATGGATTCTCTAGTTACAATCAAGTACTGGTTAAAGATTCTGATAGGTACAAGACTACATTTACCACTAAATGGGGTACCTATGCTTATTGTAAGATGCCGTTTGGACTAACTAATGCAGGTGCTACCTTTCAAAAGGCAATGGAGATGGCTTTCAAGAATATGATTGAAAGGTTTGTATTAGTCTACCTTGATGATATCACTGTGTATTCAAAGGATGTAGATGATCATTTTGATCATCTCAGACAAGTATTCTTAAGGTGTAGAGAGTTTTGGGTTTCCCTTAACCCAATCAATTGTTTCTTTGCTAGTAATCAAGGAAAATTATTAGGACACATTGTATCTAAGGATGGTTTAACCATTGATCCAGAGAGAACAAGAGCAATACTTGCCCTCCCCCTTCCTAAACATAAGAAAGGGCTACAAAGTTTCCTTAGTAGGATAAATTTTGTGAGAATATTTATCCCTAACCTTGCTACATGGTGAAACCTCTTACAACTATGCTTAAGAAGGGTATGGTCTTTGCATGGACCAAGGAAGGGAAGGAAATTTTTGAAGAAATCAAGGCAGCCATGGCCTCAGCCCCTACTCTCATGAATCCAAATTTTTAGAAAGATTTCATTCTTTATACCTTAGGTGGTGAGTCAAGTATCTCTACTGTCTTGACTCAAACAAATGGCAAGAATGAAGAGCAGCCCATAGCTTTCTTTAGTGAAGGTCTTAAAGAGTATGAAGATAAGTATAGTTATGTTGAGAAGCAAGCCCTTGCAATCATTAGAGCTTTAAAGAAATTTAGACACCTCCTATCTCATAATAAGATTCATTTGTTAGTACCCCATGCCAGTGTGAAGGAGTACCTTTTAAGCAAGGATATTAGTGAGAAAAGATCTAGTTGGATTACAAGAGTGATGGAATATGATGTTGACATCCAGGTCACTAAGCTGGTAAGAGGGAGGGGGTTGTGTAAACAGATGTTATCATCTCAGGAACCTAATGAGGAGGTTGCTATGATACTGACAGAGAAACAAGAGGTGAGAAATGGTGACCCAAGGAATTGGATGGATGACATGAAGAGTTTCTTTTTAGGGAATGGATACCCTCAAGGATTAGATAGAACTAAAAGGAGACAGTATAGATTATAGTCAATACCTTATGTCATAATTGACAGTGTCCTTTTTAGAAAAGATTTTTATGGAGCCCTATTTAGATGCCTTGATATAGACCAAGCTGAAAGAATGATCAAAGAACTTCATGATGCTCCTGATGGCGGTCACTTCTTAGCTAGAATAACTACAATGAAGATCATGAGGGCTGGTTATTACTGGCCATCTCTGTTTCATGACTGTCATAAGTATCTGAGGAAGTGTGAAAAATGTGCCTTCTTCTCTAGCAAACAAAGACTTGGAGCTCTTCCCCTTCATCCTATCCAGGTGGATCAACCTTTTTCTCAATTGGGATTGGATTTCATAGGCCCTATCAATCCTTCTTCTAGTTCAGGTCACAAATGGATTTTAGGTTCTACAGATTACTTCACTAGATGGACAGAGGCAGTTGCATTGAAGGATGCCACTAAATTTTCAGTTGTTGAGTTCCTCGATGGAATTGTGACCAGGTTTGGTGCCCCTTCAACTATTATTTCAAATAATGCAAAGTCTTTTGTTGAAGCTCATATTTGTGCATGGGCAGTGGATCATAATATCTATTTGAGCACATCCTCAAATTACTATCCTCAGGGTAATGGTTTGGCTAAGTCCTCCAACAAGAACCTAATCAGGATCGTGAAAAGGACAATAGAAGATAACTAGAGGTGTTGGCATAAAAAGCTGAGGACAACACTATGGGCTGACAGGATAACACCTAAAAGATCAATAGGAAATTCACTATTTGTGCTGGTATATGGTAGAGAAGCAAGGCTTCAAATTTTATTGGAGTTTCCAACCTTGGAGTTATCTCATTAGTTGGAACTAATTGAAGATGATTCCATGACAGTGAGAGTGGCAAAACTGATGGAACTAGAAGAGAAAAGGAATCAGGCCATGTAGACCCTAGAGACACACAAGCAGTAGGTCAAAAAGAGTTTTGACAAAAGGGCTAGGGTCAGGATCTTCAGGGAGGGAGATTTGGTTTTGAAATGGGATGCAGATAGGGAAAAACTAGGAAGACATTCAAAATTTGACACACTATGGAGTGGTCCCTACCTAATTGAAAGTTGTAAACAAGCCAATGCTTTCTAGTTGAGCAGGCCTGATGGTGAAATTGTGTCTATCCCAGTCAATGGGATCTATCTTAAGCCATGTTTCTGACAGGGTTTGAGATTCCATGTACATAGTTAGCTTAGTTTTTGTTCTAGTTGTTTCTAGTTTTCCAAGAAGTGCACGAGCATAGGATTGTCTTTGTGAGACAGCAAGTTTTGAAATTTTGAAGGTTGCAGGAGGGGCTTCGTCTCTGGTTCCAGTTGCAGAGACAAAGTTTTTTAGTGTTTTATTATCTCAAAGGTAGGGTTAGGGTTTCATAGTACATTGATTCATATTTTTCATGACTCTATAGCCCAATAGATACTTTAGGCCACTGGTCTTATGCATAGCAGGCTAGCATCCCATGTGAGTCGCCAGAAATGTTGCTCATTTTTGTGCCTTGCCAATATTCAAATTTTAAATGTTTGCCTGCCCAATGACTAGTTCCCAAAGTTAATATTATTTTAAACACCCCAAAAATATCAAAAAATTGTTGAAAAATAAAACCTTATGATTTATTACTGCGAGCTTGCAAGTTCATGATTGTTGGATCAATCTGAATCAATGGTTGGCGCTATGTCACTTTTGAAAGTTGCATGATATTTTGCGTTAGCGACATAGTGCCCTTCTATCGCATGTTAGGTGGGTCCCCCCTTTCCCTTGATTGTTTCTTTAGCGTCGAGTTTTGACAGATCGACGGTGGGCGCTATGGCGCTATTGAAAAATCCATGCTTCTCGTCGATAGCAACATAGCACCCAGTCAGAAAATGACCCTGTAAAAAAGTTCAGTTGTCAAGTGCGTCCCAAGTATGCTCTATTGGATACTAGGGATGAATTTTCAGACACATCAGTAGTGATCAAACTTCTCATTGGCCAAGGTATGACTATGCAGAATGTGGGTCCTGTTTCCCTTAGCGGCCACAAATGAGGACTTGTCAGACAGGTTGGTACATGGCCAATTTCTATCGGTTGGTACACTAAGGAGTCAAATCCATCTTTCTCGCTATTAAATCTCAAAAAATCTATGGCTAGCACTATCTCACTATGGGGAGTTGCACGTTGGATATCCATAGCAACATAACGCCTCAGTGATGCATGGCACAGTTGATGTCATGGGCCCACTTTCTCAAAGGGTATCAATCGATAGCTTGTCTTCCATGGTAGTTGTCAGATGAGTCAGAGTACAATGAAGGCATCTCATTGGCCCATCTAGCTTACCAAATATGTAGTTCTACAAATCTCTGAGCACCATTGAATCTCCCCAGATCAAGGGTTGGTGCTTCTTCACATTATGGAAGTGCAAAGAAATTTAAAAATGTAGGGAAGTGGTTTGGAAACATGTGTCCCAGGTGATGTCATGGAAGATATTCTCAAAGGTTCAGAAAGTACAAGTTATGATCACTGTCTGATGCAGGTAGATCAAAGGCTGGTGCTTTCTTGCATTATCAAGATACGAGGAAGTTAAAAAAATGTGAGAAAGCAGGTAGCCACCACATGTTTCTGTGGGACTAGTTTCTCTATGGGACACCATGTGTTGCCAGGCATGGTATGGATTGCTGAGATGGCACCAGGTGTGATGGGTCTGGTGCAAGAACAAGCGCAGTACATGAAAGAGTTTCTCGATTGTTGATCTTGTGGAGATCAACGATCAGCACTTTCCTGCATTATGGAAGTGCAAGGAATTAAAAAATACAGGGAAGAAGGTGGAGGGCACGTGTCCCAGATGACATCATTTTCTCACCCTCTTCGTAGGAAGGTACTTGATGAGCCCTCACTGTCCGATGCAATCTAATCGACGGTAGGCACTATCGTGCTATGAGAATTTGGGAGGATGATACGTATAGTGCCATAGCGCCCTTGTGCCACGTTGATCAGTGGGGCTAGGACACCAGGTTATGCCAAGTGGATTTGTGGACCAAAAACCTTATGGAGGCAAGCACACTAATACGGCGAGTCTTCACAATCGTCGAATCAAGGGAAATCCACGGCAAGTGCTATCTCCCTATGGGAAATTGCTCAAAGGATACCCATAGCGACATAGCACTTAGGTGACACATGTCCTTACAGGCCCAACCAAGATTGATAGTTAAGGGGGTGGCAGTTATGTTGTAGCCATCGCGGTCAGGATTTAAGAAGATGGTGCAGTTAGTTAGAGAAAGACATGGTTAACCATGGGGAGACTCTGCTAGGTGGCAAAATGAAATAAACTAGTTGGTCCACGTGGCTCATCCCGGTGCTAGGGTTATCTTGACCTACTGATCATGCTGATTTATGAACCAGGAACTAGGGAATTCAAGGGTTTCTTGTGCGATCTGATCTTCATGATCATTTCCAACCACCAGAAGTGAATGTGAAACCAAGAAGAACACTCTACCACCCTGATCTATCTATCTACCTAGTCAGAATAGCTTAATGGCACTATTTCTATCTTCTCAAGGCCTTGTTCCAACCAAGATCAAAAATCATTGCATTTGGATCCACATCCAGATTAGGTTTTCCCATGATTGTTCCCTGCAGGACTTGACGGCGATTGTTGCAGGATAGTTCTGGAGGGAAAATCTTAGTTATGCCTACACTATAAAGGCAAATTTTGTAGATTTTGTTTAGGTTGGATTATTCTCTATTGTTCTCTGTTGTTGTTCTACAATTCCAGTGTAAAATCCCTTGTACCTCTAAACTGTATGATTTTTTCCTTATTTCCTTTAGCCATTGGTGTCAAAGTGCAAGAATTCTTTGCTTCTTAATGGTGTTTTGTAGAGATCTATAATCTGCATGATTGTATCTCCTTGGCCTATGAATGGTAATATAAGTGAATCTCTCTTCCTTGTGTCATTCATCTTGGTTTTCTAATCTACATGTGATTATTTGATTAAAGCAAGTCTAAATGTGTATATCCTTAGTTTCATTCTAGTTCAATAGTGCATATATGGGCAGAGATTGGTCTGAACACTCTATTTTGGTGCATCACCTTTTTAGATTAGATTAGTTAGATTTGTTTTTCATGCATTCTTTCTCTCTTTTCCTCTTCAAGAGTAGTTAGGTGCATCTTGATAGTAAGAGGAAGTCAGCCTTCTCTAGAGACTTAACCTCACAGTTCAAGTCCCATAGCTTGGAAGTTGTTTCCATGTTTCACTAGGTTGTCCTCATGCATAGGCTTTGGACAAGGGTGCAAACCTAAGTGACAACAGTTAGTAATTATGATTATTTTCTAGATGATATCAAATTATGTGTATTATATATTCACAATGATTAATTTTCCATATTTGAATATGTGATGATTTGTAGTCAAGACTTGTAATTATTATAGTACTTACCCCATACTTGCATGTGGATAGTGTTCGTGTTTGTTTTACTTTTCTATTAGGTGTGTCTAATGTGGTTAAGGGAGGGAGTCGTAGTCACTTGCTAGTTGGGATCTGCATGATGTACCACTCTCAGTCATTGCTTGTTTAGTTTAGACATATTTATATACATGTACATGCTCTCCTTTTATGCAGAATGTAGGTACTAGGCATCGACTTCCCTGAATTGCCAGGATGAGCGTGCCCTATCACAATAACTCAATAGCAAGAATGGAGAGATAATATTCAGGTCCAATCCTAGTCATAGCCTAAATACTTCTCTTGCAAGGAGGATTCGTAACTGACTTTCCACCTTTTTTAAAACCCATGAGTTTATCTTTGTCTGTGTTGTTTGATTTTGAGTTTCGATCTATTTTGGTAATGTTGCTTTTATGTGAATTTGGCTATCTGATTTATTTAGTAAATGATTTAATTATTATATTTGGGTTAATCATATAATTAAATCTTATTTGATTAAAAAGAAAATACTAAAGCATGAGAATATTTAATTAATTAAAAATGTACTTAAGTTTAAAAGATTTAATTTAAAAGTCTAATTTGAGAAGTTGGACAAAAAGAGAATTAAAATATTAAAGATTTAATATTGCTTTATTATAATTATTTATTTAATAATAATTAAATTAGAGTTGCATTTAAACAATGAGTTTTGATTATTATTATTAATTTAAATAATAATCTATGCTTTAATTAATACTTGCACTGTTTAATAAACTGAAAGAAAATAAAATATAAAAGAATGAAATTTAAAGATAAAGTTATAGTTCTAATTGTGGTGTAGTTATATTTATTTAATTTAATTATAATTACTTAGGAGTTTTATTTTAATAATAAACTCTAAATAATGTTATTAATTAAATTAATAAATATATCATTAAAAACGCTTTGAAAATTAATTAAAGAGAGGAAGCTAATTATTTAAATTAAGACATTTTGTAATTAAATATCTAAAAGAGTTGTGCATGAAAAGGAAAAAGGTAATAAAGTAATAAACTGTAATTGATCAGTGAGTTCTCTCTCATGATTGCACAATCAGAGCCCCAATTTAGGGGAGAATTATTTATCAGAGATCTAGAGCTCATTTTGCAATTACACACAGGTTTTGGGAGCGAAAATTCAGAATTGGATCAAAAGAATTGTTGGAAGATTCTGAGGGTTTGGATTTGCATGCATTCAGATATTGTCTCATATTTTAGTTGTAGTTTTGAGGTAGGGTTTGAAAACCTATTGTAGAATTTTATTGAAAGATATGTCTACTTCGTGTCTTCCTAGGTGTTTGCATGTTGCTTATTAATTTACTATATTGACTGTTGAATAAAGAATTATGTTGTAGATTTTGAAAAAAAAAAACTTATTAATCAAAAAAACTTGACTGAGGAAAACTATAGAAAAATATTGTGACTTTATTCTTTTATACCCCTTTTTAATATAGAGAAAATTCTATTACAGAAAATTGGAAGAAAATAACAAATTGAACAGTTAGGTTTCAGCTTTAATTTTGTCATTAGAATTGTATGATTATCATGAATTTTCTAAATATAAATAAATATTATTCTTATATCTAAAAGAATTTAATTGCAAAATTTATTAGTAAAATGAAAAAGATTAATTGAGAGGAAAACATATTGTAATTAAACTTATGCATGCATGTGAAAACAAATATGCTAAATATAGAAAGCTAAATATAGTATGGTTGCATGTGAAAACAAATATGCTAAAAATATAAAGCTAAAGTATAATAGGGTTGCATGTGAAAACAAATATGCTAAAAATAGAAAACTAAGTATAGTATGCTTGCATGATTTGAGAGATGAAAGACATGCAAAAATACTAATTGCATGTTTATTTTTATTTTAATACAATAATTTAATTTAGTTTTCAGATTTATTTATATAAAAAATAATAATCATAATTTATTATTTTCTAAAATTAAATAAATATTATTCCTTTAGTTAAAGTGAATGTTAGTATTAGTGATTATTTAAGTTTAATTTAACTCTTAGTTGCATATAAATGGTTTTATATTTATCAATGCAAGAGGGAAGCTAATAAATAAATATTTATAATTTTATTATATTTTAAGGGAAGTTGTAGTGGAGTTCACTTTGTAATCATTTGGTTAATAACTATTTGACTTTATGAGAGAAATTATAAATAATTAAATTAAATATATAATTTTATCTCTAGTTGCACTATGAATTAAAGAAAAAGTAAATGTTAATATTGGACTCAAATAGAAGTCATATTAATATTTTAGAAATTGAAATTGATATCAATATTTAAATCTATTAATATATATTTATGTTATTAATTAAATCATTTAAGATTTAATATTATTTAAATTAATAACATGATAATAATGCATGATATTTTATATGCACAAAAAGTTTGGATATTTAAATACTTATGGTTTTAAATAAGTGTATTAGCATAACAATTTATATTAACATGTCTATTCTTACTTTATTTCGAAACACATCCTTATGATCCAAACTAAACAACAAAAACTGGTGGAATCAAATCATATCGCTGAAAACTATGTGTTTTCTAATATTCTATTTATAGTCTTGTGATGTTTATTTTCATGATGGTTTTTCTTTGTGAGCTATATAGTTGGCCAAGTTAGGATGTGAACTAGAGGCGGTTATTGAGATTTTCTTTAATGATTATTTGATTGGATGTCATGATGATATTTATGATTTTAATTGAGATTTATATTTTATGAGCTTTATGCTATTGAGCATTTATGAGAACTTGGACTTTGAGAACCAATATTATTTTCAAGTTGTCTGTTAAGGAATTGAATTCGATCAATATTACTTTTTGTGGTATGGGACACTATTGTGGTTTGTGATTTTTGGAAAGGTTGTCTAGGTGCATGTCTACGGGAGTGGCTTGCAATGGGGGTCGGGGCCCAAAGTGGTTGCCAAGGTAACTCATTGTAAGTTGTGTAACAAGTGATAATATAGTAATTAAAATATCTTGTCTAGCCCTTTTCCTTGATATACATTAAAAGGATAAGTTAGAGATTTTTCCTCATCCATGCCTTGAGTGCTTGTATAAACTAAGGATGATATGGAGATGATACCTTAAGAGATATGACTAGTTTCCTCATCATCATGAGAGGGTATTCTGGTTTCGCATAGAGTCACTAGGGGGTTGGGGTCTTGAGAGACTGCCAAGGGAACCTTAGAGATGGCTCATGTGATGACACTCCATAGTATGTAACCTGAGTCTCCTTCATTTTTTGTTAATATTTTTCTCTAGTGGTGTATTTGTTGGTTATTAATTTTGATGGTGTATTTATTGTGAGTTGTCAGTCATTGATTGGATGTCATTTATTATTGATAGTTGACTTTTATTAATGAATGATCAGCTATTCAATGGTGGTTTTTTTATTGTTGGAGTTAGTAATTGGTGGTTTATTTATATTGATGACAGTTGTTATCTATTAGTCATTGTGCTTGTGAGACTTGAAATGATTTTGAGGTGGTTGTATATTTTTGGTCTTGGTATTTGTATGTTGACTTGGTATGAGATGTTAGTATTAGAACAAGTGTCCTTTTGATTTTTGTTATTGATTCTTCTTGAGTAGTTTGTGTTACCCTTGAGGTAGTTTTGGCTATTAGAATTTCTTTCCTAGGATTATTTTATGATTTGATTATTTGTGTGTGGATCGTACATTGTTTCTCCTGAACGGTGGAAGCAGGATCCCGATTAGGTGACCATGCAATCGAGAGGTAGTGTATTCTTACCATTTGGGTCCCCCTTAGATTGATAGATGTTGGATGCTCCTCGATACAATGGTACCATTATCATTCTTCCTCTTATCTTGAAGACTTATATTCATTTGATGTATCTATGTATCATGTGTTTTGAGATCTTATGAGATACTGTATTGTATATTGATGTACTTGTATCTATTTTCACCTACCTTATGACGTGCAGTGGATGTTATTCATTAGATGTGCTTTTATATTATTAGTTGTACTTATGTATTTGCTTATATAATTATGTATGTGTTTATTCATTTTATGATTATGGACATTGTAATAGAGACTTAAACTTATTACTAATTTCTTAAATGTGACTCAACGTGAAGGAACCCTTGAGGAATTGAAATTGTATTTGTAATTGATAACGTGTTCTTGATGTGTATGTATATATTGCTTCTGCATTATTATTACTTTGATGTTGTTTAAACTTTTAAAAAAATAGTTCAGTTAACTTTGTAACATATTAGGTTTGTTTCTTTTGGGTTCTCGTGCGGGGCATTACATGATGCACCTATGAATTGAGGCACACTGTGAGTTTTGGCATCAAGTGAGATCGTTGTGTCAAATCCAAATAGAATGTGATCTATAAAAATTGAGATAGGTTATTTTAAGCCTCCGTATGACCATCCTATAGCATTCAACACTTCATCAATAGCCCTCACGATCTCTGAGTTATGACCCTCAAAAGATTGACCTCAAAATGCACTTAGAGCACCTTGGAGACTCTTCAATACAGAGTGGTCGCTAACAATGGAGGCTCTTCGTGGCTAGAATAAGGGTGTCACTAGGGTTCACCTACCCATTTGGAGCTAATGGCACTAACAATTTGATGCCAAGATTAGTGGTTTCAAAGTTACACTGTGATGTACCTATGAACTAAGGCACACTGTGAGTTTTGGCATCAAGCGAGATTGTTGTGCCGAATCCAAACAGAATGTGATCTCTCAAAAATGAGATAGGTTATTTTAGGTCTTGACATGATCATCCTATATCATTTTACATTTCATCGATATCTCTCATGATTTTTGAGTTACGACCCTCGAAAGATCAACTTCAAAATGCACTTAGAGCTCCTTGGACACTCTTTGATACGGGGTGGTCACGAACGATGGAGGCTCTCTGTGGCTAGAAAAAGGGTGTCACTAGGGTTCACCTACCCATCTGGAGCTAATGGTGCTAATTATTTGATGCCAAGATCAGTGGTTTCAAATTTACGCTATGATGCACCTATGAACTAAGGCACACTACAAGTTTTGGCATCAAGCAAAATCGCTATGCTAAATCCAAACGGAATGTGATCTCTCAAAAATGAGATAGGTTATTTTAGGCCTCAGCATCAATGTCCTATATCATTCAACATTTCATTGATAGCCATCACGAGCTCTGAGTTACAACCCTTAGAAGATCAACCTTGAAATGCACTTAAAGCACCTTAGAGACTCTTCAATACGAGGTGGCTATGAATGATGGAAGCTCTTCACATCCAAAACAAGGGTGTCACTAGGGTTCACCTACCCATCTAAAGCTAATGGCACTAAAAATTCAAAGCCAAGATTAATGGTTTCAAAGTTACGTGATGCACCTATGAATTGAGTCACACTACGAGTTTTGGCATCGAGTAAGATTGTTGTATTGAATCCAAACAAAATGTGATCTCTCAAAAATGAGATAGGTTATTTTAGGATTCAACATGACCATCTTTTATCATTTTACATTTCATTTATAGCCCTCATGAGCTTCGAGTTGTGACCGTCAAAAGATCGACCTCAAAATGTACTTAGACCACCTTGGAGACTCTTCGGTATGGGGTGGCTGCGAATGATGGAGGATCTCCATGGCTGGAAAAAGGGTATCGCTAGGGTTCACATGCCCATTTGAAGATAATAGAACTGAAAATTTGATGCCAAGATCAGTGGTTTCAAAGTTACTATGTGATGTTGTTGGAATTACAAAGGGAAAGAGTAAACTTCTGAGATGGGGGGTGAATCAATAGTTTAACCTTGGACCCATAAAACTTTCACCATTCATTCATTACATGCATAAGAAATCTAAAATAACATATAAATCATATGCATTTAAATCACATAACCATGTAAGCATTCACACACATAACACCATATATGATTACCTAGAAACTCTCCAAGTAAGAAGGTAAAACTGGGGTGGGGATGACACTCACAAATCTTCACTACTGCAGTAATAAAGTGTATCTAATGAAGGTTACAATGATTTGACCATGAAACATGATCTACCCTGTGAAAGGTATGCCTTGTTAAAGGCTTACAAAGACTGTTAGGTCTCACCTTGTTAGAGGATTTCAACACCCTATTAGAAGTGTGCCTAGTTAGAGGGCTTCAACTTACAACTAAGTAAGCACCCTATTAAAGGATTTTATACAACCTATTAGGACTACTTTGTTAAGAGATTTAATTGAAATCACCTATTAAAATGTTTCAGCATAGATCCTGTGGTTGGCACTTTCTTGCCTAATAACAAATCGCCTCTAAACAATAATCTTATTGATCCTTCATGATCAGATGTCTCAATTATGGATCCTTTTCTATCTTTTGTTCTTCTCAAACTAATTCTACAATTCACTCTATAACTTCTAAGTCACCTTGAATGCTCTGCAAACTATCTTGTTTGCTCCTTCAAATTCTTCCACATTCACTCTCTGCTATCATCATTAAGAGTTTAGGGCTTCATCCTCCTTAAGAAGACTTAGGTGGCTTAGGGTTAGGTATGAATATACTACTTGTGTACACTAATATGTTAGCAAGAAACACTAATCTATTGAAAGACAAAAGTATTAACCAACAAGATCAATATAAACTTTTAGAGAGACTAAAGAGGAACCCCTAATTAGGAATGTGAGACAAATGAATGGACTCTCCCAATAGAAATTAGCTCTTTGCTTGGTAGATGAGTCTAAGTAAAGGATTGGTATGTATGCTCAAATGGCTTCAAGTTTTCTTCAATGGTGGGGATGGGTAATGGCAATTTGGTAGCTTTGTGAGCTCTCAATTTGGCATTATAGGGGTATGATTAAGGGCTTTCTTTCTCAAACTAGCATTATAACTTTAGCTCAAGGATTGTGATAAAATGGCTTGGAAGGGGATCTAATTTATAGGCAAAGGGCTTGAGGGATTGAGGGTCAAGATGAAAGGATGGATGAAAGCTTATGAAGGGCTCAGATTGCATGAGAGGAGAGCACATGGATTGTGCTTCCTTACAACCAATCAAGGAGTGACACATGTCACAAACTGAGTGGATGGAGTAAAGGGCAAGGATGTGTCAACAAATGAGGCTCAAGGCATTAAATGGCCCTCATAATGGCTTGTAAGAGATTTTAAGAGCATGTAAGAGCATTGAAGGCTTTGTGGTTGGGATAAAGTTTTATGGTTGGAACATTGAGAAAATATGATAGCAAGTAATACTAATCTATTCAAGAACAAAAGCATTAACTAGCATAAAAATCATAACATATGAGATAGACAAAGTGAAACCCTCAAATGAGAATATGAACCATGGAATGGCTCTCCCAATGAGGATGGTCACTTGATTTAAGGATGATTCTATTATGTAGATTTGGGATATATGCTCAAGTTTCAAAATAGCTTTAATGGATTTGGGATTTTTGGTGTGGATGATGGCTTTGATATGGATTTGGCTTCTCAAACTAGAATTATAACTTTAGCTCAAGGATTGCGATTAAAATGGCTTGGGAGGGGATCTAATTTATAGGCCAAGGGCTCGAGGGATAGAGGGTTAAGATGCAAGGAGAGATGAAAGCTTTAGGGAGGGCTAGGATGCACTCAAAGGGGAGCACATGGATTGTGATTTTTTAGCACCAATCAGGGAGTGACACATGTCACAGGGTGAGTGGATGGAGGAAAGGGCAAGGATGAGTCAAAAAAGGAGGCTCAAGGCCTTAAATGGCCCTCATAATGGCTTGTAAGAGAGTTTAAGAGCATGTAAGAGCATTGAAGGCTTTGTGGTTGGGATAAAGTTTTATGGTTGGGATATTTTGAGGGAGGAGACTTTGGTTTGGCTTAGGAAAGTCTTAAGCTTACTTAGGAAATGTGACAAGATTAGGGGGGGGATTAGGCTTGGGTTAGGATTAGATTAAGGATGTTAGAGATGTGCAAGTGGATGGCATTCATGAGGGTGGGTGAGTTAGTGGCTAAGCTAGGTTAGTATGGGTGGATGGGGTGGATTAGGCTAAATGGAGGATTTAGGATAGGTTAGGGGCTATTAGATTTGAGGGTTTTATTTATTAAAGTGATTTTAATAAATTTAGAATTTGGAATTAGATAGGAGAATAGGATTAATTGATAAATAATGGGTTATTTGATTTATCAATTAGGACTATAGATGATTAATTAAATTAATCAGCTAGGGGATGGCAAAGGCTTAAATAAATAGGAATTTAATTAATGATGCCTTTAGAGATAGCTAAATAGGATTACCAAAGTGGTGTAATCAGATTTAGGTGTCTATATTTTGCCCCTCTTTGACATAGTCTTGAGACAATACTATTTCAAGGAAGTTCGAACAGAGACGACACGAGGAAGATGTTTTAGCAACAAAGTTGCCCCAGTCTTGGATAAGAAGAGGAGAGACTAGACTTAGAGATGCCCCCTCAAGAAGGCAATAGGGAGAGAAAATGAGGCTCGAAAACTTTTTGAAAAATATAAGAATTTGGGATAAGCAAGGAGACTCAGATTGGCAAAGAGAAGGGGCTGAATTAGCTCAAACTCTCACTATGGGAGAATGATAAAGGAGAATCAGATGCACAAAAGGAAGCAAGCTTAAGACATTCCAAGATTGGGGGGAGGATGAAGGAGTGGAGCACTATAAAAAGGAATCTAGGATAGGGAGAAGGATGAGGGGATTATAAAGATGATGCAATAGGATTTCAAAGAGTCAGATTAGCGAAAGATGGGTTTCAGAGATCCCTAAGACTAGGATTGTGGATCTCGAAAGATGAGGCTTGGTGAATTGATTTGATGGGTGGATCCTGAAGACTAAGATTGTGGATCCCTAAAGCTAAGAGTGATGATTGATTCTAAGAGATATGGTTGCACAAGCTAGGGTAGGAGAGACGGATGCAAGATATGGATGGGGGATAATGGAGATGAAGGGAATCCATTGAAGCTTTTTGAGCAAGGGGATACTTCAAAGAGAAGTACCACCATGTAGTTGAGCACTATATTTGCTATAGGATTGTTGGTTAATTGCCAAGGTTACCAAGAACATCAAGGCCATGTCACCAATCATCCAAAGGACTGACAGACTAACTTGAAACAAACACACAAGGATTGCCTCAATATCACACATTAAACCCAGAGGAAATAGCGTGGAACTGACACTGGGTAACCCACAAAAAAAGAAACAAACAAAAGACTTGATCAAGACCTTATGCTCAAATTTCCCCATTTGTAGTATACCATGATATGGAAGATCATGGCAACCTTGAGGAGGGAACAAAAGGGTTTCTTGGAAAAGATACTTCAAGACCCAAAGGGAAGATTCCAAATCAAAAGAAAGCAAAAATCAAAAAGAGAACCATTTTCCAATGAGAGGGGTAGGATGAGGTACTAACAGACCAAGATCAGACATGAGGAAAGTGATATCCTACAAGGATCTATTAGAGAGCACCTAAGCTGATGGATCTGGATGAGTGATGCATCTAGCAAGCTGAACTAAGAAAGATAACACTTTGATGACAGGAGATCTAGCTAAAGAATGCATTGGAATAGCTAACCAAGATTTGTGTGATGTGTGCAAGATGCTGATCAAGGATGAACTAACACAAAAGCTGGATAGATACAATGGTAATAAGCTAAAGAGGATGTACAAGCTGACAGACCAAGACATGTTACAAATGTACAAGGTTGTTCATGTTTATGTTTTGTGAGATGGAAATGTTTGTGAAGGGTGGGATGTCTTTAATAGTTAATAGGTGGATAGGTAGATGGTTTGCGAAAAGCTTAAGGGAAAATGGGGTTCTTTGTGTGCATGTGATAGGATAAAAACTAGGATACAAGCTTTGGTATATAATACAAGCTGGAATAATGCACAAGATTTGGACAATATTTGGATATACAAGCTATGATACAAGGGATGATACCAGATTTACAAGCTAGGGTAGAAGATTTACAAGCTGAGGTACAAGATTTACAAGTTGTACAGGAGGTATTTACAAGCTTCATTAGATTTTGGATATTTGGTTGGAACACCAAGAGAACAAGCAGGTGTTTTATGGGATGGTGAGTGAATGGATGAGGGATAGGATAGTGATAGATAATGGATTAGTCTTAGTACACAAGGCACCTGAATTACTAGGTTTTCACCAAGGTACCTATCCAAGGTGCTTGAATTGCCAAGTTTTCACCATTGGACAATTTTTTCTCTTTACTATTTTTTTTATATTTTTTAAAGGCTAGGTATACCAAGGATCTTCAAGCATAAAAATTCTTGAGATGAATGATGTTAGTAGGATCATTCAAGAGTTCTCCTTCTGGTGTAGATAGCTGATAAACTCTAGAGCCAAAGGATGCAGTGACAACATAAGGACCAAGCTAGGTAGGTTCAAACTTGCCTTTCTTTTCTCCATCTACTTGGACTTTCATGTTTTCTGTGAGGACCATGTCACTCGACTGAAAGTGTCGTGGAAGAACCTTCTTGTTGAAATTCCTTTTGAGATGAGTTTGATAGACTGTGAGATGATCATAGGCTTGTTGTCACTTCTTGTCTGAGAGATCTAGTTGGGTGAGCCGAGCTACTCTATATTCTTCATCTGATATTTGCCCTCGTAAAGATATGCGCAAGGAGGGAAGTTCAACCTCTATAGGTAGTACCGCTTTGGCACCATAAACTAGGGAGTATGGAGTTGTGCCTGTGGATGTACGTAAGGAGGTTCAATAGGCCCATAGGGCTGGATTTATTTGTAGGTGCCAATCGCAACCGAAATCATTGACAACTTTCTTGAGGATTTTGAGGAGGGTTTTGTTAGTTGCCTCTCCCTGGCCGTTACCTTGTGGGAAATATGGGCTAGAAAAGTGGTGATGGATGCGGAGGGAAGTGCATAATTCTTCCATGTTGAGATTTTCAAAGTTGCCTCTGTGGTCAGTGAAGATGGTGGATGGGATGCCGAAGCGGCAAACAATGTGGTACAAGATGAACTTGGAGACCTGAACTCCTGTAGCTGAGACTATGGGGACCGCTTTCACCCATTTAGTGAAATAGTCTATAGCTATTATTATCCATTTATGTCCATCAGATGAGAGAGGTGTGATAGTTCCAACTAGATCAAGGCCCCAATCAAGCGAAAGGCCAAGGTGGTGTAATAGGTTGTAGATCTTGTGCTGGAGCATGCACAAGATTTGTGTGTTTCTGACATGGGAGACATTTTCTAACAAAGTCACAGGAGTCTTCTTCAATGGTAGGCCAATAGTAGCTTGCTCTAAGGATTTTTCATGCCAGGACAATACCACTCATGTGAGCACCACAAAGTTTAGAGTGTACTTCTTTTAACACCATCGCAGCCTCATTTTGGTCTAAACACCTAGAGAGAGTATTGTGATAACCCCGATGATATAGGGTATTGGCTATGATGACATATCAGGATGATTTTTGGATGAGGTTCTAGCATTGGGTTAGTGTGAGGTGAGGGGATATGATACCATCTTTAAGGGAAGCATGGATTTCATTGTACCAAGGGGATTAGGGACCAAGCAAGATACAAACATAGTTTGAGTCATCATTCGCATAGGCAGCTGTGAGGAGCTGCTTGACTAAAAACTCATACTGCGTAGCTGCTTGGGGAATTTCCAAGAGTGAGCCAATAGTAGCCATAGCATCTGCTGCTTTGTTTTGCATTCGAGGCACTTGTGTAAACTGAAGCTTTGTAAAATGCTAGGTTAGTTGATCAACTAGCTCGTTGTAGGGTAATAGCTTTTTATCTTTGGTTTGATATTCATTTAAGGCTTGCTTGATGATGAGCTAAGAATCGCCAAAGATTTGTAACTTAGTGATGTTCCATTTTGCAACTATCTTTAATCTTGCTATGAGAGCCTCATATTCAGCTATATTGTTGGTGCTAGGGAATTGTAGCTTGAAGGCTTTTGGAATGTAATCTCCTTGAGGTGTGACCAACAATATTCTTGCCCCTGATCCATGAGATGTGTATGAGCCATCAAAATAAAGTTTCCATGGGGGATGTTCTTCAATTAGATAGATATGCTCATCTGGAAATTCTATGATCAAAGGATATGTATCTACTAGAGGCGCATCAGCTAGGTGATCTGCTATAGCTTGCCCTTTGATTGCCTTTCTGTCCACATACTGGATGTCAAATTCGCTAAGGAGCATAACCCATTTGGCCAAACGGCCTATAAGTGTTGTTCTAGAGAACATATACTTGAGAGGGTCAATCTTGGAGACTAGTTGGATGGTATGACTTAGCATGTAGTGGCGAAGCTTTTGAGTGGAGAAAAAAACTACCAAACAAGCTTTTTCCATAGGAGTATAATTGAGTTTATAACCAACTAGGGTTCTACTGATGTAGTAGATGGATCTTTCTCTATCGTAGTCATCAAGCTATGCTAGAAGTGCCCCTAGAGCAGTAGGCATTTCTGATATGTACAAGATCAAGGGACAACCAAGAATTGGTGGAACCAAGATAGGGGGATTGATGAGATACTACTTGAGATGATCGAAATTGCATTGACATAAAGGATCCCACTTGAAGTTTTCATCCTTATTTAGTAAATGTGCAAATGGCGTACACTTATCTGCAAGCTGGGAGATGAAGCGTCAGACGGATTGAAGCTTTCCTTGAAGAGTGTGAAGTTGTCGTAGTGTTTGGGGAGGAGGCATGTCTAAGATAGCCTTGACCTTCTTGGGGTCAATCTCTATACCTCATTTAGAAACTATAAAGCCTAGAAGCTTGCCAGATGTGACCCCAAAGACACACTTCTTGGGATTCAGCATGAGATAATATTTGGCTAAGCTATCAAAGACTTTCTCAAGGTTAGCACGATGATCCATGAAGGTATGAGATTTGGCCAAGATATCATCCACATAATCCTCCAAAATGCTATGAATGAGATCATGAAAAATGGTTGTCATAGCTCTTTGATAGGTAGCCCCTGCATTCTTTAGGCCAAAAGGCATCATGTTGTAGCAAAAGGTTCCCCAAGGGGTAGTGAATGTTGTCCTATGCTGATCCTCTTCTGCAATCTTGATTTGATTATACCCAGAAAATCCATCCATGAGGGACAAAATTTCATGTTCAGCTGTAAGGTCTACAATCATATCTATGTTGGGCAAGGGAAAATCATCTTTTGGACAAGCTTTGTTAAGATCTTTGAAATTAGTGCAGATTCTGATGTCACCGAAAAGGCTTAGTGACGGGGACCATGTTGGAGATCCACTCTAAGTAGTTGATAGGTCGGATAACCTTAGCATCTAACATTCTTTCTAATTCAACTTTGACCAGTAATGCCACCTTGGGGTGCATTTTTCTAAGCTTTTGTCTGACGGGCTTGATCTTTGGATCAACTGCAAGATGATGAACTACAAGTTTTGGATCCAGCCCTAGCATGTCCTTATATGACCATGCAAATTGAACAATGTTCTCTCGTAAGACCTCAAAGAGGAGATCAGCTTGGTCTTGCGATAGGGATGTAGCAATGTGAACAAGTCTGGGGATCCCTGAAAAACTGATGTTGACTTCTCTAGTATCCTCAATTAGAATAGAAGACACCTCTGGTCGATTATCTTGAGGAGGCAATGCTAAATCCTCATGTTCTACTTGTGGCTTTGGATTTTCTTGCTGAGGGGTTCTCTTCACTGCCTTGGCTAGTCTTGGATTCACCTTAGTTCCAGTTTTGGGTGTATCGGAACTAGGTTGGGGATTTTCTCCAAAATATGCTTTTGGATCCAACTTGTAGATATATGTTGAGTCTGGCTTTGTTTGTTTGTGAGGTGTTTCAGCTCCCATGAATCTCAAAAGAACTTCCTCTGATGTGAACTCATCAATGTGTATGATGCTTGGTTGGTCCCAATCTATGAGATGTGGATGGGCGAGTGGTAGGTCAATGAAATGGATGGATATTTCTTGGAGAACAGAGTCTCCAAGGAAGATTTGGTCTGGGATATTGTCATACGCTCTCTTTTCAATTTCCTTAGGAATGTCTTTGATTTCAACAAGGTTGCGGTGAATGTTTGAAAAAGCATGACCATTCTCATTGGTGCCCCCAGTTGTGGGTATGCCAAAGCTGAGACCTGACTTTGATTCCCACTTGTGTGCATCGATGGGGCACTGCATGCCTCTTTCTTCTGGTCCTAGACCACCACCTTGATAGTTCCTTTTGTCAGTGATGAGCTTATGTTCTTGGGGATAGTTCTGGCTAAAGTGATCAAGATGTGCTTGATTTCTTGGAGGTGCATCCTTATGTAACTAATTGCTGATATCTGGAGTGAGCTCCTCATGAAGAGGGATTTTTGAGGATACAAAGGTTGTTGGGCCAAACGGTTTGTATCGAGGAGGTGCAATCTCCTTAGCTTTGTGATATGGCAGTCATCCATGGGCGTGTGGATCAAGTGGGAGTACCCCAACAGCAAATGCATCTAACAGACTATACTCTCCACAGCCTTTGTTATTGATCTTCATGGTAGATAGGATGGAGGCAAGGATGATTTCTGGGTCATTACAAGTGTGGGATGAGCTAGCAATGGCTGTGCCAATATCAATTCCAGGGCAATGGTTTGTATATGAAGCTTCAACCGCATTGCAGTAAGCAAAGGGTTCTGGATCGGCACGGATGGTTACCTCAGTGCCTTGATGCAAAAATTTGACACACTGATGGTAAGTGGATGGAACGGCTTTCATGGCATGAATCCATGGGCGATTGAGGAGGATGTTAAATGGTAGGTTTAGATCAATAACATGGCAGAGTGTTTCTTGGATGACTAGCCCAACCTTGATTGGCAAAAAAATAGTTCCTTCTGTGGTTCTTTCCAAGTTGTCATAAGCTTTGATGGTGATAACCTCACTGATGATATCTACCTTAGTATACCCAGCTTGTTGTATGAATTTTAGGGTACAAATATTCAAGGCTGATCCATTATCTATCATTACTCTTTTTACAGCAAAATTGGATACCATTATGGCTATGCAAAGCAGAAGGGTGTGATCTGGCTCGACCACGGGTATGTCAGTGGGTTTGAATGATAGGGAAAATGAGGAGGATAGGTGTCCAATGAGATTACGAAAATCAGTAGTGTTGATATCTAAAGGGACATAGGATTCTATGAGAGCACTGTCAAGGATGTTCTTGTACACAGGACTAGTGCAGAGGAGGTCTAAAATGAAGATTTGGGTTGGCATGTTCCCAAGGTGTTCCAAGATATTGTATTGGCTTTTGGATGGAGCTGATGATATTGCTGGGGTTGATAGTGCTGATGGGACTGGTGGGGCTGTGATGTTTAGTCATGTTCTTCTGGTGGTGACTGTACACTCATTATTTGAGCCTTGGATATTGATAACATTGACAGAAGGCTCTTTTTCAGATATACAACTGATAAGGCTACCATAGTCTATGTAGGGTGAAGTGTGGTCATTTTTCTTCCCATGTTGTTGGTTTGGCTGGCAGTTGTTGGTATTGTTGGTCTTGGTTTGGATAGGTTCTTTTCTAGGATTTTTCTTGTTGTGAGGAGGAAAAGCATTTTGATAGATCTGTAAGCCTGCATTGGGAGAGGTTTGGGCACCAACGGTGATTTCTTTCTAATCAATGAGGTCCTGTACATAATCTTTCAGTTTCATGCATCTGAAGGTGTTGTGACCTTTTACCCTATGAAATTTACAGTACTCATTGTCTTTGTACCATGTAGCTTTGGATTGGCTTGGGTCAATTTGCTAGGTAGGAGGAAATTTGATGAGGTTTTCCTTAGTCAATTTCTCAAAAATGACATCCAATGGCTCACCAAGGGGTGTATAGTTTCTACATATAGGTTGGAACTTAGGCTTTGGTCTTGTAGCTACATTGATGGCATTAGCTTGATTGCTAGACCATTGAAAGTTGGGTCTTGGATTGTGGTTTTGATAGCTTTGGTGATTCTGCTATTGGTAGTTGATAGCTTGTTGATTGTTTGGTTGATACGGTGGGTTGGACTGATTTTGGGAAGGACCAACAATATTGACATGTCTCGTATCGGTAACCCCAGTTGTTGCAACATGCTTTTTTTTGTTCCAATACCTAGACTTGTCATTGGAATGTGATTGCTTTTGGTTGGCCTCCTTGTAAATCTTGACCACACCATCTTTAATGAGTCCTTTCTCAAGGATCATTCCTTTCTCTTTGATATCTTTGTAGGTCTGCAAATAGTTCATGGTCATGTGGTGAGCCAAGCTAGGATGGGCACTATCAATAAACATTTTCACCAAATGGTGTTCTGGCAAGGTGCAAAATATGCAGGTGGTAAGGGTTTGCCATCTTTGTAGATATTCGAGAAGGCTTTCTCCACCTTTTTTCTTAGTGTGGACAAGATCAACTACTAATAGCTCTGTTTCGAGAAGATGGGCATATTGGGCTACAAATGCCCCAAACAATTCAGGAAAGTTTTTAATTGTACCATATGGAATTCTATAAAACCATTCAAAAGTTGGTCCGGCCAAGCTTTTGGGAAAGAGATGCAAGAGGAAGACATCACCATATGCCACTTCTTGGCAGTGCATGTAAAATTCTTTGATATGTGTGACAGGGTCTCCTTTTCCTTTGAATTTGTCAAACTTGGGTATCTCAAAGTGTTTGGGAAATGGTGTCATGGTAATGGCTCTGTCAAATGGGTAAGGACACACATTCTCAAACTTGAAGGTTTTTGGATCATTTCCCTCTTGGATGCTCTTCAAAGTTGTCTTCATGGCTTCCCATTCTAAATTGATAGGTGATGGCTGGGGTGCCCCCAATGTTGGAATGCCCTGAGGTAGGTATGTGCTAGATGGGGCAATGGAACACAGATGGCTTTGAGGTATGGGCTGGTAGGGATTGTACATAGCTTGGGCAATTGAATGGTGGATGATGGGTTGCTGAGGTGGAGGGGGCACATATTGTTGCATGTGTTGCGAGGCTTGCTACTGGTATGGGATTTGGGATAGGGATTGAGGGATGTAGGCTGGCTTTGGGATAAATGGATTGCTTTGTGGAGGTAAGGTATAAGATGGTTGTGAAGCTTGGGGAAAGGATCGGGGAGCTTGTGGAACTTTACTTTGGATTTGAGGAGTTTGACCAATATATGTGGGTTGTGCCCCCATTTGGGAAGGTATTTGCATGGCAAAAGAGGCCAAGTAATTGGTGTTTGGTGGTGGTGGATTTCCTCCTAGAAATGGCATAGAAAAATAGTTAGTAATAGGAGGTAATGGATTAGTTGGTGGTGGAGGTGGTGGGAATTGAAAGCTTGGAAATGGAACTGATGGGGTTTGATAGCTTGGTGGCTAGATTTGAAAGCTTGGTAGAGTGGTGGCAGGAGGTTGGGTCACTTGAGAGCTTGGCAGAACATTGGTAGTAGCTTATGGGGTTTAATAGCTTTGTGGAGTGAGGGCAATAGCTTGTGGATTTTTGGCTGATGGTACTAAGCTCCAAGGACCTAGTGGAAATGATGGAATTGTGCTCTGAGCTAAGGTAAACAAGCTGGGGGTGATGAAAGGGTGATTACTTGGCCCCATGGGTGGCATCCCAGTTGTATATTGCTGAGGTTGGCCAAAGATACTAGCACTGATTTGGGAGATGGGTGGATTTGGAAGGCTAGGTTGAAGAGCAGCAGCAACAATAGTGAACAAAGTGAATGATGAGGTGTTTTGGGCGAATGGGGTTTGGGATGGAGTGGTATGGACCAATGGTGGAGTGGTGGTGGTTGGATTGGTTTGCGGAAGGGAGATTTCAACTTGAGTGGAGGCTGGTATGTTTGGGTCTGTTGGATCATATGGGGTGGGTTGAGGCTCTTCTTTTGGCACATATTAAGGATAATTTGAATCATAAGAGCCTATGGGTGGTGGGAGTTGTCAAAACAACTAGTGAGATGGATCTGATAAGGGAGGAGGTCTTCCAAAGTCGAAGGCTCCTATGTTGTCCCTTCAAAAGTTAGCCATGATTGTTTCTTTATTCTTGTCTATAATGGCATTCACCAATACTAAATTTCTTGAATGGTTCATGAAAGCTTCAATGTCAGTAGGTGATGGTATAGTGTTCTTTGGGCTAAAGTATGGTTGAGTGCTTGAGGGGAGCGATGTGGTTTGATCCAAATGATAGGGCTCCATTGTTCCCTTCTTCTTCTTAGCTAAGCGAGTGACGGGTGGCATGAAAATGCATAATGTTCCTAGAAATGAGATGCAATAATGCTGATGGATGCAAAAGGGGAAGGCTTTTCTATGAAAATTATTTCCTAGGTTGAGGCAAAGCTATATGATAAACCTAAGGAGGATTGGGTTGGGGATTCTAACTTCAAAGATATGTTGCCAAAGAATGAAAGGTCTACTTTCCTATGTGCAAGCTTGGTGGTGATTGTGTCAACTTTAAGGATAGACTGATGATGCTTTAGGAAAAACATGAGATTGACCACTTGTGGATCCCAACCTTTGGCTCAAGGTGATGAGGGATAACAAGTGAGAAAGCTAGATTACCCTAGACAAAGCTTTGTCAAAGGGATAACCTCGGTGAGGCTGGTGGATTTGCAAGATGGTAGGAATGGAAAACCCTTGACAAGGCGACAATAATTTTGAAGGCTTGGATGTGAAAATTAGGCTTTTGGGATGCTAGCTATGTTTGATTGGATTGGTTTGGTTCTAAAGCAAAGATCTAAATGAGATGGATGAGCTAAAATGCTTAATGGGATAACCTAGAATGGCTAGCTTTCCTACAAAGATGACTCTAAAGTGAAACTTACGCAAGAAGATGTGGAGAAACAAGGGGGCCTAATCATAGAAATCATACCTAGTTGGTAAGACATACGCAGGGTTAACTCCTGGATGCTTGCTAAATCTGATAGTGCGATCTAACCAAGCATCTTGATAGGTTTTGTCAGCAGCTTTGTCTTCTACTTTGTGGAGTTTGGAAAATTGAGGGCTTGGTGTTAATTCCTTTCTCTTGGCTGAAATTTCTTGGTATGCTTGAGAGGGCTTGAGTTTGGCTTTGTGAAACTTCTATTTGGGTTTGGGTTGTTCTGACATAAATTCTTGAATCTATTTGGCTTTGAGAGATCGTGGTTGTTTTTCTTCAACGTGTTCAACTTTTGAAATAGGTAGTGACTACGCTAAGTGTGCCCTAAGCTAGGATTGACCAAGTTTTGTAAACATTCATTCAACAAGTAAAAGATCAAGCAATAGATAGGAACAACTAGATAGAAGTTTTTGATTCTCAGAATGTGATACTTGCACCACGGAGTGTGTATGTTCTAAAAATGTTTTGATCAGTCACTTCAAACACATTAACATCCTAGATGGTTTTCTACAAGGCTGACAATTGGTTTAGCTAGGGAGTCCTTGATATACCCAAGGTACGTGAGGCCCAAATCTATAGATGAAACCAAAATAATGTCACGCAGTCAAGAGGAGCAGTAACCCACTTCTCCTCTTTCACTTCTCAAGGGTATAAAGTTCCTTGAGGCTTAGCCCGAGTGAAAAAATCTTGATTCCAAGAGAGGTGTCTTTGGATTCACCTCTCGATCTTTATACTCTGTTGAAATGCTAGAGTTGAGGTCGTCCAAAGGGGTGATGAAATCACCAAGCAGGCCTCCTAAAACTTAAACAAGATTTTGGATCCTAATCTTATGCACCCAAGATGGCCTCGAAAGATGACAAGGGGAGATAAGACTTGGATGATCTTGAGCTAAAAGACAGAATTCTTTTCCAACTGACGTTTAAGTTTTCTAATCTAGACCTTGCAAACACACATGTTTAGGATGCAAATGTTCAATTCCAACTTGAAGTGTTAACAAAAGTAAAATTGATCGAAGAATAAATACACCAAGAAGATTTAGGGTCAACAAAAGTAAACTCACGTGCCCAGAGGCACTCCACATGAAGTAGTGATTGATTTTTCTTTAAGGCATTCAAGATTGAGTGTGAGTTTGTTTTAAGCCCAAAACAAAGATGTGTGAAATTCGATTTCAAGCGTGCACCCAAAGGCCCTCCACGTCAAAATTTGTTCAATTTTTTATGCCCAAATGAAGTGTTAGCGAGACTAATGTGCATTCAAAGAATTTTCTAACTTAGAAAAACTAATAAAAACACAAGTGGAGTTTGATTTTTGTGGAGCACTTAACACCCTGTTAGGTAGACCCATCCCCATATATGGCGCTGAGATTGCAACCAATGGTTAGAATGATGGGTGATTAAAGGAGGTGAGTCCAACAAAAAACTCATTCAAAGCATCTTTATTTGGTTTTTATAACTTAGAAAGTTTCTAAAATGTGGATTCTTTTTATGCCCCAAATGATGAAGTGTGAGATATTGTAATAATTAATTGACCTTTTGCATTCAAGATTGTGTTTGTTGTTTTAAGCATGAATTCCAAGAAAAAGTTGATTTTAATCCATGGCATTCGAGAGTGATTTGAGCGACATTCATTCAATGAAAGATGTGTTTAAACATGCAAGTTCATTATAAGAAAAACCTGCAAAAAACATGATAAGGTTTGTTGCTTCAACCTGCAATGCGACAAAAAGCAATTTGATTAGTCACCCAAAATCTTTCAAAATGAAAGCTTAACTATGGGGAAAAAAAAAATTAACTTTTTTTTGTTCTTTTTGATATGCGTAAAAATGCTTAGAATGGTCTATATCCTACGGAACCACTAAAAGTCAAATTTTGAATTATAGTTTCTTTTTCTTTTTCTTTTTTTAATAAGATAAATATGATTATGATTATGATGTGATAATAAGCATAAAGATATGATGAGAAAACCTGCAGAAAATTAGTTAGAATAAAAACATGCACTAAAAAATGTTAAAAAAATTGAACCAAGCAGATATTAGAGCGAACCTGCAGGTTAAGAACGCGTTCTCGCAGTCGCGAGAATGTGGCAAATGTGAAGTAAAGTTTTGGTCAGAAAGGCAAGGCGATCCCGCTGGAGTTCCTGTTTGTGGGAATGAAAATCCCGCCACGAATTTGGATCGCAGGAATGACAAGAAAGACTGGTGAAAACTTAAAATAAAAAACCAAGGAGCTCATTTTGAACAGAGCGATCCTGCTGGTTTGTGTTTTTTACAACGTTCCTGCAATGCGGGAATGATAGTTTTGCAAGAAAATTAATGATTATAGATGAAAAGAATATAGTTCGCATTCTCACAAGTGGGAATGATAATCTCATTGTTCTCAAGCACATTCTCGCAAGCGGGAATGACAATCTCGCTGGAGGATTAGACAATGGGGATGCAGAGCCAAGTGCAGGATACGTGATGGGGGCTAATTTGTGATGACTATCAAACTCACTGTCGCGGATGCGCATTCCCGTCGAAGAATAGCCGCATTCCCATGATCACGAAATCGCGTTCCTGGGGTCACGGGGATGCAAAAAAAAAGTTTTTTCTTAGGTTTGACTAGGTCAAAATTGATTATAGGGTTGTATGCGTGTTCCTGCGGCAGTCAATAGTACCCTACAACCAAAAACCACAAGATAAAGACACAAAATTTAAAGCACAAAACATTAGTTTCCCATGGTTAGTAAAAATATGAAAAAGTATGTGAAACTAACAAAATGGAGATTAAAATGACCCTTGCGGGTTCCCAACAGTCATGTCAAAATGTATATGAGAAAATATGATAGCAAGTAATACTAATCTATTCAAGAACAAAAGCATTAACTAGCATAAAAATCATAACATATGAGATAGACAAAGTGAAACCCTCAAATGAGAATATGAGCCATAGAATGGCTCTCCCAATGAGGATGGTCACTTGATTTAGGGATGAGTCTATTATGTAGATTTGGGATATATGCTCAAGTTTCAAAATAGCTTTAATGGATTTGGGATTTTTTGTGTCGATGATGGCTTTGATATGAATTTGGCTTCTCAAACTAACACTATAACTTTAGCTCAAGGATTATGATTAAAATGGCTTGGGAGGGGATCTAATTTATAGGCCAAGGGCTTGAGGGATGGAGGGTTAAGATGCAAAGAGAGATGAAAGCTTTAGGGAGGGCTAGGATGCACTCAAAGGGGAGCACATGGATTGTGCTTGTTTAGCACCAATCAGGGAGTGACACATGTCACAAGGTGAGTGGATGGAGGAAAGGGCAAGGATGAGTCAACAAAGGAGGCTCAAGGCCTTAAATGGCCCTCATAATGGCTTGTAAGAGATTTTAAGAGCATCTAAGAGCATTGAAGGCTTTGTGGTTGGGATATTTTGAGGAAGGAGACTTTGGTTTGGCTTAGGAAAGTCTTAAGCTTACTTAGAGAATGTGACAAGGTTAGGGGGGGGGGATTAAGCTTGGGTTAGGATTAGATTAAGGATGTTAGAGATGTGCAAGTGGATGGCATTCATGAGGGTGGGTGAGTTAGTGGCTAAGCTAGGTTAGTATGGATGGATGGGGTGGATTAGGCTAAATGGAGGATTTAGGATAGGTTAGGGGCTATTAGATTTGAGGGTTTTATTTATTAAAGTGATTTTAATATATTTGGGATTTGGAATTAGATAGGAGAATAGGATTAATTGATAAATAATGGGTTATTTGATTTATCAATTAGGACTATAAATGATTAATTAAATTAATTAGCTAGGGGATGGCAAAGGATTAAATAAATAGGAATTTAATTAATAATGCCTTTAGAGATAGTTAAATAGGATTACCAAAGCAGTGTAATCAGATTTAGGTGTCTACAATACTGAGATTCATCTATTTTTGTCGATTAAACCTTCTCATTTTTTGATTGGTTGCATGTAATTTCATAGGGAATCCAAATAGAGATTTGTCCTTATCTCCACAATATTGAAATATAATCTTAAGTCAGCTCAAAAATGGTTTACATAGTTGTTTGTGCCATTACAAACAAATTTGTTAGAACTATGTCACCAGGCATATGAAGTTTTTGATGCTCGACATGCACTATTTTGTATATTGTGACTTGACACCCGGATTACTTAGCATCCACTATTTAGTTGGCTCTTGAATCACTCAGCATGGTCTATTTACTCGGCACTTGAGTGACTCAACACATGAGTGACTCGAGACTCATTGCAACTCGACATAGTCTAATTATTACATGTTGTGCTCTATATGTATTACTAGTTTGGCATGAACTAAGTAAATGGCTTAAGTGTGTTGACACTCACTTGTCAAAACCAATCTGAGATCAATAGATGCACCTATGAACTGAGGCACACTACAAGTTTTGGCATCGAGAAAGATCATTGTTTCAAATCCAAACAAAATGTGATCTCTCAAAAATGAGATAGATTATTTTAGGCCGCGGCATAATTGTCCTATAGCATTTGACATTTCATCGATAGCCCTCACAAGCTCTGAGTTATGACCCTCGAAAGATCGACCTTGAAATTCACTTAGAGCACCTTAGAGACTCTTCAGTACGAGGTGGCCATGAATGATGGAGGCTCTCCATGATTGGAACAAGGGTGTCACTAGGATTCACCACCTATCTGGAGCTAATTGCATTGATGATTTGATGCCAATATTAGGGGTTTCAAAGTTACACTATGATGCACCTATGAATTGAGGCACACTGTGAGTTTTGACATTGAGCAAGATTGTTGTGCCGAATCTAAACAGAATATGATCTCTCAAACATAAGATAGGTTATTTTAAGCCTTGGCATGACCATCTTGTATCATTAAATGTTTCATTGATAGCCCTCATGAGCTCCAAGTTATGACCCTTGGAAGATCAACCTCAAAATGCACCTTGGAGACTCTTCAATATGGGGTGGCTATGAACGATGGATGCTCTCTGCTGCTAGAACAAGGGTGTCACTAGGGTTCACCCACCCATCCATAGCTAATGGTATCGATGATTCAATGCCAAAATTAGCTGTTTCAAAATTATGCTATGATGCACCTATGAACTGAGGCACACTACGAATTTTGGCATCAAGCGAGATCATTGTGCTAAATCTAAACAGAATGTGATCTCTCAAAAATGAGATAGGTTGTTTTAGGCCTTGGCATGAATATCATATAACATTCAATGTTTCATTAATAGCCCTCACAAGCTCTAAGTTACAAACCTCAGAAGATCAACTTCAAAACGCACTTAGAGAACCTTGGAGACTTTTCGATACGGGGTGGCTATGAATGATGGAGGCCCTCTACAGCTGGAACAAGTGTTTCACTGGGGTTAGTGTTAAGTAAAAACTTTATTTTTTACCTCTCTCAAGTTTTTTTCATTGGGAATAGTGCAAGTTCAGTGTTAGTATGTATTTAAATCATCATTTTTTAGGTCCCTCCACATAAATTGCATTAAGTAAAATCATCTGTGTTTCATACATTAAATCAATAAGTTTACATTTACAATATCTCAAGTGTTTCATCATTATTATATCAATACAAAATTACCAAAAATCATAGTGTTAAAAATAGTAGTGTCAAAAATAGAATAGATTTTTCTTCATTCTACTCCTTATTTAGTTATTTATCTTCATGCATGGCTATTCTTCATTATGTACCTACATTCCAATATCATAAAAATTATTAGTAGCTTATTGTATTAAACAAGATAATAATTGGTTCATTGAATCATTATGAACAAAATAACATAAGAAGTAAATATACTTAGTCGAGTGTTCTTGTAGGGTCCTCTCTCTATTTTAGGGTCTCCAATAGGGCTTCATGATCAGCATTAGTAAGAGTAAAAAGTTATTTTACTTTTGGTCTTCCTTGATGCTTCAACACCTTCATATTTGTTGCTATAATAAGATGTGAATATATGAGAATTTTTTTGTGCTTATAATAGTCTTCAAATGTTAAAATTTCATTCCTTCTAAGCATGTATGTTCGTAGCCATGTTCCAACAACAACCACTGAACCAGTAGGATATGTGAATCCATCATCATCTATGATCAGTTGTGCAAGCTTTTGTTTATCTCTTACACAACGTGCTAACCAAGAATTTTATTTCTCATCATTTCTCTATGGTGCAACCAATGCAAAGACATGTTGTGGCTGAAGAAGATTTTATAGATGGTTATGCTCAAGTGAACTTTCCATGTTATCATTTCTAATAGAGGGTATGACAGAAAATGGAGTAAGATAATGTGGAGCCCACGTCCACTCACTCACTCGACTCACAGTGATCCCAATCACACTATAAACAACTAGGACAAAAGCAAGCTAATTGTCATTTCCAAATGGTCCATGTACTAGAATCAAAGCTCCAGAATGAATGCATTTTTTATGAGTCTCTCACTGTAGCACAATCTGATCTATCACCTATGGACCCTTCCTCAACCAACCAAAAGAACCTACTACTAAATCAAGAATCCCTCCTATAATAATGTTGAACTACATCAATCAACAATGCTATGAGCATCAAGAAGCTCTGCTCCTAAAATCTTCAATTTCTTCTTAACTAGAGCTCTCTTCACACATGCCCCTGCTCCATCATATTCCCGTTTCCCATGGTTGAACTCAAAAAAATTCTAAATATGAGGCACCCCCATCTCTACATGCATCCTACACAACCAATAAAATATGCGAGCATTCTTGAATTGACCTATGCAATTATCTAACCAAATGATATGTCTATCCATAGCAATGTCATGCTTCTATAAGAAATCAAAATAATCCTTGAAATAGTGTTGCACAAACTCATGAGAGTGAGATCTATCATCACTCATATAAAAATGGTACTCTCTAATAATCTTTCAATTATTTTTTGCACTATCAAGGGCATGTCTATATGTTATGTGGGAAAAAATAACACTCTAAATGGATTTGTAATACTAAGATTGTATCTCATTTTGAGGTTGCAATGTGTAGTTATTAGCAAAGTCAACTAATATAATACTGCCAATGGGAAAAGTCTCCTTACATATTCTAAATTGTTGATCCAACTACTGAGACCTGTGACTATGTCTTGCATACTTGTAGAAAAGATTTATCTTAAAATCTAAAATAAAACTAGCCACACTAATTTCTTTTGCAACCAATTCACATCTAGAGCCCTCACCCCCACTCTTCAATGTGTATTTCACCTTTTCATTTACCATTTTTTTTTTACTATTGTATTCCCAAGATCTTATTCGCACCCCTCATGAAAAAATGTGTCAAACTTGGATAAGCCACCACATTCTGAATACTTCTCATTTAAGCAAGCATTTCTATAAAAGAAACAAACATCAACTCTATGACATAAAAATTGATCTAGCAAGTCTCTTGATGTTTTTGGAAGCCCACTAGCACCACAATTCTCCAACATTTCTTTACTATGCAAAGTAGAATGGATGGAGCATAATAGTTCATGGTGTATAGAAAACTCGACATGATATTTGCAACAACATATATTTTGAATTTTAAGTGGCACACAATAAAATGGCTTCAAAGATTCAAAAGCACTTTTGTGATATATGCAATCTTGGATGACTCCTCTAAATTATTTGAACAACATAGTTTGACTTACCTCCAAATAATGTTTAGGATGTGGCATGCGGTCTCTGATGCCAATTCTCAACTTTAACATGTCTTTAGCATTGGGTGATACTCTTATGCTAGAGTGCCAAAACTATGTAATTTCTTCATTCACATCATTGCATAGCTTCTTATCAAAATGTGGAAGTCTCCCAACAAAAGCTTACATTTCATTTTGAAGAGGATCATCAATACTCTCTCTTCTAGTACAATTTAGGTTCAAGTCAATACAAGTTTGTCTCATATATCTACCCAATCTCAAATAATGACTTACCAAAGAGGTTGCAATAACCCTTCGAGTAGTTATCTTATCTTTCTCCTTGCTATTTTTCCCAATGCTATTGAGAGCACTGAAAGGATTCTTCACAATAATGGCATTTCTTTCCAATTTTTTATTGACATGAATCTTCAATTCAAAAAGCATAGGTCTCATCTTTTGCATCTTTAATAAGTTCATAAAAAGCTGACATTGCTCCACCAATGTCTCGTTGTTGAAAAACATCTTATATAGTCTTGAAGCCCATAACCAAATGGTTCTTTCTAATTTTTTCCCTTCCAAATTGGTAATAATTGTTTCATCAATTTCAATTATCTATTTTAGTGTTATAGAACCTTCATGTCGATTATAATTAGGAGATATGTAACATTCTTGTGCATTGTCATTTTTGACATGGTCAATCATGCAAATTACATTATCAATTGGTTTATTTTCATTCCCCAACTATACATATTGATTATCTGAGTCTATGATTTCACCTTCGATTAATACATTGTCAACTTGACTCACATTTAACATACCTTGTCTCTTCCTTGAGTGATTTGCCTTGTCCCTTTCCCTATATGTTGCAATGTCTTCATTTGATACCTTCTTTTTGTGTTCAACCTTTTGGCAACTACTACTCCCCATTTAGAAAATAATATCAGACACCTATTCATACATTATAGAACCTTTTTTGATCGTATAGGCCTCAAGAAATCATTTTTCTCCAAATCCATGAAAATGGCCCCCAAAAAAAGTGATTATCGAGTCTGCAGTGATAGAGAATATTTTGGAAAAAGCATGCCATTATTTTAGGTACCCGATCCCATATCGGGTATTCGATCCCAAATCGAATACACTATATGATATAGGGTATCTGAAATGGATGCCCAAATTTTGGAGGCAAGTCAAAATTTGGAAAGTGTGGGTAATGTGAACAAATTTATACAAATGTTATTATATATTAGTATTTTATTAAATATAATATTTGTATATAATTATTATTATTATTATTAATACTATGATTTTTACTATTATTATGACCTATAAATATAATATATTAATATATATATATATGATTATTATATTATATTATTATGATTTTTACTATTATTATTTAGTAGACGAGAGAAAATTGATATTTAGGAAAAGCATTTCGAATTTACAAAATTGTACTGTTGAATTTTAAAATAGATTATCATTGCAAATGCTCCATTTTTTAACAGTTATATATGGGCATTGATGACAAGTCCAATGAATAAGAATTTCAATGTGAATTATTCTAAATGAGATTAGGCATTGGAAATCTCATGTCCATATTAATTGTTCGAAAAATGTTATCTGTAATTTGTAATTGATTTGGACTGACTCAAATAGTGGATTAGAAATTGATTTCAAATGAGGTGTAATGGTGGATCCTATTGTGTTGTCATTTTGCATGATGCTCAACAACAGGAATCCTTTCAAACTCCTCTCTTAAAAAGCTAATTTGAGGATCAACTCCAAGGTTCTGAGTGATCTTACAGCCACCTAGAATCCACTTAGTTGAAGATAAATGTGAATGTTCATGAGGAGGCCTTTGTTGGTTCTGAAACAAGTCAAATAAGATGTATGATCCACTTATTGTCTCAAAAAGAATAACCACACAAAAAGGAATCTTTTTTTGTATTTTTTTGTTTTTATGATGAATGCAATCTAACAATGCAACTATATAACTCCCTATGTTAACTAAGGGGTTAGTAAAGCAAAGAAAAAAGGTAGGGAAACAAGACATTTAAGAAAACAACATGAAAAGTAAATCCTAATGGACATAAGCCACGAAAATAACATGTTTGCAAGTTAAGATTTTGAAAAGATCGATAGGTAATCAATGAAAATAGTAGTAACGCTTCCTTAATTCCATTGATGCAATCATCAATGGGAATTCAGTAACCATAAGATGTTTCACTTTTCATCCAATTGCAAGGCCACGAAAAGTGTGCTCATGTGAGACGAAAAGTTATGCAGGAACAATATGATGATCTCTTCTCAAACTAAGTACATCAGTGGAATTTGTAGACCTGTAGAAAACACTAGAATTAAAAGATCACACAACCAAAATAACATAAAAAAATTGTTGACTCAATTACATCCCATGAACATACATCCACAAAATATAACACATTTAGTCAAGAATCACTACACTCCAAATGTGAGTGCCAACAGCATATATTATTGCATCAGAATAATGGCAACCTGAAATACATATTACATTCTTGAATTTATAAGAAATCTTCTCCTCAATTTGTGTTGAGAGTGAGAGATATCTTTATGCAATAATATGTTTCTAAACTAATAAAACAAATCTAATTATGTACAAACTAAGTCTCCAACTTGTGCTTAGTAGGACTCCATCCATATTTATATCATTAAATGGATGCATGAACCTTTACATGTCTTAAAACAAAGAAAATATGAAGAAAATAAGAAAGAGAGAGACATTATTTGATGTAGAAGTGTCTAGAAGTGCCAATAATAGAAGCTCCATCTTCACTAGGCGTTTGTCAAAGTTAAATTGTTGTCAGAATGTGTTTTCGATGCATGGAAAGCTCTAATTTTAGAACTAGTAGTTAACTATCAGTGCACCTTTGAATTCCTCAAAATATTCTAGAACACTACTGAAAAGGTGCACCTGGCACACCAGCACACCTCAAAAGTAGGTTCCAAAAATTGCAAAATTTTGCTAAGTGTCAAAATTGAAACTCCAGCTTTTGGGTTTTGTTCCTCTTTATACCAAGGCTATGTCTAGGTATTTCCCCTTGAATTTCTCAATGATATTAGTGACTTGGGTTGCATCTAGCAAATCTAAGGCTTCATATTTGACTTTAACCTTCTGCCTATAGTTTCTAACCTTGATATGAGTCTCCACAAAATCTCCTAATTTCACATCCACATCTAATAATGCCTCCTTTGTTCTACATGCTTGCCTAATGTCATCATCATTGGTAGCTTCCTCAAAAAATTTACAGAATTTCTCTTCTACTACCTCTACTAGTATTAAATTCTCCCATGCATCTTCCTCAAAAATGTCTAAACATGCATCACTATAATGCTTTTTAGCTTCCAAATTTTGCTCTTTGGCTTGATCCTTGAGCCTATGAATCTTTGCATTAATGTCTCCATTACTTTATTACCATCTGTAATCTTTTCAATTCAATCATCAATCTTGTCTAACTCCTTAGGTGTATATACCTCCATCAGCATCTGATACCTTTGGCCTTTAATTGCCTGTAATGCCTACAAATCCTTCCCCTAGGTATGTATCTCATCCATCAAACCAAAATCTGGATTCAAAATGGCTGCTAGCCTATCCACATTCTCCTACATGATGTGTAATAGCTTTAGATTTCCTTGAATGATCTGTACACCTTTTTCCTCAAAACTTTCTCTCCACTGCTGACAAGCACTCAAAAATGGATCTAATTGGCTCATACCCCTATCACTTCTCTTGAGTGTTGTGTTCAAGGTTTGTAGGATCTAGGTGACCAACAACTTCATTTAGATATCCTTTTAAGATTTCATTTTGTCTTCAAAGTGTTATGAACTCCACCCCATCCTATTCTAAGCTCATGAATACCTCTTTTATTCTTGTTGTAACCATCAGCTTAGCAGTATCCAAGGTAGGTTTCCCAAGCATAACCTCCCTAATCTAATAATCTTGTGGAGTCAATTCTTCAACATTTGAATGTAGAGGAGGGAAAGCTACATGAGCAAATAGGTCTTGGTTTTGATCACTCATGAAAAAGGCTAATGCCCATGCATCCTTTGGAGGTGATTCAGGCTTCCTTAGGACTGTGAACAATTCCATCCTATCCTCCTCCTCTATGGTGAATTGTTGCTTCATATTTCTTATTACTTCTTTCATCAACCACCTTGGGATATGCTCCAATAGATATTTTCTTTTTGAGGATGAAGGAGACTTCTTTGCTATGCCCTTTCTCTTATCTCCCCTTTCTGGAGTCCTCTCCTTTTGTACAAGGTCTATATCAAGAGTCACTATGTTTGTAGAGTCCATAGTCCTTACCTCAATTTCTTGAGAAGTTTGCTAAGGTTTTTCACTTATCTGCCCTTCTTTTGACACTTCCTCGGTAGATGCTTATTGTGGCTCTTCCCCTTGCCCTATCTGAACCTATTCTTCTTCAGTGCTTGGAGGTGGAGGGGTAGTTGATCCCTTGTCTACACAAAATGTGACTTGCACTAAGGATGATGTAGCTACCTTAGGTCCTTGTGGCTTGGGTGGCACCTTACTCCAATCCTCCTATTGAGGTTGATTGGTTGGAGTATCTCTTATCTTATTCCTGACCAATTCAGTACTTATAGGCATGAAATCAAAATTTGACATCTAAAAGACATCAGTGCCCTCCACATCCTTCTCATCTATCCACTTTTGCATTTCATCTTTTGATGTTGTAGTCTGAATGGGTTGCTCAGGGATAGATGGTGGTGTGATTGTAAAGCTTCTTCTCCTTTTTGACTCTATAGCTCTTGTGAGATGAGTCCTCTAGTTCAAAGGTATATTGTCCTCTTTGTCCTCATCATCTTCTTCTACTTCTTCTAGAATAGGCTTAGGGACTGATGGGAAAGGAATCATTTTCCTAATGATCCTTTGTCTCCTCTTTACCGGAGTCTTGATTTTTCTCTTCTTCGGCATGGAGGGGGAAGCTTGTCCTTCTTATGAAGGCACTTCTTATATTTCAATCTCAGCTCCTCCTTGGCCTTGTTCAATTGGTGGCACTTGAGGATTATCTTGAGCTTGCGTGCCTTCCACATTCTCTAGCCCTTATACATTTTCTTCTCCCTGATGTGGAGGTGCCTGAATTGCTTCTTCTTCTAGCTTGTTTTTTGGGGAGAAGTCATCTTCCTCTTTCCTTTACCTTTACCTTTTTGAGCCCTTTAATACCTAACCTAGTCTATCAAGTTGGTGTATCATCTCGAGTCTCACTAGCAATTGGGTTGTAAATGTAGGCACTGTGACCTTAGCTCCTCAACCTTTAGCTGGGGGGCCTTGAGCATGAAAGACTACAGTTTAAGGAATTGGATCAAGTTTGAAAGGTCTCTTTATCCAATCCTTTTTCAATTTAATGATGTGGCTCACCCTATGATTAATGTCTGAGTTCTCTTCTTTGTCAGTCTCAGCATTCATTATAGGTCTATCACCAATATTGTCCCTATTAAACAATGGATCAAGTAGATCCTTTGTATCTTGTTGCACAATCTTCAATGGGATCTTCATCTTTAAAGCCCTTTCTACCAGATATAAAGTCATCCTACAATAATTCCTTATTTAGATATCATAGTCATCCACTACATTCATCCAGTGATCCTCAATCACATCCTCATGCTATAATGTCTTACCAGCTAGATGTTGCACCCTTCCAATGTTATCAAAGTAGGGTCGTGGAGAATTATAATCTTCTAGAGGATATTGATCCCATTCACACTCAAAAGATGGAATGTCTTGTCTCTAATCCACACTAAATGGTCCTATTGCAATAGGCCATGCCCATGTTACTTTGTGTTGTCTCCTTACTCTGTCGTATGCAGACAAGAGTTGTTGAGCAATATTTAAGAGTATAAGCCTATCACTTGGATATCTTGGGATCTTCTTAGGATTGATAGTTGTATCCACTACCCTCAAATATGTGAATGTTTGGTATTGGATTTAATAGGCTCCAACCTCTAAAATCTTTGTACCTACCTCTTCTAACATCCTATTCACATAATCTCCTTCAATGAACTAGATTATTGTGAATATGAAAGCATCATTTACAATCCTAAATTCCTTTCTTTTCTTTGAAAGCCTCTTCTTTACTACCTAAGGATATACAATGTAGGGCCATGTGTTTGGATCCTGCATGCTACCCTTCTTATAGAGCCCTGGATAATCTATCACCCTTGCAACTAATAAGTACACCAAGTATGATGTCATGTAAAAAAATTTGTTATTCTTCATCACCACAAACTGCTCACCCAAGTTCTCACTAAGAATAGAAGACCAATCAATTGGCATCTCTACTATTTTGATCATCTCAATAAAATGCACCAAAAAAATGTTCAGGTATCTAGCTGTCGGCAAACCCATAACTCTACTAAAGAGTATGATTAAATATCCAATATCTTCCTTCATATATCTTTGTGTCATATCCACTTTACCTACTTTTTTCCCTAGAGGAGTCTTCTCAATGAGGTATGAAGACTAGATGATCTTAGAAGCTTCATCAATATGTTCCTTGTACCATCTCTCCATTTTTTGATAGGTTAATATAATGAATTGATCTACCCATAGAAGATGGAACACCTTCTCAATTTTCTTGGGTCAAAGATCTAGGATGATCTCTCCAGTTATGCTCTTCACAATCCTTTCTTCAAGAACATAATTCTCTACTAATGTCATAATTAACTATGAAGATTGCAGTAACATCAGATGTGATGCTACATTGACAAGTCCTAATTGGATCAACATAGAAATCAATAGAGACCTTTCTATTGGTTTATTACATAGTGTTAGGAATGTGCCCAAATCAGTGTGACCTAGTTTGGTATCTCAGATCTCTGAATGATCATCCTAAAATCATGATTTGGTCAGAACACCTTGAAACTTGAATACTATGGGTTTTCATGCCATCTTTGTTGCAATGGACAATGATGAAGAAGCCATTGAATTTGCACAAAAGCCACATCCATTAGCCTGAATTCAAAGAAAAGATGATTAAATCAAACCCTAAAAATGACACAAACAAAACCCTAGAAACCTAACAAATAAAAGGACCTAAAAAACTTGATTTTATGACCCTAGAGTACAAAAAATAATGCACACCTCTGAGGTGCACTTGGTGCGCATTTACCTTGTTAAAACTTCTAACACCTATGGTGTACAATAGCACACCTCATGGGGTGAATTGATGTGCACCTTATATAAACTTGGCATAACAAACATTTAAAAAGGTGCTTTAAGGTGTGTAGCAATGCACCTAATTAGGTGCACTACTATGCACCTTAGTTTGGTGATATGTTTTTTTCTTTTAAGGTTTTGTTGAATGTTTTTAATGGTTTTTTCAATGAAAAGGGTGTACAATAGAGCACCTAATTAGGTGCACTACTGCACACCTTAAATGGGGTTCTAATGTTTGCTTAAATGTTTGTGCAGGAGGAATGAAGATAGGGCACGCCTTGACTAGTGTGCAAGTGTGGTGCAACAGCTTAGAGATGGGAGGAATAAAGATGGGAAGCAAAAGAGGGCCCTAAGTTTTATAGTCTGTGGGACCCCTAGCACCGTTGGTGTTGCGCAGGTGCACAGCTGTGCATCACCAAAAGGGGGGGAATGTCTCACTTTTAGTACTTTGGTGCACTAGCACACTTGTTGAGGTGTGTTGGTGCATCTTTTTATTTTTCAAAAGACTTATCTTCCTCAGAATTTGGATTTTTGAGATCTATTTTTTGAATTCAGACCCAGATTTGACTAGAAATACTAGGCAAAAATCCTAAAAGGACTTAGACCCTAGACTAGGGTTCCAGAAAGCCAAAAAAATAAAGTAGGGGGTCCCTATCTCTAGGTGAAATGGGGCGTGCATTGTGAAACCACAACAAATCCAGTATCCATTTGCATTGGAGTTGCAAAGGATTTAAATGTTTTGGTTGATTAGAAATGTATGGTGAGTGGGTGTCATGAGAGGATGTTTCATTTTTGAAGCCCGAGGACCTCGTCATCTTGGAAGAGAAGAATGAGGCCACTTGCATCTGTGTGAGCTCTCAAACCATCTGTCATAAATGGTCTTGAACATGGCAGATAGTGACTCACCTTGGTCCTAAAGATTGGCTTCTCTCCTCCTATAAATACCTCATTTATGTAATTTTTCTCCAACCCCAAGTTCAAGCTTATTATCTCCAGCAGTCTCTCTACAAGTTTGCAATTTCTTGTTGAAATTCCTCCATGGTTTCCTTGCATATAAAAAAAAACCAATTAATTAGGTTCTCAAAACACCTATAGATTGTAATTTTATGTACTCTTATGAAATTTAAATGTGAAACTCTAATGATTTCTAGGAATGTGATATCGGATTTCTACAATCTATAATATTCTATTTATGCTTCTAGGTGTGTGTGTGTGTGTTTTTTTTAACATCAAAAATTTTGGGATCATACTCAATGATCTATCCTTATGATAAGAGAGCTAAGAATGATCTACATTATTAGTTTTGTTATCCTGATGATGGATCATTGAATACGATCCCAAATGTTTTGACACTAAAAAATCATACACAATCTTACCTAGAAGCATAAATAAAATGTTATTTTATGTCCTCTCACTTTTCTCATAATCTCTAAAAATTTATTAAAATGAAGAACAAAAATGTACTTGAAATAGTAAGGCTATTGTGGCTAGGAACTTGTCTTTGGCAGGTTGCTAATCATGAAAATGTCTTCCCAATCAACATCACTAATCTTTTGTGATTCTGTAGGAATTATGCCCATCTATTCATCCAGTATCAGATTGTTCAATTTTTTTATCATGGGAGACTTGTTGAAGCTTTTTTCCTTGTTGAGCTTGTATTCCTCTTTGCACAATTTCTTTACAGGATCCATCAGACTATGAATTATGCCATGGTTCAAAAGCTGAGAAATCCAAAAATGCCATGGTTGAACATTTTGAATGCATTGAAAGGGGTCATAGGTTAATCTATGACCCCTTTCCACATATTTCATGACAACATATGTCCCTAGGGGCCCTAGGGCCCCTAGGGACCTATTTGGTTGTTTCAAATGCACCAAAAGGGGTCATACGATAACCTATGACCCCTTTTGATGCATTTCATGATGTAACATATGTCCCTAAGGGCCCTAGGACCCCTAGAGATGTCGAAAGGGGTCATAGGTTAACCTATGACGTCTAGAGACATCGAAATGGGTCATATGTTAATCTATGACCCCTTTCGACGCATTACATGACAACATATGTCCCTAGGGGCCCTAGGACCCCTAGGGACCTATTTGGTTGTTTTGAATGTGTCGAAAGGGGTCATATGATAATCTATGACCTCTTTTGACACATTTCATGACAACATATGTCTCTAGGGGTCCTAGGACCCCTAGGGACCCATTTGGTTGGTTTGAATGCGTCAAAAGGGGTCATAAGTTAACCTATGACCCCTTTCGATGCATTTCATGACAATATTATATTTAATAAAAATAATCATATATATTACTATATATAATAATACTATAATATTACTATATATAATAATAATCATCATAATCATAATCATATATAATAATAATAGTTAATAGTCATAATCATAATCTATGTAATAATAATAGTTAATAATAATAGTGCCCACACTTCCCCAAATTTGGTTTCCCTCCAAAATTTGGGTGGTTTCCCTCCAATATTTCAAAAATTTAGGTTGGGCTATGAATGCTTGAAATAATTTTGGTCGCCACTTTTCAAGTACCCAATTTCATATCAGGTATTTGATTTGGTATCGAATACTCGATTTGAAATCAGGTACCTGATTACGCTTAGTATTTACGAAACCTATTTGGTCAACTCAAAAAATGTGTTTAAGAAAGGTTTCACTGACATTCAAACTTCTAGTAGCCATTTGACAATATTATTTTCATCAAAATTTAGTGAAACAAAAAGAGTTTTTTTATAAAACTCTCAAGATTCCATTGATATAATTGCTATCAAATTTTGAGTTCGATAAGTATTTATTAGTTAATTTGTAATGAAGATGACTATAAAGTGTCGATTGACATATTGTTTGCAAAATAGCTATAACTTTCAAACAATATAACATTTTTTAAATCCAAAAGTTGCGTCACATTCTATGCTTCATCTAGTATAAGGAAAGAAAATGGTAAAGTTTTCAATTAGTTAAGGTGGTCAGACATGGGAGATTTTTTAATTCTGGAAAAGTTATAGTAGAAAATTCATATTTAATTATTTATTTGGAATAAAAATACCCAAAAATATGCATCACATCCAAGCATGAGTCTACTTTTAAAATCTATAATTATATTAAAAAATATTACCATTTGATTTTGATTAAGGTGGTCAAACATACACGTACTTTTTATTTTTGCCCTAAAAATTTTATAGTACTGCATTAAAATCCAAACTTTTGACCAATCAAACAATTTTTTCTCCAAATAAGGCCTAGTAGTATAGAAACTACATTCAATTTTCTATAGATTATTTTCTTACAAATTTTTGATATAAAGTCCAAAACCACTTTAAAATTATGTGTCAAGTTGACATAACCCTAATTTTCTTGTTTTTCACTACCACTTAAGGCCATAATTTGGTTGACCATGATCCTACACATAACCATATCTTCAATTTGATCAATAGATGTATTGCCTTTTTTTTCCATCTATTCATTGTTTGATTAGTATCATTGGAGGCACTCATGCAGATTAATCTTGATCATCATCATAGTTTCAAAGAAGATTCTTCATTCAACACCTTGGTGATTATGATTTGACATATGGCCATAATATTTTTCATGTTATAGAATAATTTCTCTTTGTAGATCTCAACTAAGTTTTCCCTCTCTCCTCCTTTCCTCATTAGCTTTTATTCTCCTTAGTTATAATTAAGTGGGGGTGTTAGTGTTAATAATTCTAACATTACTTTGACCTTTTGTTTAGTGCATGATTTATGGATGCTAAGCAGTGATTTGTACAAATCATGTGTTAAATCCAACTACGAACTTTGTTTAATATTAGATTTTATTTCCATCATAATTAATAGTTTTAATGATGGTTATCATTTTTCTAAGTTCATGCATTGATTTATTATATAAGTCATGATGTATTGTAATAATCAATGTGAGAGCACAATGTAATAAATAGATTTTTTTCTGAGCAGTTTTGTTTCTTCTATTTATTTATTTTTGTAAGTTTTGCTCATTTTTTCTCAACTAGATCTAATTGTTCTATAGCTTATAGCTATAGAAAATTTTACAGAAACTTCTCGCTCAAAGACTTTAAAGTTTTTGGCTTGCACATAGTGGTTGACAATACTAGATGGGGCCTTGCCACTCCACCTCTAGACCCTCTCCCCGATGTGATTGTCACACATTCTAGAGGCCCTGATATGGAGATACCAAGCATTCAAAATGGGAGTTTTTTGATCCTCCCTTTTTGGTGATGATAGTGCTCATGACAGAGTAGATAATGAAGAGCATGCACATCAAAAAGAAATATCTAAATCATATTACTAGAAAAGGGCACTAGTTAATGGGAATCAAGGACAAATAATCCCTAATTTAACCCCAAAATACTTATAGACTAAGGAAGAAACTAAAATTAATCTTTTAAACTCAATGGTAGATTATATATTGTCATTATTGAATAACACACTAGATGGAAAATTTACTCATTCATACCAATGATTGATATGGTAAGAAGATGGGCAAGGACAAGAAGGAAACTAGAGGGAAATATGACCTCAAGTGTATGTTTGAAGGCCTTTACTCGATTAAATAAATTATTGAGGAGAAATTATTAGCGATTCCTGATGGTTCTTGGGCATATAGAAAATAATACATGTTCCTTTATATGTGGAAACTAGGGTTTGAGCTTACTATTGATCTCAACAAAACTACACCCCATGCGGGTTTGAATCTTAAGACTTCCACTATAAATATGCAATATTTTTTTAATGAATTGGAAGCATTTTTGGGCATTATATAACTACATACAATGTTTCAAAGGCAATATTTAGTTTATTATTTGCTCAATATTTTGTTAATATGTCAATCAATTCACCCTGACAAATTTAATTATGTTGCAATCAAAACTAGGTAAATGGACTCGGGTTCTTATTTATGCAAATGATATTGCTTACTATTAAAGATACTCCAAACTAGGGCTGATATTTTAGATTGCAAAGCTCCTCAAAGAAAACAAAAAAAAATGTTTAAAGAAAAATGTACTTCCCCTCTGTAGTTGTTAAGGAAAAGAAAAGTGATGGAGAAGTTACGTAGGATGAGACTGGTGAATATCCACATATATGGAATTTTAAAACTAATGGAAAGTCTAAATCAAACTATAGCCTAAAATGAGGTGCAAAAGTCCCCTGAAAAGTTGGCCAAGTTAGTGGAAGAGGAGCTCAAGTCCCTTGAAAAGACACTCTAGTTGGAGGCAAGGGATATATTTTCTACTCCAAATATAAGAAAACTAAAGGAGAGACTTCAACTACTCTTGGTAGTTGCTTCATATTGGAAAGGATTGAACCTTACCCTTTGAAGAAAGAAACCTTATCTTCTGAATTAAGTATCCTTTCATATCTCTAGGTGTGACTAGGGTTGAACCTCCCCTTTTGAATAAGAATGGATAACCCCAAAAAAGAAAAATTAGTGCCAAAGATATTTATTTTTGCATAAAAATTACCATTGAGACCCATCAAAAAGGCACTCAAGACAATAAGAGGTAGCAAGATAAATCGCTATTGGGAAGCAAAGAACCCCTTGATGCAACATCCAAAAGTAATAAAATAAATTCCTCTCACAAAATATGATGGGTTTGAGTAGTCCTTAGAAATAATATGCACAAAGGAACCATATATTTGAAATTAAGGCTTGGATTCTTTTACTTCCATAAGTTAGAATGATTGTAGACATTTTTTCCATTATCAATTGTCAATTTTTTATAGGATCCTCCTACCTCATTGCTGATGTTATTGGTGCTTGGGGGTGGTCAACATTTGAGATCCCTAAAAACTAAAAGGGAATCTAGTTTCATATTTGCCAGATTTTTTATTTGTCAATTGTAACTTTGTGAACTACTCTTGGCTTGTAATCAATGTGCATGCTCCTAAGATTCACTTAAGGTGCAAGCAGGTTTGGGAGGAGATCATTACTATGATTCTTGATGATTAAGGTTCCTCCTAGATGGTTGAAAGAGATTTTAACTCAATCCTATTCCCTTCTAAGAATATGGGAGGAGTGAAGAACTACTGTGATAACATGTTTGTCTTGGCATACTTCATCAATAGAGAATGCCTCTTTGACATTGAGATGGCAAGTCAATATTTCACTTGGTCTAACTACAAGACAGAGAAAATGCTTATTTGTATTATAACTAGTAGATTATTTTTTAATCCAGATAGGACATTAGTTATAATTCCATAATCGAGGCCTCCCAACAATGTTTTCATATCATAATCTTGTGCTTCTCCAATAGATTGGCATAATTATTATGATACCTCTTTCATTTTTCTATGATATTATTTGGGTCTAGCACCTAAATTTCAAGATGTACCATTCTAAATAGATGACATTCATAAGTTGATTTTCTATTAGGCCCTATTTTGGTGATTTCAAGATTGTATATCCATTATAATTGATCCTAGCTACCTATCTCCATTTAATCCCATATGTTTCTCATAATCTTGATACCTTGTTGAACTTCAACACTTTTTCCTAGAAACATAATGCCAACTATGTCATGTTCCTATATGATGTGGCCCAAATGAATTGGGGCCATGTGTCAATGCTTTGTAGCTCAATTTTGAATCTAAAAGCATTTGATAGATATAAAAAAACCCTATCTTTCTTCATTTAAGTAACAAGGACCAAGATTTCAAGAGCATTCCCAATGTCTTCAAACATCCAAGTCCTCAAGCCATTCTTCTCTTTTATCATCAAACTTTATGGAAAACTACAACATTCATGGTGCAATGTCTTGCCTTTCATGTTTTCCTTTGGATTTTTTTAAGTGGAGTAAAATCACTACAACATTTAGGGTCAATTTGGGACACCAATTTGTGACAAAAAAGGCATTTCAAAGTGAATTTGTTATTTTTTTAAAGTACCCCCAACACCATCGATATTACGACGACGCCACTGATATTGAGACAAAGTTGAGAATAAATTTTCTTTTTCTAAATAAGCACTCATTTGAATGTCTTTGATGTAAATCACTCCCTAGCCTCACGTGAAAACCAAAAGCACCACAAACAAATCAATATCAACCCAATTTGGATGCATGAAAAAATTATAGGAATGTATTTATGATTTTTTTCATTTTTGCAACAATACATTCATAAGTTTAGTCAAGAGAATGGAAGGGAAACTAAAATTCATTAATTTTTTATTGATTGTGAATTAAAAATTATGTCCCTAACTATTTTTTCAAATGATTCAGTCATTTAGGATGCAAGAGTGAATATATATTTTGTATCTTGTTATGTCCTTGTGATGGACATCTGTACGGTGATATTTCTCATCATGCTCTTGTGATCTACATCACTACGATGATCTTGTTCAATGGAGAAGGAAGAAAGGGAAAAGTAAAAGGAAGAGCATTGTGTGTATAATCCCACATAGCCATTTGATCTTGAATGTTGAGTGTCTATACGGAGTACTCCAAAATCATCCATTTCATATCTTCATCTCTTGTCATTCCCTTGTGGTGTACATCTCTGTAGTGATATTTTTAGTGGAGAAGGGAGAAAGGGAAAGTAAAAAGGAAGGGTCTTGTTGGCTTATAATCCCACACATACATTTTATCTAGAATGATGATATGTGCATATTGAATGTTGAGTGTCTATACGAAGTACTCCAAAACCATTTGTTTTGTACCTTCATCTATACACAATATCTTTCTAGTTTCATTTTACTCACCTCCCCATTTCATTTCATATGACCATCTGAAAATTGTGTCAATATAAGCACTCCATTAAACCATAGTTTTTCAATTAATTCATTTATTCATTTAGGATTCAAAAAAGAATATATATTTTGTGTTAGAACCATAATCAAACTAATTTTCATTTTGTTATTTTTTTAAAGTGATACATGCCTAAAATATTTAAGATATTGTATTTAATTCTTCTGTAGTACATTTGAAAAGTATTAGTCACATTTATATCGGGCAAATGCAAAGTTTACATGGAGTTTTTCTTATTCTTTTAATACTTGCTAGATGAGATAGTTGAAAGGTTTTATGGAGTATGTTGGAGAAGTGGTCTGCAATCTATTCTAAGGGATATGTTCAAGGTGGACCTTTTTTTCCCTTGCTAAAGTCTCTTGGTCTTATTGACATTTAGTAAATGTGATAAGATAGAATAAGTATGCTTTATTTTCCTACAATTAGAAATGTTGAGACTCAATTATCCATTTGATAATAATAAATCAAAACATGGTAAATAATGAATAGAGAACCCTAACCACAATGAAATCAAAATATAGTAAATAATGAAAATGTTACCCTAACTATGGTTTGATAGATAAATATAAGTTAAAAACAATCACATGAGTCACAAAATAGGGAAAAAATAACTTTGATTTAAGAAATAAAACCCCAAAAAAGACTATTACCAAATGTGTTTAGAGTAACATAGTATGTAATGTATGTTGATCCCTGATTCATGTTGTCTATTAGTGTCAAACACTTAGTCATTCACAAGGTAGGGTTGTTCTTTCATCACTGTGACCGATCCATCCTATATAGGTCGAGTCATGTATTGAAGACTTGTATGTATTTCAAGATATGTGTCGAGCACTAGTTACTATTGAGCAAGCCAAAGGTCATTGAGTACTCTGATGATTTTCAAGTTTATCAAGGACAATATTTGAAGCCAAGTGATACAAAAGTTGAGTGATTTATTAAATGTTGAGAAAATTTAAGGCCGAGGGGCAACATTATGAAATAGTTTACCCTGAGCATTAGTATGGTACAAGAATTGAGTAACACAGTTTCAAATATTAGTTTGGAATTGCACAAACTTTAAGCTAAACCATTTTTATCGAGTTGGAAGCTTGTTTTATAGATTGAGGAGGTAATCAAGGAGCTAAGTACGCATCAAATGGAGAATCATTAATCTCTATATAAGGAAATCCACCAATCAAAAAATTGCAAGGACTAAGTGGAAAAAGAAATGAATTTAGATTGTTGATTGGGATGTAGAATGTTCACCTAAACAACTATTTAAGGAGGGTCTATGACCTAGTTTATGTGTGTGAGTGTGTGTGGATAAAGAGTTTGGTTGCATGCAAAGTTTTAGAGGTGAGTAAAAGTGTTAAAGTCATAAGAGACCGAGTAGTTTTGTGAATAGTTTTGTGTAGAGATAAAGAATATCAATCATAGTAAGGTGATATTGCATTGCATAGAGGAGATTTGGTATGAGTATTATAGTGCAAACCAAATGATTGTGTACTAAACATTCTAACAAGTGTTTTAGGGTTTAAATCTCTTAACATCGTAGCTTTAATGATCTTTTGTAGATCTCCAAACATAGTACTCACTTAGTTGTGATGTAAAAATCATTTAATCAAGTTAGAACCTAATATTTCTTTTATCCTTTGATAGGGAAGACCCCTCATAGGGTAGATCATCAGAAGTGATCAAACATGTTAGCCTTAATAGGCACAACTTTATTATTGTAGTAGTGAAGTTTTTGTGGTTGTCATCCCCACCATAGTTTTACCTCCACCTTGGAGGGTTTCTCTATTACCAAGTATGAGTGTTAATGTGTTATGTGTTTTCGAGTTTTTAATTCATGTAGTTAGAAGGTAGATCTGACATTGTGTTGATGTGAATGATTACTTTGATATGAGTTTAAAGTTCAAATAAGATTTTATGTGAAGATATCAAATATGTTTGAAGTGTGAAAAGTTTTATAGATCCCAATTCACCCCCCTCCCCTTCTTAGTATATCACTTTACCTATTAGATTTCCAACAATGTACTTATTAAAGAGTGATGGCTTTTACACAGCATATAATTCAAACTAGGATTAAAACATAAAATAAAAAATAGATTGAAAATAATGAATGAAGGCATAACTTAATCAAATTCAAATCAAACTTGGTGTCTCATGAACATTTTCTTTCATAGTCTTATTTGGAAATTAAACCAAAAGACACATGTATCTTTGAAATGAAAGTGTTATCTCTAAAAGTTGTGCCTTAACTGAATCCTAAAATTTAGTCACTTCAAGTAACATGAAATCACTCTTGAGGTAGTGAGTGTACCAAAAGTAGTAGTGAATCTCTAGGTTTTAGGTTGGTTCCTTATGATGCTTCACCTATTTGTATTTCAGACATAAGTTTAAACTTGGGGGAAAAGGGATAAAGGGATTACTTGCATGAAAGTTAATGTTGAAAAGTAAAATGAATGAACTTAAGGTGATACACCAAACATTAAGATGAAAATACTATTGAGAAGACATAGGGGAGCTTTCATGAATGATTAAGAGTGGCACAATATTGATCTCAAGACATATTCATACCTAAATATTCCACGAGAAGGAAAAACTTTAGAGAAGATGCTAAAGGGAATGATTGTTGGAATTATGTTGTATTTGTCATTAGTGACAACACTTATTCAATTCTAAATTCTTACCGAGCTCATCACTCAATCTACAGTATATACTAAGCATTCAATGGTTACCTTGTAAGTTCAGCATTTATGCAGTTCACACCTAGTATTTCTAAAGCTATCAAGTGAATGTGCAATTCAACAATGTTTACCAAGCTTATAGTATTCACTAAAAAAATAATGATTACTGAGCTTCACAATATCTATCGAGTTATCATTTTGCATGACATGAAGTTAGTTTCTACCAAGCGATGAATGTGTAGTGTTTACCAAGTGAAGCAAGGTAAACTCAGTGTGCAGTATCTACTATGTGACACTACATCTACTGAGTCACTAGTGGTCACTGAGTTCAGAACTACTTCAAGTGATTAGTATGGACCGAGCCTTCTACTTCTACCGAGTGCATGATGATGTCATGTAATGTAGTGGATGTCAAGTATCAGAAGGTCACTAAGTCAGTTCAGTGAACTCGAGTTATTTACTATTGGGCCGACTTTGTAATGTGTTGTTCACTTGTGTTTTGGCCGACCTTGCAATTTTGTAAATTTCAAAGGTATATATGTAAGGTGTATTATAAGACATCATTTGTATGAAGTAATAGAGAAGTAATGTGAAGTATTTTGACAAGTACATGCGAAGGATTATCTGTAGCAGTTCAAGGAATACAGAAAGGTCAATACAGAGGTAGAAAAGTTATATCCATCACATAAGGTGATCAATGCATAAAGGATCTTATCAGCAATTAGTTTTAAGTAGATCCAATGCTTCATCTTAACAGGTGAATCAGTTTCTAAATCCTCTAATAAGGCAGACTTAACAGTCTTTGTATAAATCTCTTAACCTAGTGCATACTTCACTGTATGTTTGTAAATCCTCTAACAAGGTGGATCTAGTAGTCCTTTGTGCTTCTAATAGGGCAGATCACCATAAGTGGTCAATGTAAGCCTTAATAGGCCAACTTTTTGCTGTAGTAGTGAAGTTTTGTGGGTATCATCCCCACCCAAGTTTTACTTTCTATTCAGAAGGTTTCTGGGTCACCAAAATATTGTGTTCTTTTGTGTGATGAATGTTTTATCTTTCAGTATCAATGTATGTAGTAGCATAGATTGCTTTGTGATAAAAGAAAGAATTTTAAAAGTTATTGATTCAGCCCTCCCCTCTCAGTAACTTGTCATATCTTGAATATTTCCAACAATGGTAGCATTCATAGTTTAACAAAACTTTAAAGAAATCAAAAGTGTCACAACTTGCAACCTATATGAAGATTTTGAACCTCACTTGTAGATAAGGACTGGGACAAAACTCAGGAATTCAAAAGATAAATCACAAGAGATATATTAGACCAATGACTTATACAACAAAATGAACACAATAATGGTCTTGAACTATTCCTTTACTTAAGCTTCTAAGGTCATTCAACAATATTACATTCAGTAGTTACAAATAATATATAGAAAAGTGTGAAGGACTCCTAAGAGATCATGACAAGATCACTTCTTTTGCAAAAAATTGGAACCCCTAAAACATATTTACAACCGCCTTCTATAGAGTTCAACTATAACTCTAAATATTACATTGAGTTCAAATGCCAACCAAGTAGAGTTGAAAATGCAGGTGAGAGTAGTAACTATGGATCAAAAAGAAGATCTAATCAGATGTGCATCCCCATGTAGGCAATCTATCCTTTACATACAAATATAGTCTCTAAAGAGACAAAAATGGTAGCCATAAGAGCTATGGATGGTAGATGGATCACCATGGCAGCAGAGGGATGGAATTTTCATTAATCAGGCATGGACAACACCTAAAGTAGCTGTAAAAAATCACAAGATCAACTCACCATTAAATAGTTGCTTCTCTTAGTGTTTTTGAGATGCCAAATCAGCCAAAATAAATTTCAAAAGAAGTCAACTATCTATCTTTGACATGTGGCCCAATACCCTCAAAGTTTTTTTCCACCTTGTCAATCTTCCTTTATGTTGATTGTTGATTGCTCGTTCATGGCTTAAAAAGTAAAAATACTAATAGCAAATGAATCCATGTGAAGATGCAATGGTTGCCCTCAACTATCACATTTCCTCATTCATAAGCTCACAATGGTTTATCTTGTTGGACTAACCACCAATGTTCCCCTTTGAGATTCATGACATGGCTTAAATATCTCCTATGTTCTATAAGTCTAGTGGCTATATTGGGCATTAACAGGTCAAATCTCATGTTGGTTTTGACTAATGAGTGTTTACACACTTATATCATTTACTTAGTTCATGCCAAACAAGTAATACATGTCGAGCACAACATTTATAGAATAGAGCATGTTGAGTTCATAGTGAGTGTTGAGTCACTCATGTGTCGAGTCACTCAAGTACCAAGCATATAGTGTATGTTGAGTGATTTAGGAGTTGAATAAGCAGTACATGCCACATGATACATGTCAAGTCATAGTATAGAAGTTAGTATACATCGAGCATCAGAGACTTCAAATGCCAAGTGAAACAATTTTGTCATAGTTGTTTGTAAGGGCACAAACTACTATGTAAACTATTTTTTAGCCGACTTAAAGATGAATTGTGATATTTTAGAGATAAGGAAAAATCTTAAGTTGGATTCGCAAAGTAATTACATGCAACCAATCAAAAAAAGGGAAGGATTAAGCAGAAAAATGGATGAATCGTAGTTGTTGATTCATACCAAACCCTAACTCACCTATATCTTCTTAAGGAGGAAAAACCCTAAACTATTTAGAGTGCATGGAAGGTGAATGAAGGAGAGTATAAAGAATTTTTCATGCACAAACAGAACATTCATGGTGACTACATTCATGGTGACTAAGGAGTTATGGTTTGAGATTGCATTATAGAATTAGTTAAAGGAGAATAGAAGAATAGAATAGCATATAGGAGACAGACATCTTATCAAGAAGGATTGAGAATACATCAATTTTGAGGTGATCTATCATCAAGCAATCAAGTGCTAACCGCAAGATCATTGCTAAATCATTCTAGCGGGTGAATCAATTAAATCTCTTAACAAAGTAGTCCTAATAGGCTGTATCAAAATCCTCTAATAAGGTGCTTACTTAATTGTGAGTTAAAGTCCTTTACCAAGGAACACTTCTAACAGGATGTTGAAATCCTTTAGCAGGGTGAGACCTAACAATCTTTGTAAGCCTTTAACAGGGTAGACCTTTCACAAGGTAGAGCATGTCTCATGATCAAAACATTGTAACCTTCATAGGATAACTTTATTACTATAGTGAAGATTTGTGGGTGTCATCCCCACCCCAGTTTTACCTTCTCATTAGAGAGTTTTTGGGTAATCATATATGGTTTCATACATGTGTGAATGTTTACTTGCTTACATGATTTAGATGTATATGATTTATATGTTATTTCAATTTAATTTTTGAATGCATGAGATGGATGTGTAGTGAAAGTTTTATGGGTCAAAGTTTAAACTACTGATTCACCTCCCTCCCCCCTCAAAAGTTTACCTTTCCTATTGTAATTCCAACAATTGGTATCAAAGCCAGGTTCTCTAAAAGTGAAGCTTTGTAGCTTTGAAGAAAAATCTTGAAATGGAAGTCTACAAGTTGGGAAAGACTATTGAGAATTAGGAGATTGAAATACATCTCATTCTACATCAACTGAATCAATCAAGAGAAGATTTAAAGAAATCTTTAAAGAGAAGGAAGGAAATTTCTATTGAGGAGAATGATGCACAATATAGAGAGATAGACACTACTAAGCTATTTGTTGATGGAGACTCAAATGAATTTGATGCAGTAGTTGTAGATCTGATGAAAAAGAATAGAGCCCAAGTAGAGGAAATCATAAATCTCAAGTTAGAGCAAGAATCACAAGCCATACTACTATGTGAGTAGACTGAATAGAAGAAGAAAGCTATGGAAGACAAAGCCATTATTGAAGAAGAAGAAAAGAGTCTTAGCGAATAGACTGGAGGAGAAATCATTAGGGCTAAGCAAAATTTCCAACATGCAATTGGATACATTGAGCCAAATTATGAATGCTAACTATGAGCTGAATGTCAAGGGCATTGAGATAAGAACATTGAACTTGTAGAATGAGCAATTGCAAAGTCACCTAAAAAGGGAAAAGGAGTTTTCTAAAAGTTTCAATAAACCAAGTGAATCCATCAAATACTTTGAGCAATTATTGAGATCCCCTAGACCTAACAATGACACATCTGGATCAGGATACACAAGTACTAAAGAAAGAGAGTCATCCAAAAGTGTTGGAGAAAGGAGAAACAAAGGTAAGAACTCCAAACCTACTTGTCATAATTGTGGTAAGAAAGGACATACTGCTAATGTGTGCAGAAGTAGAACTACAAATCAGAATGTCAAGCATAAGAGCATGGTTCACTATCATAAGTGCAACAAACAAGGTCATCAGGCACATGAATGCGAAACCAAGACCATGCACACACAAAGATTTGAAGGATATTGTTATAACTATCAAAAGTATGGACATAGAGCTTTTAAGTGTAGATCCAAACCCATGTGGTCATCAAATAGGAAATCAAAAGTAAGGAACAATGGCAACTCTTATAACTAGGATTATAATACAACATATAGCTGCCATTATTTTCAAGACTATGGACATGTTTTTGAGAATTGTATCAGGACACACTTCAGAGGTGACTACAAAAGGTGGTTGATTCAAACCACATGTTTTAGTTGTTTGAAGATTCGTCACATCAATAGATATTACCCAACAAGGTCAAAGGCACCAAGTTGTGAGTTTGATAAAGGATAAGGCAAGGTAGATGTTGAAAATGTCAGAAATGTAATGAAGAAGACATGGAAGAATAAAAATGATTGCAACACATCAAATGAAGAAGGGATCACTTCACCCAATAGGTCAAGTGATCACTGTAAGAATTCTCCTTAGGGAAAAATCACCCAAGACCAAGAAGTTCAACAACTAGCACAAAATAGACCAATAGAGTATGATTAGAATAACAATATCAAATTCAATTGATATATTGATGTACCAGTACACTAGAAGTGCTTGTATATAAAGGCCTCTAGAATGACTACGAGTTAGCAATATGATAAACCTTACAACTAGGCACATGTCCACCAAGAGTGGATTATCCTCCATTGAGCAGAGAAGTTAGTGCAATGATGAGAGGATAAGCTTACATAGGTGTGTCACATAAAATTATGTTGTAGACACCATGTGCTAAAATAGGGTTGCTAACTCTTGTGTTGTCAACATGACAACTCATTTGAGTACGCATACTTCTAGGTGTCTAATCTAATAAATAATTAAATAATGCATTAACCTAAGTAAACTTAAGTAAATTGTAAATAATAATTATTTACACTAACACCCCCCCTTAAGTGCAACGTATGGGAATGCACTTAAGCTCACAAAACTGATGCTGAAATGCATAATGGGTCCTGGCTACTAGGCCATGTTAGGTACCGAAGTAGAAATCCAATGAAATACAATGCAATCTCTCTAACAATGGAGAAAGAGGGAAAACCTCATCGGAAAAAACCTCCCCCAAAAAGAGAGATAAGTGCAATAAAGAAAGATGAATGTATGGATGGAGTAATCAAGACCCCCCCATTATGACATACACCAAGTATATATAATAGAGAATCCCTCCATGAAGTCCCCCCCCCCTTAGTGAAGGATCTTGTGATATGAGTGCTTGAAGACAAAAGAAAATCCAATGCTAACAAACGACATTTCTCCCTTTGGGAAGAAGATACACCAGGTATAGGTGCAAGTATGCTTCCCACTGTGGATAGGAAGATGGAAGAGGGATCCATATGTAGTGTGCTATGGATGTTGCCTCTGAAGTCTAGTCATATGTCGACAAGTCCTTGATGAATGTAGATGCCAAAAACCAATTTGGTGGATGCCACAAATAAGGTGGCAAACAAGGTAACATGTCTATGTATGAAACTGAATCAACCTCCAAAGATAATGAAGCATGCTGATAGGAAGATATGAGAAGAGAAGCAATGTCGCCTCCCCTCAATGATGAATGCACACCCATGAAAGAAGCTCCTTGATGACTGAATAAGTTGCACCATGAAAGCTAAATAATGTTCCTCCTTGTGGGAAGAAATGGTGCCATAGGTGTAGTAGAGAATGCTCCCTAACTAGTAGAAATAATCCATAGAAGATGTGATGTTTGAGGAAACTAGAATACAATTTCCAAAGATTGATGTGTCTCCTCTGAAGTGAAAGAGTTCTCCTCCAACTACTGTAAAGAAATGTCCACGATCAAGTCAATCTTGAAAGAAAGCCTTCAAGTGGTTGAGGGTCAAAGTGTGCCCTCGCAACAAGTGAAGAAGAAGTCTCCTCAACAAAGAGAAGATTGATGTCATCAATGATGTCTCCCACATATTCAATGTGAAACTCCACAAACAGCCTTGCAATGTCTAGAAGGAAGTCATCCCATGAAGCTAAAGTTGGAAGACATGGTAATTCCTGCTACACTGAATCAGAAGCATCTATGGCTAGAACTAGATGAGTAGAAGCAACAGGAGTATCAAGAGGTGGGATCTCAACTAGAGTTGTAGGTACCATAACTGGAGTGACTGGTGGTAGAATGTCCTCTAGAAATGGAGGATCTGTAGGATCTCCATATGCTTTCCAAAGAGCCATCCAAATGTCATAAGGATCATTGAACTTGTCAATAATTTTAAAGCACTCAACATTGAAATTGAAATAAATGAGGTCCTTAATTATTTTGATATGTATATGATCATCAGAGGGTAGCTCTTTGGAACATAGAAAGGGAAATACTTCCTTATGCTCTCTTTTTAGATGATCAATGATTAAGGCACTCCATTTTTGATAGTTTTTTTTTGTCAACCTCGGTCTAACACCAAACTGACATGTGAAACAAAACTCCATGAGATCAATAAATGTATGCACTCCCTAAAATGAAAAATAATCAATCAACCCCCTCTAATGTATGATTTTTGCACTTTATACTTAGTGCATTTACAATAGGCACCTTGCTAATTTAGGGTGTAAGTGGACTTCTAATTTTGATAGTTACAACAAAAAATATGAAGCTATATCAGACTCAACAAGATAAGACACAAAACCTCTCAAGGATCTAATTAATTATAAGTGCCAATAGGCCAAAATGAGACCAATTTCTAAAAGTACTATGTCTACTGAGAGTTACTCCAAACTGATACCAAATCTGGAAAGTAGACAAAAAAATCATGCACTCTCAAAAAAAAATATCACCTGAATATGTGTCCAGATGAGCCCAAACTAAGCCTTTGAAGTTGCGAAAATTGGGATTTGTGAGTTGTAGAAAAATTCAAGAAAAAAGATCTCAAACAACTTGCACCAATGTGTAGATCACAAAATTCTACTCCAAAAAAAAAAAAAATGAGTCCATATGACGAAGATATCATTGTTTGAAAATCACCTCTTTAATTATTTTTCCTAAATCATTGTCATTGCACCTCCAAAAATCAATTGACTCTAGATTTCACCTTAGATGTCTGATTTTGATGAAACAAAAGTTGATTTGGGAGTTTTTTTGACCTTCTAAATATGATGTCAATATCTAATTGTAGATTTGAAAATCAATTGCACAAATCTAAAGAGATCAGACCAATTTTTCAAATCGGACCTTTGGGTTCCAATTTGCAAGAAAAATTTGTGTCAATTTTGACTATGGCCTAGGATATGTGAATTTATAGTCAAAATTCACTGAATCGAAACTCTAGATGCAATGGTGAGTATTGCTTTAGCTTTGGACACTCCCAACTGCAAAATGTCAGATCTGAATCGGTGGCCCTCTGAGAGGTGAAGCAAGAATGGTCTCAATGGCTATGAAATGATGCTCCTATGGCTCTAATACCATGTAAGAATTTTCCTTAGGGAAAAATAATGCCAAGATCAAGAAGCACAAGACTAGCACAATATGGACCAAATAATATATGATCAATTATCAATTTATGAATTATCGAATGGTTTGATATCCAAAGATAGTCAAATATTCATTCTCATATTGTTATAATCATACATTATTTGGTACATATTGTGCTAGTCTTGTGCTTCTTGATCTTGGCATTATTTTTCCCTAAGGCAAATTCTTACAATCACACCTCATCAAACTAAGAAATTGAGAGGTATGTGGGACTAATATTAAAAGTTATATCTTTCATCAGTTCTAAACGATTTAATACTTAAAATATTACATTATCATAAATAAAGATGCAACATGTTATTAGGAATCCAAGTAAATTTTTTAAGTTTTTCACTTGTTTCCTAGCATGAAAAGTTTCCTATATGTGCCAAGTGAAAGGCTAATTGATGCCAAGCTCATAATGGTTGTCGAGTGAATAAAATGTTAATGGAAGCCGAGTGAATCTAAAATTGGTTGATGTTGAGCTTACAGCTGTGTAAGCACTCAACATTGATTGCAAGATTTCAAAAGGGTATTTGATTGATTTCAACTCATTTTTCATCATTTCAAAATTGAGAAAGAGCAAGGAGAGAAAGAGGCAATCAGAAAATTTATCCAAAGTGATTGCAGAAGATTTGTGTAGCAATTTGACACCATTTCATCAGATCTTGCAAGGTATTTACCAAGTGTTGATCTACAATGTTTATATTTTTGTAAACCCTAGTTTCGCATAAATGGCATATAGTTCAAAGAATGTAAAGGGTGAGGAGTGTTGGTATTATGATTTTTTTTTCATTAGTAACAACACTTACTCAATTATGTATGCTTAACGAGCATCAAGTGATTACCGTGTAAGCTTAGCAATTTAGCAGTTTACATAGAGAAAATAGTGGCTACTGAGCAAATTCAGACAATGTGAAGTCCAGCAGTGTCTACCAAATTTCTCAGTATCTACCATGCTTCATAGTGTCTATCAAGCAGATAATTTGTGTCATGAAGATTCAGTGCAAACTGAGCAATGAAAGATACAGTGCAAATCGAGCTTCACAATGTCTACTAAGTAGTAAGTGCAAACCAAGCAATGAAAGATTTAGTGTTTACCGAGTGAAGCAAGGTAAACTCAGTATATAGTATCTATCGATTGACACTACATCTACCAAGTCACTAGTGGTTACCGAGTTCAAAACTACATCAAGTGATTAGTATGGACTGAGCCTTCACTTCTACCAAGTGCATGATGATGCTGAGTAATGTAGTGGACACCGAGTATCAAAAGGTCACCGAGTTAGTTCAGTGAACCCAAGTTATTTACTATTGAGCTGACTCTATAATGTATTTGTTTACTTGTATTTTGGCCGACCTTGTAATTTTTTAAGTTTGAAAGGTATATATGTAAGATGTATGATATCAAAAAAAATCAAGAGTGGATGTATGATGCATGGAATAAGAAGGAATTGTGAAGTAAGGTGAAGTATATGCGAAAGATCATCAGCAGAAGTTCAAGGTACATAGCAAGGTCAATTCAGAGACTAAAAAGTTATATCCATCACATGAGGTGATCAGTGCATAAGGGATCTTATCAGCAATCAGTTGAAGCAAATCCTCTGCTTCATCCTAACAAGTGAATTAGATTTTCTAAATCCTTTAACAACTTAGACTTAACAGTCTTTGTACAAATCTCCTAACATAGTGCATACTTAATTGTATGTTTTCAAATCTTCTAACAAGGTGGACCTAGCAGTCCTTTGTGTTCCTAATAGGGAAGATTGCCAAAAGTGGTCAATGTAAGCCTTAACTAGCCAACTCTATACTGCAGTATTGAATTTTTGTGGGTATCATCCCCACCCCAATTTTACTTTCTATTTGGAAGGTTTCTGGGTCACCAAATATTGTGTTCACTTGTGTAATGATTATTTCATGTTTCAAAATTTATGCATGTAGTAGTATAGATGGATGTGTGGTAAATTAATAAAAAGTTTTAAGGTTATTGATTCACCCCTCCCCTCTCAGTAACCTATCATATCCTAAATATTTCCAACAATTGGTATCAGAGCTTTGTGGTTCTCAGGATAAAAGTTTAGCAGCTTGAGCAAAGATCTAAGGATAGATGGAGATATTCAGACTTGACAAGGAAATTGAAAATGAAAAGCTTAATCTAGAAATGGCCATGGCTCAACTCAAAGAAGTAAAGGAGCATCTTTCTTAATCCCTGAAGAGAAGGAAGGAAATTGCAAGGCAAATGAATGACCATCAGTATGTTGAAGAAAATATTGAAGACATTTTACCATCAAGTAGCTCAGATGAAGCTAATGAGGCAATCAAGGAACTCCTAGCTAAGAATGGCTCTTTGTAGGAAGAAGTAAGAAAACTTAAAAGAGAACAAGAAAACCAATCAATCAGGCTATGTGAAGTCTTGGAACAAAGCCAATAGTGGCATGTTGTGATGGTTAAGTTGTTGCATTTTTATCCTTACCATCAAGGTTCAAATCTAATGGGGATGAGGTCCCCCATTTGTGGCCTCACTGGTTCATAGCTCCAGGTCAAAGCATTTACCCCTCTTTAAAAAAATTTAAAAAAAAGTTTTAGAACAAACAAACAAATTGGAAAATGAGACAAATGAAAGGATCAATGCAAATCAAAGTCTTATCAATCAACTATCCAATGAAAATGAAGAAATCATGAATCTGAGATCTGAAAATGAAAGCCTAAGGATTGATTTAATCACTGAAAGACAAATCAGTGAAAGTTTGGAAAATGACCTAAAAGTTGAGAAGAAAATCAATGAGAGAATGATGAAGTCCCAAGAAGATATGAATCAATTAAATCAACAAAATGAGAAGAATCTTCATAGACAAAAAGTTAAAGCAAGACTTGGATATAATGAAGAAGGTGAATTGTCCAAACAAGGTGCCCAAAGGAATCAAAGACCTACTTGCAATCACTGTGGTAAGTTAGGTCATACATCAAAAAAATGTTGGAGCAATGAAAAAGCAAAATTCAATGGAAAATGCTACAACTACAATCAGCATGGTCACAAAGCTAATAAATGCAAAGAAAAACCAAAATTTGAAGGAAAATGTCACAAATGCAAGAAGCATGGTCACAAGGCATTCCAATGCAGATCCAAATCATTCAATCCAGCTGAACAACTTGTTAAGGCAATATTTGGATGGGACTATAACACCTGGTGTAGATGTCATTATTGTGGAGAATATGGACACATTGGCAAAGACTACTCAAGGCATCACTTGAGAAAAAGAGATACAACAATAAGATGTTATACATGCACTGAACTCGGTCATATAGCCAAAAATTGCATGAATATAGAAAGAATTGAAGATGAAAAGAAAGCTAAAGCTTATAACATTCAGAAGCAGATGAGACAACAGTGGATTCCTAAATCTACTGAGTAGAACAGTTCAAATGATGGCCATGTCACTCAAGAAGTGGGTGACTCCACCATTTCCAATTAGATTCATAAAGGAAGATCGTGAACTATATCATCAAGTTATATCTAGAACTGTTCCAAATGAAAAAGAGCAAATGATCCAATCAGTATTGTAGATACATCGAGATCATAAAAAAGTTATCTTTCATTGAGTGCATTAGACTCTACTAAGAAAAGTAGTTAAAGACCTTACCGAGCAAGGTCGAGAGTAAAAGAAATTTTTTTCATCTACCAAGTTGATACTCATGGTGAATTAGGTTAGTGGATGACAATCTTTCATGCACTATGACAACATGGTACCTAGCATTAATGGCAAACTCTTCATCAAAATGGTCGAAATTCAACTTCATTTTCATTGTATTCTTAGAGCTAAAAGATTTCCAAGTGCATTCAAGCAACTTCAAAGCGATTTCGAGAAAATTTGCAGTTAACAAATTTGTTTGAAGATTTAAATCACTTATCAAGCAACAATAGCTTTTGCAAGCACAAGCAAAATGTGGATCAAAAATTTTGGTCAAGGGCGTAGAATGGAAAGCATCGAACTTTAAGTTGGTTCCCACAGTTGTAGAGGCACTAGACCCTAATGGTGCACAATCACAGATACCACAAAAGGTACTTTTAATCAATGATATCCGAACTCATTTCAAATGTTCTATTCAAGAAATAGGAACCCTAGAAATGGATAGTGCATTCGAAGAAATGTGTGTTAGTGGCTCTCTGAAAACTGAACATAAACATCTAGAGACTAAAGGGTTGACCCACATCTCTCACATGCCCAAAAGCTTCCAAATAAAATGGATCAGATGTATCCTTAGTCATGTTCACAATGGTTAGCTATGGCTGGAACAACTCGTACTAATCACTTAGAAGATGATTCATAAGATTACTAGCCTTCCCATACGCAACAAAGCCAAATCTACAAAAACCCTAGGTCAGGATGAACTTCAGAAGAAAACCCTAGCTGAGTGGGATGGTAGAGGCTTAAAAGTTAGCATAGTTACTGCCGTTGAACTTAGATATGGAATTCATGTGATAGCTCACAAGATCTATAGTTCAAGTTGATTGAACAGTGTGTCATGTGAGGCTATAGACCTGGCATTTAAGGTTGTGAAGAAGAATTTGGAGTATGACTTGCCTAAGCTATTGCTAAGGCAACTGAACAAGAACATGGATAGCATCAGATCATCCAAGAATAACCCCTATAAATTTAGTTCTTTGTTGACATGTTTATTCTTTTATGTACAAAAATTCTTTCCCTCCAAAGGTTCTATGGTATGGAGAAAGGATGTCCCCATTTTATATCAGATTAATGAATTTATTGCGGAAATGGGTGTCAATTTTGACAGCATAATGGACAACTATTTTGAGGACTTCAAGGAGAGAATGAACAACAGGTTCAAAATCCCTCCTAAACTTATTGAAGATTACAAAAATGATGTTTGTTTTATGGTTGATTGTGACAGAGTATATATTCAAGTAGTTAGGCCTTGAGTTGCATGGGTAAAACCTCTACCTTATGAGGTAAACATTGTTGAAACTAGGGATATTATTGAAGCACTGGTAAATAAACCAGTAGATCCCAAGCAACCAATATTTGGAACCTATGATGAGGCAAAAGCTAGAATAGAATTGGAGATCAAACTTCCCCAAGCAATCAACAAAGGTAAAAGGAAGGTTGCTAAGTTGAAAACTGCTACTGAGCCCTTAATGATTACCGAGGCAAAAGGAGAGGATGAAGAAGAGGAGCAAGAACCAAAAAATGATGAGGAAGAATCAAAGGAAGAGGTAGAGCTAGTCAAAAAGAAGGGAAAGGTAATCATTACCAAGCCACCTAAAGCCTCCACAGTTGTTTTTACCAGAAGAGGCAAAGGTAAGTGTAAAGATGAAGTAGTATTCAGCAAGCCCCAATTTACCTTCCAAGAGAGGTTGAAATAAATGGAAGAGGGAGCTAGCATCACAAATTTCAAAGCATTGAAATTTGAAACAAGGATTGATGCAGAGAAAATGTAGATTGAGGAACTGGTACTTAATAAGATGGAAAAATGGAAATACTCCCCAGACCAGCTTGCCCCTCAAATCTCCAAAGAGTTGTTGGCAAGATTGCAACCAAGGTGGGAGTCAATGACCCAAATAGCCAAGGACATATATGAGAAATCCTTGAAGAATCTTCTATCGAATCTTACTGAGGTAGAAATAAAGGTAGCAATGAAGAACAACGAAGGCAAAATGATGATTAGATTTCACACATGTTTGATTCTAATTAAGGATATTAAGCATGTTGTAAGAGATGCAACAAACATGTGGAAGAACATCTATCATCTGCAAAAGCCCAGTAATGATCCAGTGATAATCAAGGATGATGATGGCACCAGTAGTGATGAAGGAGATGACAATGCTCCAAGTGCTAGTGATGATCAGGCACTAAGGTCTAATGATGAAGAAAAAGGGGAAGAAGCTAAAGAGGAAGACAAGGAGGAAGAAGCAGATGATCCAATGAAGATTGTAGCACAAGTCATAGCTTCCCTTCCTCACTCTCCACCTAAGACTGCAACATCATCAGGGTTGGAGATAGCTTCAATAGGATTGACTACATTCACATTAGAAACATTATCTACTCCTACTACCTCACAGCTCTGAGCATCATCTATGGAAGTAACCATTACTTCATCTACCGAGCTACAGCCTTCTTCATCAACACCCGAACAATCAGTCACTACAGCATCAACTATTTCAACATCCTATGTTGCATGTACAGTAAGTTCTACAATTTTGTCTACTCCAATTATGAATATTATGGTCTGTACACTACCTTTTGTACATCATTTTTGGGAAGCACACCAATTTTGGATTCAGCTGGTACTTCTCTCAACTTTCCTCTAGCTGCACCAATTCAAGTATTTTTTGCCAATCCATCTATGTCAACTATTGTCTCTGATTCCAAATCCAAGGAAGCAAGCACAGAAGTAAAACCAAAAACTCCTCTAAAACTTCTGCTTACTGGAAAACAAATTGATGAAGATATAGATTTGGATACAGAAATTGTTATTCCAAAGATAGACTTGGACAATGCCTCAGCCAATGAGATGAGAATGGTCAGTCAGCTTCTAGAGCAGAAGGCAAGATAGAAGGAACTCATAGAAGAAAGAGATAGAGAATATACTATAATAGAAAATGCCAAAAACATAATTATTGAAGCTATTGGTGTTAATTTTGATTCATCTCAACACATTTTGTTGCAATTAGAAGAGGTTGTAAATAAGTTCAATGAGGACACCTCTGGGCAAGAGAAACTCATTGAAAAGGCAGAAAAGAAATTTGACAATAAGGTGCTTGAGCACATTGCTTAGCACATTGCAATAAAGCAGGTTGAACTATCTTCAATTTTGAGCAATCTTGAGCAAGCATTTACAAATGTAACATCACTTTTTGGAAAGCTCTGTGATGTTACCGAGTACATCAAAGAGGTCAAAGAAAAATTAAATAAGATAGATGTGGAAATGAAGGATAGTGCTCAAATTTTGTAGCTTGACCATAGTTCAAGCTCATCCCATCACACAAATGTGAATTTTTTGTCCAAAATGCAGGTAGAGTTACTCAAGGAAGAAGCCAGAATCTGGTCTACACTGATTGACATTCAAAATATGATTCTCCCAGTCATGGATCAAATGTAGAAACACATTGTCTACTCAAAATCATTGATTCATGACAGAAACTTTTCAATAGCAGATCATATTATTGAACTTTTTGCAGAAGTTCAAGTGTCTCTCTCCACCTGCAAGATTTTACAAGACAATTGGGATAAGACATTGTCTCTTATTCTCAAGGTACACTCAAATTTTCTCTCACGTTTTGGTGTCTCAATTTAAAATTATGGTATATACATTCTTTGGCATTATTGTCAAAAAGGGGGAGATGAGATTGTTGGCAACGGGAGATAAGATTGTTGACATTGGGAATATGAGATGAATAAGGAATAAGAGAGACATTGTAAAGATAAAAGCTATGCATACCATATGTATGGGAGAGACATGTAAGATATGTATATAGCATATTTACAAAGATCAATTTTGTTAAATCAAAATGTCAATTTTGATTCATAAGTGTTTTTGTCACTAATGCCAAAGGGCGAGATTGTTGGTATTATGATTTTTTTTTCATTAGTAACAACACTTACTCAATTCTTTATGCTTAACGAGTATCAAGTGATTACTGTGTAAGCTTAGCAGTTCAGCAGTTTACACCGAGCAGACAGTGGCTACTGAGAAAATTTAGATAATGTGAAGTCCAGTAGTGTCTACCGAGTTTCTTAGTATCTACCGTGCTTCACAATGTCTACCGAGCAGATAATTTGTGTCATAAAGATTCAGTGCAAACTGAGCGATGAAGGATACAGTGCAAACTGAGCGATGAAAGATTTAGTGTTTACCAAGTGAAGCAAGGTAAACTCAATATATAGTATCTACCGAGTGACACTACATCTACTGAGTCACCAGTGGTTACTGAGTTCAAAACTACATTGAGCAAGCTTTCACTTCTACTGTGTGCATGACGATGCCAAGTAATGCAGTGGACGTCGAGTATTAGAAGGTCATCGAGTCAGTTCTGTGAACTTGAGTTATTTACTATTAGGCTGACTTTGTAATGTATTTGTTTACTTGTATTTTGGTCGACCTTGTAATTTTGTAAGTTTGAAAGTTATACATGTAAGATGTATTGTATGATATCAGAAAAAATCAAGAGTGAATGTATGATGCATGGAATAAGAAGGAATTGTGAAGTAATGTGAAATATATGCAAAAGATCATCAACAGCAGTTCAAGGTACACAGCAAGGTCAATTCAGAGACTGAAAAAGTTATATCCATCACAGGAGGTGATCAGTGCATAAGGGATCTTATCAACAATCAGTTGCAAGTAGATCCTCTACTTCATCCTAACAAGTGAATCAGATTTTCTAAATCCTTTAACAAGGTAGACTTAACAATTTTTGTACAAATCTCCTAACACAGTGCATACTTCATTATATGTTTGCAAATCCTCTAACAAGGTGGACCTAGCAGTCCTTTGTGATCCTAACAGGGAAGATCACCAAAAGTGGTCAATGTAAGCCTTAACTGGTCAACTTTATACTACAGTATTGAAGTTTTGTGGGTATCATCCCCACCCCAGTTTTACTTTCTATTTGGAAGGTTTTTGGGTCACCAAATATTGTGTTCACTTTTGTAATGATTGTTTTATTTTTCAGAATTTATGCATGCAATAGTATAGATGGATGTGTGGTAAATTAATAAAAAAATTTAAGGTTATTGATTCACCCCTCCCCTCTTAGTAACCTATCATAGCCTAAATATTTCCAACAAAGGAGGTTTTGAATGTTCATCTAGTTAGTAATGAAGTTAAGCAACCTATATTCAAGGCCATTCCTGATATTTCCTACAAACAAGACCCCTGTGGTGCATTGTCCATGATACCACCGAATGTTTTAATGGTATACAATGTTAGCAAATGTTATAACTATAAAATTGGAAGCATTGTGATATGGAGATTAGGCAAGCATATGACAGATTGTGTGATAATGGTGTCTTGAAGGAAGAATACAAAATTATAGAGAAGAAAGGGTTAACACAAGCCCTAGATTTCCTAAATGTATTCAAAACATAATGGATTAGGATAGTATTAAGCAGGATACATGATGGTTCACTATGGCTAGATAATGGACCTATCAAGATAACCAAAAGGATAATCCATAGGGTTACAAGATATCCAACCCTAGATTGGCCTAAGACATTAAGGAGTGACTCAAAAGAGGTCATTGAAAAGAATATAGGAGCCATGTGGAACAAAAGAGGAATGACTATTGACACCATTACTGATCTATTGATAGACTTTATAGTAAGGGTTATTTCACACAAATTCTACCAATCCAGCATATTAAATAGTGTGCCCTATATTGTAGTGGATGTTGGTTATAAAATTGTTAAGAAAGATCACACATATGATCTTGGAGATTTACAATTACAACAATTGATGGAGAACCTAGGAGCAATAAGAAAGACAAAGAGTGCATAATGCAAATTTGGGTCTATCCTAATATGTATATTCTTTTATGTTCAAAACACTTTTCCTACATTTGGCACGAGTGGTTGGAAAAAAAATAAGTTAGTGGTAGTGTAGATTGGCGAGTTCATTGAACAATTAGGCGAGAACTTTGAATCTATGATGACTAGATACTTTAAAGACTTTAAGCAATCAATAGAGAAAAGATTGAGAATTCCAGTGTCCCTAGTAGAAAAGCATTATGACAATATTTGTTTTATAGTGGATACTGACTATACATTTCTTCAAGCTACTACACCAAGGGTAAGATGGTTGAGACCCTTAGGATATGAAATAAATGTTGATGAAGCCTTTGTAGCTATTACAACTTTACTAGCAGAAGAGGTAGACAAAAATGCCAAGGCATTTGGAAATTGTGAATTGGAAAAATCTAAAATCATAATGGAACTCAAGAAAACCTTTGTCATTAAGAAGAAAGATAAGTTGGTGAAGAAGTTGAAAGCAAAATTTGGTGAAGGTGTCAAGCAGGAGTAAGAAGAGGATGAAGATGAAGAAGACTCTCAGGCACAAGCACCACTAGCTTTAACATGAGGAATGGGAGAAGATCAAGAAGAGGAGACAGAAGTTACTGTAGATGCTTAAAATCATCCCAAACACTATATTAATTTATTTAATATTTCCTTTGACATTATAGTTATTTATTTATTTATTTATTATATTTGTCATATTCTTCTACTTATTTAACTAAATAGGTCCACTTTCTTAAGGTATCTAAATTTAATTTAAATACTTCCATCCCTAATGTGTTAAATTTATGATCCTCCATAAATCCCCTTGTTAAATAAATCTTATTTATTTAATTCCTCCATTCTATTAATTTCTCTAAACCTATGATTAAATTAAATCCTATTTAATTTAATCTTAAACCTAGCCTAGAACCTAGGCTACAACCATCACTTTCATCCTTCTAAGCCTATCCACTACTTAATCTCACTTAATTACCCTAAACCCCTTTTTATTTCTAAGTGTGTGCTCACACATATGTGAGTAACCCTCACACCTCTCATGCTTTTCACACCTCTTACACCTTTGTCCCCCACTCCTTCCTTCAAGATTTTAATGTTGACCACTTGCATGGCTTGCCTACATGTCTCCCTTGTGGCACCTATATAGAGGCCACATAGATGCCACCTCGCCAAGGCCTCTCTCAAGCCTATACATAGAGCCCTTGTCTCAAACATTATCCATCTTCTTCATATGTATTGTTATCATGCTAGTTTGTCATTTGATCTTTTTAGTGATTTTCTTTAGAGTTGCATTGTTACTAACCATTTGGTAGTTGATAGATTTTATCTCATTCGGCATTGTTAGATTAGTTTCTTTCTTGCATCCACCTCCATATCCTTTGAATACTCTCAAACATTGTTTCTTCCATATCCATTATTTGAAGTATTCTCCACTCATTTAGCATAGTTTCGTCATCACATTTGCATTTCATATCAAAGAGATTCACATAGTTGTGTTTGAGAGAGCACATCAACATCCCTCCAATCTAAAACACACCAACAAGGCCTCTTATGGGTGCTTTTGTTGAGTTGTTTGAGGTTTCATGAGGACTTACTTCTTGGTTGCATTGAGTTGCAAAACTCAAGCATATTTTTAGTTGTGTCTTGTCTTATTTTGCATCTTTTGATATACACATGTTCAACTAATGTGTGCTTGTTTGCTCTTGTTTCCAACAGGTTAAGTTTTCTTGCATACATTTTGGCATGCTCGGTGGGACCCATGTCCCTATTTTCCTTTCAAAAATTTGTCAAAAAAATCATAACTTTTCACCAAAACCCGTGCACTGTTGCCTACGCTAGATGTAGCATCATCTACATTCTGTTGTCTCTATAGATTAGTGCATGTACAAATCAGCATCTCTGCCTTACTACATTAAGCCCATCTACTCTACATTAAAACCTAGTTTTGGCATCTATGCTATTTAATCTATCATCTGCATGGTGGGCAGGTCCGAACTTGCTAAAAAACTCAATTTTCATCTGTATTGTATACTCTATTGTCTTTGTTGTGGGCGGATTCCAAATTCACTATAAAACCAAATTGTCATCTGCATGGTATACTTTGTCATTTGTGACCCATAGTTCTGTCATCTATGATCATTGTTTCATTGTCTGCATGGTGTGCTAAAAACTTTTATAATCTGCATGTTTTAGCATCTACGTACCTGTTTTGTCGTCTGCACTGACAAAGTTTTCATGTGCCTACAAACTGTACACCCTGCACTTTATCCTCTGCACATTTTAATGTCTACGTAATTCTATCATCTACACCTATTATTTCTCATCTGTACATTTTTGGTAGATTTATTAAGTTTTAAACATGTTATTCACTGACTGGTTGTTTTGCAGGGATTTCTAACAAATTTAAATTGTAGAAAGCAGACCTTGGAAGACTTAAAAACAAACTCATTGTGATTTTTATTACTTAAAAAATTGTGGTGATTTTCATCACTTGTAGGATTAAAGGGTTAATGAACTTGTATGCAATAACCACTTGTCTTTGAATGTATGTTGCAAGTTAATATCTAAAATTCAAACACACTCTTGAATGCTCTAAGGTCAAACATTACATCCAATCTTGAATGCCTTAAGGAATATTTACTCACATTTCATTGGAATGTATGTCTAGATAACAAACACACTCGTGAATGCCTTAAGAAAATTGACATGCTTTCATTGGAATGAATGTTTAGTATAGCAAACTCAATCTTGAATGCCTTAAGGAAATTGACATGCTTTTATTGGAATGAATGTTTATGATAGCAAACACACTCTTGAATGTCTAAGGTTAATGAAGCTTGCTATGAAACATTTAGATTTGATGCTTAAAATGAATGTTTATGATAGCAAACACACTCTTGAATGTCTAAGGTTAATGAAGCTTGCTATGAAACATTTAGATTTGATGCTTAAAATGAATTCACTCAATCTTGAATGACTTAAAGAAAATTAGTTTCATTTTCAACAATTTTCTTATATGCACATTCGATTTACTTTTTGTTGACGAATCCTCACTGTTTATTTATCTTGACGACTTTTTCAAGTTGGAAAGAATAATGCATGCTTAAGCACGAGTGTCTTCAAGAGTATATTATAAAACTTAAAGCTTCATTGGGAAAGAAAAAATGTCTTTTAACCCCAAGGCCACTTACATATTCTCTCCTATCATGCCTTTGGGTGATCTTGAGTGCACAAGAAATAAGTGGTCTTGTTTTCTTTTTTAAGAGGCCTGCTTGGGGATTTCATCACCCCTTGGGATGACCACAACTCAAGTGTTTTGACGAAGTATAAGAATCAAGAGTTGAATCAAAAGACACCTCTCCTGGAAGTAAAATTTGTCACTCTTGGCTAAGCCCCAAAGAACTTTATACCTTTGGGAAGTAAAGGAAAAATTTTGAGTTACCGTCTCCCCCCAGCTGTGTGGTATTATTTTCTTTCATCTATAGATTTGGGCCTCACATACCTTGCATATATTGAGGACACCCTCTAGATAATCCTTGTACATCCTGGTGGCAGCCTTATTAGGATTGTTGATGTATTTTGTGTGCTTGATTGTTTAAAAATTCAAAATCAAAACCAAACATCAAACAAGTGCAAAAATGAGTGAAATTGTGAGCTAAACTTTCAATGAGTGAAATAGTGGTAAGTGGGTCCTCTTGACTCATGGTTATTTTCAAGAATTCTATATTGGTCTAGCATTTGAAATTGGTGGAGTCTAGTTACAGTTTGTGCTTGAAACTAGGTTTTTTTTTGTTCCTGCCATGACCGATAAAGTCAAACATAAGAAGGTGAAATTGTCCAAACCATTTGCCTACAAGGAAAGTAAAAACCTAGCACACAGTGATAAACAATTTTGATATGCTATCAAAGACATCCAAAAAGAAGAAGTTAAAGAAGACTGTTATGATAGAATTGAGTACAATGCTAAACTTCCAAATTGGTCTACCTTCCCTAGAGTGAACCTAAGATTTTTGTTCCCAGAGTTAGTCGTATACGTGACCATAACACCTTCATTTTCCACATCAAACCCATTTTTCCAAATTTCTAGTCTTCCAATTGCAAATTTCCTCCAGAGATCTTGATCATTCGAACCTGAAGACTTTGGCATAAGAACACTTTTTGAGATCACAACACTAGACCTTTTATCCACAAGAAAACATCTATCACTCATTTGGGATCACATGTCCATCTCTAAATAGCAGGTAGTCAATTTGGTGTCCTATCTTGCCTAAAGATCACTTGACCATCTTTGGTAGGAGAAAGATACTTTTAGCCTATAATCACACTTTATTTGCTAAATCAAGGTCTTTTGTTTACATTTAGATTATTGGCCCCTTTCATCATGTAAGGTTCAGTAGTTCTCCCTCACATTCCTCTCTTTCTTCCACAATCTTCCATCCATTGGTTTGGTCACTATTGTATGGTACATACATGATTCAATAGATTCACATTTAAACCCATGTCTCGTTTGTTGGAATCAGTAAGGTAAAAAGAGATGGAGAATCCTTTTCCTCCATTACCAACTTCATTGGGGGATGCATTTCCCTCTAGTTTTAACTTTGGCATACCTAGCTTAACATCCACACAAGAACCAGAAGATCATTTCCACAACACAACTCTGGGAAATCATGACAAAGAAGTATACCAAGAGGAAGACCCTATTGACAACAACAATATCCCTAATGATGTTCGAATATTCCTTGCAGATCCATACAATGTGGAAATGATGGAAAAATCTATTAGGGAAAACAAGACTGAGATCTTCCTAAACTTGGTTAAAGATGGTGTTAATTTCCCTATGTGTTTTGATGAGAGCACCTTGTTTAGACAGATTACGAAGGGTGGTGCTCCTGTATTGCCAAACACAACCCAAGCATCTAGCAAAGGACCCACAGTGACAACTAGTGTTATATCTACATCAAGTGGCACCAAACAATTGGCATTCCAGTTAAGTGTGGAACATATCCAATAAATCATTAGTGTTATGCCCAACACTACTAATGCTAGTCTTCTACAGTCAACCATGACAGGTCCAACTTAAAAATGCTTAAACATTGGGCAAGTGCCTACTCAACAGATGGAAACTCCAACATAACCAATGTATTCCTCATATTTGCAAATTCCAACCAGTATGGTGAAAACATCTGTGCCAATTCCAACAATTGCATATCAATACATTGGCTAAAGTGGAGTTCTTCCACCACCTCACAATATGTATGGGACTCTTTACAACTTGGGAGGTGGACTTATGAATTCCCAATAGTCACAAGTACAACCAAACCAAGATTTAGCCCAACAGTTGCATGAACTTAGAAACTTGGTCCATACCATGAGCAACAAAGGGGTGAAGGATTTCTCTTTTGAGGAATTTTGTCCCTTTCCATTTGATAGATCCATTAACATGATACCATTCCCACCAAACTTTGAGATTCCTAAATTTGACAAATACACTAAAGAAACATGTCCTATTACACATCTCAAGGAATTCTCAGTTTTGTGTCAAGAAGTAGCCTATAGTGAGGATTATCTTAAGAGGCTCTTCACATGAAATCTTGGAGGCCCCACACTAGAGTGGCTAATGAACTTACCCAAGGGTTCCAATACCTCGTTCAATGATTTAACGGGGAAGTTTGTAGCACAATACTCTTACAACATTGAACATCATGCCTCACTAAGTGATTTGTGTAACACACAACAATGAAACGGTGAAACATTTGCCAACTTTCTACAATGGTGGAGGCATCTTGCTAATTGCATGCCCTATAAAATTGAGGATTCCCACCTTGTGGATATATTTATCAAAAATTTGATACCAGAAATGTCTTTCCACATGAAGATGGCTAGTCTTGAAGACTTTGCTACATTAGTCAAGAGAGGAAAGAACATTGAAAATGGACTTTTAGACAAAGGTACCATTAAACATTATAGCTCATCATCCTCAAACAATGACACAAACAACAATAGTAAACCCAAATTTTGGTCCAAAAACAAAGGTGTCACACATGATGGTGTCACTGATGTTAAAAGTGTACAAAACCTACAAGCTAGAAACAAACAACAACAACAACTATCATAACTAGAACAACAACAATTCAAACCATGACAATCAAAATCAAAACAATCAGCAATCTCACAACCAAGCACAATTTTTTCCTCGCAACAACAACAATACCAACAGCAATTACAACTGTGACTATGATTGCAACAGGAAGTTCACTAACTTTTGTGAACCCTTGGAAGCCATATTCCAAAAACTAGTGGATCACAATTTGATGGTATTTCCCAACACACAACCCTTTGATTAAAATCAACCCAAATCAAAATGGTATAAGGAAAATGAATATTGCAAATACCACTGCATCAAAGGACATGACACAAACAAGTGTATAAAACTCAAAGTCTTCATTCAAAATCTTGTCGATGATGGAGAAATTGAGGTAGAAGGAGGACCATCCTCTAAAAATGCTAAACTGAAAATATTTCAAAAGCTATTTCCATACCACAACAATGACAATAACAACAATGGAAACAACAACACGAATAATGTAAATCAAGCTTCCACATCAAATGCATTACACTATGACTATTCTACTAACCACATATCAGGATTTGACTCCTTGTGTGGTAAAATAGAAACCAACAATATATGTGGTTTTGACTCCATGTGTGGTCACATTGAAGAGGTAGACACTCATGTGAATACCCTTGTCCTACAAGCAGTTGATTATGATGCAACCACTCGACAGGGAAGAATTAATTTGCAAGCTGCCACTCCCAACCCCACTAATTCATCAATTCCACATGCACTTACTATGGCATCCACTTCACAAAGGCCTGCTTCTCACTATGATGTGTTGTCCTGGGAGTTAGGTAAGACTCATACACAAATATCCATTCTAGAGCTCCTAACAACGTCACCCATCCACAAAGAGATTTTGGAGACTACTCTTTTAGAGTCTCATGTTCTTGAAAACATTAATGCCTCCCAATTCACTACCATGATTGGAAACTTGGCTGCATAATAACACCTTGTCATCACAGACAAAGATTTCCAAGGTCCTAACCAACACCACATTTTTTGCTCCACATTGAAGTCCTTATACAATGACATAAGATAAAAAGAGTCCTCATAGATAATGAATCCAGTTTGAACCTTTGTACATTGAAGATGATTCATTTCTTGGGACTTCCATAGGACCTCCTAGATATTAATAAAACCATAACAATCAAAGCATATGATGAAAGAGAAAGAGAATCAAAAGGGGTTATTATGTTACTGCTAAAGGTCGGGCGAGCTATCATAAATACTGAATGCCATGTCCTAGACTTGGATTTTCTTATAACATTTTTCTTGGTTAACCATCGATACACACATTCAAAGCAGTACCATCTGCATATCATCAATGCTTGAAATTTTCTCACCAAAGAAGAGAAGTGACAATTCCAGGTGATCCTTTGCCTTTTTCCTTTTTTTAAAGATTTGAAGGTGCACCAACAAATTTTTGTCCAATTAGTGAGTTTGCTAAGGTTATACCTAAACCTCTTGCCATAATGGAATCACCTTCTACAACAGTGCTAGAATTATCCAATAATGATTCCAATTCCCACAAAGAAAAAGAAAAGGTAGAAGATGCTAAGGTCAATACTATAGGGAAGAAGGTTAGTTTTGCTAATTTAGGAATGGGAGAGTGTAATTTTGAAAATTCCTTATGTGTTGGACAACTACCACTCTCCCCTTGTTCCTTTGGAAAACATTCACAATTACCACCTTCTACAAATAAGGATACTATGCAAGTTAACAAAACAACATTTGAACATTGGGGTTCACTTAGTGATGAACATATGGAATCTAATATCCTAGATTGGCTATATTTTGATGGAAAAGATGAACCTGTGGAATTACCCAAAGATAAGTATGTTAAGGCCCCTCCCATCATCAAAAACATGGGATATCATGGTACCGGTCTTGGACCTAAAGAAGATGGAATTAGACAACCCCTTGAAGTTAATAGCTATCCTAAAGGACGTGGTTTGGGCTCCATTAAACCCAAGGTGTACTTTGCTAACAACTATTGTATGGTTGACCCTGATTTTGAGACTAAAGAGGAGGAATTCTTCAAAGTATCCTTCCAATATATTGAGGATGACCTAGATAACCATGTTTGTGCCATTACCATAGCCGACCTTTCATCCATCAACCTACCTCTCACCAACCCTAACATGATAGATTGGGACCTTCAGGACACACCGCCAACTCTCAATATCTGTAACTCTGACGAAGTAGTGATGGCACTCTTTAGCCTTAAGAATCTCTAGGATTATGAATGTGAGATCAAATTAAATGAGGAAGCCTAATTTGGTAGCCAAGCCAACTCTCTTAGTTGCAAAAGTGAAAAATAAAATAAAAATGGAAAAATAAAAGAAACATCCTCTAGTGAAAACTCTTTTAGGGCACTTTTGGATGAAGAAAAAGATAAAATAAAGGATGCATCTTCTAGTCAAAACCTCCTAGAGGTGCTAGAAGAGGGAGAAGTTGACTTTCCATTTAGATCTTTACCACCAAAAATGTCATCTATCTTGAATGAGGACACAATTCCAATCAACTTGGGTATAGAGGATAATACACAAATCACCTACATTGCAGCTACCTTAAGTCCTGAAGAACAAAAGGCAATGACTAAATTCTTGAAAAACTGTAAAGTCAATTTTGCATGGACATACAAGGACATGCCTGGTTTAGACACATATTTGGTTGTGCATCACTTAACAGTAGATCCCAAGATTAAACCTGTGAAGCAAAAGTTGCACAAGATGCATCCTAAAGTAGCACTTTTAGTCAAAGCAAAATTGCAGAAAATGTTAGAGGCAAAGTTTGTCCACCCTATTGATTATCCTGAGTGGGTCTCCAACATTGTTCCTATAGGAAAAGCATCTGGGGGCATCCATGTTTGTTCATATTTTCAAGATTTAAATCTCACATGTCCTAAGGATGATTTTCCACTTCCTAACATTGACATCATAATGGGTTTGACTGTCGGACATGAGATGTTGTCTTTAATGGATGGTTTCTCTGGTTATAACCAAATCAAAATTATAGAAGAAGATCAACATAAAATGGCATTTACTACCCCATGGAGAACCTTTTGTTATCAAGTCATGCCTTTTGGCTTGAAGAATGCCGGTGCCACTTAACAACGCGCAATGACTACAATATTCCATGATCTTCTACATGTCATAGTGGAGGACTATGTTGATGACATCCTAGGAAAATCAAAGACACATGATTCCCACATTGCTATGCTCAGCACCATTTTTGAAAGGTTGGAGAAATATAAAGTGTGCTTTAATCCAAAGAAATGTGTTTTTGGGGTCAAATCAAGCAAGTTGTTAGGCTACATTGTGTCAAGAAGAGGTATTGAGGTAGATCCTGCCAAAGTGAAAGCCATCATGGAAATGCCTCCACCTGCCACATTAAAACAACTCTGCATTTTTCAAGGCAAATTACAATCCATCATATAGTTTGTGTCTGAATTATCAAATAAGGTTCACCCACAACAACATTTGCTTTGAAAAGACACTAAGTTTCAATGGGATTGCCTATGTTAGAAAGCATTTGAGCAATTTAAAGTCTACTTGGCTAATCCACCAATTTTAGTTCCTCCAATTGTAGGCAGACCATTGATCCTATATATTTCTACTACTTTAGTTGCCTTAGGCACTTTTTTGGCACAACTAGATGACAAAGGAAATGAGCAAGCCATATACTATCTGAGTTGAACACTAGTTGGCTATGAGTTGAACTACACTACTATTGAGCGAGCTTGTTTGGTTGTAGTCTTTTGCACACAGAAACTACACCATTATATGCTTAATCATACTACACATCTCATTGTCAAGATAGATCCACTCAAATATTTTCTATCAAAAGCCTTCCTCATTGGTCAAGCTACAAAATAGGTCTTAATTTTAAGTGAATTCAACATCGTCTATAAGGATCACAAGGCCATTAAGGGACAAGTAATTGCAGACCAGCTTGATGAATCTCCTCTTCAAGGTGACCATCCCATTATAGCAGATTTTTTGGATGACACCATTATGACTGTTACCCCTAGTACACCATGGAAGCGATTTTTTGATGGTTCCTTCACACAAAAGTGATCGGGGGCAAAAATTTTGTTTGTTACACTGCAAGGAGACCTCATTCCTAAGTCTTATAAAATTTCATTCCCTTGCACAAACAATATAGCTAAGTATGAAGGATTAGTCACAGGGTTGTGTCAAGCTATCAGATGGAATATCAAAAACCTTTTTGTCTTTGGTGATTCTCAATTGGTCATTAAATAAGTTATAGATGAATACCAAACCAAGGATGAAAAGTTGTTGCCTTATCATAGGATTATTGAAGATCTTAAACAACACTTCATAGACATAGTCTTTTATCAGATACCAAGGACTAATAACAAAGCAATGGATGCTATGTCCACCATTGCTTCAATGAATGCCATGCCTGAATATAGTCCTAATGTGAGTTTCTTGTTGAGAATCTATTTACTCTTGCTTATGAGAAAACTAATTCAAAGCTGGTGTGTGAGATTCTTGGTCCTAAATATCCATGGTACGCCCACATTTTCACTTACCTTTGTCACAAAACCATTCCCATAACCCTCACCCCTAATCAAAGCAAAACCTTCATCTGTTGCACTACCCGATATACTATCCTAAGTGATACACTTTTCTAAAAACACTTTGATGGAACCCGCCTCCAATGTCTCAGTTCAGATGAAGCCAAAACAACGTTAGAAGAAGTCCACCAAGGAATTTGTGGTGCCCATTCCAATGGCCTTATGTTAGCAAAAAAGCTCCTAAGAACAGATTACTATTGGCCTACTATGGAAGTGGATGCTTATCATTTTGTGAAGAGATGTATTCCTTATCAGCAGCATGATGATTTGATACACACCCTCGACCAAGACCTTCAACCTACCATCACCCCATGGCCTTTTTCTCGTCAAGGATTTGATCTTGTTGGTCACACTACTGCATTTGACCTCATTTTTCTACCAAAATTTTCAACCATCAACTAAAAAATATTAGGTTGGTCAGAATGTAGAAGGCAAAAATTTCTTTTTTTCACATTTTAGCCCCGTGTTGGTCAAAATTTTGACCAACACATGTAGGTCAGAATGTGTTGGTCAAAATTTCGACCAACAAGGGGCTAAAATGTGAAAAACAAAAACATTTCCTATTTGTTGTTTTTCATGTGTGCAAGATCATTTCCATTATGTTGGAGTTGGAGTTGGAAACTTGATACGCTTCCCCTATTTCTACCCTAGCTTGCTCATGGTTGGAGTTGGAAACTTGATATTCTGAAGAGGATGCTGCTCGGTGCAAAAAGGTTTGAACCATGGAGGGTTAGAGTAGGGGCATTATCTTGGATCAGAGTGGATCTAAAACCCAATTAATTAGGTTTGGAGGCATTGATTAAATCCATCAACATTTTGTTTGTTTTCTCTTTAAATATACCTTGTTCGGTGTCTCCTCCTACTATAATTCACTTTATAAATTCATGAGGGGATTACATCCAATATCCTGAATTAATCTTAAATCAAGTCTCTTGTAATTGCTGGAAGGAGTATAATTTTAGTTCTCTAGGAGGAATCGACAACACTGTGACCTATTCACAATGGGTGTTTGGGATACTTTTTTGAATTGGCTTCACAGGTAAGTGCTTCTAATGGTACTATTAATTTTAGGGTTGCATTCTGTTGTTTTCCAAATTACATTTCATAGAATTTTAAAAATAGTCGAGTACCCAATTTTTAGATTGCAAATATAATAGACGTAGATTGATTTCTCAGTAGATGGACTATCATGATCTTAGGTTTTGACTCATTTTATTATTATATGATTATATTTTTTGTCCAGTACTTGTAATTTTTAATTTTTAATTATTTTTACGTTTCTGATATTAGAGAGGGTGTTATATAGGAGGGAAGATTGCACAAGTTTTTCCTCATGTATTATGGATATTTTGTGACTAAATTTTCAATGCTAAAATAAAATTTATTTCAAATAAAATTTTGGCTACTTTCCAGAGTAAACATGGCATGGATAATTTCAATAGGGCCAATTATTTCATTTCCTAGATTGTGGTTTTCCCTCATTTGGATAATTGTTTAATCTAGGGGGTCTTTTCAAATTTCTTACTATTTCTTTCTCTAAAATAAAACTTAGGGGTTGAATATGTTTTGTCAAACTAAAATAGCTAGCTATATTTGCATTTCATAGTTCAAGAACTAAAAGCTATTATACGGTCGCTTTTATTGAATAACATATTGTTTGCAAGCACTACATGTCATTTTGGAAAACTAAAGAAATTTGAGCAACTTTGGACAATATATTTTGGAATGTATTACAACTTGACAGATGTTTAAGGAATAAGAAAAGGGTTGGAATCATCTAATTGGAAAAGTCACAAAAATATTAATTTTTTCCTTACTTGTGTATTGTAAACTTCATTTTCTCTTGAACTTTCATTTAAGTTCCACTTGTGAAAGTTACTACAGCTGGAATATGTTTTGATCCTATTTTTCTTTGTACAAATATTAGGTGAGAGATTGACAACTCTTGTAAACCAATGCAAGAAACTTAATGAAATGCCTAAAATAGAAATTTATTGGATGACATGTTTTTGTGGGAAGTAGATCCTATTAAAATGTGAGGTTTCGAGTAGGGGGCATTATCTTGGAGTTCCAACATATTATCTTCAGGAAGCAGGGATCGAAACATTCTTCAACATGATATTCGTGCTCAAGATGACTTTGTCAACAAGCTTATAGGCCATAAGTCAGAGGTAAACCTATAATATTGACAAAGTGACTAGAGATTTGCTTGTATATATAAATCTCCATTTATTATGGCATTTAAGTTCCAATCACATTATTTACAAATGAAAATTGAGTCATGGCCTACTTTTATATTGGTTCATAGTTATGTGGGCTGAAATGGTCATATGATAATCAGGAGCTTGCATCAGGTGGAAATGATAATCAGGTTAAATGTTTTTTTCCTTGCAACAAAATATTACTGATGTGGTTGACACATTGTTTAGGTTGACAAAATATTGATGATAACCATTGCAAAGACAACTTGTTTCTAAAATCCAAACTTTTAACTCATACCATATCAGCAAAACAGATTCAGGGCTACCATCTTCAAAAGTACATGTTTACAAAAAGGAATTCATAGGCTTTTGTGTTTATAGTTATACCACCTAAATGAATCCTCTTGGGTTAAATCTACCACTATGGGCAGCTCATTAACCCCACCCTCCACATACACCCATCCTCTGATGTAAGTTATTTGGATGTTTGTGCACTCTATGATCTAGAATCAAGATTATTCGAAGAGATGGTTGTGCTAAGTGTATGGCTTTTGTATCAAACCTAAACCATATTTTGCCTTGTGTTGATTGAGAGATGAATTGTCATTACTAGAAACTATTACCTATAAAATGAAATATGGCAAAGACATTGTCAAATATTATGGAAGTTAAAAGTCATTTTCTGGCTATGTAGTTCAAAACAACATGATAAAATTAGTTTAAGAAATGAAAACTCAAATTCTTATACAAGAAAAGAATTGAAAAATATGGAGGATTGTATTTTTCTCTGTCTTGTGAGTGACTACATCAAAAAATAGAATATAAAATTGCAAGCTAGTATCTAAATTCTACAAAAATGGCATGAACATTATGGCTAATAAAAGAGGGTAGAGTTTGCTGGAAAATATCAAGTTTGTAGATGTTATTTTCATATTCAAAGAGCATTCTAGATCTTAGGATAGTGATTAAAAATTTGGATGTTTTTATCTACCCTCTATATTGAAAAAGTACCTTTATAATGATCCAACGAGATGATTCTATGTTTTACCAGTATGCCAAGACCTGAACAACATTCTCTCTACTTTTGAGGATAGTCTACTTGTAATGTATATCCTTTATTTCATTAAAAGAATTTTAAAAAATGGGTTATCAGGTTTTATTGCTTTACCATTCCTTATTATTATCTGTGATGTTAAATACTGGGCCATTGAGGCACCATCTGAACAACTTGATATGGGAGCTCCTATTTGTTTTGAGACTAAACTTAAAATATTTTTAAGTAATGAAAGTTAACCATATTTTATTTCTTACCATTTTCTTTACCAATGGTCTAAGGCCTAATGCTTACATGAATCGATTGTGGTTGAATAATTGGTATTGTAACAGTTTTGGTTATTGTGGGTGTAAGATGACAATTATTACTATAACTGTACATTTAATTCTATCTAGAGACTAATTATCATCTATGGTGGAAGGTTAATATTCTTAAGAGTATGTTGGTGGAAGGCTAAATAATTAGAAAATGCTTCACTAAACCATTATGTAGATAATAGTCATATTATTTCCATGTATTAAAATACATTGTTCATTAAAGACTTTACTTCTGTTGTTTTTTCATCTTGATTGGTCACTTCATCACACTCAAGTTGATCTTTGCAAAGGTGTTCTGTCAAATGGTTAGCATGATTGGCTCATATCTTTTCTTATATCTTACATTGTAAACATTTCATTCCACTTTAAACAAAAAGGCATGGATGAGTATTGGTCAACAATAACCATGAGTTTGTTATCTTTCAATTTAGGTAGATGCTTGAGAGTAATGGACAGTAACATTGGGTTTGAGAAGTATGCAATATTAAAATCTTGAGAATTTCCACATATTTTCATTTTGAAACATAATATTTGGGACCAATTGTGTGTTCTTTGTTGTTTACATAACAAATATTGTGAATTTAAGTTATAATTGAAGAAGTCTAGCTCGGGGTGATGGGTTTTTTCAGTACTATTTTGAGTCTTATTGGATTTGGATTTGGCATTCCAACTGGGTTGTTCATTGGATATTTCATGTTCATATATTTTTAGGCAAATGATGTGAAGGTGGGTGCCTGATTGAGTGTTTTTTGAATGTATTCATTTTAGATATTTATACAAATTTCCATGGATGTCATGTTGATTTGGGTATTCACTAGCATTGCTTATTATCCATTTATAGCTAAAGATGGATGTAGTGTTGATTTGGGTATATGTAATGCTTGTTTCTTATTCATTGATATCTAGAGTTCTAGCACAGTCAATTGCCCTATTTATTTTGGTTGTTGGATCTTCAATTTGTGTGTACAAGCATATATGTCAATTGCTCTGTTCATTTCTCGTGTTTGAATTTTTAGTTAAGTGTAATTGTAAGGCGGCAAGATTATTGTGTATATGCATGGGTACATGTATATGTGCATCGATTTTGGTTTTTAAAAGGATTACTCCTCGTATATACAAGTCATTTGTACTATTAATTTGAGTGTTTGAATTTTCAGCATGTATGTCTATGTTTTGATTTTTAATTTTTATGTGTGTGCAAATAGGTCCAATTATTGTGTGTACATGTATATGGATGTATCCATAGACTTGGGGTATTTGTAAGGATTTTTCCTTGTATCATTTGATGTTATGGCAGTCGGTTGGCTTGTTTCTTTAGGTATTTAAATTCATAGACTTCATGAAATTATTTTTACTCTACTAATTTGATTAATTGATTGGTTATTGATATATGCATGTGTGTGGGAACTATTGTGTGTGGGAAATATAGGTATTTGACATTCTAGTTTCAATGTATATATATTCTTGATGCATTTATTTTATTGGTAATTGTAACATACTGGTTGCTGATATATGTATCAATGGGATGATTATTATCTCAATAGGTTGCTAACAGGTTGATTGTGTTGATTTGGATTCCATTAGGATTGTCCTTATCCCTTGATATTTGATGTTGTGGTAGACCATGCAATTTATTGTTTAATAAGTATGAGATATTTTCCATAGTAAGTCAAATTTGTGATTTTGCTATCAGGATTTAACTGTGTAGTTTTTGAGTCAAACTCATTGACCTATGTTTCATGAGTAGTGATTCACACAGTTCCATCTCTTGTGAGAATAAATGGAACACTTAGCACTCATTGGATCTAGGTGATGCTCATAGAGGTGAACCACTGGGACTTCTAAGAGGTCACCCATCCTAGTACTTCTCCAGCTTGATCGTGCTTAACTATAGAGGTTCCTCAATGAGTTTGACTCAAAAACTATACAGTTAAATCTTGATAGCAATATCACAATCTATTGTTTGTTAACTTTGGTCTTTAAATTCTTAATGTGCACATAAATTTTTATAAAGATGTGTGCATTATGCATGCATCAATAAGGATTGTGTCTCTTCTCTTGATATCAAAATTATAGCCAAGTGAATGTATAATTTGGTACTTGTATTCTAGTCTTGGTGTACTTATCTTATTGGACATTTTAGTTTTTCTATTGCTGATATATAGACGTGTGGTGGTTATTTTATTTGAAGGTTGATGACTAGGGCATGTTTTCATTTTGGGTTTCCTTTGGGATTGTCCTCATCCCTTGATTTTTGATGTTCTGCCAAAACTGATAGGCTTGTCAATTTTGGAAATGTTATCCTTGATGTGCTTCTATATACATAGAAATATGTGTGCATGCATCAATACATAGATAGATCATGAATTTAGGTTTTTGTACGAATCCTTCCTCATTCCCAAATATTTCAATTCTTGGCAACATCAAGTGGCTCGTAGTTTGGCTATTAGCATTCTTAGTTGTGGTTTACTTGTTACAACTATGTTGGTCATTATCAATATGTGTACATACATTATGATTTATTTTTTTGAGTTGATACATGGACATGCACATAATTTTGGGTTCCTTTAAGGACATGGACACTATGTTGCAAATGTCAGCACTCTATCTCCTATCTGTTAGATACCTAGATGAAGGTTACTTGGGAAAGACTATCTCACCAATGTCAAAGTTGTAAGTACTTGGGCCTTAGTGCATGTTCAGTGCAAAATCCTATGTTTTGAAGAAAAAGGCAAACAATTTGGATGAGAAAGTCTGTTAAGCACCATAGGGGAAATGAGACTCATTACCTTCAAAACAATAAGCTGAATAGAATAGAAAAGCTAGATGTCATAGATCGTAAGTCATGTATAATGTTTCAGACATTGATCACCTCCAAAGCCCTAATTTGTAAATATTAAAGAGCGAATGAAATGAAATGAAATTTGCAAAACTATATCCCAAATTAGCGAGGTTGCTTGTATATTTGTAGTGATGTTTTCCCAATGGGATTCATAATGGGCACACAGTATTGGGTATTACCTATTGAAATAGAATTATGGATGGTATTTCTAAATAAAAGTTGGGTGACAAAGGCCGCAGCAGGGGAGTAGTGCCCTGTACAGTATGGTCTGGCTAGTGTGATGAACTATCTGTCTGCATTTCAAAACTCTTGTTATTTTCCTCAGAGATTATGAGTAGAGGAGAATTTAATTCCTACATATTGTGAACAATATTCATGTCATCACCAATTGTTGGAGACTTCTATTTATTTTGGAATATTTCAATGATCCAATGTTGTGTATGAACCTCACACAAAAAGGAGTAATCATCAAGCTATGAGGAATGAGCTATCAAGTGATTTTGTTTGGTGAAAGAGGTGTGTTCTTTATATCGTGAAGAAATAGTGGGCAGGGTAGGCTGCATATTGTTGATGTGAGTTTTATTCAAAACAATCATCTCTTAAATAAGGTCACTTCTTATGTTATTCTTGCAAAGTAAGATCAATAAATGTCTTCAAGGTTCCTTCAATTGTGGATTTTCACTCAGTTTAATTATCTCATATGTTGGTTATTTGGTATTTTTTCTATTTCTCCTCATACTGCTGAAAATTTAATGTGGAGTGACATTTGTTCCTAAGGTTGCTATTCTATTTATTGCAATAGGTTTTGAATGAGGGATCATGATAGGTTACCTCAAAGTAATCCTCACACTAAGCACAACAGTGGATATATCATACCCCTTGGCTTAAGTGCTAGTCACAGTGGACATCTATCATGGGTAGTCTACCTTGTAGGATACTTGTCCTTGCCCTCCCTATTCAGGTCACCTTAATCAAATCAATAGGGTTTTGATGAGAGAGCATGATAGGTTGGCCCAATAAATCCTCATATTAATCCCAAGAGCAAAGACGCACCCTCTTGAGCCAAGTGGTAGACACATTGGACATCCATCATTTGGTCATCTACCTAGGGATTCTTGTTTATGCCCTCTTATTTAGGTCACCTTATTCAGTTTTGGTATTCAATCTTTAGGGTTTGAACAAGGGAGCATGATAGGTTGGCCCAAAGAAATCCTCAAATTAAACCCAAGAGTGAACACTCTTTCTTGGCTCCAAGTGACACAAATGTTGAACATCTAGCACAAGGTGTTCTACCTAGTAGGGTGCTTGTGTCTGCCCTCCCTATTCATGTCTCCTTATCATCCTCTTATGAGTTATGATTTCTCCAACAATCAATCATTTTAGAGGTTGGAAAGGAAATTGCAATAGGGGGTCCGAAATTCCTTCTATCTAAGCTCAAGAGCCAACACTCACCCTCCTGGCCCCAAGTGGCAGGCACATTGCACATCCATCATGGGGTGGTCTACTTAGAGGTCATTCTTGTATCGTGTTAGTCCAATCATTAGTTTTTTTGAGTATTGTGTAATATCTTTGCTCTGTGTATGAGCAGCTATCATGCTCTATCTAAGTTTCATGCATTTATAGTAGTGTCACATTCTATATATTTGTTTATTGTGATTTCTTAGCAGCAATACTCTGTTGTTTATTATTAACTCTGATAAATGAGTGATCATTGAGTAGTGAATACATTGTAAGGGAGCAGAGATTTTGTAATTTGTCTTGCAATGATAAAAAATGATCTAACTTTTGGTGGGATCAGTTGTTTCCCACAGTAAGGAGGGTTTTGTCCAGGATAATTTTTGTGTGTTCTCTGTTCTCCTATTGAGAGTTTTTATTTCTTTGTTGCTATAATATATTCTAGTTCGAAAACTTAAAACAAGTGAGTGCAGCAGGCACCAACATAAGAAAATGCATTAACAACTACATACATCCATTGCTAAAAAGAAAAAAGAAAAAACTAAAAATTAATCTTAGGTATAAATGTAGGGCCATTACCACAATCAACTATTTCTTCTAATAAGGTCCCATCCAATCCATTGTACACATCAATAATTTTCAACTTTTTTCTCAAAAAGCCAAAACACCTATTGTTAGGGGTTACTTGATTGACTGATATTTGGCAGTGAGCAATAGGACAATCACAAGTCAGGTCAAGACATATCAACCAATCTCATAACTAACCTAGATCTGATCACCTACATCTAGGCTGGTCTTCTTTGAACACATACCAATTCTAAATATTATAGCAAAGGTCAAGGAATCAACTTTTTATCTAAAAAGGAAAATTATACTATTTATAGGCAAGAGTCAAGATCAGGACCTGCTTAGCTGATTGCATGTGGACACATTTTTTTAATGAAGCACAGATGACCCCACTCTGGGATCTCCCCAAGTTTCAGGATGTCCCATAGGCACCCCCTACCCTCAGAATGTCTCTATAATGGGGATGCCCCAAAGATGCTAGGGACACATCTGTGATCTTAATCAAGCATGAATTAATAAGGAAATGTAAGGAAATCAAAGAGTACAACACTACAAGAAGAGACATTTACATCCTAGAGAAGTCCACTTTGGGTGAACATTCCAACAAACTGATTGTGAGAAAAATTTCATTTAAAGTACCTTGAGTTGAAAATTACTATTGGTCTAAGTGAGTTCTTGAAGAGTAATTGGGACTCACCTAGACTCAAAGAGATCTAGAACTAAGTGTGGAAATGAATATAATGTGCTATCATGGGAGCTTTGGTTTGAATGACAGGCCAAGAACTGTAAAGGCTAGGGGAAAGATTAATAAATGAGCAGTTAGGCACTGAAGTGAGAACTATAAAAACAATGTTTGAAGTTTTATCATGTGATAATTTTTCTTAAGATCAGAGAGGTCCAATGTACTATGCATGATTGAGCTATCCTCCTATTCTATGTCTAAGCTAGACTAGTTCACTAAGTTGATAACTTCCACTTAGTATCATAAAGAATGGTACTATTGACTAATATATAAATAGGAGGGCAACACATGGCTTAGCAGTAACAATTATATATGCCACTTGGGAAAATTCTAGCTAGGTTCCTCTGTATTTTCATTTCCTAGGAATGGTGTTGCAACTGCTGTCATAATAGATGCTATCAGATTTGGGAGTTAGGTTTGGAGAGGATTTACATTGTTGCATTACCACCACATTTTCTACAGGTAATAACTAAGCTTATGATGGAGTTGTATTAGCTAGAAATGAGAGCTGATGTTGTTATGAGATCCTTGGTCTCCCATTTTCTCCTAGAACAAAGGGAGTAGGCTAAGATCAATACAATAATTTAGTTAGATATTGTTCAATACAAGAGATCTTGTAAATTATTCCATGTTAATGTTTTTCAGGTGCTTTGTGTATCATGCTTAGAAACTCATGATACAACTAATATTTAAAGCTTGTCCAAAGGCCAAATAGTTACTATCTATTTCAATTGATTAGAGAAAATGGAGTTCCAAATTTCCTCAGTAATTTGTGTTTTTTTTTTACTGATTTTGCAATTATTGATGCACTTTTTGTTTTGTTGAATTATTATGGTACATATATTTTCATTATTATTTTGTTCATTTGGGCTGACATTTACCATGTCTATTAATTAAATGCAAGGCTTCTCCAAAACTCATAGAAGGTCCTGATTGAAGAAACCTGCAACTACATTTCAAGACAAGATTATCACTCCCTCTTTTCATAGGTGCAAGGGTAGAGGGAGAGCAGAGTGTTGTATTCATGTTGTTTTGTTGGACGCAGACACAAATTGGGTTGTTACATCAGGGCCTAAGGCATTTGCAAAATTAGATATTATAGTCTTGGAAGGAGACTATAACAATGAAGATGAAGATGATTGGACACAAGAGGATTTTGAGAGTCATGAAGTCAAGGAGCGGTATGGGAAGAGGCCTTTACTAAATGGTGATTTGCAAATTAAATTGAAGGAAGGTGTTGGTACTATTGGAGAATTGATCTTTACTGATAATTCAAGTTGAATAAGGCGCAGGAAGTTCAAACTTAGATTAAAAGTTGCATCAGGTTACTATGAAGGCATCCATATTCATGAGGCTAAAACAGAAGCCTTCAATGTTAAAGATCATAGGGGTGAATGTGAGTTATTTGCCTTCAATTTTTTCTTTTTTGCTTAGATTACATAGAGTAAATAAAAAATTCTTTTAATCTCTGATGGTTAATATTGAGGGGTAGCTAGTTAGATAAAAGTTGGTAGGCATTAATTGGAATCTTTTTTTCATTAATTGATTTAAATTTTGGTTTGCTCTTAGTGTATAAGAAACACTATCCCCCAGCATTAAGTGATGATGTATGGAGATTAAATAAAATTGGAAAAGATGGAGCATTTCAAAAGAAACTAAATAAAGCAGGTATTTTCACGGTTGAAGACTTTTTGAGGCTTGTTGTCAAAGATCCTCAAAAGTTACAAAATGTAAGTTCTTGATTTGTCAAGTTAGATGTGAATGTCATTTGAATATTTGCTCTTGCTATAGCTGATATTTTTTGGATTTGATGTAGATATTTGGAAGTAGTATGTCAAACAAGATGTGGGAGAGTACAATAGAGCATGCAAAAACTTGTGTCCTTAGTGGAAAATTGTATGTCTACTACATTGATGAGACACAAAATGTTGGGGTTATCTTCAATAATGTCTATGAACTGAGTGGTCTTATTTCAAATCAACAATATTATCTAGCTGAATCACTCTCTGATTCTAAGAAGGTATCTTTATTTGCACATTGAAGCATGTTTTATGCATGGACATTGAATAGAATGTACTTATGATGATGTCATATGTTGTTGTGGCAGGTTTCTGTTGATGCATTAGTGAAGAAAGCATATGATAACTGGTTGTCTGTTGTAGAATATGATGGGAAGGCATTGCTTAATCTAAAGTCAAACAAGAAAGGTAGTAGTTCTTGCCAAGAATCTTCCTTACCCACCATACAATATGCTAATGCTTATAGCCAACAAGCTTCAAGGAGTTCTGAACCAGTTGGGATGCAACTTTCTCAAGCTTCAGCTAATGCTGGGTTGATTGGAGGTGGTACGTCAACAAAACCGATGACATAGATGAAGCGATATAATTTTTTATACATTGAAATTTAGAATTTACACATACTAGTTCATAAGTTTTCTAAATTTTTTTATCTGCTAAAATGTCTTGAGATTTGGTAGGTGTCTCAACAAATTCTGGTTTCAATGAGAGATCAGTTGCAATATATGGAGGTCAACCTTTACAAATGACAACCACCAACCAACTTTCTTATGGCAACATTTCTTACAATCCACCAAACTAGGTAGCATTACAAAAACCACCACATCAAAATGCCCTTTCATCAATAGATTCCTTGGTGCGTCTTGCACTAAGGCCTCCACAGTTGACAACCTCCTCACCATTCTTCTAGTATTATTGAATTGTACTTTTTAATACCATCTCAATTATGCTAAGCAATCTGCAATCTAGATAGTTGTATGTTTTGTTTACCCACAGTAATAACTTATTTTGAATGTTACAACTTGTTCAGATGGATTGGGAGCAAGTGAATCTACTTCTGATGTTTGCAAAAATGTGAGGAGTGATGATCATGTAGCTAATGGATTTTCTATTTATGAGATGGTAATCTAAAATGGTCTAATTTCATAATTATGTTGATTAATATGTGTCACATACTTATTTTTTGTAAGAGCTTTCCCACAGGTGGCTTATTAAGCACGTACTTTCTTAATTGGTTTCTAGGAGCCATGCACAAACACAAACAAAGAAAACCAATATAAGGTAGAGGCACCTGGAAGAGAACCTGTGTGAAATCCCAGCACGGGGAACATGCCATTTATGGAGTTACCGTCTATCATCAGAAAATTTCTTCCCACGGCTAAAATAAAATTATTGGAACATCAATACAATGTGTACAAGGTAGATCATTGTTTATCAGAGTTTATGTTGTCATTGAGGTAGTGTTATAGTTTCAAGAGAAAATGCGCATAAGACTAGATCTATACACTGCTTATAATTGTTAGGCAGGAAGATTTAGCAAAGATACATTCATAAGGAGGGTGAGGATAGTTGCCACTGATAAGTTGCTGATTGAAGTTATTCGAAACTTAAAAGATCAAGTATTTTAGTTTTAAGCTTAATTTGATATGGGTTTATTGGTTGCATTGAGTTATTCTCCTTGAAATCTTGTGGAAGTTGATTTATCTAACAATTTATTGCTTCTTTCCAACAATACTTCAGAAGTGATGTGCATGAGATTGAAACATGAGAAGGCTTTTCATCATTTGACAAATTTCACTATTTTCCAACATGCTTTGCTTAGGTACTAAAATTGAATGTAGAGTCTGCTCTCAAAGTCCTCAATTTTGCAATATACCATAAAAAACTAATAGATATGGAGAAAGGGAGCAAGGAAGACAACGAGAAATCAATAGGAAACATCATGCTGATGGTGATTCTACCAATGGGAGACATGATGATAATAATGATGATAATGATGATGGTGATCATCCAGATGGGTTAGGAAATAGAGGAAGTTATTATTTTTTGTCACTTTTGCTATCTTTCATTGTAAAATCTGATGAAGCAGAGAAGCAACAGAAGATATGGATATTGACTCAACAACTGTGCCAACTATGATTGACATTTCATCTGAAAGGTCTCTTGTTTTGACCTATTCTACCAACATTTTTCATTTATTTTTTCGATGTCTACAATTGCAAACTAAGATTGTTGGACTGCATAAAAAATCATGTTGATTTAATCTGCTCTTAGACAAAACTTGATAATTCCTATTCCTAAAATAGTTTTCCTTTCATATAAGGATTTTCAGTTTTGTACACCTGAAAGTAAAATAGAACTATTATGCATTATGGATTTTCTTGTATTTTTGAATCTGATATTGTTGTTGCTTCTTATTGGGACAATATGCATTTCCTGCAATATTGGCCTACCATTAGACGACATTTCATGGAAGCAGTCAATTAAACAGTTCAAACACCTTACCTATGATTCCACATTTTGCATGTATGTCTACCAAGGTAGTTGCAATTTAAACAAATATATTCTCTCAATATATCTATTTTGTGCATATCCAGCAACCATGGCTTTTGATGACCACATTACGTTCAGGCATCCTGTCAAACAATTCACATGACTTATCTATGCTTCCATTTTGCAAGCATGTCTCCCAAGGAAAATGCTACTACTTCATCTACACTGTCTAAAAAAATCCTTTATGCTTTGATGGATGCCTATAGCTTATCCCAAATCTCTCATTCAGTAGTTATGAGATGATCAATCAAGAGGAAATAATTGAGAGCTTAGAGTGACACAATTTTTAGATGATCATATGAAATGAAATGGGTGTGCGATTAGAAAGAAACTAGAAAGACATTGTGTATAGTTGTAGGCATGAAATGGATGGTTTTGGAGCACTCAGCATTCAGTACATATCATCATTCGAGATCAAATGGGTGTGTAGGATTATAGACATAGTGAATAATAAAGGAGGGAATTGAACCCACCCTAAGGCTCACACTTGTTGAGGTCCACTTCAGCAATGGCCCTTCCTATGAAATTGTTGTCTAAAACCTTTCTAATGAGATAATGTGTTATGAGCTCTTCATCAATGGGATGGAATGTGAATCTAGGAGGTAGTTGTGCATTACCCATATCATGACTGTAACTAAAGTTAAGAGCCTCTATTATTGAATTCTCTTCCCTATCTCTTTTGCTTATGGGTGATAGGGAAGAGAATTCAATAATAGAGGCTCTTAACTTTAGTTACAGTCATGATATGGGTGATGCACAACTACCTCCTAATTCACATTCCATCCCACTGATGAAGAGCTCATAACACATTATCTCATTAGAAAGCTTTTAGATAGCAATTTCAAAGGAAGGGCCATTGTTGAAGTGGACCTCAACAAGTGTGAGCCTCAAAAAAAATTTGACCAATGCTTGCAGTTTTCTACCAAGCATCAGTCAAAATTTTGACTAATGCTTGCAGTTTTCTACCAAGGATTGGTCAAAATTTTGACCAATGCTTGGCAGTTTTCCACCAAGCATTGTTTAAAATTTTGACCAATGTTGTGCAGTTTCCTACCAGCATTGGTCAAAATTTTGACCAATGCTTGGCAGATATCGTGCCAACAACTTTAAATGTTTTTTACCAACATATTGGTCAAAATTTTGACACGAAATTTTTTGACCAATTGGTTGGAAGAATTTGGTCAAAAACTAGGTCAAAATTTTGACCAATAATGGTCAAAAAATGACCTCAAATGTACTAGTGTCAAGTATATCCAAATTCTACAAATGGCCACAAGTACATTATTGTTGCCACTAAGTACTTCATACAGTGGGTCGAGGCTATCCCATTAACCTACACCACCTAAAAATATATTTCAAAGTTCATCTTGAACTACATTATCTGTCATTTCGGTATACCTTAGGACATCATGACTGATAATGGAACACCTTTCAAAAATTAGGAAGTTGCCACATTGTGTAGGAAATTTAGAATCACCCAACTTTTTTCCACCAAATACTACCCCCAAAGCAATGGCCGAGCTAAAGCTACTAATAAAACCATTTTGAAAATCCCAAAGAAAACTATTGATGCAACTAGCCATGACTAGCACCTCCAAATTGCTCCCACCCTTTGGGCCTATCGCACCTCCATCTGTACCCCCACAAAATCCACTCCATTTCCCCTTGTTTATGGTTCTGAAGTTGTCTTACCCATCAAAATTGAGCTCCCTTCCCTCAGAATCTCTCTCAAGAATTTGATGTCTGAAGAAGAATACCAAGTTGCTCACTTGCAAGAGCTGCAACTCCTCGATGAGAGACACCTCAATATCCTAAACCACCTCCACATGTATCAAAATTGCCTTTAGCTTCAGTTTCATAAAAAAGTCAAGCCACATGAATTTGAGGTGGGTGACTTAGTTTTACAACATAACATGAGGAATCTCCAGAACTGTGAAAAGCAAGGAAATTTTGAAGCTAATTGGCTTGGTCTATTTATCATTAGAGCCAAATATGGTTTTGGGGCATATTAGATTGCCATTGTAGAGGGAGATCTACTCCCTGAGCTTGTCAATATACAACATCTCAATCGGTTGTATGCTTGAGTCTTGTGGTTCCTGTATAGTGTTGTTATAGTCCCCCAAAAATACAAAAAAAAAATCAGAAAAATCCAAAAAAAAAATCATAAAATATTCTTGAAAAAAAATATTAAAAAGAAGAAAAAGCTCCAGAAAAAAGCATTTTGGTCCATTATCTATAAGGCTCACTTCACCCAATTCCACCATTTCATCTTCCTATTTGTGCAAAGTCCTATCTAGATTACACTTTTCATGCATCCAATAAAAAAGACCTCTTGTCTGCGAGGCTTCATTTCACTCCCATTTTTTCAAAGACCTCTAGTCCATGAGGAATTTTCCCATCAAGTGCTTGTTCAAATCCCATTACACTAAGTTTTTCCCACAATAGTGACCATAACAGGACTTAAACAAAATCACCTTTGAGACTTAATGATCTGGAAAACTTATTCTTTTCATAGCCCTTACCAACAAACAATTTGCAATAACTAACCTCAAATGAAACACAATTTCATAGGATGGATCCTTCCTATACATGGCAGTATGATATTCACCTCTAGACCTTAAGATTCTTGGTAGGAACTATGGACTGAATGACTACTTGGTCATGAGGTCTCTTTTTGGTTGATTTCATTTTGTGTGTTAGTGTAAGCCTTTTATGATGTGCCTTGATCTTACATATTTTGGTTGTACCTAAATCTCTCTCATTGACTACATGTGTTATTTGTGGTATGATCTATTTTTGAGGCTTTACTACATATGTGTCAGTTTCAGGTTATGTTTATGCATTGCACAATGGGAGCAATGGGTTAGTACACTTGCCACCAAAGATCCCTTAAAAGACTTTGGGTGTACCTAGACCTCTCTAAGGCATATACAATGTTTGTTCCATTGTGACTATGCAAGCTACACCTATTGTTCTAAAGTATCTAGTCCACACAAAGGAGCCTTCACATTTATGCTTCTATAGCATATAATGCATAAACTCTTTTGCAAAATCAAACTAAGGTGTGCTCTTTCATGTAAAAACAATTGAATCTCTTGGTATTATGTAGTTAGGGTTCATGTAGTATAGGGTTTCATTGAGCCCTGCTTGAGAGAAAGGTTCTATTTATTTCCCCCCTCCTGTGCTACACTACTTGGCTCTTACAAGTGAGGAGTTTCGACATATGTCCATTCATTAGGTTCATTCATGTTACATTTTCATTTTAGGTTCAAGATCATTTCACTTTGAATTTATTAGTTACTAACATTTTAGGATACATTAATTGTCATCTTTTATTAGGCATTTTATTCATTATTAGATTATATCATTAGTTCATTACATGCATCCATTCTAAACATCACCATATCTAGTGACATATACATCATAAAAATAAAAAAACATCTCACAATACATATAGTGCATCCATACATGTAAAATAACACAATGCATACATCTCATAGTCACCAAAAAACTTGCATCATACACATGTTAGGCATCATATATAACTCATAGGCAACATCACATCACACACATCCTGTATCAAAAATGTTAGTATCCACATCATAGATATCATATGCATAAATCATAAGCATACATGTACACATAGGCCCATAAAATCATGTCATATATATATATATATATATATATATATATGTATATATATATATATATATATATATATATATGTATATATATATATATATATATATATATATATATATATATATATATATATATATATATATATACATATATATATATATATATATATATATATATATATATATATATATATAAACAAATAAATGTATGTATAGTCCATATACAGAAATCATGTAGTATCATCATTTACATATGCATCATCAAAAACTAGTTGCATCTGCATCTCTATCAAAACTGCTCATTGTACAAAATCTAGAAGATGGCTATGAGGACCTAGCCCCCCCTATACCCCCGCCTCATGGAGGTTGGCACTGTCCCATAGATTGCTCTAACCTATTCCTGCCTCCTGTGTGGTCCATGAGCTCAAGGCTACTTGAAAATCTAGCTATCACTGGTAGGCAAGCATGACATCATGATATAACAACCTGTAATAGGCCTCCTCTCGTACTGCCTGTGTCTCTGCTCGGTGAGCTGCCATCACCTCCTGCATAACTACCATGGCTACCCCAAGCTGTACTACATGCCTGGCTATTTCCCACTACCTGTGATACTCATCTAGCTAGGCTTTGTGGGTGTCTTGCTCTACTCATAGTGTAATCACCTCTCGCTGAAGGGCCTCTATCTCTGTGAGCTCCTCGGTGTCCTCCTCCATCCTAAAATTAGCAAAATCATCGGCATCAATTAGTGCCTATAGGGCTGCCAAACCCTCCTATGCACTGTCTTCTCTAACCCTCTACACCTATACCTCTGCCTATAGGGCTGCCAGGGCCTGTTGTGCACTGTCCGCCCATGCTCGCTCTGCTTGTATCTCACCCTAGAGTTAGGCAACCTCTGTATGAAGACTATCACACTCTACCTTGATCATATCAGCATCCTCTGGTGGTCCCTATACCTGTGGCCCTAGTGGCACATGTATCTGTGGCCCCTGTACTAGTGCTCTCCTCCCATGGGCTCTATGCCCCCACAGCCCCTCCTACGCCCCCTATACTGGCAATGGCATCATCACTGCTTATCCACCATCCCTTGTGCCATCACCCTCTCTATGTGCCTGCTCTGCTGGTAGTGGTACTCTGGGCACTCTCAAAAGGACTGGCTGGCATGCTATCCACCACTGGGCATAAGTTGGTGTCATCCCTGCATCACCTGTATCTTGACCATGAACCCAGGGCACTAGCTGCATAGATCACCAGGAAATCCTCACCAATCACAAGTTGGTCCCATGACTCGATAACTTGTCATACTCTCATGATACCACAGTGTATAAAAACTTGTCAAGAACTACATCCTATACCCCATCAAACTGTCTCCACACCCTAGAGGGCATATATCACATAATCACATGCATGGACCTCTCGATGAGACAATAGTTTATCTACAAATATGGGAGATACCTCTGACTACGTCATCCTCTCCTCTGGCTACCAACACACTACCCCATCACTCTACACCATCATATGGCATCCAGTCAAACATAATGATCTCATCTAGGCACCTGCACCAAAATCTCACAAACTCTGTGAAGGTATACTAGATGGGTGGCCTATATCTACAAGAAAATGGCTCCCTAGGCTATCTGGTCTCTTGTATGGTGATTGGTCATGTGACACCGATGTGCTCCCATGACCATACCATCAGCAGTGTCAACCCCAGCCCCATAGTCCTATGTGCTTTGTATGCACACATATGTAGATCATGATATAACTCTGCCAAAATGGTCTGGCCCTAGTAGTACATCGCACCATCCTCCTATAGTAGGGTGCTAAGCACTCATGTCCATCCAATGGGAAAATCATGCCCAACATGGTCTGGCACCATCCTCCAGATGAGCGATACAAGATATACGGCTAATCAAGACAATCGCTGCTCTAGTGCCTACCTCTAGGTGAGCCATGATCTCTGAATAGGAAGTCTTTATCATCACCTCCTAAAGCACTCCTGTAGAAAGGGATCTATACTCTCTAGCACATACTTAGGATACATCCCCGAAATGGGCACTCGCAGTATATGCCACACATCAAGCAGCGTAACCATCACCTCTCTAGTAGGCAGATGGAAGCTAGGTGTCAAAGTATGCCATCACTCTATCAATGCTAATAGCTATGTTGAATGAGCTTGCAAATTAGGCCACTTGTGCACATGCTATAACCTACATAGCTACACATGTCCTCACTCTGCATCTGTTAGTCTCTCCTCGAGCACCATGGTTAGAGGATAGTGCTCCCTCAACCAGAATACCACCATCTCCTCCTGTAGCATAGACATGCAGATGGTTAGTTCCTTTATCTTATGACCACCCCTTGTGTGGGCATCCTCTCTTACTCTTTGCTAATTTGGTCTCAATCGATGAAGACGTGAATTGGTGTAGATGCTAATGTGTGTAGATGTTGATCGGTGTAGATGTCGATCAGAGTAGCCAACAATCTGTGAAGACACCTTTTTGACATCTCTAGTGCCTGCGCAGATGTCAGTTTCCCATTGATGACTACTACTTTATCATCTGCAGAGATGATGACTTGTAGATTGTTATCTCTACCCAAGTTTCCCCCTTTTTTGTCATTTGCACAGACAACAAGATGTATCATGTCATCTCTGTAGACCCCCCATTTCCCCCTTTTTTTCATCTACATAGACGACACGATCTCTGTCTTGTCTTCTACACAAATGACAAGGCAAAGACTATCATCTCTACCTCGATCATGTTTTCGGCCTATTTAAGATGCAATAAATTTTATCTAACCTATGAATTTGAAAATTTGATAAAGCAGGTTAGTCAACTCACTTTTGGGCCCATCTTTGCCAGTCTCTAGTACTCCCGGTGCACTTGCCAAGTTGTAATCTCTCGATGGGGTCCATCCTTCGCTCTAGTTCTCTGCTCTCTAGGTGTGCAAATGACCCTTCTTTGAGACCCTTAGAGGCTTGTATAGGCCCTCCAAGACCCCTTTTTGAGCCCATGTCCTTTCTAAGCCACGTCAATCCTCTATTTTTTCCCGCAAGTCATGAAAAGTCTTCATTTATCCCATTTTCTTCTCATTTCCTTTCTTCCAAAGATCTTTTCGCGAAAATTGCCCAAATTTATTTTTTTGTGCAATTTTCACAAGGGGGAACCCTCCTCCTCTATCATCACTTCGACACCACCCTTAGGACTCCTATCCTTTCTGGGGCAACCTATATTTTCTTTTCTTTGATATAATGTCATCCCGACATCACATCAAACAGGGGCAAAATGTATACACTTAAAATCATCCTAAACACTATTAATTTATTTAATATTTTCTTTGACATTATAGTTAATTATTTATTAATTAATTATATTTTTCATATTCTTGTACTTATTTGATTAAATTTATTTAATTAAATAGGTTCACTTTCCTAAGGTATTTGAATTTAATTTAAATACTTCAATCCCTAATGTGTTAAATTTATGATCCTCCATAAATCCCCTTGTTAAATAAATCTTATTTATTTAATTACTCCATTCTATTAATTTCTCTAAAACTATGATTAAATTAAATCCTATTTAATTTAATGTTAAACCTAACCTAAAACCTAGGCTACAACCATCACTTTCATCCTTCTAAGCCTACCCGCTACTTAATCCCACTTAATTACCCTAAACATCTTGCTAAACCCTTTTTATTCCTATGTGTGTGCTCACACATGTGTGAAGAACCCTCACACTTCTCACACCTCCCATGCCTTCTACACCTCTTACACCTTTGTCCCCCACTCTTTCCTTCAAGTTTGCTCACACATGTGTGAGAAAACTTTGAATGTTGACCACTTGCATGGCTTGCCTACATGTCTCCCTTGTGGCACCTATGTGGAGGCCACATAGATGCCACCTAACCAAGGCCTCTCTCAAGCCTATAAATAGAGCCCTTGTCTCAAGCATTATCCATCTCCCTCATATGCATTGTTATCATGCTAGTTTTTCATTTGAGCTTTTTAGTGATTTTATTTAGAGTTGCATTGTTACTAACCATTTGGTAGTTGATAGATTTCATCTCATTTGGCATTGTTAGATTAGTTTTTTTCTTGCATCCACCTCCATATCCTTTGAATGTTCTCAAACATGGTTGCTTCCATAGCCATTGTTTGAAGTATTCTCCACTCGTTTTGCATAGTTTCATCATCACATTTGCATTTCATATCAAAGAGATTCACATAGATGTGTTTGGGAGAGCACATCAACATCCCTCTAATCTAAAATAAACCAATAGGGCCTCTTATGGGTGCCTTTGTTGAGTTTTTTGAGGTTGCATGAGGACTTACTTCTTGGTTGCATTGAGTTGCAAAACTCAAGCATAGTGTTAGTTGTGTCTTGTCTTATTTTGCAACTTTTGATATACATGTTCAACTAATGTGTGCTTGTTTGCTCTTGTTTCCAATAGGTTAGGTTTTTTTGCATACAGTTATTGAAGGTGTCAAGGGAGAAGAAGTTGAGGAAGTACCTACACCTACTGACCAAAAGAAGAGGAAGGCCAAAGCACAACCAGTGACGAGGGCTAAGAAAATTGTCAAACCAAGCCAAGTCAAGCCTATAACACCTACTACAATAGCTAGTGCACGTGTGAATGCTCAAAAGGGAAAGGAGAAAGTCAAACCAACTAGAGCAAGAAGGTGGTGTGCAGAAAAAGCCAAGGAGGAAATACATTGCACAACAAAAATCTGACAAGGAGAAAACAGAATCAAATGATAATACCCAATTCAAAGTGGTGAGTCACAATCCTCTATAAGACTTATAAAATCCTTGTGAGAATGTTAAGACTAATGCAGATTTGTTAGGATTTTCACATGTTGATTTTGATAATCTTTGAAAAGTAGAAAAGAATCAAGTAGAGGAAGATATTTATGCCATGATGGCAAATTTTAAGAAAGCCCCACTAGAAATTGCTAACTCTATGCCAAAAAATTTATATACGAGAGTTGAGTAGAAGTGGCACGATTGTTTGAACTTGGAGAGACAAATAAGGGAGACTTCACTTGCCAAAGTGATGCCTGAACTTAGTAAGGCACAAATTTCTAAGGTTATGAATAAATATGCAGTTAGGTTTGTACCTAAATACAAAGCCTTTAGCATACTGCAAAATAACATTGAAGATGTTGTAAAGAAGTCCACACATATGTGGAAGATAACTTATGGGCTTGCTACAGTGAAGGAAGGTGAACAAGAGCCTCTTGAGGTGAAAGATGATGAGGAAGATGATAAAAATGATAATACTATTGAGGGAGGGATAGAAATGCAAGTAGATGACAAGGCAATAATTGAGGTAGAGTAGCAAGAAGAACAGAGTGTACCAAATACACAATTGCCTAATGTTAGTCCTCAACATGTAACAAGTGAGAATACTGAAAAAGTAATAGTGAAGGATGTTTTTGATCTTATAGCTTAGAAAATCAATCCCCTTACAGAGGAAGATCTCAAGAATATACTAGATTAGTCTACACTATACGCAAAACTATGTGATAATCCTATTTTTGTGAGTGTAGATGAACTACAAAAAATAGTGATTGATACTCCAAGGGTAGAGGTGAATACACAAGAACCACCTACTATCATTTGTCAAATCACTCTTGTACAACCCTTGGATAAAGTACCTGGAGCTAAATCAGAAAAGGTTCATACAATTAAAAAAGTTGATAAGTTGAGAAGGATATAGTGGAAACCCAAGCCACTATAGAAACACTGAGTGGAATAGGTTAGATAATCTTATCCACACCTCTTGTACAAGTACAAGGTGTAAGTCAAGGCATTATGGAACACAAGGATAAGCTTGAAGAGACGAAGTTGACATCAAAGGTGAAGGAGCAAGTTGCAATTCAAGCCCTAGTAAGTTTACTAGAATCTGGCATACCTTCAAGTCATACTCTTCAAAAGCCAAGCATAGATGCAACACCATTGCAGATCTCAGCACTGAGTCCAAGCTCATCAAAGGCAGAAGAAGTGATACAATATGGAGATGTGAGCCTTGATGAAGAGATTGTGTTACCAAAATATGATTATGACACAATGACCATAGAGCATATGGGTATATTGTAGCAAGCCCTAGCAAGAAAGAAGCATCAAGAATTGCTTAGAAGGGAGCATAGGTAGAAGCAAGCATTGTTGGACATTAAAGACATCTTTTTAGATGCATTCATTTGCCAACTATAGATGATCCACTGATTGAACAATTGACAAACATAGTGGAGAAGGTTAATGATGCAAACCTAGACACAAATGCAAAATTATTAGAATGGTTAGAAAAGAAATTTTAGCATAAATTAAATGAGAAAATATTAGGTGAACTAGCACTCACACAAATTGCATTGGCAACTAATGTTGAGGATGTGAAGAAGGTACTTGAGAACATTTTCTCACTGTACACTAAAATGTGCAATGCAACACTGTTCACCCAAGAAACTAGAAGTCACATTTTGAGTTTGGAAAGTCAAACCAATGCATCAGGTGTAAAACTACCAATGACACTAGCTCAAAGTGAGAAGCACTTCAAAACTTTGCTACAAACCTAGACTCGGTTAACTGCATTGTCAACAGATGAAGCCAATATAAGGGCAAAATTGATTAGCATCCAAACAACACTCACCCCACACATGGAAATTTTGCACAAGGAGTTAGGCTACATTGAAACTCTTATAAAGAAAGACCCAAATCTTTCAACATTAGATAGCCTAGTCCACCTTGTTAGAGCTAGCCATCCAAATCAAGTCTTTGGATGTAGCATGTGAAAATTGGGATGCAGCTCTTAAGATAATACTAGATGTCCATAAATCTTTTTTTTACAAACACACTATTAGTGTATAGCCCACTGACATAAGTGTCAAAAATGGGGAGATATAGCAAGAGTGTAAAAGGGGGAGATATAGAATTTGAGAGAAGATAGAGAAGTATGGGGGAGAGTAAGAAAAGGGATAGAGAAAAGATAGAACAAGATAAGGGGGAGCAAGCAGAGAAACAACATGAAGTCAAAGAATATCAGTTGAGACACATTTACTTAGTAGGAGTACAACATTTTGCAAATAGAAAAAACCTATCAACTCAGGGGAGTTATCAAATTTTTAGGTATCTAAGTTGTTACAAATTTTTGAAATTTTAAAGTTTTGTACATAAGTCGTATAAGAGATATAAGAGATATGTTATGCTCGTAAGATTAAGAATATTAATGTATAACCAAGTGTTTTTTACACTCATGTTAAAGGAGAAGATTGTTGATCTCATATTGGTTTTGACTAATGACTATCTACACACTTATGTCATTTACTTAGTTCATGTTGAACAAGTAATACATGTCGAGCAGAACATGTATAGAATAGAGCATGTCGAGTCCACAATGAGTGTTGAGCCACTCATGTGCTAAGTCACTCAAGTGCTGAGCAAATAGTGTATGCCGAGTGATTTAGGAATCGAGCAAGTAATGCATGTCGCATGATACAAATGTTGAGTCATAGTATAGAAGTTAGTATATGTCGAGCATCAGAGACTTCAGATGCTGAGTGAAACAGTTTTATCATAGTTGTTTGTAAAAGCACAAAGTACTATGTAAACCATTTTTTAGCCGACTTAAAGATGAATTATCATATTTTGGAGATAAGGACAAATCTTAAGTTGGATTCCCAAAGCAATTATATGTAGCCAATCAAAAAAAGGGAAGGATTAAGCAGCAAAATGGATGAAGCATAGTCATTGATTCATATCTAACCCTAAGTCACCTATGTCTTCTTAAGGAGGACAAACCCTAAACTATCTAGAGTGCATGGAAGGTGAATGAAGGAGAGTGTAGAGAAGTTTGCATGCACAAATAGAGTATTCATGGTGACTAAGGAGTTATGATCTAAGATTGCATTGCAGAATTAGTTAAAGGAAAACAAAGGAAGAGAAGAGCATACAACAGAGAGACATCTAATCAAGAAGGATCAAGAAATACATCAATTTAGAGGCGATCTATCATCAAGCAATCAAGTGCTAACTATAGGATCATTGTTGAATCATTCTAGCAAGTGAATTAGTTAAATCTCTTAATAGAGTAGTCCTAACATGTTGTGTTGAAATCTTCTAACAAGGTGTTTACTTAACTATGAATTAAAGTCCTTTAGCAAGGCACACTTCTAAAAAGGTTTTGAAATCATTTACTAGGGTGAGACCTAATAGTCTTTTTAAGCTTTTAACAAGGCATACCTTTCACAGGGTAGATCATGTCTCATGATCAAAACATTGTAACCTTTATTGGATGCACTTTATTACTGTAATAGTGAAGATTTGTAGGTGTCGTCCCCACCCCAGTTTTACCTTCTCATTGGAGGGTTTCTAGGTAATCATATCTAGTGTCATACATGTGTGAATGTTTACTTTCTTACATGAATTAAAAGTATATACTTTGCATGTTATTTTAGTTTACTTATTGAATACATGAGATGGATGTGTGGTGAAAGTTTTATGGGCCAAAGCTTAAACTACTGATCCCCCCCCAACTCTTAGAATTTTACCTTTCCTACTATAATTCCAAAAATGTTCTATAAGTCTAGTGGTTGTATCAGGCATTAACAGGTCAATCTTTTGGTGCAATGACAACCCTACCTTATAATAAGTGGTATCAAAGCTTGGTCACAGGTTTGAATCTCCTCGGGTAACACTAAGGGGGGATTGTTGGACTAATCACCAATATTCCCCTTTGAGATTCATGACATGGCTTAACTACCTCCTATGTTATATAAGTCTAATAGTTGTATCGAGCATTAACAAGTCGATCTTTTGGTGCAACGATAACCCTAGCTTGTAACATCTCTCCTCTTCTTTTCTGGTTGTGACCATGTGAAAAAGGTTATTCCTAATAACTTCATGACTTTACAACCCATTTCTCTAATTGTCATGTTTGCCTCATGATGGTGTGACCCCTTTATTTCAAACCCATCGCTGCTTCATAGCTTGAAAGTCCTTTATCTCACTAATCGTTATGACCTTGCGAAGCTGCCATACCTGATTGTTTGATGCCATCACACCTTTGCAAACCTAACTCTAGTTTTAGCCTTTGACCTTGTGAATAAGTGAAACAAATGAGATCACCACTTCAATTCCCTAACCATGGTTCACTCTTAAACTTCTATGATGATGCAAAGGTACTTAATTTGATTGTGGTTCTTTATTGTCGCACCATCGCAACTTAAAATAATGAAGCCTTTCGATGGAGTGCATTGATTCAATTGATTTTCTCTCATTCAATGAAGTCCTTCAAAAACCCATTTTCCTTGGTTGTGCACCTGGCCTAGCATGACACACGTCATAATATCATTTTCTCACTTTGGCTAAAGGTCATGCATCTTGGAAAAGCAAGAATATGACATCCATTGATCTATTGAGATCTAACGATGAAGAAGATGTGTTGATTCTTCCTCACTTGAAAACCATAAAAGGGACCCACAAGATAGGTGTTATCTTATCGCATGCTTGCAACCTTTGTCTAGAGTCTAGCACTTAACCCCGCAAACATGCACTCATAAACAAATCGCAGCTACGTAGCTCTAATTCTAAGTTAAGCTTAACTCCCTATGATGAAGTGACTAAACCCTTTTTTGCATAATCACAACTAACCTTATTAGCCTGGAATTAACTATTGCGTACAAGCAACAAAGTCAATTCAAACTTCATTGCTAACTATGATCATGCAAAAATGTAACACTTAATTGCTTCACGGCCAATCGTAACCTCGTAACTTAAGTCTTTAGTCTTCAATGTTCCCTTGTGTTGTTGTGATTAATTACTAAGCTGACTATGTTCTCCATCATCATGGATTGAATGTTTAACTCAACCATCAGCCTCACAATCATGTGAAAGTAAGCTTTTCGCACCCTCGCGACTCAAACCTAAAGTTTATGCTAACCACTTGTGAGCATGTGCCTCCACTATTTTTTCCTTTCGCACCATAAGCTGCACAGTCTCCCTTAATAGTTGTGAAGCCATGCACACTACTTGAAGTCTACTTTCACACTCTTGCATCTCCTACAACAGTTAGTGATAGAAAGGGAGTGACACTGCAAATGAAACATTTTTGCAACATTGCAACTTAAACATTTCAAGAAGGATGACATTATAATATGAAAAGTGGCCAAAAGACCTAGGGATATAAACATATAAACAATATTTTCATCCATCCCTATAATATTTTCAACATATGAATTACACCCATGCACGTTAACATGGCTATCACCTTTGACTTAGTGGGACTAGTAAACAAGTTTTACCAATCTGCACAAGGAGGTGAAAATCGGTAACAGAAAGAATGAATCATCAACATATACATTTGTATCCTTGGAAAGTTCATTAACTATTTATCAATTGATATCAACTTTTTATGCAATGAAAGTTATTGATTTGACCATTCCATTGTATTCATTTTAGCTTGTATATTGATGCATGAACATCAAAAAGAATATCTTAGAGACTTGACACATCCATCATTAGGTAAGGTATCCACTTTTCTCTTTGAATGGAATTTCTCCTCTTCTATTTTGTGCTTTTCATTTTCACAATCAGCTTTAGTTTTCCCTTGTAAGAGTTAAACACACCTTTGAATAATTCACTTGCAATGAAAGAGACAAACCAATCATTTTTTTGAACAACTACTAGCACTAATAATAGGGGTTAAGATATAAAATAACTCTCATTTATACACAATACCATAATTGTCTTCATAGTTGCAATGATTTCTTTGTGATGTCTTCTATTGGTGGCAACCAAGAAATTATGAAACATGTGTAGATCAGATCATGTAATCCCAAAACTATTAGATCGTGTGAATACACAATATTGTTGATATCATCAAGATCTTGAAAATTATCCACAATTAGATAAAATACCACCTTTAATGTATCCTTATCATAAGGAACTTAAGTGCTAGCATCCTAATTGCATTGAAAGTGTTTATGAGTTTTTTATTCATGTAGTTAGAAGGTTGATTTGATATTATGTTGATGTGAATGATTACATTATATGAGTTTAATGTTCAAATGGGAGTTTATGTGAAGATATCCCACACCCCACCCCCATGCCACAGTATCTCACTTTCCCTATTAGATTTCCAACATTGTTGTTAAAGAGTGATGGCTTTGCCACAAAACACATAATTCAAACTAGGATTAAAACATAAAATAAAATATATATTGACAACCATGAATGAAGGCATGATTTAATTAAATAAAACTCGGAGTCTCATGAACATTTTCTTTCATAGTCTTGTTTGGAAATCAAAATGAACATCAGAGACAACATATTAGAGAATTGACACATCCATCATTAGGTAAGGTATCCACTTTGTTATTTGAATGGAATTTCTCCTCTTCTATTTTGTGCTCTTCATTTTCACAATCAACTTCAATTTCCCCTTACAAGAGCTAAACACACCTTTGAATAATTCACTTGCAATGGAAGAGACAAACCACTCATTTTTTTGAACAACCAATAGCACTGATAATAGGGGTTAAGATATAAAATAGCTCTCATTTATACACAAGACCATAATGGTCTTCATAGCTGCAATGATTTCTTTGTGATATCTTCTATTGGTGGCAACCAAGAAATGATGAAACATGTGTAGATCAGATCATGTAATCCTAAAACTATCAAATCATGTGAATGCATAATATTGTTTATGTCATCAAGATCTTGAAAATTATCCACAATTAGATAAAATGTCATCTTTAATGTATCCTTGTCATAAGGAACTTAAGTGCTAGCATCCTCATAATCTCAGTTAAGCAAGAAGTAATTATTAGCCTAATCTGATTATTTAAATGCCTCACCATTCTGTGGTTTGTTAAGGAAGTCACAACAAGGACAAGAGCTAGTTGTAAAAGAATTAAAGGTGACTTTTCTACTATGCTCAAGCATCCATCTAATTCACTCAAAGTGTTGAAAATCCCATCTTTTCGCTAATGAGCATTGATCTTTCTACTTGCCTATAATAGAACTTTCACCAACCATTGAAATATGTTTCCAATAGGCTAGCGTAAACTTTATCTTTAAGAAGTATTGTATAATTAGCACACTAATGGCTGACCCCACTTGCTATTAATTTTTGCAATCTCTTTCACAATCGTCACTCAATACTTGAGCTTATAATTTTCTAATTTGTGAATGGTTTAATTGATCTCAATGTTTATAGATTTAACAGGGCTCAAACATGTATTTATAGGAGAAGAAATAAAACTACAAGAATGTGAAAATTTGAGATAAAGAGTAGTAACATTACAAACTTAGTGCAAAGATTAAGAAGAGACACAAAAGGAAAATACTATTAGTAAACACCTATGATTCCTAAAAAGGAAAATACTTTTCCACAATCTATCTTCTTCTAACATTACACAACCATGGACTCTTAGGATTTAACTAAGGTTTGATTCTTAGTCTCCAATTCCTACCAATGGAAAAATCCTTCACTCAATAACTATGACATAATTACCCATGACTATAACTTTCCTTTCATTAAGTCTTTCATAGTTTCATATGTTTTTGTGACTATTATAGTTACCCTTTCTTCATTGGATCACATGCCCAAACATTTCATGCTCCTCCTACAATGACTTCAGATAGGTATTATATATTATCATCTATCATCCCCACCCATGATGGGACTTATTCAATGTTGCAAAAGAGAGGGACTACATTCCTAATGTCACTAGATAATCTAGTTGAGGGTTTTAGAAGTTATCAACCAAATCAAAGGATTTGTGAATAAGAGAAGCCAAATAGTATGATCCAATCACCATAATGTTCCTAATTCAATACTAAATCTACTTCAAACAAGGATCCTATGAAACATATATATTTGAATGTTGCAAATATACAAATAAGTTAATTGTCACTGAGTATAAACCACTAAAATGTGTTAAGAACTTTTGTCATTCACTTAATTTCAATCAGAACTCTCAATACATGTCACCCTCTCTTTTCTTAAGATTCTATGTCCTTTATAAACTTCCTAATATGTTCTATACTCAATAAACTACCCATAACCAGCCTTAGGTCTGCTTGCTAATATGTATTTGTCATATTTTATATTTTATATTTCTGTTGCCAAGTTGATAATAAGTTGTCAACTTTGGAAACATTACAACATTTATCATTTATATTTATTAAAAAATTATTTAAAATCCTTATGATGACCTTGCGACACTATATAATCTCAAAACCCTTATTCACTTACTATTACCCTCTTATGTCATGTTTTGCACATAAGGAAAATTACTACAACTTTGCATTATTAATGCATATTATTACATCTAGGGGTACTATTGACCTATTTTACAATTTTTAAGTATTTTAAGGTCATTTCTAGCTCTGTCCTGATAATCTATTCATGGTGCTTCATCCATTGTTCCTATTTTACCATGGTCTCTTTATCATGTCCTCATGCTCCTGCACTGGAGATCTAAGTAGTCAAGGGAAGGTAAGAAAATTGAAAGATTTGATCAACTTTGATACTTTGATGCCAAATAGACTATACATCCTTATAAACACATCATATTTTATCCAAACAACCTATTTTCACTTTTCAAATTCCTATTTTAACCTATTTGACTCATGATCTCACCATGAACTTGATTAGAGAAGTTAGTATGAAGAATTTTCTTTCAAACAAATGTAGTTTCAAGAGATGACATGCTCTCTATGAAGAGATCCAATCATTTATGTTAGAATTCACCTACAACTATCTCAAATATAAGCAAATGTAATGTAAGCATTGATGGTTAATGTGATTCTCGATTCTGTCCACATGAATGGCTAATACTTTTAGAATTTGATGCATGTCTTTGTTGTTTGGATTTTATGCTCTGTTATTTTTAAACTCATGGTGTGCCTTACTAGATCACTTAGTCACATTCATTCTAACCTGTAGATTTTTTTTCTAGAATACTCCATGTTTAGTGGCACTCTTATAGTTGATCAAGTACATGTTTTAATATTTGTGTTTTCTAGCTTAAGATGACATGAAATCTTGTTTTTATGATTTCTATACCCATATGAAACTAAAAATTGATAATCATGAGCTATAAAAACATACCATCCTCTGATGTTCAAGCCTCTATTTTATTATTTGACAATGAATTATTGACCTTTTTAGAAGTTGGTACAATTGGCCAAGGTATTTTGTGATTCATAAAGGACTTGTATTAGGAGATGTTGTACTCTTCTTTAGGTGTGATCTCAACCTATGCAATCATTTTCAGTTAAGTGTTATCCAAATGCATTTATTTCCACCACTTAGAAGACATGTTTTTGATTTTCAGTTAGTGTTATCAAGTAATTCTACATATTTGCTACCCAACACACTTGTTGCCTTCACTGAGACCTTGCCTACAAGGTTATCTTCATGTGAATTAGGTGATTCTAGTTTCTTTCTACTCATGACATGCCCATTTCACTTCATCCAAATGCATTTATTTCCACCACTTAGAAGACATGTTTTTGATTTTCAGTTAGTGTTATCAAGTAATTCTACATATTTGCTACCCAACACACTTGTTGCCTTCACTGAGACCTTGCCTACAAGGTTATCTTCATGTGAATTAGGTGATTCTAGTTTCTTTCTACTCATGACATGCCCATTTCACTTCATATGATCATTTGAAAATTGTGTCAATTTAAGCTCTCGATGCATCAATCCATTCATTCATTTAGAATTCAAGAGTGAATATATATTTTGTATCTTAATGTGCCATTGTGATCTATGTCTCTGCAGTGATCATTTTTAGTGGAGAAGAGTCTCACTGCCTATCACACATGTTGCCTTCATTGAGACCTTTTGAAAAATTTAACATATTATATGTCCTAATTTCTGACCCTCTAATGTTTATTAGTAAAATGTTAAAAAAATGTGTGTAACAATTAACACTGTCCTTTGAATTGATTTAATATTGAATGTTGCAATGTTTATTATTTGTATGACAACTCTTATTTATTTTTTATGTAGGTCAACCCTAAAGGAATTCATGAAGGACTTGTATTAGGAAATTTTATACTCTTCTTGAGGTATGTTCACTCATGGTTCCATGCATACTCAATTATCATTGTTTTATCTCTAAAATGATTTGTTAGCATAAGATATTCCTATGAAGAATAATTGAATATGGTTTCATAGGAATATCTTATGCTTCCACCCTTATTGAGAAGGCAATGCAAAATATTATTGTCACTACAAAAGGTGTAAAAGCTTAAGCACTAGAAGACTCCTAATCAAAATAGCTAAGATAAATTGTAGGGACAATGGTCACATTGAAAGGGTGTTCGAATATAGTCCATTGGTAAGTTGTCTATTATATTATTTTAACAATTAATATACATAGGAAATCACCTGATGATGAGATCACGGTCATGGCTTGTTTATGTTCATCATTTTTATATAGATTGATCTCCCCATGATAATACATGATATGGACCACTACATCCCAGGGAATATGGTTTTGGAAATGGAGGAACTTGGAGGTGTGAATATTGATGATTCTATGGAAGTTGACGATCACACACCAAAAAACACATTTGAAGATGATAGTATAAATACATTGATCCATGACACGTTTGGTATTGACACAACTAATGATGATGATGATGATGATGATGATGATGATGATGACTTTTATTTCATCAATGATATACCTCTACTTGGGACGGAAGCCATGACCCTTTACGAAGGCTCCCAAACAACTCTTCTTGGTGTTGTATTGTTGTTGGTGAATTTAAAGGTTATTAATGGTTTATCCAATATAACAATATTGTGTATATTAAGGTTTTCCATTTATTTCATTACTGTCAATAAAGGGTGAAACCTTTACCATTAATACTATTTATATTAATAACTTGTACTTTTTATTGTAGATTGATAAGTGAGTTTTTGTTACCACCATCAAATATTCTCCCTCACTCATACTGAGAATTATGTGCCACTATGAAATATATTGGAATGAAATATCAAGAAATAGATGCTTGTCACAATTATCATATTATTTACCATAAAGAACAAGAATTTGCAACAAAATTCCCTAAATGTGATACAAGGAGATATCGACCAAATCAAATAACAAAAAATGTACCTCACAAGACTCTTCATTACATCCCCATTATTCCACGTTTGTAATGATTATTCAAGTGCAGTAGCTTGGCATAATCTATGGATTACCATGCACACAATAGAAGTCAAGATGACATTATTCAAATGCCTATAGATGGTTTGACATTTATGGACATAGAGGAAAAGTTCCCACACTATAAAGAAGAACCTCAAAATCTCAAGCTTTCATTGGTAGCAGACGGTGTCAATCCATTTGGAGATTTGAGATATATTTACTCGGTGTGGCATGTTTTTATTACCAATAATAACCTTCCTCCATGGATGTCAATAAAGATGGAGCACATTGTGTTGGCAATGATTGTTCTAGGTATTTTATCATTTTGTAGTTATATACATGTAATTATAAGTCTTGCAACAAAATGGTCGCATTAATTATATAATGACGTTGTTGTTCATTGGACTAGGTAAGTACCAAGTTAAAGATATGAATGTATATATTGAGCCTCTTATCAATGAGTTTGTGGAGTTATGGAATGGTTTCACTATGCATAACATCTTTGTACCAATATGAAAAAGATAATTACAATTCCATTTAATGCTTGTATGGACAATAGATGATGCCCCATGGCTGACACATTTTTTTGGTATGTTATGGTGGATTCAAGTTCTACATGATAATTCTAATTAAAATCAACATATTTAATGTAGTTGTATCATTATCTTGTAGGTCTTCAAATAAAGGGAAAATTCCCATGTCTAATTTGTGGTCCACAGATGAAATCTCATCATTCAAAAAGTTTAGGAATACAGGTGTTTGATGAGTATAGGCACTTCCTGCACAAAAGTCATAAGTATCAAACTACCGAAAAACATATTTTTCAATGGGAAAAAATAGAATACATCAAAGACATGAAGAATGACACCTGACCTATGGAAGTTGGATTATAATTGAATTACTCGTCAAAGTAATGTCATTCTATGTAATGGTTTATATTTGGGATTTATATATTTCTATTGTGTTTTGTTTGCTAATTTGTAATTGATGACCATGAAGGTTTTAAATGCATTATTGAGTACCTTCCAAAGGGACTAAAGTGTTACCCCAGATAATTTAGTAGGTTTCCCTACTACGAGGACCTACAAATTTTGCATTTGTTTGATACTATGCATATTAAAAAGATTACAATAGAGACATTATGGAAAATATTGAATGGAAGGCCCAACAAAGAAAGAAACAATGTTAGAATTTGTAGTGATATACATGAACCCAAGCATGCAATTAAAAACTTCATTGAATCAAATAACAATAGAGACCACATTAATATAAGTGCCCTTATTTGGTTATTAACAAAGCTATAAAGTGACACCATAAAAGAAGTCATACAAAAGTCAACTCTGAAATTATGTCTTCCTGTGCATCCACAAAACCTAAATCTGGTTGCAAGATAGGAAAAAGATCACTATGCAATAGAACCATTATGGTTCATCACCAATCTAAAGGGCTTAGTCCTCTTTTCCAAGGACTTCCCTAGTAAAGTCACCAAAAATATGTTAGTGAACTAATTGTTTTCCCCTTTTTTAATTTAAATATCTTGGTCTACACCAAAGATAGGAAACCAATGGAGCTCACAATAGTTGGTAAATGTTTCTTTAACCATTTCCCTTAGAATTTTAAAAGCTACAACTCCCTCTGATAAATTATCAATGAATTTAATTCAACAACATAGTAAACACATACATGCACTTTTACCAGAAAGTGCCTAAGGATCTCTCACATACTCTTAGGCACGAAGGTGAAATGCACAAATTTTCAGAGATCAAAAGCAATCGAGAAAAACAAAGTCTCCTCAAAATTGAATAGAACTTAGGAAAACCTAAGATACTTCAACAACATTTAACAAAATAAAAATTGAAAACCAGGTGCAACAATTTAAGATTGTAATAAATGTCATCAACAATCAACATAATAGTTCACAAAGTAACCACCAACAACGAAGTTCAAACCCAACGTTTTGAACTATAATATGTATTGATAAATATATAAGTAAATTTCTAAGCCCAAAGTCTTTAAAAAAATTAATATATTATCTTTACTTTTCACTTATCACTATTAAGAAAGGCTCAAAATTGCTACTATTAAGATTATCCTATTTATCTCAAAAAGCTAACCCTTTATCAGTTTTATGCCCCAATATATATAGTTTTTAAAATCTGATAGGCCTCCATTAAACCTAGCCATCTCAATTACAAATAGTTGGTAAGAATAATCCATTAAGACAATTTTTGAAACAAGAAACTAAAAAGGACAATCACCCCACAACTAAACTTCTTTGCCAAATTTATCATCTTCCACACGGCTTGCTTTACCAACTTCTAGCTTCAAAAAGCACTCATGAATTCCTAGACTGTGTGAGATAAAGGCTGAGCAACTTTTACCTGCAAGGGTCTTTCTGTCACCTCACTTCCTTGATCCTCTTGCTTTGTCTAGGCATGAGCTCCTTGTTTAAGTACAACACAGATTCCATGTTGGGTACTGTAGTGAAATCTTGAGAGGTAGGAGTATTGTTGTCCCTGATCTTGAACATGGTATCATGGAAACTCTTTGTTAAAATCTCTAAATCTATGTTTCCATCTTTGAACTATGCAATGCCAGTAGGATTTATTATCAACATGTCTTTCAATATCCTTTTATTGCATCTCTGTGATCTCATGCTCAATTGCACACATCTCTTCTATGGCAATTTTATACAGAGAGTCTTTCCAACTCGTTTTACTTTTCAAAATGAAAAGCATGCATGGATCTACAACCTTCATGCAATTTTTATTGAGGAATTTTATCACACCATATATTTTTCTATCTCATGCACCTAGAAGACAATCACCTGGCATCAACTTTGATTTGTTTCCCACACAAGAATGAGAGTTTGAACTTCCCCAAGTAGCACCTCTCCCTCTCCGTATGTAGTGGTAAAATCCAAAATGAATTTACCTCCCTTGTTCGCAATAGATCCAACCCACTTTTTAATTGGCTCTAAAAATAGTCTTCCCCTTTGCATTTGTCTGACTAACTACTGACTGCTGGAGGAGTTGGGGTCAAAAGACTGCAGAACTTGGATTAAGGGAAGTGCACCAACATTCAATAGAGAATCAATATATTCAATTATACTAACAACCAATCTCTTTAGTTCCCTCTTCTCCTTGTTATCCTTTTCTGATTAACTTAACATGTGGTCAGCTAAGAACTTGAAGATGTGGTTTCTAGTATCTCTAGTAAGAACCCCCAAATCCATGGTGGCAACCTTGAAATCTCTAGCCTTCACTTGACCTAAACCTTCTTTCTTCCTATAGGTGGCCACTTCTACTGTTACCTTCCCTATGATAGGATCCTTAGATGTGCATCATTCTTTAGCTTATTTTTTTTTGGAGTACGAGTGACATATTTGGTTACTATGTCTTTGATGGTCATAGAAAAAGGCTAAAATTTGTGTTTCTTATTATTCATAGGATTACATAACCAAGGGGGAATGGTACTAGCAACTGTTACCCCTTCTTTGGTTCTAGGGGGGTCATGAAGTTGGATTAAATTACATTCATAGTACCTAACAACTCTGCATCCATCTCTTGGTTGTCTGATAGTGTAATATCTTTTGCTTTATTTTTCTCTTGATCCATAGTGTTGAATCCTTGAACTATCTTCTAAGCCGGTGGCATAGACCTAGTTTTAGACATTATTTTGGGATTCATCAATCAATTTGGTGGTACCACTCCTTTCTTTCTCTTAATTATTGAAACACAACCTATAAGCTGTTGAATAACGAAAATACTTCTCTTTCTTCTCCCATTATTCAACTCTCAATTTACCATGAAGCAGGATAAAGAAAAATGAGTTTCAAACATAATTTTAAAGAAAAACTAACATACCAAGTGTTGGAGTTTTAAAACTATTGAACAACAAAGATTCAATACCAAATTGATAGTACTCACATAACCTAAGGATTAGCCAATTCCTATTAGCAATTACATGTGTAAACCATTCAGACCCAACTTCAAACAAAACCAACGGTGGTTTTCTACTCTTTAGGCTCTGCAAAACCAAGGTGGGTATGCCCAGGCATGATTCAAGACTGGAAGATACTATATGAGAATTATTTTAGTTTCATTCTAATTTTCATCTCAAATCCTCACATACATGCATGGTTCTGGCATTTTGAATAAACACATCCCATATAACAGACTTGGCCAAATTTCTTCTATAGATTTGCAAGTGTTCATAGCAACAATGGCTAACTAAGGCTAAAACATTCCTTGCAAAAAAGTGCTGATTATCATTTAAGATCTTCAAGAAATGTAATTTAAAGATGATTGCAATTTTAGAAATGATGCTCCTTCACAATGTATCTATTCTGCATATTGAGTAAAATTTGATCAGTGCCTATTCCATTGGGATTCAAAGTCCACTTCAATTTGTGATCTAATATGTTGCTTTACAACAAGAATTATCAGCAATTCTTATTGAATTTCATTCTTACAGACACCCTTTCTATTACCATGACAACCCCATCAAATTCATCAAAAGCATTTACTTAATTCATTGAATTAACAATATTAATGAATTGACATACAACCTAAATGAATTGCATTCAACTGAGCAAGCTTTAACTCACACAGTTTAAAAATAACCGTGTAACAACCAAGGAGACAAGATTCACTAAAAACTGATATGGGGACAGTTTATAACTTGTATTGATTTTCTTTGAAAATTGTATACAATTTTTGTAAACTCATAATGATCTCAAGAAAAGACACAAAGATCGATCCATATTGAAATATTCTCAGAAAATATGCAGAGAAAATACATCATAAAGTTCTGCTCAAAGACTGGACTAAAAAAATCCTAAGTTTAATACTAAAATGCATTAGAAATTGGACCATTCTCTAGCCCTAGAATCTCACTTATATAATGTGAGATACAACAAGCTTCAGGCTAAGAGAATTGATAGGTGTCTTTGACAAGAGATATTTACATACACCTATCACAAAATGACAAAAATGTGAGTAACAGAAAGATTTCTAGATCGAACACTCCTTTTGGTTGGTCCCCTTCTGTTACATCCTCTGATGTTGTTGATTTGGCTGCTATTCTAATTCCTCCATGTATGCAACTACCAAGCTAGCCAATGATGAAGTTTGTTTTGATGATTGCAGGTTAATCTCCACCCATGGGTTTTAACCATCTTCATCCTATATTGTGGGCATAACTTCTACCTTTCCCTCTTCTTCGATTGTGTTAGCATCCTGTGGTTTTGGGCCTACAAATAAAATTGACTGATCATTCTTGTCTTCTTCTTCCTATTCGCCTTGTGTAGTGACAGTGTCAATGATTTGGATCTCATCACCCTGCACCTCATCACTGTCAGTTTCAACTTCCTCAAATTGTTCATCAGGAGCTATTTCTACCATCCACTTGTCAAACAATGTGTTATTCGGCCAATCAAACTATAGAATATCATGTTGCTTCTTGATAACAAACTCTGCCTTATTGTCAATATTAACAAATTCTTGTTTCAAAGAATCAAAGAATAGTTGAACCTTTACCATTTCTTTAGTAGTTGTAGCCCACCATGCATGCCCTTTTTCATTGATAACTTTATTCATTCCGAGACAAAATAAATCATCTAACTACTTGGCCATTCATCTTTACTTTTCAATCTATTTTTTCTATCTAGGGCATGAGGGAATAAGCTAAACCTTTGGTCTTTATATTTATCTAAGTAGCCAACAATTATTTTTTGTAAATGAATTCTCTTTTCATCAAACTCTGGGAGATCAACAACCATATCATAGGTTCTCTCAATTTGATTATGTGATGACCTTATAACAGAGTAACACAAAAAGGTCACCTCTCTCCTCCTCTCTTTCTTTCCCCATTTGTTCACAATAGGCTTTAAAGTCTCATCATTTTCTTTCAATTCATTCCAGATGTTTACCATCCTAGCCAATTGGTCATAAACTAATGGCCATTCAATTTTATTAGCCAAGTATGTAAGAGTTTTTGTCAATTATCTTGACATTTTGCCTCCAACTCCACATGTAATGCCCACAACTTGCTTTTTTCTTCCTCAAGATCTTTTGCTATGTAGTATTTTGGCCTTTGGGGTGTATCTGGTATTTCTATGAGGGGGGTGAATTTGAAAGGTTCAACTAGGGGGCGAGGATATGTTATTCTTGGCCTTGTGGACCTCCCCAATAACTTGTTTTCAAGTTCAATTCTCCTTTTTACCTCTTTATTGTAGGCATCCACAACTACCTCATACTTGCTCTGCAACTCAATCATTTCTTTTTCCTCCCTTTCTATAGTAGCCAAGGAAAATTGAGAATAATCCACATTCATATGGACTACTTGTACATATGAGGTGTTAGCAACTCTCCTTACAATGATATTCCCTGTTAGTCCTGAATCATCAGGTTGTGATGAAATAGCTCTAGACCCTCTTCTAAGTGACCACATAATAAGAGCAGCTTGGTCATTACTAAATGCAGTTCCCAAGAACTCCTTTTTATTTGGATCTTGCAATCCCAAATTATTTGACACAGAATTGAAAATTAATGCATCAACAATGTCCCAATTGGGCAATAATAAAATATTTACAACTTTTACCATATGTCTCCCCTCTTTAGGGGTTATACTTTGGAACTCTTAAATCATCTGTTCCTTTATTTGATTTTGAATGGAGGTTTCATCTATTTATGGATGCTCTGCTTTCAAATTCTTACATCTTTCCTCAAAACTGCTCATGTTTGCCCTCCAAGAAAACTGGTGGAAAGCCCTAGACTTTACAAAACTATCATTAAAAAAAAATTGTTGACTTGCTTCTGCCAAAATAGGGTCCAATTGCCTTCCTTTGTAATCTGCAACAGTCAATTCAAAACTTGGCACAAGAGGCTCCTGGGGGTTCCCTTCATCAATCTCTGCTTGGGTAACAAAAACTCCCCCTTGTGATCCAATTTGTCAACTTGCTCATCAGTGAGTTGCTCATCCTCAATTCTCATTGGGGTTTGGGAAGGTGAGTACTCCTCAACATGAGGTTCCTCTTCCCTTATCATCTTTCTCCTCTTAGGAGAAGGTTCAGGAGGCCTTTCTTCAAGAACAACACTAGTAGATCCAATTATCTATTTCCCTTTATCTACAGTGGGCCTTTGATTATGAATGACAACATATCCTAGCCTTCTTTGAACAATTAATGGACCTGCCCCTATATTGGGAGTGAAACCCAATCTCCTCATTATTTCCCTAGCCTTATCTACAAAAGAATTAATGAAATATTGCTTCTTCTTATTCATTGCCTCCATTATTTTAGGGAATGTATTCATAAGCTTATTAATTTTATCTTTAGTAGTTACATCATTACTTAGAGGGTTGTAATCTTCATCAAAATAATTAATAAAATTCAAAACATTTGAGTAGACTCTCCATTTTTCTTTCTTTGTCTCTTGCTCCTGCAAAGAGTACTCATTCCTTATTACATCTTTAGGGAAAAAAAATTCATGTTCAACTGGACCAAGCTTGATCCTATACCTAAGAGCCAAATGATAGATACCCTCTGTATCACAAAAATGAGGGTGAGAGTTAGCCATTTTATACTGATCCAAAAATTTGTAAAGGAAAACCCACCCTTCCTTGGTTATTGCAAACTGGTGGGCTATTATGCAAGTGGGAAAAATTGATCCTATCCCCCTCTTGTGCAAAAAAGCTGCTTCTACTCCTCCCAACTACCACAAGAATTCAGCTACTCCTACCTTTAAGGGCACCTAGTAAGGTAGTACATGGGGTGTTCCTTTGAATCCATAAATTCTGATAACAGTTGAAACTCAATATGGGATGATGTCTCTCCAATTATGTGAAACTTTCAAATTATGGGGTTTATCCATAGGCCTAATGAGGTGCATTAGTGCCTTATGGATCCTGGGATTGTCACTTAATATGAGGCATCTCAGCTTGGAGGCAAAGTACCTGTCAAGTCTAGCAAAACTAGCATTTTCTACTTCCCCAGTCATATTTGCACGCCATAATTGAACTGGCAGTGCTTCCCCTTCTTGTTCTCTATTTAAAACCATTTCTTTACCAAAATATGTCACCCCTTTAAATAAAAACATGTGCATCAACAGAGAGTAATGGCCCTAAGCCTTCTCCACCTTGCCCTTAGCAATCCCAACCAATTCACTATGAATCTCATCAGTTAAGTAAGAAGCAAAATCAAAATTTATTTCCAAACCGAAAGAGGAGATTTGAGTAATCATATACAGGAAACTCACAGGCATAAAATCTTCTTTATCCTCTCCAGAAACTCTGCACAGGGTCTTGTATATCTCTACTGCCCTGGCATTGAAGTATGCTTTCTTGAAAGGTTCTTTAGAGGATGATATTATTGCTGGTAGGGTTCCAATTTTTCCAATATGGGCCTTCAGTGCACCTTTTCTAACTATATCCTTCTTAGATATATATATTCTTTCTCTAAATCTTTCAAATTAGTGGGCACATGATACCTAGTGAGAGGTCCCAAATGAAAAACTTCTCTAATTTCCTCTAGGTTGATGGCCATTAGAATTTCACCATCTATTCTTCCTACTACCCTAGTGGCTTGATCATAGTTTTTTGCCACGGCCTCAAGGAGATCATAATCCATAAAAACACTGGGGACCACTAGCTTTCCTATGTTGAAATTCCATATATTGGCATGTGGGGCAAATAGTTTGCTCTCTGCAAACCATTTCTTGAACAAATTTAAACCAGTTTGCGAGGTACGAGCATCCCAAACCCAATTACACTTATCAAAAAATCCATCTGCTATCCTCAACCTAGGGTTCAATGAGGTCAACTTCTTAACTTATACTGTCTCAATAGTAGACTCAAGAAGCAACTCAAGCAAATCATCATGTACATTTATATCCAAATAATTTTCCTAACCTAAAAATTCCTTCTTTGGAGGCATCTTTGATTATTCTTTGCAGAACTAAAACACTTACAGAGATTATAGTGTAATTACTTACTTGAATTTCATTCTCATTCCTCTCTATATTTCTATAATTTCTCCACGAACAAGCTACTTCACAATCTTGCCAAATTCAGCACGATCTTCACAGTAATTGGTTCTGCTCAGAAAAGGCTCAAAATCTTTGTTCGTGTAAGGTGGAACTAAGAAAATCTTCTATGTTATACTCTATTTTTTCTCACATAAAAATCTTTCATGTCTCATTAATACACAAAGTGGCACCACCTTCTATGTTTAAATCTACACCATCAATCTTTAAAAATCTTACGATCAAGGGATGTGGAAAAAGATGACTAGCATTCCACTTAACAAGTTGGTCAATCAATCCAATGAGAACTAACCACATATATAGCTCCTTCCTTGATGGTATTTTTGTCTGGACCCACTGGTGACTAAGGAAACGTGTCAATAGGTCACTACCTCGCTATACATAAAGAACGAGCACCTTGCCATAGCAAAGTAGCGAAAGCAGTTGATTTGATCTTGATCTTGTGGATGACATGTTACTGCATTGCTTAGAAGAATAGTGGTGGGCCCTTTGTCGCTATATCGCTATACATATCCTCCAAGCAACTCTTCATAATGAGATAGAGATGGCCATTGATCTGAGATCAATCCAAGGGTAAAGAAATTGCACAAACTTCTTAAGATGTGGTGGGTCCCATATTCGCTATGTCGCATAGAGTAAACAATGCACATCATTCTATAGTGAGATAGTGAGAATCATTGATCTCAACTTGATCTAACAATCAAAATCCCTCATGCATTTTATGAATGGGGCATGGGTCCAGGATACTGATGACATGGTAAATCCTATATAGCTAGCATAATAAAACCATATTCTAATCCTAGTCACCTTTCCACGTTGCTTGGGTCCTACCATATGTTCATTTCAAAGCAACTCACTATGTCACTAACGACGAGATGCCTAAATTTTTTGATAGTGAGATAATGAGCTCTGGTATCTTAACCAAAACTCAGTGCTAGAAGAATAAAAGCAAGTCAAGTCACCATCATCTTTATTAAATGCTTCTACCAATAATAGTTATTACTCACCATGCCACTTGGAAAATCTTATGGTCATTGGGAAGTTTAGAGACCATTATGTAATACATTTCTTGGTTATTCGCTATGTCACTAATGGTGAGATGCTTAGCTTTTTCGATAGCAAAGTAGCGAATCATCAAAAAATCAATATTCTGGTGATATCTTCTACCCGCCTTTTACTAGGTTCCTTTTCCTACTCTGACAGCTTTGACAAAATGCACGTGATTGAAACTTTGGTCGCAACATATTTTTTGACTATGGCATCTCCACTATATGGCATTGTTCTTTAGTTTTGTGGCATTTGCTACCTCACTATACATAAGAAGCATGCAACTCACCACAATGAAGTAGCGATTGCTGTAGATCTCATCAAAATCGGACGGTGAGAGATATAAGGGAACAAGACCGCTTAGGGTGCAGAAAACTTAAAATGAAAACAAAATATTTGCAAAAATTCAAAAAGATTTCATGCCCAAGACTTTTAAAAGGAATGAGACATAGGGTTTAACCAGATTTTTCAAAAGAAAAAAAAATCTGGAAGACTAAACAAGAAACCCTATTCATCAACAATGGATTCAATCTGATTTTTTGTACCTAGGCTAGGGAAATTTCAACATGCAAAAAATTAGACCAATAGTGGCTCTATCTGGGGATGATAGACTACCTGATTTTATGCAAGAATTTAGAATCTCTAGGTTTGTAGACCACATACATGACTTTAAAATAACAAATTCTTTAGAGAGCGCAGGAACAAAACACAGAAACAGGGAAAACCACTATACAAGGATATTTACATGAGTTTACAAGATACATAAAATGTACAAAGGAACAAGAAACCCTAAATCTATTGTTCATGGAGAAACATATACTTTCAAGAAAAGTATCTCTTCAAGAATTGTCCATGAACTGGCAGTTCAAGAAGATTGTTTGATAAATCTTTAAGGATATAGGAGTTTTCTCCCCATGGATTTTCAATTAAATAGGGACCTATCCAAATAGGTTCAAACTTACCATGTTTTCCTTTATCTTCAACTCTGGCATTCCACATAAGGACCAAATCTTCATCTTGAATTTTTTTGCTTATTGTCCTTCTATCATACAATGTCTTGATTTGTAACTGCAACTTTTGGTTTGTGATTGATGCCTCCTTTCTTGTTTCTGTTAACCCTACAAGCTCATCAAGCCTTTTGTGCATATCATCTGTAATATCCTCATCATATAACTGGATATGATTGTAGAGTCCCATTAAGTTATTCTGAGGTATCCTCGCCTGAATTCCATACACTAAATCAAAAGGAGCTACTCCAATGGCTTTCTTCATAGTCACTCTATCAACCCATATTGCAAGTTGCAACTTAGAGTCCCATGCCTTCTTGTTATCATCCAAGGTCCTCTTAATAACTTTTAACAAAATTTTATTTGTAGATTCAGCCTGTCCATTTCCTTATGGATGATATGGGGAAGATGTTGACCTAGTTATTCCATACTTGTCATAGAACTTTATAAATTCCTCAGACCTGAAGCACATGACATTATCTATCACAATTTTCTAAGGGTAACCAAATCTGAAAATAACATTACTTAGCAAGAAATTATTGACAACTTTACTTGTTGCATTTCTTGTAGGGATAGCTTCTACCCATTTTGTAAAGTAGTCAGTAGCAACTAAAATCCATGAATAGCCAGCACTAGATTTGGGAGAAATTTCAATTATGAAATCCATACCCCAGTGCTGAAATGGTGCTTGCACCTCAACTGGCTTTAAAGGAGTATTACCTAAAAAAATTAATTTTCCAACAAACCTTTGACAAGAGTCACATTTCCTAACCAAAATTTGAGTGTCCTTAAAGAGGGATGGCCACTAGAATCCAGCTCTCATTACCTTGTGTGCAGTAGTCTTAGCCATATAATGTCCCCCACATACTCCAGTATGCATCTCATTCAGAATTTCTTGGGCTCTTTCTTGATCAACACATTTCAGTAATATCCCTTCAAAGTTGCTCCACCACAAATTGCCTTTGACAATTATGTATCTGATGGCTTGCAATTTTATGCTCCTTTCTCATTTTCAGTTAAGTGAGATGGAACCTCTATGTGTTGTAGATAGTGAATAATATTTGTATACCACTCACAATGGCTCATATCACATGAATCAAATCTAAGGTCATTTGCTACCATATTGATCTGGTTAACATCCAAATTAGATTGAGCCATGAGTTAGCTAAACTTTGACCTCTTACCAACTTTGTTATCTATATCTCAAAGTTAAATTCTTGGATTCGGTTGATCCACCTACATCTTCTTCGTGACACTTCCTGTTGAGAAAATATATCTTTCATAGTAGCATTAGGCACAAATGCAATGACAATAGCACCTAACAAGTAGCATCTAAAAGCCTTTACAACTTTTACTAGAGCATATGCTTTCTTTTCATTTATTTCATATTTCAACTCAGCTGGCTACAATGACTTACTAAAGAATGCAATTGGTTTCTCATATCCTTCATTATTTTTCTACAACAAGACTACAGCTACAGTATGAAAAGAAGAAAAAGAAAATATGTGCATGGGCTTTGTGTAATCAGGAGTTCTTAGCACTGAAGCATTTTTTATTGTAGTTTTAATGTCCTGGAATGCTTGTGAAGGCTCATCATTCCAATCTATAGTAACTCCTTTCTTGAGTATCTTTGAAATAGGTCTACTAATTTTAGCAAAGTTAGTATCAAACCTCCTTAGAAAATTAACTTGTCCAAAGAAGGATTGAATTCCTTTTACATTCTTTGGCTTAGGGACCTTATCAATAGTTGCTACTCTCTCAGGATCTATCTTTACTTCATCCTTTGATACTATATGTCCCAATAACTTACCTTCAGTTACCCCGAATGCACATTTCTTAGGGTTTAATGACACTCCATATTCCAATGCTTTGGTAAAAATATTTTCCAAATGCCTACAATGGTCCTCAGCCTTTTTGGAATAAGCTATGAGGTCATCTTGATATACCACCATAAACTTATTTATATATTCATGAAAAGCCACATCCATGGCTCTTTGGAATGTGGCACCTGCATTAATCAACCCAAGTGGCATTCTTACATACACATAGGTTCCCCAAGGAGTTGTGAATGTTGTTTTGAATTGCTCTTCTTCCTTCACTAGTACTTGGTTATACCCTGAGAATCCATCCATCATAGACATGAGTTCAGATCCAGTTACTTTTTGCAACATGGCTTCCATGTTGGGCAATCCATAATTGTCTTTTAAGGAAGCAATATTCAAATTTCTGAAATCTACACATAGTCTGATATCTCCATTCTTTTTTCTAATAGGAACTAAGTTTGAAACCCAAGTGGAATGTCTAATAGGCTTGATTATTCCCCCATCTCTTAACTTCATCAATTCCTCTTGCATTTTAGGGGCTAGAGTTAGATTGACTGGCCTCTACTTTTGCCTAAAAAGTTGTACATTGTCTTTCAATGGTATAACATGTTGAAAGAGATCTTCTTTATAGGCTTTCAAGTCATCATATGACCAGGAAAAAACATGTCTATATTTTTTTAATAGGTCAATCAAAGGCTTCTTAATTTTTAGTTGATAAATTTTGACCAATGTAGACCTTCTTTGGGGTCTCACTACCCAAATTTATCTCTTCTAGCTCCTGAGCTTTACAATCCTTAGCTCCATGTCTTACCCTATCCTGGTTATCAAACATATTCTCCAAGACAACCAGACCTTTAGGTACTTTGTTAGTCTTCAACTGTACAACTTCCTGGCCAAAAATTGTTTCCCTCCCATCTATGGTCTCAACCAAATCACTGCAATCCATCTCCTGACCATGATACTTATCTTCATTTAACAAGAAATTGACAATATCTTTATCATCTTCAAATACCTGCCAATGTTCAATATTATCAAGTACTGAGGGTTTGTTCTAAACCTCAATCTGTGAGATTCCTACAAATGACATTTCTTGTGACTTAATTGCTACATTTTCCAATATGTTAGCCATCTTATTTTGAGTCCTATCTCTCCATGAGATGCAAAATGCATCAAAGAATTCTATCTAGTCCCAAACAAGATTTATGTACGATTTTAATTGTCTATTTTTAGATGCATAGGTTCCCTTTATATGAGAGATAATCAATTCAAAATCCCCTATGACATGAAATTTCTTAATTCTGTGGTCAGAGGCAACCTTTAATCCTAAAAAAAAGCCTCATGCTCAGCTATATTATTAGTACATAAAAAAATCAAGGTAAAAGAATATTTGAAAGTGTGTTTCTCTGGAGAAACAAAAACTACCCCAGCCCCTACACCTTCTTTAGAACTAGCCCCATCAAAGAACATTGTCCATAATATTGGTGAGTCTATACAACACTCAACTTCATGTTCAATAATAGTAGGCAAATTCTTGACTTCTTGGATAATCAATTCAGCTCTGCATGCATTCATACCAGTATCTAAAAAGCAATATCTTTGTCAATTTCTTCACCCAAGATATGACTAACCCTTGGCTCTCTGTCTACTTTAATAGCCTTATCACCTATGTGAAAAGTTGCATAAGTTAAGTCGCACTGCAGGCTACCTCCCATAGCAACACTCCATTTTCTAGAAAGCAACATTCCATAGTGTGGATGTATGTCAACCACAAAGACTGACATGGTCAATTCTACCTTAGGATATGCAACTAGCTTGAATGGCAAAGCATTTATAGTACCTATGACTGGGACTTCCCTAGCATCCATACCTTTGTATCTACCTTGTGTAGTGTTTACTTTCAACCCTAAGGCTTCCATTACTTTGAAAGGCATTATGGTGTTAGAGGCTCCTAAGTCTATCATGTAATTTTTAAGGGTCTTCCCTTTTATAATTAGAATGAGAAAGAATGGGTCAATATCTTCTATGTATGCTACTAATGAGTCATCCAAGAACATTTGGGGAATTTGGGACATGATACCACTATCTTCTATTACTAAGGGGATCTGTTGGGTAACATTTTGTTCTACATTGTTATTACTTTTTTCTATCCCTCCCAACCATGACAAAGCTTTACTCTTCTGCTCTTCAATTCTAAAGAGTTTAGACAAAGGTACCTTAATAGTGATTTGGGACAACATGGATATCATATCAATTGGCTCAGACATAGTGGGTTTAACAATCATACTTGGAGTAGGAGCCTTCTGAGCAGCAGGGATTATTATTTGCTTGGAATTATCAAACCCTAATCCCTTCTCTTGCACAATTTCTTTTGCTATCTCATTAACTTGGAATTGCACTTTCTTCTTAGGTTCCCACTTCATAGTTTCAACATCTTTAACCTTAATTGTCTCTGCACTAGCCTTCTTATCTTCATCTTTCATCTTATATGTGATATCTTTTATGAATATACTAGAAAGCTTTCCAATTTCATTGTTAACTGTTCTATTTCTCAAATTATAATTGTTATGTACTTGGGAGATCATTTCTGCAATGATCCTATCAATTTCTTCTTTGGAAGGCATTCTTAAACTTACATGACCCACTTTAGAAGATTTAACACATACCTAATCTTCATCATAGCCTTCATTATCTAAAAAAACTTGTTGATGATGTAATTGATAAGAGATTTTCTTATTCTCCAGATCACCTTCTGTTCCTTCTAAATTGGAATCAACACAGTCACTACACATGCTTACCATATTACAACTTACATCATCATGACTCTTCTCTTCCTCCTCCTCAGTTTGTAAACTATGATCAGAAGAAAATGACTGAGCAACTGCACAATATTCTACTGAGTGAGGTGATTGAAAAATAATGCACCATGGCACATTATAATTCATATTTACTGAACTTCTTTTCAAAGGATCTGGTGTGCCCTTATCTTTCACATTTTGAGTCTAGTTAGGAATTGGCTTGCCATCCTTCCATTGGGTAGTATAAGGGTAATTCTGCATTTTAGGTTGTCTATTGAAATTGCTATTATTCACAGGGGTTTTTTCAGCAATAGTTGGTTTATTGAAACTAGTGGGATTCATCTTTTTTAGCAATTCCAACACTTGGCCTATTGTAGGTTCTTCTAGGTTTTTTCCTACAGGAGTTTTATCACCCTCCCTTTTGTTGTTATTCTTGGGATTGAAAAGCTTTGGATCATCTTGTATCACCTAATTCAGTAGAGTAAATATGAATACTAACTATTAAATGAAAGCATTAACAATACTAAACAAGCTAACACTTAAGATAGGACCGAGGATTATCACCACAAAAGGAAGAAAACCAAGAATGGTAGGCTCCTAATGGCATAACACGTGATACAAAGGATTTTTCCCTCATTAAGATATGTATGCTCACATGTATGCTCAAGTTCTAGATGGATGGATAGAGTGGATGAGGCAAGGTTTCAACAATGGATTCATGGAGGTATTTCAGCATTATAATAGTATTTTGGTAGTTTTTAGGCTTTCAAAATAGCATTATAAGTTTGCTTGAAAAGTGGATGATGTTTGTGAAGGGAGAGGCTTCTATTTATAGGCCAAGGGGTAGAGGGATGGATAGTCAAGATGCAAGGATGGCAAGATGGTGAGGGAGGGCTAGGATGCACTCAAAGGGGAGCACATGGATTGTGCTTGTTTGAAGCCAATTAGGAGGTGACACATGTCACAAGGTGATTGGATGTGAGAGGGTAGGGTATGGGTTGGTCAAAGGAGTAATGAGGGAGGTTGAGCCATAAATGGGGATGGTTGAGTCATAAATGGAGATGGTTGAGGGGAGAATGAGATTGTTGACTTTGGCTTGGGTCATAAATGTTGATGGTTGAGGGGAGAATGAGATTGTTGAATTTGGCTTGGGTTAGTAAGTCTTAACCCATGTTTATGATTGTGCACATGATTAGAAGAGGATTAGGCTTCGATTAGAGGGGGATTAGGGGGTGAGTGGCTTAGATTTGATAGGATGGGTTAGTTAGGTGGCTAAGTGAGGTTAGTATGTGTGAATGGGTTGGATTAGGGGTTAGGATAGGGTTTAGGGAGGCTCTTAGGATTTTAGATATTTTATTAAATGATTTATTTAATAAATTGGGGATATAGAATTGAATTGAATAGATTTGAGGATTTATTCAATTTAATAGAGGAATAGGGATTTAATTGATAAATTGATTTTGGGTGATCTTTTAATTGATCAATTGGACTATAGTTAATTAAATTAACTAATTAACTAGGGGATGATAATACATTAATTAAATATTAAATACTTAATTAATGATGCCTTAGGAGATGACTAAATAGGATTACTTAAGTGATGTAATCAGATTTAGGTGTCTACACATCTCTCCTACCCAATTTTCCAGATGCTTTCCTATTATTCTCAATATTTACTACAACCTTGTAAGCATCCCTTAAAGTTTTAGGATCCTTATCCCTCAATTGGTAAGCCATTTTGCTATCAAAAGCATTAAAATATGTTGTGAGACAAACATCCTCATTCAACCTCATAACCTGAAACAATTTGTACATACCTTTCTAGAATTGTACATTGAAATCAAATGTAGACTCATTAGGATTCTTCTTGATATTGTTGAATTCATTTAACATGAATCCAACATTAGTGTTGTCTCCATATTGTTCTTTGAATAACTTCTCTAAATCACTCCATGAACTAATACTATCATTAGGTAACCATCTAAACCAATCCCTTGCATCCTCAGTTAGTGAATGGACAAACAACTTCATGACCACATCTTCATGTTCCACTTCATAATCATTTAACATGTCTATGAAAACTCTCAAATGTTCTTCACTAGTAACAACATTATTTCCAAAAAACTTAACCACTTTATCTCATAAATCAAAAGATATGGGATGTGGAGCACCAAGAATACCTACAAATGATATTTGTCTATACTTTTCCATGTATATAGGTTTCTTTTGAAAACTAGGAATGTTTGAAGTGCTCACTACATTTGCTTGGTTAAGGGGAACACTTTGGGATTGTTGAAGTTGGACAACAGGTGCTTGAGTATGAGTGGTGGATGATGAGGTAGGAGCAGACTGAGATATTCCTTTAACTAAAACTATTGGTCCACAACGAGGTATAGAAGCTGAAGCTGGGGTGGATAAATTTGGCCATGAGGCTAATGCAGAATTAGACTTAATAAACTAAATTTTTCTCCTAGTTTCTACAGCTTGAGCTTCATTCTCCACCTTCTCAAGCTCTTTTGCAAGATCTTCCTTCTCTTTTCTACCCTTCTCTGGATCTAAATATAATTTTGACATGAAAGGCTTTAAGGATTTGCTTGGTAGCCTTGCCCTTTCCCTTACCTATAGGTTTCACAGTGGGTTCCAGAGGATCTACTTGGACAGGCTTGTAAGCTTAGACTTGAGTAATGACTAGTTCTTGCTTTTGATTTAGGTGTTTTCCTTGTTCTTGAACTTTAGCTCTCAGACTGTCTACATCTCCAAAAACATCAGTATGGAGAGTTGTAGTTTTCTCTTCTAACTTTTTATTTTGTTCTTTCAAGGCAGCCATTCTTCTCAGTAGAGAATCCCTTTCTATTATAGCATCCAAGGTGGCTTGCTCCTTCTCCCTTTCAAGACAAATGCACTCAGCTTCTTCCTCAGCAACCCATTTCTTTAGAAATCCTATCTTTGATTGTACTTCTGTAGGATCTACAGAAGTAGCTTTCGAATTAGCAGGGTCATCCAGATCTATATGAGATTTGGTTCAGTATATGGGACTATTTTAGGATTAGAAGGATCTCCAAAAGAACTCCCGAGTCCTAACCTACGATGCATTTTAGTTATGAGACCTGGTCTAGGGGATATATTCCCTACTGGTGACATATCCTTATCTTGATACGTTCTTTCATATGGTACTTGGGTAGTAAATATCCCTCCTAGGAGTCTTGTTGTTTATGATTCAGAGCTGAGTGAAGAAGACTCCCTCCCTATCATTGGTTGATACTGGGAATTGACTAATACACTACCTCTGGGTTTCCAAGTGGGATTTGGATCTATCCTTTTCTTATTTAGGTTCTTCCTACCACCTTTAGGTAAATTAGTATACATTGGTTCATTAGGATGGTCTCTTGTGTAAGCTCTTGTGTTTTTTCTTTTGTCAGCCATTTCACTATATACTAAATAAGCAATAGCTTCAAAACCTTGACTGAGTCACCACCCTTTTTCTTGGGAAAATACATGATTACAATTATTCTTGACTTCAAGGAAAAGACACAAATAGAATGGGAATATCTAACACAGATGGACCAATCACTAAAATTGTAAGACTGCAACTCTTGCTTGTTAGATAAGACACTTGGAAAGGCTAGATACGTTAGTGTATCTTTGTGCCATTTGGGTTTTGCTTTCTTTCATTTTAAATTCTCAAGATTTGTCACTAAAAACATCCCCTTATAATCATGGGCAAAACTGTTAATGTTATAATTCTGTCGAATAAATTATATTATATATATATATATGAGATATATAAATAATATATGGCAGATATTATATATGGAATAATTAACTTATGTTATATATATATATATATATATATATATATATATATATATATATATATATAAACTTAAATCAATCATATAAGCAAGTTACAGTAAATCAACATGCAAAGATAAAACATTCAGGATCAACACATGACACAATGATTTACGTGGAAACCCAATTTGGGAAAAACCACCAGTAACATGCTACTTGATTCTCACTCTTTTGAAGTGATGCCCTATTAAAGGCTTACAAAACATTGTTAAATGTGACCTTGTTAGAGGATTTCACCAAACTGTTAGGAATGGGCCTGGTTAAAGGTCTTTAGAACATTCACTTGGAATGTCACCCTATTAAAGGATTTTTCTAATGGTTGTTAAACCAACCTAAGTCCATAGGATTTAGACTTACAGTTACAATTGCTAGAAAGTAACAATAATGGTCTTTTGATCTGATATAACTTACAACATACTTTGCAGATTTCAGATCACACTTTTAGTTCAATCCTTATGCTTGACTTTAATCTCTTTAGCTCTGACTGCTTTTCTTCCTCTCAAGCTTCGTCTCCTTGAGTCTTCTAACTCATTCTGCCAATGCAATCACCTTTGTGGTCGTCTAAACAAATAGAATTTCTACGTTATCTTCTCCTAGGCACATTCTTCAGCATTTCATGCTTTTATGCTTGACCACTGTCTCCTTTCCTTCTATCCCCTCTCACTTTCTCTTTCTCTTATTAACTTGTGTCTTCTTATATAGAAGTCTAATTTTCCTTTACCGCTCAATTCTCCCTCTTTAATTTTAGGGTTTCAAAATTGATTAGGTAGGATACAATGTATCTACCCCATATCTTGTTTTCTTCTTGAAACTTCGCCAGTTGTATCTTAAAAATGTTCTACATGGTGTTCTGTGCCACCAACTCATCATTCTTATCTTCCTTTTAATTCACAGATTTCTAGATAACAACCTTGTCGGCTTAGATCTGGCGAATCTTTGATTTCCTAAATAATGCAGCAACTTGGCATTATTGAGTTACTGGTGCTCGGCACCCCTGTGTTACGGCACCTATACCAGCTCGACACTTGAACTTGCTCGACACTTGAACTTACTCGGCACTTGAACTTACTCCGCACTTGAACTTACTCGGCACCACTCGGCATCTGAAGTTTACTCGGCATTAACTAGAACTTGCTCGGCTCTTACTAGCTTGCTCGGCTCCTTCTCTCTAATGAACTTAGTTTGAGTCTTTACAAAATACTTAGTTAAAACCTTAAATCTTTGATATGTTTCAGTGTGCCCATTCTTTATAGTATGTCATCAAATACATTCTTTCATCAATGGCTTAGCTGATCCTTGTACTTCATTCCAACATCATAACTTCAACCTTTCTCTAGGTATTTTAGTTACATCTTATTAATTGCCTCCACCTTGACAATCAACTAGTTGATAGCATTTGGATCACTAAAGCAATTGTCATCCCTGCAAGTAGCAAGTTTGACATCAATGACAAAACAATGATTGAGGACATTCTTTACTAGTTCCTTATTTTATTCCAACAATCTTCCTCAACTTTTCTTATAATTATTTCAATCATTTCCAACAATATAATAACTTGGAAAACACAAAAAATATCTACAAGTGCTATTACAAGTTACAGAATATAATATCGATCCTATTTCACTAACATGGTATCAGAGCAGGCGACTCCCAAGCTTGTTAGTAATAAGGTCAATAAGTTGATATGAAAAATTGGCTTATTCGTTGAATGGCATTATCGTTACAGAGAGAGACCTTGAGTCTAAGGTCCGCCATGTGAAGTGCACATTGATTACGGTGAGGACAGTGCAGTCAATGACTGATGAAAAGGTTGTACAAGGGCGTGGTGTTGCAGTGAACAACATGAAGAAATATTGTGCCAAATTCATTGTGAACTATACAAAACCATATCGGATCGAACCAAGCACTAGAGAGGTGGGAAAAATGCAGGTAGCCAAAAGTAGGCACTTGATTCATGTTTCACCTTAAACTTCTAAGCCTTTTGTTCCCTCGGGGAAGTACACCAATCTTCCCCTTTACTCTCTGTCTGGAAATGGATATGTTGCAAGTGAGCTGAGGTGAAAAAGAGGCACATTTGTTAGCTTTTCTACCAAATACAAAAGTGAGACTTACTATGTAGAGAAATGGGAGGGTGGAAAAGAGGAGGAGGTGGCTGACGAGGCATGGAAGGGTGCCATAATTGTGAAGAGGAGCGTCAGGCATATAGAGTATAACACCACTCTTGAGAGGGTGGGGCTGTCCAATTTATCCTCACACGTATCAAAGTTGATAGCAGAATCAATAGGTCTGGCCATGTCCACCAGAGTCTCCATGGATTATTCCCATCCCTCGGGGACAACCCTCCTCATCTCCCTCGATGAAACTCGAAAAAAAAAGATGGGAGACTTGCTCCTCCATGGACTTATTTGCACATTCATATCTTTACCCTGCAATAGGTGCACAGACGAAGCCACCCACTATGTGTTCTCAAATTTTTGTTTACTACTTCATGAAAAACCTTTTTTAGAATCAGATCAAATGACAAAGGTAGATTTGAGTGATTTAGAGAATGATGATGTGACCATACCAGCGGTTGAGTGTGAGCAGTGGAGAACCAAAGGGAGGTCCCCTTACATGTGAGTGTATGGTGCGTTGAACCTCAAATAAGAGACCGTAGCTTGCTAATCTAATGTGTCAAGGGTGTCATGACTTGGTGACAATGGTGGAAGACCATTGTAGGAAGTATAATCTTCTAGATGTTGAACTACAAGTTGCACAGATTGGTGAGAATTGATTCTAATATATATTTCAAACAAGTTTATGACTGAAAAGGGGAGACATCCATATATTTCACCATTGGAATTAGAGGACATCAAGATGAGGTGCATCTAAGGGAGGATTTATACTATTTTTTTCATGTCCTTGGCTTGGCATCCAAAAGAAATTAAATATAGTTTCTATGAAGGCATGTAAACTTATTAAAGATAAACAACAAATCTTCCATGTATACTTGCAGCGATGCGTGAGACAAGTCTACCATATATAACAACCATCTCAATTTAAATTATGCAAGCCAGAATTATATGTGTGGCAAAATTTCCTAATTTATACAGCCATGTCTGCAAAGACTACGGGACATCACTGATCACATATTACTATTGAAATAATATGAATCATAATACTATACAACTAATTGTCAATCTAAAATCACTGAATTCACAAGTCGTCAATTTTTCGTGAATATGTGAGATCTGGTATTTCTACACAAAATAGATGTTATCACAGCTCCTTGCATTGATGGAATCTTGATGCAAATTTTTTTTCATACAAGTGTTCAATGGTAGTTATCAGTGAGCATTTCCAAGGTAAATAATTGATACTACAATCTTCAAACCATTGTGAATGTCAGTCCCTTGATAGTGCCACGAGTGGTATGATATGTTTGATATCAATCGTGATTTTGAGGTACCAAGGATGAGTATTGAACATGAAATCTATGTGATGTGATGCAAAATTACTCGACGATATAAGAGTGGGAATCCAACATTGTAAGGGGGAATGATTACCAATGGTCTATTAATGATAACCAATGTTCTATTCCCATTTGAACTGTCCTTATATGAGAGTAGAAAAGACGTACTCAAATTGTTTGACAAATTCTTACATGGAGGCATTTCATGATTTGATGCATATGGACCTTCATTGGAGCAATTTATATTATTGCAGATAAGTATTTATTATCCTCGGGTATTGCATGTATCTACTGATTGTAATCTCTCTCTTATTTTTTATTTTTATAATTACTATAAAGAGCTATTTGCCTTGATCTTTTCCTTTGTCTCTAGGGATGTTCTTGCAAGAAAAGAAGATTAGTACATTAGGCATGCTACCAAATATTGTGCTGACTCAATCTTATGATAGTAGCTTCAAAGAAGCTGTGATTTAGGATTCATTAATCATCTGACAACCATGTTGGATAATTTGAGTCTCTTGAAGCAAATATCCTTGATGATTGACATTATGAGAGGGAGTCTAACAGTTCACTAGAGGTAACCTTGGAGAAAGAGAGGGAGCATAAAATAAAATGCTTAAATCAAACTTTTGATGATCTTGGTTAAGAAGGAGTAGACCTTGTTGATGGATTCTCCACTAGTCAGAAACTATAACAACTATAGGACTATGATTCATGGGATTAAGTCTCATGTTTGTAGGCTGGAAGACCTTATGCTATCAAGATACCTATTGAACTAGGGAAGCATTACATGACTTGCTACCAAGAGGTTAGAAGGATGATAATAGATTCAAAGGAAGTTTGACACTTCATCAGAAAGAACCTTTTGCTAAGAGGTCAGAAAAGGTGATATCAAACTAAGAGGGAGAAACCTTATTATCTGACATGTTTTTTGGTGAATGTTGTGACAACATCACATGATAGTATTCATGGAGACTTCATGGGAACTTTTGATGTCATACATGTATGAGTCTGTCTCTTGTGTACATCATGAAGAAGTGATGACTTCTAAATGATTATCACTTGTATTAGAAGAAGTTGTTGTAAAGTGACATCCTTACAGTAACTTGTAGCATGATTCATTTTTTGTGAAAGTGTTTCATGTAAGGGCTTTATCTTGTAAATCAACAACTAGGCGATTGATATGATTAATTTGATTATCTACAAGTTGTTTGTATAGATATATTTTCGGTACTTGGTGTATATCATGCCTTGATATTTTGATAGGCCATTACCACGTTGAGTACTTGGTGGATATCATTTAGTTGATGTTTTGATAGGCCATTACTCAGAGTATTTAGTGAATATCATTTGATTGATATTCTGATAGGCCAATGCTCATGTTACCAAATATGATATCAAATAGTAATTGGTGAATATCATATGTTGATATTCTGATAGGCCAATACATACATGATATCATATTCTAGAAATCTTCCAATCAAAGATTTCCTATATGTATTGTTTTTGAAATATTACCTATGGTATAATATCTATGTGTTTTATCCTTCTTCATTAAGAGGGAGTGTTAATGTTATAATTATGTCAGATAAATTATATTATATATATGAGATATATAAATAATATATGGCAGATATTATATATGGAATAATTAACTTATGTTATATATATATATATATATATATATATATATATATATATATATATATATATATATATATATATATATATATATATATATATATATATTGAGAATATATTACTTGTATTATAACTATAACTAATGTAGGTTAATAAATTAAAGAGACATGTCTCTTCAAGAGACATGCTTCTTTATTTCATATATATATTCATTCATTTAATAACTTGGAAAACACAAAAAATATCTACAAGTGTTATTACAAGTTACAGAATATAATATCATGCCTCTTTATTTTGCTTTCTTTCATTTTAAATTCTTAAGATTTGTCACTAAAAACATCCCCTTATAACCATGGGCAAAACTAAACAATCTAACACCCATCTACACAACAAGACCAAAGAAACTGTAGCACTTTTTACAGACGTATTGGACAACTCCCTAGTAGAGATGCCATTTTGTTGGAGTTTTAAAACTACTGAACAACAAAGGCTCAATACCAAATTGATAGTACTCACATAACTTAAGGATTAGCCAATTCCTATAAGCAATTACATGTGTAAACCATTCATACCTAACTTCAAACAAAACCAAGGGTGGTTTTCTATTCTTTAGGCTCTACAAAACTAGGGTGGGTATACCCAGGGATGATTCAAGACTGGAAGATACTGTATGAGAATTATTTTAGTTTCATTCTAACTTTCATCTCAAATCCTCGCATACATGCATGGTTCTAACATTTTGAATAAACACATCCCATATAACAGACTTGGCCAAATTTCTTCTATAGATTTGCAAGTGTTCACAGCAATCGCGACTAACTAAGGCTAAAACATTCCATGCAAACAAGTGTTGACCATCATTTAAGATCTTCAAGAAATGTAATTTAAAGATGATTGTGATTTTAGAATTGATGCTCCTTCACAATGTATCTATTCTGCATACGGAGTAAAATTCGATCAGTGCCTATTCCATTGGGATTTAGAGTCTACCTCAATTTTTGATCTAATATGTTGCTTTACAACAAGAATTATCAACAATTCTTATTGAATTTCATTGTTACAGACACCCTTTCTATTACCATGACAACCCCATCAAATTCATCAAAAGCATTTACTTAATTCATTGAATTAACAACAGTAATGAATTGACATACTACCTAAATGAATTGCATTCAACTAAGCAAGCTTTAAATTACACAATCTCAAAATAACCATGTAATAGCCAAGGAAACAAGATTTAAAAAAAATGATATGGGGATAGTTCATAACTTGTATTGATTTTCTTTGAAAATTGTATACGATTGTTGTACACAAAGATCGATCCATATTGACATATTCTTAGAGAATATGCAGAGAAAATACATCATAAAGTTCTACTCAAAGACTGGATCAAAAAGATCCTAAGTGTAATACTAAAATGCATGAGAAATTAGACCATTCTCTAGCCCTGGAATCTCACTTATATAATGTGAGATGCAATAAGCTTTAGGCTAAGAGAATTGACAGGTGTCTTTGACAATAGATATTTACATACACCTATCACAAAATGACAAAAATGTGAGTAACAAAAATATTTCTAGATCAAACATTCCTTTTGGTGGGTCCCCTTCTATTACATCCTCTGATGTTGTTGATTTGGCTGCTATTCTGATTCCTCTGTGTATGCAACTACCAAGCTAGCCAATCATAAAGTTTGTTCTGATGATTGTAGGTTAATCTCCACCCATGGGTTTTCACCATCTTCATCCTGTACTGTGGGTGTAACTTCTACCTTTCCCTCTTCTTTGGTTGTGTCAGTATTCTGTGGGTCTGGGCCTGCAACTGAAATTGACTGATCATTCTTATCTTCTTCTTCCTGTTGGCCTTGTGTAGTGACAATGTTAATGATTTGGATCTCATCACCTTGCACCTCATCATTGTCAGTTTCAACTTCCTCAAACTGTTCATCAGGAGCTATTTCTACCATCCACTTGTCAAACAGGGTGTTATCTAGCCAATCAAACTGCAGAATACCCGTTGCTTCTTGATAACAAACTCTGCCTTATTGTCAATATTAAAAAAAAATTGTTTCAAAGAATCAAAGAATAGTTGAACCTTTACCATTTCTTCAGTAGTTGTAGCCCACCATGCATTCCCTTTTTCACTGATAACTTTATTCATTCTGAGACAAAATAAATCGTCTAACTGCTTGGTCCATTCATCTTTACTTTTCCATATATTTTTTCTATCTAGGGCATGAGGGAATAAGCTAAACCTTTGGCTCTTATATTTATCTAAGTAGCCAAAAATTATTTTCTGTAAATGAATTTTCTTTTCATCAAACTTTGGGAGATCAACAACCATGTCATAGGTTCTCTCAATTTGATCATGCGATGACCTTATAACAGAGTAACACAAAAGGTCACCTCTCTCCTCCTTTGTTTCTTTTCCCATTTGTTCACAATAGGTTTTAAAGCCTCATCATTTTCTTTCAATTCATTCCAGATGTTTACCATCCTAGCCAATTGGTCATAAACTAATGGCCATTCAATTTTATTAGCCAAGTATGTAAGAGCTTTTCTCAATTTATCTTCATATTTTGCCTCCAACTCCACAGGTAATGCCCACAGCTTGCTTTTTTCTTCCTCAAAATCTTCTGCTATGTAGTATTCCAACCTTTGGGTTGTATCTGGTATTTCTATGAGGGGGGTGGATTTGAAAGGTTCAACTAGGGGGTGAGGGTATGTTGTTCTTGGCCTTGTGGACCTCCCCAATAACTTGTTTTCAAGTTCAATTCTCCTCTTTACCTCTTTATTATAGGCATCCACAACTGCCTCATACTTGCTCTACAACTCAATCATTTATTTTTCCTCCTTTTCTGTAGTAGCCAAGGCAAATTGAGAATAATCCACATTCATATGGGCTGCTTGTACATGTGAGGTGTCAGCAACTCTCCTTACAATGATATTCCCTGTTAGTCTTGAATCATCAGGTTGTGATGAAACAACCCTGGATCCTCTTCTAAGTGACCACATGACAAGAGCAACTTGGTCATTACTAAATACAGCTCCCAAGAACTCCTTTTTATTTGGATCTTGCAATCCCAAATTATTTGATACAGAATTGAAAATTAATGCATCAACAATGTCCCAATTGAGCAATAATAAAATATTTGCAGCTTTTACCATCTATCTCCCCTCTTCAGGGTTATACTTTGGAACTCTTGAATAATCTATTCCTTTGTTTGATTTTGAATGGAGGCTTCATCCATTTTTGGACGCTCTGCTTTCAAATTCTTACATCTTTCCTCAAAACTGTTCATGTTTGCCCTCCAAGCAAACTGGAGGAAAGCCCTAGACTTTACAAAACTATCATTAGAGAAAAATTATTGACTAGCTTGTTCCAAAATAGGGTCCAATTCCCTTACTCTGTAATCTACAATAGTTAATTCAAAACTTGGCACAAGAGGCTCTTGGGGGTTCCCTTCATCAATCCCTTCTTGGGTAACAAAAACTCCCCCTTGTGATCCAATTTTCTCCACTTACTCATTAGTGAGCTACTCCTCCTCAATTCTCATGGGGGTTTGGGAAGGTAATTACTCCTCAACATGAGGTTCCTCTTCCCTTATTATCTTTCTCCTCTTAGGAGAAGGTTCAGGAGGCCTTTCTTCAAGAACAACACTAGTAGATCCAACTATCTGTTTTCCTTTATCTACAATGGGCCTTTGATTATGAATGATAGCATATCCTAGCCTCCTTTGAACAATTAATGGACCTACCCCTATATTGGGAGTGAAACCCAATCTCCTCATTATTTCCCTGGCCTTATCTGGAAAAGAATTAATGAAATATTGCTTCTTCTCATTCATTGCCTCCATTATTTCAAGGAATGTATTCATAAGCTTATTAATTTTATCTAGACTAGTTACAACATTACTTAGAGGGTTGTAATCTTTATCAAAACAATTAATAAAATTCAAAACTTTTGAGTCGACTCTCCATTTTTCTTTCTTTGTCTCTTGCTCCTGCAGAGAGTACTCATTCCTTATTACATCTTCAGGGAAATAAAATTCATGTTCAACTGGACCAAGCTTGATCCTATGCCTAAGATCCAAATGATAGAAACCCTATGTATCACAAAAATGAGGGTGAGAGACTGCTATCTTATACTGATCCAAAAATTTGTAAAGGAAAACCCACCCTTCCTTGGTTATTACAAACTGGAAGGCTATAGTGCAAGTGGGAAAAATTGATCTCGTCCCCCTCTTGTGCAAAAAAGCTTCTTCTACTCCTCCCAACTACCACAAGAATTTAGCCATTCCTACCTTTAAGGGCACCTGGTAAGGTAGTACATGGGGTGTTCCTTTGAATCCATAAATTCTGATAACAGTTGAAACTCAATATGGGATGATGTCTCCCCAATTATGTGAAACTTTCAAATTATGGGGTTTATCCATAGGCTTAACAAGGTGCATTAGTGCCTTGGGGATCTTGGGATTGTCACTTAATATGAGGCATCTTAGCTTGGAGGCAAAGTACCTGTCAAATCTAACAAAACTAGCATTTTTTGCTTCCCCAGTCATATTTGCACTCCATAATTGAACTGGCAGTGCTTCCCCTTCTTGTTCTCTATTTAAAACCACTTCTTTACCAAAATATGTCACCCCCTTAAATATAAACATGTGCATCAATAGAGAGTAATGGCCCCAAGCCTTCTCCACCTTGCCCTTAGCAATCCCAACCAATCCACTGTGAATATCATCAGCTAAGTAAGAAGCAAAATCAAAAATTATTTCCACATTGAAAGAGGATATTTGAGTAATCATATACATGAAACTTGTAGGCATAAAATCTTCTTCATCCTCTCCAAAAAATATGCACAAGGTCCTATATATCTCTACTTCCTTGGCATTGAAGTATACTTTCTCGAAAGGTTCTTTAGAGGATGATGTTGTTGCTGGTAGGGTTCCAATTTTTCCAATATGGGCTTTTAGTGCACCTTGCGTAACTATATCCTTCTTAGATATATATTCTTTCTCTAAATCTTCCAAATTAATGGGCACATGATACCTAGTGAGAGGTCCCAAACGAAAAATTTCTCTAATTTCCTCTAGGCTGATGGTGATTAGAATTTCACCACCCGTTCTTCTAACTACCCTAGTGGCTTGATCATAGTTTTTTGCCACAGCCTCAAGGAGATCATAATCCATAAAAGCACTGGGGACCACTAGCTTTCCTGCATCAAAATTCCATATATTGGCATGTGAGGCAAATAGTCCTCTCTGTAAACCATTTCTTGAATAAATTTAAACTAGTTTGTGAGGTACGAGTATCTCGGACCCAATTACCCTTATCAAACAATCCATCTGCTATCCTCAACCTAGGGTTTAATGAGGTCAACTTCTTAACTTGTAATGTCTCAATAGTAGACTCAGGAAGCAACTCAAGCAAATCATCATGTACATTTCTATCCAAATAATTTTCTTGACCTAAAAATTCCTTCTTTGGAGGCATCTTTGATTATGCTTTGCAGAACTAAAACACTTATAGAGATTACAATGTAATTACTTACTTGAATTCCATTCTTATTCCTCTCTGTATTTCTACAATTTCTCCATGAACAAGCTACTTCACAATCTTGTCAAATTTAGCATGATCTTCTCAATAATTGCTTCTGCTCAGAAAAGGCTCGAAATCTTTGTTCCCATAAGGTGGAATTGAGAAAATCTTCTATGTTATACTCTATTTTTTCTCCCATGCGAAGCTTTCATGTCTCATTAATACACAGAGTGGCACCACCTTTTGCATTTAAATCTACATCGTCGATCTTTAAAAATCCTACGATCAAGGGATGCGAAAAAAGATGACTAACGTTCCACCTGACAAGCTGGCCAGTCAATCCAATGAGAATCGACCACTTATACAACTCCTTCCTTGATGGTATTTCCGTCTGGACCCACTGGTGACTAAGGACACGTGTCGATAGGTTGCTACCTTGCTATACATAAAAAACGAGCATCTTGCCATAGCAAAGTAGTGACAACCATTGATTTGATCTTGATCTTGTGGATGACACGTTACTGCATTATTTAGAAGAATAGTGGTGGGCCCTTTGTCACTATATCATTGTACATATCCTTCAAGCAACTCTTCATAGTGAGATAGTGACGACCGTTGATCTGAGATCAATCCAAGGGTAAAGAAACTACACAAACTTTTTAAGATGTGGTGGGTCCCATATTTGCTATGTCGCATAGAGTAAACAACACACATCTTTCTATAGCAAGATAGCGAGAATCATTGATCTCAACTTGATCTAACGATCAAAATCCCTTATACATTTTATGAATGGGGCGTGGGTCCAAGATATTGATGATGTGATAAATCTTGCACAGTTGGCATAATGAAACTATATTTTAATTATAGTCACCTTTCCACATTGCTTGGGTACCACCATATGTTCATTTCATGGCAACTCGCTATGTCGCTAACGACAAGATGCCTAAATTTCTCGATAGCGAGGTAGCGAGCTCCGGTGTCTTAACAAAAACTCTGCACCGGAAGAATAAAATAAAGTCAAGTCACCATCATCCTTATTAAATGCTTCTAACAATAATAGTTATTACTCAATGTGCCACTTGGAAAATCTTATGGTCATCGAGAAGTTTGGAGACCATCATGTAATACATTTCTCGGCTATTCGCTATGTCACTAATGGTGAGATGCTTAGCTTTTTTGATAATGAAGTAACGAATCATCGAAAAAATTAATATTCCAGTGATATCTTATGCCTGACTTTTACTAGGTTCCTTTTCTTGCTCTAATAGCTCTAATGAAATGCACGTGACTGAAACTTCAGTCGCAACATATTTTCTTACTACCGCATCGCCACTTTACGGCATTGTTCTTTAGTTTCGCAGCATTTGCTACCTCGCTATACATAAGAAGCATGCAACTCACCACAGTGAAGTAGCGATTGTCGCAGATCTCATTAGAATCAGATGGTGAGAGACATAAGGGAACAAGACCGCTTGGGGTGCAAAAAATTTAAAATGAAAACAGAATATTTGCAAAAGTTCAAAAATATTTTGCGCCCAAGACTTTTAAAAGGAACAAGACATAGGGTTTAACAGGATTTTTCAAAGGCAAACAAAATCTGGAAGACTAAACAAGAAACCCTATTCACCAACGATGGATTCAATTTGATTTTTTGTACCTAGGCTAGGGAAATTTCAACATGTGAAAAATTAGATCAACACTAAGGAAAGTACCGCTTAATGATGAGATTTTAATGTTGATATTATCTATTGGAAATATTCAAGACTAAGCTAAATTACTGAGAGGGGAGGGGTGAATCAATAACTTCTAAAACTTCAACAATTTCAACTCTTAATAATCCAATTAGCATTTAATCCATCACATGTATTCTAATCTACTTGCATGCATAAGAAACTGAAAACATGAAAGCATTCATAACATTGTGACACAAAGATTTGGTGATCCAGAAACGTTCAAATAGAAAGTAAAACTGGGGTGGGGATGATACCCACAACTTTAGTACTACAATATAAATTTAGCCTGTTAAAGATTACATTGATCACTTTTGATGATCTGCCCTGTTAGGAGCAATAAGGACTGCTAGGTCCACCTTGTTAAAGGATTTACAAACATACAATTAAGTATGCACTCGATAAAGAGATTTACAAAAGACTTTTAGGTCTACCTTGTGAAAGGATTTGATTGATCCACCTGTTAGGATGAAATAGTAGATGATCTCTAATCTACAACTTGGTTTGCTAAAAGAGATTCCTTTTAAGTACTGATCACCTTTCTATGATAGATATGACTTTGTTGCTCCTTATACTGTTGTAGCCTTTGTAATTCACTCTTGCTTTTCTCTGATTTTGTTTGCATTTACATCTTCACATTCTCATACACATACACTTTGGATATGATACAATGCATTACATATATATCAATCCAATTATACAAATTCTAAAGTCGGCCACAATACAAGTTACCACAAATATTATAAAGTTGGCCCATATGAAGACATTCAGGTTCTGAAGACTAACTCGGTGAGGTTCTGATACTCGACATCCACTGTCAATGCTCAGCATCATCATGCACTTGGTAGATGTAGAAGCTCGGTCCATATTGATCACTTCCAAGTAGTCTTGAACTCAGTTTGCACTGGTGACTTGATAGATATTGTGAAACTCGTCATATAAATTGAGTCTCTTATTTTGCATTGTATGACTCGGTAAACACTATCACCTCGAGCTCAATATAAATTGAGTCACTTGGTTAATGCTAGGAAGCTTGGTTAACACTGGACTCACATTACATACACTGCGAACTCGGTGAACACTACATAGCTTGGCTTACACTGGTAAACTCGGCATACACTGAGATGCAAGGTTTACATTGCTAATCTTCACTATAACTGTGATTGCTCGGTAACCACTGAGATTTGTCCAAAGGACTCAGTAGTAACTGTAGAACTCAGTGAGAACTGAAATACATGGCAAACACTATGAATAGTACGATGAGCTCGATAGCTATATACAATCTGAATAAGTGTGTGTCACTAATAACAAACTTGACTGATATGTCAACAATTATCATAGGCCAATACACACACTTCAAGGAGTCATGATGTTTCTTTATTAAATGCTTGCTTGGGGGAAGTGTCTTTACAATCATTATTATTCCTCTGAGAACACGATTTAGCCTTCAAAATAAAAGATTTCTCTTTTCACTTACACTACCAGCATGTCACCCATACTAAGCAGTAATGATTTAGAAGGGATGTTTACATCATCGTCAAGACTTCATTTCCAATATCTTTAGGAAATTTGTCTTGATCAACACCAATCACATTCTCAAGTGTCTATTCTTAGTGTCATAACTAATTTGAACTACATTGAATCCAGGTTCAAAGAAGTTTGAAGTGGTTCAGAAGAAAACCAATGACATACTTGGTAGGTCCCACCTGCAAGACAAATTTTAGTTTAAAACCCTTTGGTTAAACTACTTTGAACTTAGGTTCAAAGAGGCTCAAAGTGGTTCAAGGGATTTAATCACAAGAATTTCACAATGAGGTTCACTTTATGCGCTTAAGTCAAAATAACATATCGAGGGGAACAACACACAATGTGAAAGGCAAACTTTAGTAAGTGAAATGAAAAATAGAGGATCAAACATGGCAACTCACAAAGTAGGGCCAACATACTGTTAAGCATCTAGATTAAAAATAGACTTGTTTTATTCTTCTCTACCATATTAGTCAACCTCCGCAAGTACTTAATTTTGAGTAGTCATTTAGGCGCCATACTAAATTTTAATTTCACATTCCCTTCTCCTATGGAGTTGTGGTCTGAAATTTGAAAATGTTGCAACAAAGCTAAATTTTTTTATTTTTATTTTTAAATGCAACTCTTAAAACTGTTGATAATGTAGGCCCAATATTGTTGGGCTTCTATTGTAAAGCTTTCAGACTTGAATGTTTTTTAATAATTTGCATATAATGTGGTATTATGCACTATACGAAAATAAATGTGAAGAATTATGGATAAAATTCTATTGAAAGCCTTGCCAAGTAAAATTTTAGGTGTGATTTCTCTTTTGACCTCATAGCTTAGGTCACAACCTAAAATGTTTTATTTCAACCATTTTTTGAAAAAATTTAGTAGCATTTGCTAGATATGTAGATATTTCATGCATACGAAAAGCCATGCTTTACCAAAATGCAATGTTGTTGCAAGTTGATTTTTTTAAAACATGTTTATTAAAGCTATAGTCTCTAGACACGTACTAGACATGCCTAAAATGTTTCTCATATTTCTGTTAGAGTAATTAGATATTTCCTAATTAACTCTAGTTTGCTTAAGCTAAACTTTAGGCATCTAATGATTAATTCTTTTATTAATTATTATGATGCAACCTAGGTTAGACCTTTTTAGGGTTTGATTGTCCTTTATAAGGATTATCTCTCATTGTAAATATTGATTCACTTTTGATAATATCAATTTCTCTTTTTGCTTATCAAGAATGTCTCATCTATGGATATGGAAATTCCAACCTTCATATCTTTTGCTTCTCATTTTCTGTGACAGGTGTCTGCATGTAGGTGATTCTTGAGAGCTGTGGGGTTGATCTTTCATTAACTTCAACATGGTATCAAAACTCGAGATCTTCATGCCCTTGTTCTATTTGTAAGAGGTTTGGCTTGGTTTTCAGATCTATGTTTTTCTCTTTTAGAGGGTTTCAATTTTCAAAATTATTTAATATTAGATCTAGGGGATCTATTTTCAGAGCATTGTGAGCCCAAATAGAGATCACCATTGAGCTCAAAATGCTCAAAACTTCCCATTTCTATATTAAATATGTCCAGTTTGGGTGCTATTGAAATCAAAGGCAACATTCTTTTTGCACCTAGACTATTTTGACCTAGGCACACAAATCAAGGTGGTAATTTTTTTTAAAAATCAAAATTTGGAAGTGTTGATTTTTTTTTACTTTAACAAAAAAAATTAAAAACTTTAAATCACAAGTTCTAAGTGCATGTTTTGGCAAATAATGGGTATGTAAGTCAAAAAAAAATTAGTCTACTTAGGCAATGTTAGGCCTATTCTCTAGGATCTGTGCTTGTACTAGCTCCTTGGGCCTCACGCTTGTACTTTTCCATTTGCCCATTACGCATCCTTGGTGACATTTTTTCATTGAAATTTTGTGGGAGGTACAAGCCTTTTGGAGCAAGATCTATAGTTCATTGACACACTTTGGACACATGTGATTGCATCAGTTCTTAAAATATGCTTTTTTGACGTTTATTTTCCCTACCCTTTGCTCAATGGTTTTTGGTTTGCAACAGTGTCCTTGAATTATGCATGTCTCATTCTCCTGCAACACCTTATTTTGTTTTGGCATTAACGCCTAATTTGTATCATGATTTCTTGAATAATGTCAAGTTTTGTGCTATAACTTTGGCATGATCATTGGAGACCTTGGGGCTATCCTTTGTATTCTCCTAGCAGACACCACATGATAGCCCTTGGCAACTCAATGACTCTTGATTTTTGTCCAATCATCCATGGTGTTCATTTGTCATGCATGCCTCATTTCTTATGAAGGCTCTTGAAAATAGTTTTGGGCCCTTGTACATGTGGGGCTTGTGATTTATTCAACACATGCACTTGTGCATAGAGGTGTCATTTTATGACTCTACGTGGACCCTCTCGACCATCCATAAGCTCCTCTTTATGCAAGTTGTTTTGGCCACCAATTTTTTCTTCTGGCACTAGCCCTTTGTTCTAGCGACTAGATTTTTTTCTTGTAGGGGTCATTTTTAGGCATTTTTTTTCTTAGATGACCATTTGACACTCAAATTTATGCTCGTCATTTATCGACGTCAGCATTGCATCAACTCTCTTGTCACCCCTTTAGGTCTTGTTTTGAACTACCTTAATTTTTTTGATCATATCTTGTGCATATGGACCCCATTTTTTGCAAATGAGATGTCATTGGAAAGATGGTTCCGAGTCCATTAGAGTGGTACAAGTATTTTTTAGTTTTGATGCTTTTTTGAAGGCTTTTTTTGTTGTCAAATTTAGGGGTTCTATTTTGCACTATGGGAGACATATCTTGAGCATTTGATCTCCGATTTGGAAATTATTTATATCATTGGAAAGGTCTTTCAAAGCTCTTTCCACTGATGTTGGTTATTTTTCTAGATTATGCTCTAGGCACATTCTATTTAGTCTTTTGCATTTTTGCATTTTAGTGGATATCTTGGTTGTTTCAAGTCTGGGGATCGATTTTCTTGCTTTTTAAATGATTTGTCATGGGTTGTAATATATTTTGTATCAACCTTATGTCTTTTTTTGTCTATTTAGACATTATTGGTATGCATTCTTGCAAACGCCTTGAGATAAAGTGTCATATTGCATCTGTATTTTCATTTTAGTAGTTTTGTCTTGTTTTGCCCTCTGATTTGAGCAATGTGATCTGAGGACACTCATCCAAATTACTGTATTCTTTGGATTCATTATATCTTTTGTATTATTGTACATGCAATACTTTGATTAAAGTTCCATGGGGGGTTGATGTTTTTCCTTTTGTTGCCATCTTCCTTTGTCCAATGAGTTTTCCTTATGTAACATTAGCCTCATGATGTGTATGAGATTGATCACCTTAGTACACACATATATACTCTTTTATGCATCTTGATTGTGATTCCTTGACATGCAGTTCTATTGGCCCACTTTTCCAGTTGCCTGTCACCTCACCCTTGCCTGCATTAGGGGGTTCTTCTATTATTTCTCATGCTTCCTTGGTTCGATGGAGTGAGTTATGTATTCCACATTTATTCCTATGTACTAGGTGGATGCAACGGCTAGGTAGTTATGCATTTTGGTGAGATGGATCATTTACCATATATACACTCTTCTTTTCATTCCTACTTTGGTTGCATCCTTCCATGTTCTATTGATCAACTCTTCAGGATTTGGTGTTTCATGTCATCTATATCTTCGAGTTTAGTTGTTTGCCTTTGTGTGCCTCTTGATTTGATGCAGATTATAATCTTCTCTACCTGGTCAAATTCTATTTTAGTGGAGGATCTTTAGATCAACATTTACTTTTGACAGAGCTTTGCAACTTCTACATGTTTTAGTGGTGTTCTTCATGATAATCTTTTGTTCCTATCTTCTAGGACATTCCCTAGTTTGGAGGCTTCTTCATTCCTTCGCTAGTTATTTTTAGCATTATTTCCATCTCTTTTTGAAGTAGGGTTTTTCCCATGTGGTTTTCTCCATTTCTCTTCTTTTCAAAGATTTGGTTGTGCTTGGGTACCTCATCAGACCTTGTTTGTTGGGACCCAAATTTACTTTTAGTAGTAGTTTCTAGGTTTTTTAGCTACTCCCTAAGTTTATCTTAGGGGTGGGGAGGTGTTAGAGTAATTAGATATTTCCTAATTAACTATAGCTTGCTTAAGCTAAACTTTAGGCATCTAATAATAAATTCTTTTATAAATAATTACGATGCAACCCAAATTAAACCTTTTTAGGATTTCAATCTCCTTTATAAGGATGATCTCTCATTGTAAACATTGATTCACTTTTGACAATAGCAATTTCTCTTTTTGCTTATCAAGAATGTCTCATTTATGGATCTGGGAATTATGACCTCCATAGCTTTTGCTTCTCTTTTTCTGTGACATGTGTTTGCATGCAGGTGATTCTTGCGAGCTATGGGGTTGATCTTTCATCATCTTCAATAGTTTCTACCTTATTTCCTTTGTTTTTTTTTTAATTCTAAATTTTTTGATTGAAGTTTCCCCTTACTTGATGCAAAACACCATAAAAACTGGTGCTTTTGTGCATTGTAAGTACTAGTACTACCCATTGATGCATTGAACAAAATAACCATGCCACTAAAAGGCCTAGTAGTAGAGGACAATAGTAAATAAAAGCTTCTAGATTTCAGTATTAGTTGATCTATGACAAATTGAATATGATAGAAATCACATGCAAACCAAAGATGGGCTAATGTTGAACTTATAAGGATTAATAACTCACCAATAGAATATTCCAATAGTAATAAAAAAAGACTTGTATGTGATTTAGAAATTCTCACCTAAATTACATATGATTGAATTACATTCATTTAGCTAAAGCGAGTGGTTACCTACTCTATCCTACATTTTCCTTGAAAACTGATCCCATACCATACCATAATTTGAACCAAAGTGCAAGAAAATAAGCTCCACATGTGCAACAAAGTAAAAGAGAAGTACCTGATGAACAACAAAAAATATTTCATACGATTTCCCCTTAATGCCTATTTTGTCTTTGTTCCAAGCCAAACTATAGCTCCTATGAAGACAAAAATAAAACAGTCACTATCCACATGGCTAGGCTAAAGGGGCACCTCAATTTTGTAAACAATCATTTTTTTTTGGAAATAAAGGTCATGAAAGATGGTACTAATATACAAAATAATTTACTCAGCTTTCTATTTTTGTCACAAAGTAAACAAAAATCAAATAACTTATTTATAAACTTGAAATTTAAAAGAAAACTTAGAGTAATTTAATGGTATCACAAAAGCATATAAAGAAACTAAAATATTTTTCTTAATGACAACACATAGAATAAATTTGTAATGATCTTATCATCTTTTACAAAATATTGTTTGTTTGTACACTCATAGCAATGTAAAAAGACAAGCATCCATTTTCGTGCAAGGTAAGATGTAACTTGTGCCACATCCCTGAACCGCTTCAATTGTTGCGGTGCTCCGTCAGTGCATACCTAATTTGGGAGACGAAGGAAATCTAACATAATACAAGAAGGGAATTGAATGGGAGATGATCAAGTGATGAGTCAAAGTAATAGAAGGTATATGCATGTCATGAATTGTTAGGTTGCCAACTCAAAAAGATATCTGGGTGTAAAAATCTCCACACCATTAAACTCCATGGTGTTAACCATTTGCTCACCAGTGATGATCAAACCCTTGCCATGAAGACACGTAGACAAGCAAGTGCCGAATGTTCAAACAATGGTTGTGATTGACCACCTTGCTTTAAAAAAAATTGTGGGCAAAATTGTTATTGTGTCTCAGATTGCACATTCACCACTATTTATCCCTTTTTTTTTTTATGAATAGTCCTTTTCAATTAATAAAATTTACTAAGATTACAATTCACAAAAAAGGGCCGGGGGATACAGGATCACCCCGTGAATGAGTTCAATCGACCGAAGCCAGAGTAAACAACATGGCCACAGCCAGCAACTATAAACTATTCATCAAAAAAAAAAAACATTTAAAACAACCTCATGCTACCAAGGCAGTACCAGCAAAGGGAGGAGGATCATCTTTATCAGGAAATCCCCACGCATCAGTGGGATTGTGAGGCGGACTAGGAACAGTCCAGCCGTCAGCAGCATCTACAGGATCTGGGGTAGTTGCAGTCTCTGCATCCTTCTTCTCTGGCTGCGGAGGAGAAATTGCCAGGGCTAGCCAGGGAAACTTGCCAGAGTGCACCCGTCTAGGGGGAGGAGCTGGAGATCGGCCAGAAGCCCACCCAAGGGGGGACCTGGGGACCAGCCAAAACCACCACATGGTGGGGAAGCAGAGCGGCACCTCCAACTGCCATGACCACCGCTGGGAGAGCGGTGGTGAGGACCCTGGGAGCGTGGTGTGTGTAAATGGCGACCAGAGGACTGGCATCTGGAACGACGACCGGGAAAGGAGGAGGCATTAGTCGAGGCATCCGGAGGCACACTGGCAATAGTACAAGGAGCATTGCCCCAGTGGTTTAACAATTCCTGTAAGTGGGCAATGTCTAGGGCAACTTTATTAGCTTGCACCTGTATCTGCATAATGACATTGTTACAAATGCATGCCTTAGTGTACATTGCAATGTTAACATCCAAAAAGCTGCGAGTGAATAAAACTGCATTCCTATCTTTCCATAGAGAAAACAAAATTTCCATCCTGAAGGTATGCCAAATCTGGGAAAACTTTCGAGGAAATCTAGGGGAATCACCCAGCAGGATCATGTGCCATGAAAAAGGTTCGGGCCTGAAAGGCTTGAAAAAATCATGAATCTAGTGCCAATAATTCTGAGCACGCTTGCAAAATAAAAAAATATGCAAAAAGGACTTAGGTTGGCCACAGAAGGGGCATCTGGGATCAGGAACCCCAATGTGCTTGAGCCGAGGCCCCAAGGGAAGACCTTGGAAAGCAAGGCACCAAGTAAAGTGAGTAATCTTGGGTTCTGTAATGGCACTCCAAATGGTGTCGAACCGTTTTCTCCATTGAGAAAGTGAAGAATGCAAATGCCACTGTTGATTAAGCGTGTCCACCATCGGAAGGTGGGCTGAAAGCCATATGTATCCCATATTGGGCTTATAATTGGTAAATGGAGTGGCAAGAAACCACTTCCAATCACACCACCAAGGTCGAACATATTGAATCCCCACTTTATGAAGTAAGTGCACAGGGATGGAAGACAACAGAAGCTCATAAGTCTAGCGATCAACACGAACAAGGTGGTATTGAACTTGCATATCCTCCCAAGACCTGAAATTCATGGTGACTCTTGAAAAAATGTCCTTGGTAGTGTGAATGCCACGTTTATAGAAACGCAGAGCACTGGCACCTTGAGTCTTGGCAAGAGGAATACCCTGTAAGGCAAACAGGGGAGACCACCAAATGTTCTTCTGATTTAAGGACAGCCCATTGCGAAACTCATCACCAGCCCAATGAAGCCAAGGTTTAACAGCTTCCCAAGCTTTCCAAATGCTCTTAATAACGAAAGAGCCCTGTATGACCACTGGTTCATGCATAGTGAGAAGGGTGTGAAAACCAATTCCCTTCCACGTCGGTCTGTTAGCAGGGAAGCCGGAAGAGATGCGATGCCTAACAAGAATTTTCAAGGCTTCATCTCCAGAAATAGCTCTGATAATCCATTTAGCATAGAGGGAAAGGCCCTGCTTTCGAGTGGAAAGCAAGTCGAGACCCCCAGATTCCCTTGGGAGACAACAGAAATCCCAAGCAACTCTGTGAAAACCATGATGGTCAGAACCAGAGGCCCAAAGAAAATCTCTGAGCAAACGTTCTAATTTGAGATAGGAAGCTTTGGAGGGAGCCCAAAAAGAAGAATAAAACACATGGGTGGTAGCCAAAATCTTAGAACAAATCTAAAATTTACCAGCAAGAGAAAGCGGCTTAATGATCCAATAATCAAGCTTTTTGGTAATCTTTGTAAGCACAACATTCCAAAGTTCCACAGGGGAAGCCTGGAAAACAAAGGGAATGCCAAGAAAGTGAAAAATTTCTCCATGAGTAACCCATTTCCATTGGAATTGGCTGAGCCAAGGTGGAGCTGGCAAAAAAGACTGTCGGTAATAGAGCGTTTTATGCCATTGAATGGCAAAGCCAAAGATTCAAAGAGTTGTAATCAACATTTTTGTTGATATATCGCATGATTGCATGTAAATATATATGGATGATTTCACAAAATTTGGAGTCACCTTTGAGAAAGCCTTGATGAATCTTGAAAAGGTTCTTGTCTGATGCAAGGAACATAATCTATCACTCAATAGTGAAATATTTCATTCTCATGCAGGAAGAAGTGGTGCTTGGTAATTTTATATTAGTTGCAAGGATATAAGTGGACCTGGCTAAGATAGAGGTATTTTTTGTTGAAGTTGATGAACGATCAACCTCACAGCTCCCAAGAATCACCTGCATGTAAACACCTGTTACAAAGAGAGAGGCAAAAAGCTATGGAGGCAGGAATTGCCAGATCCATAGATGAGACATTCTTGATGAGCAAAGAGAAAGATTGCTATTATCAAAAGTGAATTCTCAAGTTAAGTTTACAATAAGATATCATCCTTATAAAGGAGATCAAAACCCTAAAAAAGGTCTAACCTAGGTTGCATCAAAATAATTAATAAAAGAAATTAATTATTAGATGCCTAAAGTTTAGCTTAAGCAACTAGAGTTAATTAGGAAATATCTAATAACTCTAACACCCCCCCTTAAGATAAACTTAGGGAGTAGCTAAAAACCTAGAAACTACTACTGAAAGTAGAAATGGGTCCCGGCAAACAAAGCCTGATGAGGTACCCAAGCACAACCAAATCTCTGAAAAGAGGAGAAATAGAGAAAACCACATGGGAAAAACCCTACTCCAAAAAGAGATGGAAAACATGCTGAAATAAACTAGTGAAGGACTGAAGAAGCCTCCAAACTAGGGAATGTCCCAGAAGATAGGAACAAAGATGATCATGTAGAACACCATTGAAGCATGTAGAAGCTGCAAAGCTCTGTCAAAAGTAACTGTTGATCTGAAAGACCTCCACTAAAATAGAACCTGACCAGGTAGAGAAGACTATAATCTGCATCGAATCAAGAGGCACACAAAGGCAAACAACTAAACTCAAAGATACAGATGGCATGAAACACCAAAGCCTGAAGAGCTGATCAATCGAACCAAGGAAGCATGAGAAACAACAGAAGAACCCCCCCTAATGCAGACAAGGGTGAGGTGACAAGCACTTGAAAAAGTGGGCCAAAAGAACTGCATGACAAGGAACCACGATCGAGATGCAAAAAATAGGACATGTGTGTGTACTGAGGTGATCAATCTTAGACACGTCATGAGGCTAATGTCACAGAAGGGACACTCACTAGACAAAGGAAGATGACAAACAAAGGCAAAAACATCAACCCCCCATGGCACTTTATCAAAGTAGTGCATGTACAATAAGGCACAAGATATAATGAATCCCAAGAATACAGTAATCTGTATGAGTGTCCTCAGATGACACTACTCGAATCAGAAGGCAAACAAAGGCAAACAACTGAAACGAAAATACAGATGTAGTATGGCACTTTATCTCAGTGCATTTGCAATAATGCATACAAATGATGGCTAAATAGATTAGAAGAGACATAAGACTAATACAGTAGATAGTACAAGTCATGACGAATCATCTAAAGCAAAGAAATCGATCCTCAGACCTGAAACAACCAAGTTATCCATCAGAATGCAAAAGTGCAGAAGACTGAATAGAATGTGCCTGGAGTAGAATCTGGAAAAACAACCAGCATCACTGAAAAGAGGTCAGAAAGACCTTTCCAACGAAATAAAGAATTCCCAAATCGAAGATCGGATGCTCAAGAAATGCCTCCCGGAGTGCAAAACTATACCGCTGACTTTGACAGCAGAAAAAGCTATCAAAACAGCATCAAAACTGAAAACTAACTATACCACTATGACGGGCTCGGAACCAGCTTTCCGGCAATATCTTGTTTGCAAAAAACGGAGTCCGTTTGCCCAAGATATGAGCAAAAAAGCAAAGGTAGGTTCAAATAGAGGCCGAGGAGGTGACAAGAGTAGTGATGTAGTGCTGATATCAGCAGGTGACGAGCCCAAAGTTGACGGTCAAATGGCCGTCAAGGCAAAAATGCCATAAAATGACCCCTGTTGAAAAAAAAATTCAACCGCCGAAAACAAAAGTCGAACAAAGGGCCGGTGCCGGATTAAAAACCGGTGGCCAAGATAGCACATGTCTAAAAAATGTCCACAATCAAATCTGCCATGTATTCATAAGACTTTCCAATCCAAGAAAGGGACCCCATTGGAAATCTGCATGGCAGGTGGGTACATGACAGTTGGAAGACAACAACTATAAAAGAGCCCACCGACCAACCTTGATTGGTTGAGCACCTCTAAGCCGAACAATCACACAAATTATTGCAAAAAAAACATGCAAAATGCCCCTCAAATCTAGAAAACCGCTAGAACCAAAAGGAAGGCCAAAAAATGGGAGGAAAGAGTGCGCAGATTGTGGAAATAGCTGGTAGTAGCTGTCACGCCAAGTTGATGGAAATTGCCAGAGATCTACGAAATTGCCAAACCGTCGCCTTTAATGAAAAAGTCCAAACAATGATCTCTCCCGGCTACCACAATCTTTGCCACCTGAAAGTATGAATTTCAACTTGCCTGGATATTGGATAAAACCCTCGCCACCTGATGGGTTTCAGAACATGAAGCGCAAAATTGTTAAAAAAGTCGTTGAAAACTACATGAAGACGCCAGTGGGAGCAGAGACAGCTTGGATGGGATGCATCAGCTTTGGGCCAAAAACACGTGGTCCTTGAAAGACTCTAGTAATGGCGCAGTCAAAAGCCAGAATCCATGGGACCCCGTCTACAACTGCTGCTGCATCACCCTTATACTCCAGTCCCACCTCGATTGCTTCCTCTGCAGTGCCGAGCCAAACCCTCTGTTTCACGGCTTGGGAAGGGTAGTTTAGGCCTGTAAAGTTGCATATAAACCGCACGAAGACCCAAAGAAAGTGGGGTTATCTCGAGCGTGAAGACTTCTAATGGAAAAATCTATTGTTTGGAAAGGAAGACCGCCAAATTTCAATGCCAAAAATCTAGGAAAGATAAAGTGCCAAGTCCTCCACCAATGGTACACGTCTGAAGTTTGGCGACCACTGATCAAACCAAGCAAAATGCATGCATAGAACACTGATGATCCCATTAAGAGAGTGCTTGGAATCTACTCAAGATTGCAGGAGAGGTCGTGGAAACATATGAATAACCCAATAAAATGTGCCTCCACCAAAAAAAAATCCACAAGCCATGAAGTCGTGGATCAGCACAAAATGTATATATCAACAAGTCCACAAAACTGCTTGTTGAAAGCCCAAGAATTCTGCCGCGACCCCAGACGGATTTGTCTCTATACAGAATGGCACATATTCACTCAGAAGGCAGACAAAGAAATCAAAGCCGTCCTGTCGTGGGTAACCAAGTCTACCAAAATATCACAGACTAGAAACTTCCTCCAATGGCCAAGCTCCTCTAAAAAAGCGCATAGATCGTTGGCAAGGCAGATCAGCTGCGGAGGAGATAGTAGGCACCACTGGTGGTGGAGGGCCGACGTCAAGAACAAGTGGTTTCAAACAGGTTGCATGCCAATCGAATCCTCTACAAAGCACATCTCACCAATCAATGAAGAGAGCTAGCTGACAGACAAATCCGCCTGACAAGATCAGTACGACTCCGTTAACTATTGAAAAGCAATGTGCAAGGATAGAATAGGATCTCGTCCACAATTCTCCAAGCTTCAAAATCCAACAAAGCCTCACATAAAACTGATTGAAACCCTCGTCCTCAATATGCGATCCAAAAAGCCCTCCAAATAGTCTTTGGTACAAAAAAAAATTTTGCCTCAAATTTCAACTATGTCCAAATTGGACAAATTTTGTATGGAAATAGGGGTTTTTGGGTGCTATGAATCCAATGGTGTAGTCCGTTTGGGCTCAAAATGCAGCAAAAAAATTAACCCCCTCAGATCCAATACAAAATGCTAAATGCTCAAATCTGAAAACCAATGTCAGATCTGATGCCAAAGACTCTCACAAACAAAACAAGGGCATGAAGATCTGGAGCTCTGATGCCATGTTGAAGTTGATGAACGATCAACCCCACAGCTCCCAAGAATCACCTGCATGCAAACACCTGTTACAAAGAGAGAGGCAAAAAGCTATGGAGGCAAGAATTGCCAGATCCATAGATGAGACATTCTTGATGAGCAAAGAGAAAGATTGCTATTATCAAAAGTGAATTCTCAAGTTAAGTTTACAATAAGAGATCATCCTTATAAAGGAGATCAAAACCCTAAAAAAGGTCTAACCTAGGTTGCATCAAAATAATTAATAAAAGAAATTAATTATTAGATGCCTAAAGTTTAGCTTAAGCAACTAGAGTTAATTAGGAAATATCTAATAACTCTAACAATTTTAACATTGACCATACCTACAAAACCAAAGGATGTAAGATCTTGTTAAGGTCATGCTGGCTATTAAAGGCATTTCATAAAAAAGATATCAGTAAAATAGCTAGTCCTTTGTATACATTGTTGGCTAAAAAAGATAAATTCATTTGGACACTCGCATGTAATGAAGCCTTCATGTAGCTTAAGAAACTCCTCACCACAACACCAGTTCTGATGTAGAGAGGCACGAAAGAACTAGGGCCAAAGGCACACCCAACTATCCAAACCACCCTACAAGAGTTGACACAATGAAAAACATAACACAAGGGAAACACTGAGGAGAGAGAGAGAGAACATAATGTTTATATATTCATTAGATAATCATCATACATGCCCAGTTGTAAGGCCTTCTGGGTTATGACCAATTGCCAAAAATATACAACTTTTAGATTTATGATTCACCTTCAAGTTCACACTTCCAAGCACATATCCTTATTCCAATCCTCTAAGTTCTACCCATCTACCTAAAACTCAATCCTAGACTTAAATACTTGAGCAACCACAAGTTGGCCCATCACAATATCAAATCTTGCATTAAATGCATGCATAGCCCCAAGTCAACTCACAATAACTACCTATACCAAAAGTAAATGCAACAAAGGTTGGTCCAAACTAGAACCAGACACAAACTACTTGGAAAATGAAGACTTCACAAAATACTGGCACTCAACATCTATATGAACTTAACATCCAAAGGAATCACTCAGCAGCTACTACGAACTCGACATCCAAAGGAATCACTCAACAACTACTACAAACTTAGCATCAATTAGGGAGCTCGACATCCACTAAGCATTCGACACCCACTAAGAACTCAACAACAAATATAAAACAAAAGTGTAGGATTACGAGGCAACTCAGGATGTTCCTACATCAGACAACTAGGGATGGAATAAATGATTCTCTAGAATCATTGAGATGTCACATCTTGAGCTGAATCCAACTTAGATTGAGAAATCCATGAAGCATCTTCCATAGGTCTATTCTTCCACTTCACCAGATATTCATAGTAATCTTTTCCTCTTGTGCTCTTACCAACTCTCTAATCCAATATCTATTCAACTTCTTCAATCTGCTTCTTAGGATAATCCTTTGATACAATCATTTCATCATTTGACTCATGATACTTGTATAAATCAACGATATTGAATATAGGAAATATATCAATGTCATCAGGTAACTCAATTTCATAAGCATTTTCACTATCAAACTTCTTCAAGATCTTACAAGGTCCAAACTTCTTCATCTTCAACTTACTATATGTTCCAACATGAAATCTTCATTTCTTTATATGAACCATCACCTCATCACCAACTTCAAAATCATGATGTCTTCTAAACTGATCATCATTCTCCTTATACTTTTGATTACTTTGTTCCAACCTCAATTTCACTTCCTTATGTAAAGACTCCATAAAATCAACAAATTCTTCTCCTGCAACACTTCTCTTTTCTTCAGCAACAACATCCCTCAAATCTAATACTCCTCTAGGCTGCATTCCTATAACAATCTCAAAAGGTGTCTCCTTGTACTCCTATTCATAGAATTATTATATGCAAACTCAGCTTGTGCCAATACCATTTTCCAATTATTTGGCTTATTCCCAACTAAACATCTCAACAAATTACCCAAGCTTCTATTCACAACCTCTATCTATCCATTTGTTTGTGGATGGAATGTAGAATTAAACTTCAACTCAGTACCCATCTTCTTCCACAAAGTCTTCCAAAAGTAACCAATAAATTTATTGTCTCTGTCAGAAATAATACTTCTTGGTAGTCCATGCAATCTTACAATCTCTTTAAAGAAAAGTTCAACAACATGCTCAACATCTAATGTCTTCTTACAAGGTATGAAATGAGCCATTTTAGAAAATCTATCCACTACAAAAAATATGGAATCATACCCCTTCATTGTCTTAGGTAATCCAAGAACAAAATCCATACTGATGTCACTCCAAGGTTTCTCAGGAACAGTAATAGGTGTATAAAAACTAGTATTCTAACTTACTCCTTTTGCAACTTGACAAACTCCAAAACTCTTTACAAATTTCTAAACATCCTTATACATTTATGGCCAATAATACTTCTCCTTCAGCAAGCTCAATGCCTTATCAATTCCAAAATGTCCAGCCAATCCACCACTATGCTTTTCCTTGATCAATTTCAACCTTATAGAACTTCTAAGAATAAAAAACTAAATATCTTTGAACAACATACCTTCTTGAATGAAATATTTATCATACTTATGTGATCTATTAGATTTGGTACTTTGCACTCTCTCCACATCTCAAAAAAATTAGGGTCAGTATCATACAATTTTTTCATTTTATCAAAACCAAGAACTTCAACCTTCATCTTAGTCAATAAAGAATGTCTTCTGCTCAATGCATCAACAACTCTGTTAGTAACTTTACTCTTATGCTTGATCACAAATGTAAAATTCTGCAAGTACTCAACCCACTTCATATGTCTATGATTCAATTTATGTTGACTTCCCAAGTATTGTACAACTTTATTATCAATATACAACAAAAACTCCTTAAGAATCAAATAATGCCTCCACTTCTTCAATACTTGGACAATGGCATAAAATTCTTGATCATACACATAATACTTCTTTTTAGCATCATTCAACTTTTCACTAAAGAAAGCAATAGGTTTACCTTCTTGACTTAGTACAACTCCTATTGCATTACCACTTGCATCACATTCAACTTGAAATACCTTATTGAAATCAGGCAAAGCCAATATAGGTAACTTAGCAACCTTTTGTTTCAAAATCTCCATGAATAGAGAGCTTTGAGCCACCATTCGAGACCTCATTTTTGAAAAATCTTGGATATAATGACTCATACAAGTGTGCCCACATTTTAAGCATACAACCCATTTTCCTGAGGGTGATAAGGACTGGATTTCTGGGGCCTTATGATGTATTCTTTCATAAGTTCAATGATCAAATTTGATCTAAACTGGGCTCCTTCATCTGTGACAAGTTCTCTAGGAACTTCCTAGCGTGTGAATATTTTCTCATATAAGAATTTAGCTACTTTCTCATCGCTTGCATTTTTCATTGCCCTAACCTCCACCCATTTAGTTAAATAATTTGTGCATACTAAGATATAGGATTTTCCATTTGATGGTGGATCAATTGGACCTATGAAGTCTATACCCCACTTGTCAAATGGTGTTACAACAATTTATGGATTGAGTGGCATCTCATCTGACTTGGTTGGTCAGCCCATCCTCTAGCATTTGTCACACTTGGTTGTATAATTTGTTGTATCCTTATGCAATGTTGGCCAATAATATCCTATTATAAGTACCTTTAGTGTTGTTCTTTTTCCTGCAAAATGACCTCCACATGGTTTGTTATTATAGGCATGTAGTATGTCATATATATCATCCTCCTTGACACATCTCCTCATGATATGATCTGATCTAGTATATAAGAGATTGTTATCTATCCATAAATAATGAAAAATTTTCTCTATGAGCTTCCTCATGTATTTGTGAGAGAAGTGTGGGGGCATTTTATTTGTAGCAAGATAATTTGCTATGTTTGCATACCATGGTGTATGAGATGCTATGTGGAAAAAATGCTCATCTGGGAAGGTATCTTCCATTGGAGTCGAATCTTCATCAGCAATGTATAGTCTGGACAAATAATCAGCAACTACATTGGACTTGTTTGGCTTATCAACAATGGTAATATCAAACTCTTCCAACAACAAGAGCCATCTTGCCAATCTACTAGTTATAGCAAGTTTGTTCATTAAGTACTTTATAGGTTAGTCATGGTCAGTATGAACAAAAATAGGATATCTAGTTACATAATGTCTAAATTTGTTCAATGCATAAACTACAGCTAAAAGTTTTTTCTTAGTTACTGTGTAGTTTAGTTCAAGACCATGGAAGATTTTACTAGTATAGTAGATTGCATTTTCAAGGTTAGCAATCTTTTATCCTAATATAGCACCAACAACATAGTTTGATGCATCAGTATGGACATGAAATGGAATTGACCAAACTAGTCCCTTCAGAACTTGATGCAAGAGCATCTTAGGTTGCCTTGTAATCCTGCATTTTTGTTCATTCAGCTAGTTGTTGCCAAGTTCTAGCTATTGTCAAGCACTAGTTTTGTAGTTGTTGCCAAGTTCTTAGTGGGTTTTGAGTGCTTAGTGGATGTTAAGCTCCCTAGTTGATGTCGAGTTCATAGTAGTTGTCGAGTGATTCTTTGGATGCCAAGTTCATAGTAGCTACCAAGTGATTCCTTTGGATGTTGAGTGAATGCAGATGCTAAGTGCCAGTATTTTGCAAAGTCTTCATTTGCCAAGTAGTTTGTGTCTGGTTCTAGTTTGGACCGACCTTTGTTGCATTTAATTTTGGTATAGGTAGTTATTGTGAGCCAAATTTTGGTTGCGCATGCATTTAATATAAGATTTAATTATGTGATGGGTCAACTTGTAGCCACTCAAGTATTTAAGGAAGTCTAGGATTGATTTTTAGGTAGATGGGTAGAACTTAAAGGATTGAAATAAGGATATGTATCTGAAAGTGTGAATTTGAAGGTGGATCGTGAATCTAAAAGTTGTATTTTTTTGGAAATTGGCCATAACCCAAAAGGCCTTATAGCTGGGCATGTATGTTGATTATTTGATAAATATATAAACATTTTTTTCTCTCTCACCTTGGTGTTTCCCTTGTATTTTTTTTTCTATTGTGTCAACTCTTGCAAGGTGGTTTGGATAGCTTGGTGTACCTTTGGCCCTAGTTATTTCATGCCTCTCTACATTAGGTGGTATCAGAGCCTAGTTCATCCTTGTAGTGATTGGATTGTGTAGAACTCTAAGTGAATTGGGTTGTAGGGTTGCAGATCTATGCATTTGACCTATAACTTGTAGAGGGTTACGATCTTGTAGGAACCAAATTTGTAAAGATGGTTCATGGCAGAGGAAATGTTGATAATGCTATATTGGATCAATTGAGACAAATTGTAGCCAGATTAGATGTTGTGGAGACAGCCCAAAGTAGAGGAACACATCTTAATGATGTAAGTGATGATGAAGCAGTAGCACCAAACCCTAATCTAGAACCTAAAGAAGATCAAGATGAGGAAAGATTGTTGAGAGTATTATCTAGGGAACATTTGAAGCCTATTGTAGAATTTGTTCCTTATGATGGAAAATTGGATACCAATGATGTGTTAGATTGGATCTTGGATATGGAGAAGTTCTTTGAGTATGAAAACACTCCTAATAATAAGAAGGTGAAGATTGTAGTTACTAGACTAAAAGGTCATGCTTTATTGTGGTGGGAGCATTTGCAAACTTATAGACAAAGGAGAGGAAAGGAGAAGATCAGAACTTAGGTGAAGATGGTGAACAAGGTAAAGAACAAACTCCTTCCTACTGATTACTAAGTTATCTCGTTGAGAAAGATGCAAAATTTGAAACAAAGAGACATGAGTGTGAAGGAGTATACTAAGGAATTCTATAGATTGGACATCAGATCTGGACATGTGGATGATGATGTTGAGAAAATTGCAAGGTACATAAATGGATTGAGATCTAGAATTCAAGATGAAATAAGTTTTGTAAAGTTGGAAAGTGTGGAAGAAGCATATCAATATGCCTTGAAAGCTAAGGAGATCTTGGAAAAGAAGCATGAACAAAGACAAAGAGGTAGAGGTGGTAGATTCTAGAGAGGCAGAGGTAGATCTTATGGAGAAGGTGGCAAGTCTAACAATTTTGTGCAAAATAAGGGGAAATCTAAATGGAAGAATGATGACGAAGGCAAGACTGAGTGAAAAGGTGGTGATTCTTACCAAGGAGGTATTGGTTCTTATCGAGGAAGAGGTAATTCTTATTCTAGAGGTGGTTTTCATGGTAATTGTTTCAGATGTGATAAAGAAGGGCATAGGTCCTTTGAATGTAGATCTTCTAAAAGTAGGCAAGGTAACAGAAATGTTTTGATTCGAGGAGACATTAAAAGTTCACCTAGTGGACCTAAGGCTGGGGAAAATTTGATGGTGAGAAGAACCTTATGTAATAAGGGAAGTAATGAGGAACCCATTTTGAGAAGAAGTCTTTTAAAGACTAGATGTAAGATGGTTGGAAAATGTTGCAAAGTGATCATTGACAGTGTAAGTTCTACAAATTTGGCATCAAAGGGGTTGATTACCAAGTTGCATTTGTAGAGGTTGAAATATCCCAAACCTTATCATGTTTCATGGATCAAAGATGAGCATAAGATATTGGTAAGTGAGCAATGTATTGTGAAGTTAAATATTGGACATTACTTTGATGAAGTGATTTGTGATATTATACCTATGGATTTTTGTCATATGTTGTTGGGTAGACCTTGGCAATATGATAGATATGGTGTACATGATGGAAGATTGAATCAATATACTCTTTGGGCGAATGGAAAGAAGCAAATATTGTTGCCTTTGATTGAAAGTCTAGATGAGGTTAGTTGTACTGCAATAAAAGTTTGCATGGTTAATGGAAAGTAATTTGAAAAGGAAGTAAAGAAGAATCAAGTTTTTTTTGCTATAGTTCCTAGAGGACCAAGTGTTGGTAGTAATGATCGAGTGTTGGTAGTAATGACCGAGTGATAGCAAATAGTGGTAGCCGAATACTAGAAGAAATTATTGAGTTTTTGAATGAGTATAAAGAGATTGTTGCAAAAGATATACTTGATGGTTTACCTCCAATAATATGTATAAGTCATTGTACGGATCTAATTCCTGGAGCTAGTTTTTCGAATAAAGCACCATATAGATTAACACCTACAGAGAATGAAGAACTTAACAGACAAGTGCATGAGTTTTTGGAGAAAGGTTTGATCAAAGAAAGCTTGAATCCATGTGTTGTACCTATTGTATTAGCACCTAAGAAGAATGGAGAATGGAGAATGTGTATTGATTCTAGAGCTATTAACAAGATCACAATGAAATATAGATTTCCTATGCCAAGGATGAATGACATAATGGATTGTTTGAGTGGAGAAAAGTATTTTACCAAGATTGATTTAAAGAGTGGCTATTATTAGATTAGAATTAGAGAAGATGAGTGAAAGACCATTTTCAAGACAAAAGATGGTTTGTATGAATGGTTGGTTATGCCTTTTGATTTGACTAATGCACTTAGTACCTTCATGAGATTGATGAATGAAGTTCTGAAAAGATTTTTGGGTAAGTTTTTGATTATTTATTTGGATGACATTCTAATATTTAGTAAGACTCGGGAAGAAGATCTTGAGCATATTAGACAAATATTGCAGAGGTTGAAAGAGGAAAAGTTGCTGATTAATCTGAAAAAGTGTTCTTTTATGCAAGAGGAGATTGTGTATTTGAGATTTTTTATTTTAGCTGATAGTTTGAAGATGGATCTTGAGAAGGTTAAAGCAATTTTGGAGTGGCCTACACCTAAGAATGTGGGTGAGGTAAGACCATTTCATGGTTTGGCTAGTTTTTACAGGAAGTTCATAAGAAATTTTAGTTCTGTTTTTGTAGAAATTTTAGATGTGATAAAGAAGGTCATAGGTCCTTTGAATGTAGATCTTCTAAAAGTAGGCATGGTAACAGAAATTTTTTGATTCAAGGAGACATTAAAAGTTCACCTAATGGACCTAAGGCTGGGAAAAATTTGATGGTGAGAAGAACCTTATGTAATAAGGGAAGTGATGAGGAACCCATTTTGAGAAGAAGTCTTTTCAAGACAAGATGCAAGATGGTTGGAAAATGTTGCAAAGTGATCATTGACAGTGGAAGTTCTACAAATTTGGCATCAAAAAAGCTAATTACCAAGTTGTAGTTGCAGAGGCTAAAATGTCCCAAACCTTATCATGTTTCATGGATCAAAGATGAGCATAAGATATTGGTAAGTGAGCAATGTATTATGAAGTTAAAGATTGGATATTACTTTGATGAAGTGATGTGTGATATTATACCTATGGATTGTTGTCATATTTTTTTGGGTAGACATTGGCAATATGATAGATATGTTGTACATGATGGAAGATTGAATCAATATACTCTTTGCGTGAATGGAAAGAAGCAAATATTGTTGCCTTTGATTGAAAGTCCAGATGAGGTTAGTTGTACTGCAATAAAATTTTGCATGGTTAATATAAAGTAATTTGAAAAGGAAGTAAAGAAGAATCAAGTTTGTTTTTCTATAGTTCTCAGAGGACTAAGTGGTGGTAGTAACGATCGAGTGATAGCAAATAGTGGCAGCCGAATACTAGAAGAAATTGTTGAGTTGTTGAATGAGTATAAAAAGATTGTTGCAAAAGATATACCTGATGGTTTACCTCCAATAATAAGTATAAGACATTGTATGGATCTAATTCCTGGAGCTAGTTTTCCAAATAAAGCACCATATAGATTGACACCTACAGAGAATGAAGAACTTAACAAACAAGTGCATGAGTACCACTAGTACATTTGGACCCAATTTTCGACCAAGGTTTGTCGCTATTTTTCTCATTGAAATTTTGACCAAATTGCAAGTTGGTCAAAATTTTGACAAATACATTCGTCAAAATTTTTACCAACCTACAATTTGGTCAAAATTTCTACAAGAAAAATAGCGACAAACCTTGGTCAAAATTTGACCAAAATTGGTAAAAAATTGGGTCCAAATTTACTAGTGTAATTGTTGGAGAAAGGTTTGATCAGAGAAAGCTTGAGTCCATGTGTTCTACCTATTGTATTAGCACCTAAGAATAATGGAGAATGGAGAATGTGTACTAATTCCAAAGCTATTAACAAGATCATAGTGAAATATAGGTTTCCTATACCAAGGATGGATGACATAATGGATTGTTTGAGTGGAGAAAAGTATCTTACCAAGATTGACTTAAAGAGTGGCTATTCTTAGATTAGAATCAGAGAAGGTGATGAGTGGAAGAATGCTTTCAAGACAAAAGATGGTTTGTATGAATGGTTGGTTATGCCTTTTGGTTTGACTAATGCACTTAGTACCTTCATGAGGTTGATGAATGAAGTTCTGAAAAGATTTTTGGGTAAGTTTGTGATTGTTTATTTGGACAAAATTATGATATTCAGTAAGACTTAGGAAGAAAATCTTGAGCATATTAGACAAGTATTGCAGAGGTTGAAAGAGGAAAAGTTGTTGATTAATTTGAAAAAAGTGTTCTTTTATACAAGAGGAGATTGTGTATTTAGGATTTGTGATTTTAGTTGATGGTTTGAAGATGGATCTTGAAAAGGTTAAAGCAATTTTGGAGCGGCCTACACCTAAGAATGTGGGTGAGGTAAGATCATTTCATGGTTTGGATAGTTTTTACAAGAAGTTCATAAGAAATTTTAGTTCTATTTTTGTAATGCTATGACTGAGACAACGAGAGGGGATAAAAAGGAATTCAAGTTGACACATGGAGCTAATAAGAGTTTTGATGCCATAGCTTATAAAATAAGGTGTCCCTAGAAGCTCACAGCCTTGCCACAAACTAGGTCAAACTAAGGGCCTTCTTGTCTTCTTCTCTCATGCATCCATGGCTTCCATCATGATGATCCATCTTTTCATTTTCATATTAGCTTAGAGTCATATTTGTTTTCATAGATTAATATTGCATTGCTATTTCCTTTCATAGATTAGGTTTCTTTTCTTGCATTGCTTTGCATTGTCATCATTTAGATTAGTTTTCATTTTCATTTACATGCATATTTTGATCCTTGAATCTCTTGTTTCATGGTGTACTTGCATGGGCACAAACTAGGTCAAACTAAGGGTCTCCATTCCCTAGGAGTATTCATTACAAAAAGTGTCAAGACAATTTAAAGCATTTTTGATATTTTTTTCATCTTCAAGAAGAGTAAGAAAAGAATCATCAGCAAAATGACCATTGACTAACTGGGAGGAAGAATCAGGCAAGGAAATGCCACGGACCAGCCCTGAAGACACAGAGTGAGCAAGTAAATAACCAAAACCTTCAGCAGCAAGGACATAAAGCGTTGGAGCTAATGGACAACCTTGTTTGATGGAGCGAAAAAGTCCAAAAGCTTCAGATTGCGAATTATTGATGGTGATGCAAGCATTAGCATCACCAAAGAGCATCTCCACGGACTGAAGGAAATTGGGACCAAAACCCAGAGCCTGGAGCATAGCCAAAATGAAAGGCCATTCAATGCGATCATAGGCTTTAGCAAAATCTATCTTTAAAAAGATAGCTTGCTGCTTGGACTTATGGGCCCATTCCATACCTTCTCAGACAGCAATGATGTTGTCAAGAATATACCTGGATTTGATGAAGCTAGTTTGTTCAGGTCGCACAATTAGAGGAAGCATATGGCGGATTTTGAGAGAGAGCGCCTTAGCAATGATCTTATAAGACATATTCAGGAGGGTGATGGGCCTCCAGTTGCAGATGTCCTCAGGATCACCAACTTTAGGTATGAATTTAATATTGCCTTTATTTATGATCGCTCCTAAGCTTTTAGAATGGTATGCTTCAAGATAGACTTTGTATAGATCAAGACCAATTTGCTCCCAAAGATGTTTGTAAAATTCACAGGGAAATCCATCACACCTAGGGGATTTTTCATCTACCATGGAGTAAACTGCCTCTTTAAGGTTTCGGAGGGAAAGAAGTTGCTCACAGAAAGTGCGTTGCTCAACCGTGAGGCGGTTTGGAGTAACATTAATACACTTTCTGAGAGCCTACTCCTGAGCAACCAAATGGCCCTGCGAAGCAAAAATGTTCTCATAGTGAAGAACAAAAGCTTGTAGGATGTCTGGCAGACTGGAAAGAACATCAGTTCCCTGTTTTATCTTTTTAATCCCAATATTGGTATGACGGGCTCGGAGAGCCTGGAAGAACTCCTTTGAGGCTTTGTCGCCAACCTCCAACCAGTGGAGACGGGCTTTGATTTGAGCTCCTCGGGCAGCATAGTTATTAGCAATTTGCTTTTCATGGCGTAGCTTGGCAAGCTGAAGTTGAAGATCCACATCAAAGTGGTCGAAGGTGAGCACTTCAGAGGCTTTTTTGAGGGCAAGGGTGTTGGCTTCATAAGATCGTCTTCTGAAAATTGCCAGCTGATGCCCGTAGATGCGCAAAAAATGAGTCATTCTGGTAATGGCATCATTCCACCATTGAATCCAACCTCGATGGGAATGTGGACGTGGTTCCAAATTCCAGACACGTTGTATGTGGGAGATGGTGGAGGCATGCAATAGCACAGACGTGTTGAGGAAGAATTGAGACTTAACCACTTTGGGGACAACTATTTGCCAAGAAATGCCAAAATAAATGGGATAGTGGTCTGACAATGTCACATCTGTTAGGGGAATGACAGATAGATCACGGTCTTCAAAAAAATAAAAAAAAGATTGCGTCAAGATCATAGCACGATCAAGACGTTTCAATATGCGGTCAGGACCGACTCAAAAATTGGACCAAGTGTGCCAAGCCCCATTATCATGACAGCGACTAGTATTGGGATCAAAGAGGCCCAATTTATGACGCATGTAAAACCAAGCTTCTCTTTCCCCAGCTGTCCAACAGAAGGCAGAATGCCATCTTTGTCAGAGGCCACTTCAACCATATTGAAGTCCCTACACAGGACCCAAGTAGCTGGCGACAGGTTGTCAGCAAGCCAAACCCACATTTGCGCCCTTTCCACAACATCATTGGAGGCATAAACATTAATGACTCCAAAAGAATGATTGTTAATGGAAAGCAAAAGCCAAATAATACGATGTGTGGGGTCAGAACCATGCGAAATAATAACAGAATGAAGGCGAGGTGACAAGAGAGTAACTACACCACCTCGGCCAACTTCATGCTGAGAAGAAAACATGACGCTATCCTGCTAAATGACGCGACATGCAACAGAAAGCATGAAACCAGAAATCTTAACTTCTTGCAAGCAAAGATAATCTAAATTCCCAAGTCTATGACGGGTATCCTGGACATAGAATTTTTTGGGGAGGTCTGTAAGACCTAGAAACATTCCAAGAGAGGAAGTTCATGAAAACTCTTCCATATCATCCTCGTCCTCGAGAGAGGAGTAACTATTCTGCAAAAAGGTAGAAATCGGGTGAAAGTCAGATGGGAAATCCTCTGGACTTACAGCTTGCCGTTTGACCCTTGATATCTTCGCACGTCCAGGAGGACTACGAGAACACCTTGTTGCTTGTGGTACCACGGAAGAGACTACAAGAGGAGAACGAGCCCCAGCCAAAGACGAGGTCCTGGCGGCTGCCTTAATCCCCTGCGAGCCAGCAGGGTTTGAAACCTGCAAAACGAAAACAAGTGCAACAGAAGCCGCTAGCGTCTCCACGCTAGCAGGCGTTGACACTTTGGTAGAAGCAGGAGGAATCGTGGTAACTACCGCATAGGATGGCTTGGGCGCCAAAGGATTCAAGGTAGGCTTGCCTTTGCGCCCAACAGTAACCCATTCTTCTTTTTTTCCTTCGACCTGCTTGACAGGCGTCGCTTTAGGCTGGGGTTTGACCCTAGGTGTGGCCAAAGGGAAATCCCTGATCTTGTGTTCCATAGACTGGCACCTATAACAGGTGTTAGGTAGGTTTAAGTAAAGCACCTTCTGTGCGAAGGTTTGAGTGCCAATCTGGATTTCCACAGAATCCTTGAGATCTTTAGAAAGATCAACTTCAATGCAAACACACCTCTGAGGGCGAGCATTAAAAAATTTCTTTGGCTCCTTGGTAACAACTTTGCCAAGGGCTTGGGAAATAGACTCAATAAAAGGCTAGAAGGGCAAGGGTAGACCTTGAAATTTGACCCAAACAGGAACCCTAAGCTTTTTATCATCCGAGACATAGAAGTCTCGGGACCATTTTTGAAAAACAAGCAGAGAGGAACGCACAGACCAAGGGTCATTGGTAAAAACCACGTCAGCTTGTGACGGGTTAGCAAAGTGAAATAAAAAAAACCTTTGGTAAGGTTTTGCACAACGTCAAGGCGGACGCCATGAGGAGTCCAGCTTTTGTTGACCCATTCTCTGAGCATAGCTTCAGGGGGAGTCTTACCAACAAAATACCCTATCAAGGTATGTTGTTCTAACCAGTCACATGCGGCATCAAATTCTTGCAAAGGAAGGACAATATCAGGCTTACCTTGTGGAAAACCTTTGGGACAAACTTGCGCGGGCGTTTGTTCGGTGGCGGCGCCATGGCAGTCCGAAGCAGCAGCGTGAACACCAGAAACAACTGGTTCACCGCTGGCCGAAGCCATTATATCCTAACATAAAGCTCCCGCAGTAAATGCAGTATGACAAGTGCTGACAGAAGGGGAATGCAAGCGAAAGGCCGTACGCAAAATAAATTGAAAGTTTGCATGAAGCAAGAAAACCCTAGCAGAGCGAAAAATATTCACTCACCGTTATCACCCAATGATGAAAATTTTGGTTACAAGAAAGGTATTATTTATCCCATTTTTCATTGACCAATGCAAATAAAACCCCTAAAACATTGCAATGCATTGTTTAATAAAAGTTCACAAATTAAAACAAAGGAGCAAAGAGTAATAGAGACCAACACCTTGTAAGTAAGCCACAATAATTTAAGGTAAAACAACATTTTGGACTGAGATTAATTGTAGAATAAAGGAATAGCCCTGTTAAAATCGTGGAAAATTTAGAAGTTTTACCAGAGGGAGAAATATTTGCTTCCCTTAATAAAAATAGACTACACAATGCATCTATATGATGAAGTTTTTACTGGAAAGTAATTTCTATTGTTTGATAGATGCTCCAATTATGGATGTGTGAAGAACCTCCTTATAGCAATATCGTGAGAATGCTCGAAATAACAGAATACAAAGTGATAGCAGAACTCATAATGAATCTACTGATCGCAGGCCACTTCGAGGGGGTAACCTCCTTTGAGCAAGCTCAATACAATAAATTCGTCCGTGCCCATCAAGGGCCTCAACCTATTCTTATATACTGAGTACGATCTAGAAAAGTAATACTACCTATGCATGTGGGATAATAAAATATACTCACGGGACGACTTACAAAGCATATGCGTCCAACAACACTACTCTAACAAAATAAATAGAAGGAACACACAGGTTCCTAACATCCCCTCTCCCTTAGAAAAAAGCTTTGTCCTCAAGCTTAAGGTGTGGAAATTGTTGTTGAATCTGAAGAAGGGGTTCCCAGGTAGCATCCTCTGGTTGCATGCCATGCCACTGAATCAAGACCTCAGAGATGGAGCGAGAGCGAAGTTGGCGAGTGCGCTGGTCAATGATTGCCACCGGCTCCAGGATAATGGATCCTTCCGTATCCATTTCAGGGAGAGTAGTTTGTGCTCTGACAGTGGTACCCAGAACTTTCTTTAGACAAGCAACATGAAAGACTGGATGAATGCGGGAAGAAGGAGGAAGTTCCAGTTTATAAGCAACTGAACCAATCTTCTGCAGAACCTTATAAGGCCCATAAAATTTTGGGGCCAGCTTATGACGCCCTTTCAGCTTTAGGGAGGATTGTTTGTATGGCTGTAGACGAAGAAAAACCATATCCCCAACTTGAAATGAGCGCTCAGAACGGTGTTGATCTGCTTGCTGTTTCATCCGATTACGGGCCATGTGAAGATTATCCTGTAAGGTACGAAGAATCTGATCCCTGCTGCAGAGAACTATGTCAACTGCCTGGACTGGTGAGCTGTTGGGAGTGTAGGGAAGGAGCACTGGAGGTGCCTGACCATAGACTGCTTCATATGGAGTCATTTTAGAGGCAGTGTGGTAAGAGGTATTGTACCACCATTCAGCTAAAGGGAGTCACTTGGCCCACTGATGTTGCTGTTCGGAAGTGAAGCAACGAAGATAAGTTTCCAAGCATTTATTGACAATTTCAGTTTGACCATCAGTTTGTGGGTGATAGCCCGAACTCATCTTCAGTTTGGTGCCAGTTTTCTGAAACAGTTCAGTCCAAAAATGACTGGTAAAAGTTGCATCACGATCAGAGACAATGGAAGAAGGGAGTCCATGAAGACGAAATATCTGGTCCATGAAGATTTGTGCAACAGAGGAGGCAGTATAGGGGTGGCTGAGGGCACAAAAATGACTATATTTCGAGAGACGATCAACCACAACCAAGATCATTGTCTTGCCACCGGATTTAGGAAGCCCTTCAATGAAATCCATAGAAATATCAGTCCAAATCCGTGTAGGGATGGGCAATGGTTCGAGCAAGCCAGGAAGGAGGGTCGTTTCACCCTTGTGGCGTTGGCAAGTATCACATTCAGCCACCATCTGTTGAATCGTCTGTTTCATCCCTTTCCAAAAGAAGTTTCTCCTTGTTCGCTCATAAGTTTTGAGGAAGCCTGAGTGCCCTGCTGAAGGAGAAGCATGGAGTTCATAAAAAATAGCCTGATGTAGAGCTGGGTTCTGAGGAAGCACTAGCCAACCCTTGTATCGAAGAGAAGCACCATCCCAAGAGTAATGTGGTATAGCAGAAGGATTATTGGCTAGCTGGTGAATGATTTGAGATAAAGAAGAGTCACTGTCATAGCCCTGCTGAACAGACGCTAACCAATTGGGAATGGGCATAGAAATAGCGAAAAGGGAAGCTTGATTATCAAATGTGCGAGAAAGAGCATCTGCCACAATATTCTCCTTACCCTTCTTGTAGGTGATCTCATAATCATATCCCATGAGTTTGCTGACCCATTTCTGTTGTGTAGGAGAGGATACCCGTTGTTCCAGGAAGTATTTCAGACTTTGGTGATCGGTTCTGATGCAAAAATGACTCCCTAAGAGGTATGGCCGCCACTTCTGTACAGCATGCAAAATAGCCATCATTTCTTTTTCATAAGTAGAGAGGGCTAGATTCTTACCAGAGAGGGCTTTGCTAGTGAACGCAATAGGATGGTCATCTTGCAAGAGAACAGCACCCAATCCATTGCCGCAAGCATCACTCTCAATAGTGAAGGGTTTGGAAAAATCTGGCATCGCGAGAACAGGTGTACTGCACATAGCCTGTTTCAGTTGTTCAAATGCAGTCTCAGCAACAGGGGTCCAGGAGAAGGCATCCTTTTTTAACAGAGCTGTCAATGGTGCTGCAATTTTCCCGTAATCTTTGACAAACTTGCGGTAGTAGCCAGTCAACCCCAAAAAACCCCGAAGGCTCTTGAGAGTTTTAGGATGCGGCCAAGTTTTCATGGCATCTATTTTTGTAGGATCCACCCGCACTCCATGGTGTGCAACAATATGCCCGAGATACTCCACTTCCTCCTGGCCAAACACACATTTAGATAGTTTTGCACAGAGTTGATGATCAGAGAGAAGTTGCAAGACAAGCTCCAGATGATGGAGATGCTCAGCCCAAGTTTTGCTATATATGAGGATATCATCAAAGAAGACCAGAATGAATTTCCAGAGGTATGGTCGAAATATGTTATTCATCACTGCCTGAAATGTTGAAGGAGCATTCGTGAGGCCAAAGGGCATGACTAAAAATTCATAGTGACCATCATGTGTGCGGAAGGCAGTTTTAGGTATATCCTCCTCATTAACTCGAATTTGATGATACCCAGAACGAAGATCTAACTTGGAGAAAAAATGAGCCCCATGAAGTTCATCAAGAAGTTCATCAACAACTGGAATGGGAAACTTGTCCTTTATAGTGAGATGATTAAGTGCTCGGAAATCAATGCAGAGTCGCCATGACCCATCTTTTTTGCGAACAAGCAGAACTGGAGAAGAAAAGGAACTGGTACTAGGGTGAATAATACCTTGCTTCAGTAAGTCACGGACAAGTATCTCGATTTCGGTCTTCTGATGAAATGGGTAGCGGTAGGGCCTGATGTTGGGCGGAACACTGCCAGGAAGGAGCTGAATACGGTGGTCCTCTGGACGAGAAGGAGGTAATCCCACAGGTTCAGCAAATACACCAGAATACTTGTCCAAAATGTGTTGGAGATCGGCAGGAGTGCTAGAGACTGCTGATGGCTGCATCTGAATGGAATGGAGCTGAGCGATGACACCATGTGAATTCTTCTTAAGAAGTTTTTCCATACGGTGTGAACTGATGATGCTGAGAGACCCTGGTTGTAAGCCTTTCAAAGTGTGTTGGTGCCCCTCGGCTGAAAACTGCATCCAAAGTTCAGCAAAATCCCAGAGAATGGGGCCAAGAGTGCGTAACCATTGGGCACCCAAAACCACATCACAGCCACCTAAGGGTAAGGCAAACATGTCAGAGCGCATGTTATAATCTCCAATAGAGAGACGCACATTGCGACATTTCCCTTTACAAGGTAAAGTGCCCCCATTGGCAATCATGACTTCAAAGCTAGAGCAGGGATGGATAAAGCAATCAGCCTGTTTGGCTATTCGTGGATCAATGAAGTTATGAGTGCTACCAGAATCAATGAGTATATTAAGAGGGATCTTCTTGAAGAAACCCTGGACCCGCATGGTTTGTGGAGTAGTGACTCTTGCCAAAGCATGGACAGATATCTCTGGTGGAGCTTCTGGTGAAGGAGGTTCAGGCTGGTGAGGCTCAACCTCATCATCCACTGTTTCCTGAGCATCTACATATTCTTCCAGTTCCGGTGGAGAATCCACATCCAAGAGATAGAGCTTTTGCTGAACACATCTATGGCCCCGAGACCATTTCTCATCACAATTATAACAAAGCCCTTTGTCTCGCCTGACTCGCATCTCTGTTTCAGACAAGTGCTTGATCGGAGTAGTTCTGGGAGTTGGTATGGCTGGAGGGTTGTGAGAACCTGTATTTCTGAATGGAACAAAATTAGATCTGGAGCATTGTAGAGCACTAATCTTGTCTTCCGCTAACTTAGCCAACCCAAGGGCTTCCATCATTGTAGTAGGTCGAAACATTTTGACTTCTGAGCGAAGTGCATCCTTCAGACCACTGACAAAACAACTACGGAAGAATTCATCAGACAAGCCCTCTGTGTAATTAGCTAATTTTTCAAACTCTGTCTGGTATTCTCTTACAGTGCCTGTTTGACGCAGTTTAGTGAGTGCTCCTGTGAAATCATCAAAGGAACTAGGGCCAAAGCGCTCCAAAATGAGGGTGCACAATTCTCTCCACGTTGGGCCTACATTAGCCTTGATGTACCAACGGAACCATTGAAGAGCTTCATGTTCCAAATGAAAAGATGCAAGGGGGACTTTGTGGTTATCCAAAGTATTATGCAAGCTGAAATACTGCTCTGCCCTATAGATCCATCCAGTCGGATTAGAACCATCGAAGCGTGGAAAATCAAGCTTTGGTCCACGGAAATTGCCAGAATAGGACCCAGTATCTCCTGAATGGTTTCGGCTCATGGCTGACTGCTGAAAGTTAAGACCCAGAATTTTGTCATCCAGATCTTGAAGTTTGGTTTTGAGGGATGCAATTTCCTCTTCCATGATTTTTGCTCCTGTACGCGTAACAACCATAAAGCAAGGTTTTTTTTTTTTTTTTTTTTTTTTGTTTTGGAATGGGTAGAAGATGAGAAACAAAAACTTTTTTAGTTACGGCAAACTTGGATTTGGGTAAAACTCATATAGGAAATGGGTGTTCGACGGGTGGTGGGAGACTATCTGGGGACAAGGAAAAAAGAAAAATGAGGGTTTCAAGGGTAGGGAGGCGAAATGAGGCGAACAGTCCAAGAGGGATAAGGGAGCAAAATGAGGAATTGAATCTTGTGGCTCAGTTTGGTGGCGATTGGATGAGAGGTGAAAAAGATAGGGCAAACCCTAAAATTAGATAAATGAGGGATTTAGGGCTTTGATATGTAAAATTTGGGGTTGGGTCGCCAAGGAAGGAAGTATGCGAAATGATATTGCAGACGTTCTGCGGAAGTATGAGCAGAAACAGAAAGCAAACAAGGAAGTTACGACTAAAAAACAGAAAAATTTTTACTCTTTTTTTTTTTTTTTTTGAACAGTCGACTTAGAAAAATTCACTCACAGACAGAACAACTGAAAAGAGTTATTGCAATAACAAGAGATATTAGAAGTGAGAGGAACCTGAAGGCCACGACAGAAAAAAAATTTGATGTAATTTCCACCCAGCGAGCCCAAGAGAGTGCTCTGATACCAGATGTGAAGAACCTCCTTATAGCAATATCGTGAGAATGCTCGAAATAACAGAATACAAAGTGATAGCAGAACTCAGAATGAATCTACTGATCGCAGGCCACTTCGAGGGGGTAACCTCCTTTGAGCAAGCTCAATACAATAAATTCGTCCGTGCCCATCAAGGGCCTCAACCTATTCTTATATACTGAGTACGATCTAGAAAAGTAATACTACCTATGCATGTGGGATAATAAAATATACTCACGGGACGACTTACAAAGCATATGCGTCCAACAACACTACTCTAACAAAATAAACAGAAGGAACACACAGGTTCCTAACAGGATGGTAAAGATAGAGACAAGATCATTTACACTTGCAAGCATGGAAATCATATTTTTCAATAAAGAACTTCAATCTGCATCGATTAATTTGGTTAGCAATTAAATTTACTCAAAAATATCACCTATACTGGAATTCATTATGAAAGATGAAATCCTTAATATCAATGCAAATAAATTATCTAGAAAGTTCACTATTTATGACATTTGGCTTCTGAAAAGTGTTCATAACATGCAGCCACTAGAAGTCTTGCCCGATAATCTGAACATGCGCAAGACATCCTAGAGAGCCATTTAGAGTGTTTTTTCTTCTTCAGAATTTTGTGAATAGTAAAATAAAAAGACTATTGAAAAAAAAAGAGAGAGCCAATAGAAAAGTAGAGATTAACATATGATAAATTTTGTTTAATTCAAATTTTACAATATCACAGTTTAAATGACAATGTTTTCTAATTAGGAGATTACCGAGGAAGCAATTAGTTAAAAAGAGTGTACTAAAACTATAGTTTCAGCCTATAGATAGAAGAATGGGACTAACAATTTGAACATCATAAAATTAGTGAGTTAAAATATGCTCCAAAAGAGTTCTAACGTTAAGGCAAAATATGTATTTCATCGAAAATAGAACCCAAATCTGATAGAAAGAGAAATTAGTGAGTAGGTAAATGGAATACAAAGGTAAATTTTTAGGAGGGAAAAGTAAACAACAACAATAACTAAAATTGACCGCTTTTCACTAAATACGACTCGGTGGGACACAACATTAACAGATATAAGATAACAATGATCTGATTCTTAGACATCACACTTATCATACGGGATTAGAGCGAAAGGACTTTCGTGCCCTCGAGATTCTTTTTTCCTGTTCTCTCTTACACGGCTAACGTTCAGATTCGCTTACAGGTCTGCTACATTTTCTGATCATTGTGGGGTTTTCGATTCGTTTCTTACGAGCTGCGTATTTGCCTTCCCTTTTTTCTTTTACCTTGGGATCTTGGTTTAATTTTTATCATCTGGGTTTTGCATTTTAGATAGTTTACGAAATTATCCTTGTTTTCTATCATCTGGTTATTACTTTTTAGGTTGTAATCGAATGTTATATTGCTCAAGTATTATGTTTTAGGTAATTTTTGATCTGGTAATATTTTCTAGATTTTTCTCAATCCGATAATTTTTTTCTAGGCTTTGATCTGGGTACAAGTTTTTTGCGTTCCCTCCACTTCTTGTTTGCAATAGGAGCTCTTGACGCAATCCTCTGAAAGTACCCAGTTGTTGATCTCGACTGCTGTTTATATGTTAATGTTCTTTATGAACGTTTAAAAAACTAGACCTCAAAATTTTGCGGTTATTTGAATAAAAAAAGAAACTCGAGCTTGGTGAAACCCTAAACAGGACTTCAGGTTGATTGACTAATCCGGAAAGGGTTTCATGCGGGTCAACTCATCTGTAGACGGATGATTTGTTTTCATGATTTCAATTCGAAATTTATTATCCTTTTCTACCTTATGGGTTTTCTAGGAAATTTGCGGGTGTTTGGTCCAGAAAATCTAGGAAAGCGGCTTTTATTTGATGTAATCCTTGTCAAGGTCCAGATTGTGTTTTTAATAGAACCCTAGTTTAAGCCTTTTTAAAAAAATGCTTAAATAAGAAAACAAAGTTTTTAAGTTTTTAGCTGAAAACAAGATAAAAAGGTTTCAGATCTCGAGTGAAACCCTGGTTCGGCTTTCATTCAAGCTCCGGCATGACGATCGAATATTCTAGTGGTATCAACCATAAAACCTAGATATTTTTGGTTATGTTAACAGGATAGATTTTGTAAATTGACATTTAGAGGGTAAGAATTTAATAGGATTTACTTTTTTTTTTTCCCTGAAAACTAACAGATAAGCAATCTTTTGAGAATTTCTGGCTGTGCAATCCCTTCGAGATATATTGCAAGTAAGACTTTAGTAGGATTTAGAACAGTAACAAATAGGCAGTCTTTTGGAAATTCCTCCCTGTGCAAGCCCTTTGGGATAAATTTGCCTAATGTTAAAATTCATTACTTCAAGTTTTGTGATGCATTGAGTGTCTAAGTTTTAAACACCTGAATTTGGTTTTATGCAATCATGTACTTCCTAGTTTCAGTTGTAATACTCCAATCACGTGATGCAGTCAGTGTTAAGTTGAAGTTATCGGATTTGTATGCATTTGCAATAATCTTCTAGTCCTATGCTTTTTTGTTTAGTTTATGTTGTATTGTTGAGAAGTGACTTGTTCTAAGAGATCTTACCAGCTCTTTCCAATTGTTTGAAAATTTTAAAGTTGGCGATGATTTTGGGACTGATCTCTGTTTTTAAATTTGCAGGGAATTAATACACTCAAGATTTTTCTGTGATCATATTTAAGATTTGAAGATGAAGCCCTTGTACTGTGGAAACCTAGAGTATGAGGCACGCCAATCAGAAATTGAGCGTTTATTCAACAGATATGGAAGGGTTGAGCGTGTAGACATGAAATCAGGTAAAGTTTATGATTTATATTTTATTCATTTTCTCAATTCACTATTTAATAGATGTGGTAGCATTGACACCTGATCTCTGTTATGAACAGAGAATGTAACAAAGTGAAACTTCAGCTCCAATAATGTGCATGTTTGATCAATCCCTTTATAGAAAACTCAAATATTGTTTGAGTAGGCATCCTGAGGTATATCACGTTGCAATGAACAGATGTATAATTACTAAAGAGAGCTATATTTGCAGAATGCCAAAATTGGATTCAAGAATTTGCTAGTCCGAATACTATTAGTTGTAGAAAAGTATAGACTTTTCAGTGCTGTTATGGTATCAGATTCAAGAATGTGCTAGTTTGAATACTATTACTGTTAGAAAAATATAGACTTTTCAGTACTGTAATGGTTTCACTTTCCTAGTTATTTCATGCTTCCACGGTCAGAGGTACGTTCTCAGGATACCTGTTGTCTGGTTTTGGGAAGGGGTACCATACACCATTGAAACCAATGTGTTTGGGAAAATAGACTAGGTGGTGATTGGGTAATTTTCCAAACCAGTGTTAAGAAATAATATTGGTGCTAATGTTAAAACATATAATTAGCTTAAACTGGTTGTGAGTTTAGGTGAATTTAACAACTATGATCGGTTTGTACTTGGTGGATGGTTTTGGATTTTTTTTTTGGTGTGTGAGAGGACTCTGAAATTGGCCATTTTGCAAATCACAGCCTCTAAATATCCCTGATCCTGTTTGGACGAGCCCATAGTGATTCTGCTTAATGCCACAGGCATTATTTCAGGGTTTAAGAAGCTCGACTTTAAATTGATTTCATTTTGGCAGCACTTTACCATAAAGAGGCAAAGGTTAAACTGACAAGGCATTCAACCATGACAATTAGTAATGAATGTCAAGAATGCACTTTGGGACATGTTTATTGTCAAACTTCCATTTTAAGTGTAATGAGAAACCTTTCTGCTTCATTTCCCAAGGCTTCAAGGTAAGTTTAAGCAGAAATATAATTATTTAAAATGTAGGTCGCTGTACTCAGAAGTTTCTTTGGCGCAGGAATTTTGAAGAGCTTCCATATACACTCTTCTTGGGCCCCTGCCTGTACATATCCTTTCATCAATCATGCCATGGATCTTTAACTGCCAGAGGATCAGCTTCTAGAAACGTTCAACGAAGCTGATACAAAATGACATCCTGCATTTCACCATTTCTTTTCATCCCTCTCATGCCATGTTAATTCTCCAGCTTGAAGCATGCCAAGAGATAGACCCATGACACACCACTACAATCAGAATGGAGCATAACTGGCGAAGGCACTAATCCGATCTGATCGATGACCCTACTCTCACCTTATCCATACCTGACATCATTTAGTTCAACATGCAAGGTCTGTGACTGCTGTTCTTTAACGCAGCAAGTGTTTACACAATTTAGTAGCAGGTGTTGTATATTTTTTCTTTGTAGAAGTCTGTATAGTAAACTGTTATTACTATCCAAAATGAGGCTGTGACCGCAATTCTTTTTGGTCTTTCTATTGAGTTTCTGTTGTTTCATACAGGATATGCATTTATCTATATGGAAGATGAACGTGATGCTGAAGATGCAATACGAGGACTTGACAACACAGAATTTGGGAGGCAGAGGCGTCGTCTGTGCGTGGAGTGGACAAAGGTTCCCTCTTTGTTTATGTTATAGATCTTTTGTTTTTCATAGTTTCAGTTGTTAATGGACTTTGGTATTGTTGGTAATAGTTTTAAATTGATGAATTCTTTTGAAGCTTGTTAAATTGAATGAGTAATTCTTTTTGCATGACAGTAAAACTTATTTCACATAAATTGAATCTTGTACAGCATGGTGAACGAGGTAGTCGCCGTTCTGAAGGTGGTAGGAGGTCTTCTACAAGTTTGAAGCCAACAAAGACATTATTTGTGATAAATTTTGATCCATACAGTACCAGGGTAAGGGATCTTGAGAGACATTTTGAGCCCTATGGTAAGCTGGTAAATGTAAGGATTAGAAGGAACTTTGCGTTTGTGCAGTATGAATCACAAGAAGAAGCAACAAAGGCCTTGGACTCTACAAATATGAGGTACACTAATTAATTATTCTCAAGAAGCAAAGGATTTTTCATTAGTAGCAGGCGCAAAAGTTTTTTCTTTCTTTCTATTTTACTTGTCAAGATTACAAGTTTGACACATTGCTGTTTGGTATGCACAGCAAAGTATTGGATAGAGTAATTACAGTAGAATATGCTCAGCGGGAGGATGGTGATAGAAGAGGTGGTCGTGCAAGTCCTGCACGAAGAGGTGGTTTTGGGAGATCTGGTGGTCGTGAAAGATCTGCAAGTCCTGTATATGGTAGACGTAGGGGCAGTCCTGACTATGGCAGGGCACCAAGTCCTGTATATGCAAGGCGAGTGGAGAGAGGAAGTCCTGACTATGGTAGGGCTCCAAGTCCAATTTATGCAAGACGACCAGAGAGGGGCAGTGCTGATTATGGAAGGGAGGCAAGCCCAGTTAATGAACGGTACCGAAGGTGAGTGATTTTTTCATAGCAGCTGATATTTGTATGATTTAGTTGAACACTATCAACTTTTTGACTAACTATTTTCATATATTTGAACAGTCGATCACCAGTGAGACCATCAAGATCCTAAAGCTACTCTGGTTGAGCAGTCCACCAGATGTTAATGGCTATTGAGTTTGTTGTCATTGTTTGGAGCTTCTTATTGACAGAGTCGAGAAAAGTGGGTTTAAAGTTAAAACACAAATTGCTCACATTGGATAAATAGTTCCGAAAGAATTGGTGGCTGCAACATGTACTGTGCTGTGTTATTATAGTCTACTTTCTAACACATTTACTGAATTATTACTGATATAAATTTTGTTTACATTCTTCTGATTTTAATAGCAAGAGATACTCTGTATTGTTGATTTTGCTGCCAGCATTCTTTATCTTCATCTTTTGGCGGCATAATATTTCTCATGCTTTTGTGGAAAGAGCAGTATTTTCTAAATAATCAACTGGCATGGAATGCAATGAGGAAATAACATGGTTGCTGTATGATGAATTTCTTGAAGCTTGTAGCAACGGTGGGTTACAGTGAAATTTTTTAAATTAGATAACATTTTGTTGGTGGGTGGCTTTCTTTACTAGTGAAATAATAAGCAATAAGTTTTGATTCGGGGTTTATTGGATTATATTTGGAGTGAAGTAGTTACATTGTGAGAACTATGTTGTTGTGGTAGTTTGATATTTTATAGACTGTTACAATGTAATTATTATAAGGTTTTGATATCATAAATTGTGGGTAAGAAGCTAAAAGTATCTTTATGTTATATAATACTTTCTGTCCATGGCACCTTAGCTAATTGATTTGGTTCCTTGCCATAAGAAAAATCATGAGTTTCAGTACACATTCCTCTTACAGTAGGTCTTCACCAAATATCAATGGATTCTCTTACCGTACAAGTGATTTCTTTATTTATCTTGGGGAGAGTCTGATCTAGGTAGTATTGCAGACCAAGTTGTGTGGAGTGATCATAATTGCTTGTGATGAAATACACAAGTGCAGATGATTATGTAGACTAGAGACATTTCTTCTAAATGAAGGTGTTTGGATGGCTGTACAAATAACATTTTATGGTTGGATGGCCGTACAAATAACATTTTATGTTGCCTTTGGGTTGTTTCTATGGTTCTCTAGTATTTCATACCTCAGAAATTGAAGTAACGTTATGCACAGTTTCTTACAGACTTCCTTGAATCCTAGGCAAAATGGCATGTAATATTTTAGTTTTTTAGTACAATGCTTATTTTTCAGTCTTCATGATTATGGAGGAACTCCAAGATCAGCTTCAGCATGCAAACATGGCAATTCTACAACGTACACAGATACCTTGGAAATTAAAATTATGCTATGCACAGTTTCTTATCGACTTCCTTGAATCCTAGGCAACTTGCAGTGGCCAAAATTGCATCTAATATTTTAGATTTTTTCTACAGTGCAAATTGTTTAGTCTTCATGACTGTAGAGGAACTCCAAGATCAGCTTAATCATGCAACATGGTAATACTACAATAAAGTACAAAGATAACCTTGGAAATTGAAATAACATTATGCACAGTTTCTTATCAACTTCCTTGAATCCTAAGCAACTTGCAGGGGGCAAAATTGCACGTAATATTTCAGATTTTTCCTACAATGCTTATTGTTTAGTCCTTCATGATTGTAGAGGGACTCTGATCAGCATAAGCATGCAACATGGTAATATTACGATGAAGTACACAGATGACGTAGTGGCCCATTTCATGCATTTGTAATAGTTTTTTCTGATTGCAAACATTAAGCCTTATCTTCCTTTAAAATCTTATAGAGTTGTTCATTTGACTACTGTATGCTCAAAATTTTGCATTTTACTGAGCTTGAACAGAGATAACAAACAGCCTGCCTGTAAACACTGTTCAGTACATCCTTAAGATGGATGTGCATGATGAGTTCCATACCTTGCTTGACCTTGTATTTGATATCATTATACATGGACCCATGGTCAATATGAGAGGATATATCCAGGCTGTTGATGCATGTTTTATCCAACTACAGCCTAAACATTTAATAATGTGGTCTTGGCAACAATCACCTTCCACCAAGCCAGCTGGAATCAAGCAAGTATTTTCAATTCTTTAAAATTTCAAGTCGGTGCTGGAAACACTTGTTCCTCTGTATACAAGATCTTTCTGAGATCATGTTGACCAAGTTAATGTAACACCAAATTGAAATTGAACCATATCAGCATATGATAATGAAATTATACTTCTTTAGTGAAACTTGCGCAGACTGTACCAGTGGAAACTTGTACCAGCAACAACACAAGCAATGGAATCTCAATGGAAAATCAGGCGAGGGACCATCTATGTGCAAGGATAAGGCTGCACCATTGTAGGACACTTTATTTTTGTTATCTAGATATGAGTGAATTGTTTGGTTGAAGTTCTTTATCATCGTTGTGGCACTGTGGAGTGATGAAAATGGTTCAAATAAATGAAATGTCTTCGAGAAAACTCAAAAAGAAGCCATAGAAATCATCAGTCACCTCTCAAACCTTAATATTTGCAAGGATTGGTGGAGTTTGAGTCAGTTCTGATCATCCCTCTTATATAAGGAGTTAGTCAGTCAACATTGTGACCGAGCTAATCCGTCTAGGTCAAGTGATGTATATAATCAGTTGTCAAGTAGTCTACTGTCATCCTTCTCAACTCACACGCCCTTGGTTGTTTTTTCCCACCTTGTGTCCCTCCCTTACTTTAGTATTAGGATCTCTGTTCTCGTGATAAATTTACAATCTTCCTTCTTAACTCACATGCCCTTGGTTGTTTTTTCCCTCCTCGTGTCCCTCCCTTCCTTAAGTATTAGGATCTCTGTTCCCGTTTGGCTTCCTTTGGTTTCTCTAGTGCCTCAGCTTGTTTTCCTTGGCTCTTTTTGTGTAGGTTTATCAAGTTCACTTGCTTTGTAAGATTTATGCCTTCCCCCTTTCTTCTCTTTGTCTCCTCTTCGTGAGTCCTCTTTTTTGGCTTTTATTTTTGTTTTTTCTCGTCTTAGCCCATGTTTTGAGCCCACACATGCATGTCGTATAGATTTCACATATGTTCTTGGCCCTCTCTCCTACTTATCAGTTGAACTCAAGAGGCTTTCTAATGAATGGTTTATAAGGCACAACACTCCAAGGTTTTGCAAATGGGGTTGCAAGTAGAGTGGGTTTAACCATGGAGGAAACTCCGTAGTTAAGCGCGCTCAAGTTGGAGTAGTATGGGGATGGGTGACCTCTCGAGAAGTCCTTGTGCTTCACTTATGTGAGAATCATCTAGATCCAATGAGTGCTAAGTGTTCCACTTTTGAGAGGTGGATTCATGTTGAATTAATGGAACATAGGTCAATGAGTTTGACTCAAAAACTACACAGTTAAATCCTAACTGCATTATCACAATTTGACTTCTTGTCGAAATTATCTTCGACCTTTATTTTTTTTTTCCTTGCTGTCGCTTGTCTCTACTAGTTATTTGTTTACACTTTCTGGTATTAATGTCTTGAGCTTTTCCCAATTTATATATATCTATCTCCTTTTTCAATAGCTATCTTTAGTTAGTCTTGTTATTCCTTATTTAATTTTTAAAACTATTTAGATTTATTGTTTTTTCACTCCTCACTGTGTATTTTGTTATATTATTTTTCTTATCTTAATCCTCGTCAATTTATTCATTCATAACAATCAATTATCCTTGCTAGTTTAATCATTTTTAACACTCAATTTAAGTCTTTGTTTTTCTGTGCTCTTTTTTCCTTTGTTGGTGCATTGTTCTGTGTTGCCTCGTCTTTTCTTGCGTTAATGTTATTTTTATTATGGTGATGGATTGTGGAGTGGTGTGATACAAAACTTTTTCTTTATGATGTTCTTAGATTGTGGAAACTTGATATCATTCGGAAAGTCTTTACAATTGACATGCTATCATTCAAAAAGTGTTTTACAATTGACATGCTATCATTCAAAAAGTGTTTTACAATTGATATATTTCTTGAGACACTTAGAGTGTGCCATCATTTTGAGGGATTTAGTATCCCATTGATTTCTACAGCCCTCTTTGGTGGCAGGTTTGTTGGAGTATTAGAACACTGATTTTGGATGAGGCCATTGTCCTAATAGATTGCACCGCTGACTTTTTGGAAATTTGAAAAATACAGTAGAATTTTATCAAATTTTCTTGTTTTGGACCCTTAGAGGTCAAAGTAGATTAATTATTATAATATTATATGTTATCGTTTTCTAGATTTGATTAGCATTGTAGTACAACGGTAAACTTGGAGTACTCTTTGTTTAGGAGGGTAGTTTGTAGCTTATGATCGCTAGGGAGTGTGAATGAGGGACTCATGGTGGCTATATATCTTTCACAATTTATTTGAAATTAGATGAACGAGCCTCATGAAATGGGATAGTAACTTAGCAATGGATGACAATAACTTTATGATGCTTGTGCATTACGCTTTCAGTAGTTCCTCCTTTGTCACCAACACTCACCTTCCTCTCTTCTCTTGTCTCAATAGAACTAGTACAAATAGTGGATGACACAAGAAAATATGATTGTGCACTTGATAGAGATAAGATAAATTTATTAGTGTCCAACAAGAGACCAACGAGGGTCTAAGGGATTGGAAACAGTACAAAAGGCAAACGCCAGCAGAGGAAACACCAAACGATGTCTATAGAAAGAACATGAAAGCAAAACAACAAAAGAAGCAAGAAAAAGGAATAACTACAGCTAAGAACTCCTCAAAGGCGAGTAGTCTAAAATGGAAAGATGGACATTAGGGCAATCAATCTACTTTGGAAGGTTGCTTTTGAGGTCTATTAGAGGGACGCCGAGTGTAATATTTGCGAGGTCTCACGGATCCGGTGTGAACTGAGATATTGTAGAGAGGCTACTTTAATCCTTCGGTAGGAATTGTAGGACTAAAGAAAAGAGGTGATGAGCTGCGTAGGGGTCAATGTTGAGCAAAGTTGGAGTTGTATAGTGTGCTTGCGAAGTTGCATGGTCTCTTGAAGATAGAGTGCAAGACAATGTTGGTCAATATATCTGAAGAATGAGGGAAGAGACCAACACTCTCTAAACAAACAATAGAATCTCCCTCAGATCTCATAGTAAATGGAACAACGAAAAATAAAGTGAGACTCGGTTTCGACCTCCTTGAGGGGACAAAGCTTCCTCTTTACCAATTTGATGATCAGTCTGAATACGTAGTCAGTGAGAACCCACCCTAAAAGATCCCAAGGAGATGCGAAGAGTGTGAGTCCAACGATGAGTGAAGTACTAGAGACAAAAGATGATCTCGTCCTGGATATCAAGAAAGTGCTTAGCATAGAAGGCTATGCACGGATGGAGCCCACCTGGGGGATTCCTCCAGGTCGTGATAATGTACTGTTTGTAGATGTCAAGTCTGACATGCTCATTCAACTGCCACTGAGGTGGAAGAAGATGAGCTGGATTGTCAAAAGAAAACTGGAAGGGGGGAAGATGATACAAACTAATACCAATCGAGCCTAAGAGAGCAGAGACCTAGGTGTACTAATAACGAGATCTGTGATCAAAGTCTGAACTCACAACCTCCATAGAGGAACAATAAGCCAAGTAGGAATATCTGTAATGATTGTCGGAGGAATCAGTAAAACTTCGGAGCCAAACTAAAGCAAAGATGGTCCCCAATCTCAAAGGGTGAGCACCAAACTCAGCTAGAACGATGCTGTGTGGTTTGAACTGGTGACATTTGATAATGCGTTGAAGGAAAAGAGTTGGACTCTCTCAACAGAGGCACAATCAGACTCCAAGAGTGAGGGGCCCCAAATAGTAGAGCCATAGAGGATAGTCGGTTTGACGAGGGAGTCAAGAAGAGACATCTTAGTCATGGTATCCTGGAAGTGGTGTCAAAAGCACTGTCACTCAAGAATAACAAGGGAGCCAAGTACCTTGTTGACTATGGACTGCATGGCTGGTCTTTGCTGAATCGAGGTCCAGAAAACTTAACCCCCAAGTAAGTATATGAAGATCCAATCTCAATCTCGGTACTGTAGAAGTAAAAATGGAGATGGGATGTCCTCAAACAATTGAAGACCATAACCCAAGTCTTGCCTAGATTTACAACTAACTCATGTGAGTCACAGAAAGAGGCCAAGCCATCAAGGATTTGTTGAAGACCATCGAGAGAACATGCTGGGAGAATCACATCATCAACAAATAGGAAAATAGAGATAAATACTTGATGTAAATAACAACCATCACCAGGAAGCGAGTAATCACGAAGAAAAGCCTCAAGCTTATCAATGTAGATGCCAAAGAGAGTGGAGGAGAGAGGGCAACCCTATTTCACCTCGATAGTGCTTTGGATAGGATCAGAGAAGCCCTGTGGAGTCCTGAATTTTCCCTCAATGCGCTCGTATAACCTCATAATAACTGTGATAAGAATCTTTGAGATCCTGATGTCTTGAAGACACTGAAAGAGAGCCACACAAGGAACATAGTCGAAAGCTTTGCGAAAGTCAACAAAACAACAATGAACTTTCGTCGGGCTGTGGCGAGGTTCGTCAATAATGGCCTGTAATGTCAAAATGTGATCAGTGGTCTAAAAATTTGAACGAAACCCAGCTTGATCTCTAGCCTGAAAATGTCGCTGATCGAGCTCACTGGACAAGATACCGTTCAACACAGTCACATAGAATTTGGTGAAGGTATGCCCAACCATGATGGTCCAGTAGTTTTAGGGGTCAAAGGTTGGCCCAGATTTATGGATCAGATAGATATGTCATGACCAAGAGTCGGGGAAGCTTACTTAAACCGCTCGATTAAAGAGCACTATAAGAAAGGGACCCTGAACAGAGATACCCAACATGAAGAATTCAACTTGAAATCATTCCTCATCTGGAGTTTTGCTACTGTTTATAACTAAAAATTGCCTCACTAATGTGGGAGAAGGAGAAGAGGTGACAATGGGTGGGGTGGAGGATGAGATGGAGAGGGGGTTGGCTAGGAATATCATAGAGTGTGGAGGTGTGGAAGGCAAGGGAGTGAAGGTCTAGAGTAATGGGTGGGGGGAGGGCGCGGGGTGGCGAGTAAACATGGTGTGCCAAAAGAGCTTTGGGGACTGGAAGAACATGGCACAAAGAGACTTACACTGTAGTAAAGTGAACTTCCATTTCTTATGGCGAAGAAAGCGGTAGTAGTCGAGCCTCAACAGAGAGGAAGAGCAAGAAGTAGTCGGTGGAGCAGAGCGAAGCATGCGATGAAAGGATTTGCAGTCCTCATCAAACCACTGGTTCATGGGGCAAGAGCTGCGAGTGGGGCAAGGGGTGAGGGAGGAGGTGTAGTGGGGAATGGAGAGAAGGGCAGATTCTCACAAGGCAAATGCAAGTGAGTGGAACATGGAGGTGACGTCCTCGAAGTCGGGGAAGGGTACTGGGGGAGAAGTCGTCTAAGGTGATGGATAAAGAGCTTTGTGTCACCATTAGAGAAGCAAAAAGAAGTGCGAGCATGGGGGTAGGGAAGAGGGGGGCAAGAAGAAGCAGATAAGCAAGGAGGAGAAGGTGTCAGGGGTTCCCGAAGGGTGACACTAAGGAGGGCATGATCAACTAGAGGAAGGCGAGAAATGGTAAAGCGGAAAATGAGAGGGATGAAGGAGGTAGTAGAGAGAATGTAGTCAACAACACTAGCACAACCACCATGTGTCCAACAAGTGAAGAGTTCAGATCCAGGAAAGAAAGAGAGTCCATTCAAGATCACTAAATTAGAAGATTGACAAAGCTATAATAAATTATGACCATACCTGGTGAAGGGCCCCTTACAATCCTCGGAGAGTTGAAGCAGATCCACAGAATTAGGATCAGAGGCAGTTGTACACATGGGATCAGACTTGTGATCATGGAGAGGAGGCTGTAGGTCTCTGGTCTGTGCATTAAAGTCTCAAAATAATGATGTCCCCCATGGTAGAGAATTTGGTAATGTGCTCAAGAAGGTCCTCATAGGGGTCCCCACCCTCAGTGCTGTGAACTACATAAAACGAAGATGCTGGCAGAAAGTAACAAACAACGATATAGGTATCTCTATAAAGCAAGGTTCCTTGATCAATGTGAATCCACATGAATCTGGCATAGCTGTCATAGTGAACTAAGGAAATTTTATTGAAAAGGTGGTCTCGAATAAGACGGGCGATCCCACCAGAGCCTCTAACCCCACCAGAGCACTTGACTTTATCTCTAAAAGAGGAGAGCCACTAGTAGCGAAAAATATTGAGAAGAGGACGCATGGGGCTCTCGTGTCTCTGTAATAAAAAGAAGGTCAATAGAACCAATAGCATCATTAAGCCAGGCATAGACCAGAGAATACAATTACCATTCCAACAATTGAGACACAAAGAACATGTGCTCAACTGCTGCTGAGCCATTCATTTGGCCTTAGAGGCTTCCCTTGGAACCCGACTTGTAGGAAAGGTGTTGCGAATTATTGCTTTAAGATTTCTGATGACCATAAATTTATTCTCTTATCTTGTTGCCATAACGAGGGCACGAGCTTGCTTGAGTTCTGCCACCTGTGATTGGGTGAGATCCTCATCTCAATAGATCTTAGGAGAAAGAATAACTTTTTCTTTGCCCTAAGAGCCCGCAACTTGTCAGAGAGGGAGAGGAACCAGATTAAGAGAGTACCATCAGGGCCTAACCAACATCTATCCAGAGTGATGTTTGAAATGTCTAGCTGATCCTTGAGGAAAGAGTATCCAACAATTGAGGGATCATCAATGGAGGAGAGACCATTGACTCATTAGTTTAGTTCACGGATCTCCCTAACCCGCTCATTGTCCATGAACTAACTTCTCAACGTTTGAAAGGGGAGCCTCAATCGTAGAACTGCATAAAGAAGCCCAAGACTTCACCTTTAATTCAATCTTTGTTAACAGTGAAGAATGCCTATCCACGATCTCTGATTGTTTCTCCTTGATAATGTCTAACTCCCTGAGTTGCATGGTAGCAGATTCCAGATTAGCCTTGAGGCTTGTATTTTCAGCAACTAGAGATTGCACAATATCTCGTAGAGTGTGGTTCTTGGATTCCAACAAAGCCAACCATTCTATGATTTTTAACATAGAGTGAAGTTGACTGAGCTACAACACTTTGTGAGACAACATTAGCAGGCTCCACTATAGCCAAGCGATCAACGAGTTGCTGGAGTGTAATTGGATCAGAAAGGGGTGCCATAGCTTATAAAATAAGGTGTCCCTAGAAGCTCACAACCTTGCCACAGACCATGCATTTTGTCAAATAATTTATAGACAACTATGTGATGCACAAACTGTTAAACAGTTGGAACCTGTTTGAAGACGTTGGCACCAAACTAGTCCTTGACAATTTCCCTGTGATAAAAACCTCTAACCTCTAACAAAAGACGTGGAAGGAGTGATTGAGGAGTGGAGCCAGAAGAACAACTACTCTTGATCAAATCATTGCAAAGGCCATTAGAGGGCACACATGCCATGACAAAGGGCAAGCAGAAGGGCACACAGGCTCATGGTAGAATTGGCACACACGGGCTCACGACAGAATCAATCATTTTTTCTACTAGATATCCCTGCAAACAATCCCCTTTGAACGAAATCTTCAACATAGACAAGACAACATTGCCAAATCTTGTTTTTCCATTTCAACCTCCATGTGCAATCTATGGCTCTATTATCTCCTCTTTAGTTAATTTTGGACAAGTTATAATCTCGTGGAATGCATTATCCTAAAGTATGACTTCACCCTTATATAAATACCCCTAAATTCATAATTACAAACATGACAATCACACACCTTAGTCCCTCCATTTTTTCTTCTTTCGAATTCTAAGGGAGAGGACACAATACTTGAACATGTTCCAATGAATGTGATAGGAGTTGTTATCTTAATACCCACACCAACAGAATTAATATCCAACAACTTATCTCGATGATAATATATGCACAAAGAATTAATGCTGATTTTTTTCTATTTTGTCCTGTGATAAAAAAGGACTTTACGAGGACATTAAATTAGAATCAAAACCTTCTTCTAATGACTTAACCAAATTCAAAATAAGTTGCTTTGAATAATGACTTCAATTCCCACACTTGTTGAATTAATATTCAACATTTTTGACATCATTGTGCCAATAGATGCTACTTTAAAGTCATTTTTGCTATTGATGATTATCCATAAATAATTAATACACGTCACTTTTTCTAAAAAAACAACCAATCATTAATGCCACATTAACTACACAAGTATGGGGGTCCTTATTGCACTACAATTCATTTCATCTTTTTTGGGGACTGTTTTGGACACCTTGGCAAAAAACATGATGATGTGGCTTTGTAACCTTAGTTACAAGTAGGGGATTTGTAAAGCTAGCTGCTATAAAAAATTGAAGTGATTTGAAATTTCCATGTAGGATTTTGATAAGCGTGAAGTTAGGACGCTCAACTCCTTGGTGCTCTCTCCTAGGTGTAATAAATTTGAGAAGAGAGGTTATTCCTTGTTGAAAGGGCTCTTTGCATACTTGCTTGTGATTATTGAAGGACATTTAAACAAAATAGGTTGCTGCCCACTATTAGCCTTAATAATTTGAGTTCGACCACCCATTCCCAATTTATCCTCACTACTCTGACCCTCACTGCATTGAAATCATGCAAACAATATTAAAAACATATCATTTCAAGCTTAAGCTTTGATGAAAGATTAAACATGAAAGCATAAAAGGATGTTTAAAGTTACCTCTCACAAACTCTCATTTCTTGAATTGATAATATCACTTACACAAATCCTTCCTACTGCTACTTGAAATAAAAAATCGAAAGATTCAAAACCCTTGCTGTTGCTATTATGAATGAGAGAAATATAGGTTGCCATTTTTTTTTGACATTTAAATGCATTTTGTCATGGATGATTGATTGTCTCGTAGACCGTCGGGTGATGTCTATGATGTTTGCAATTTTTCTTAGGATCTACATTAGTTCTTGACAATTTAGGGTGACGTCCTTTGGTTTTGAGGACATCCCCTACTAATTTTTAGAGATTAGTGATAGGGTAGGGACATCCCTTGGGCATCATCATGTCTCATACTTGTTCTCATATGGGGATGATGGTTTTTAGTTTGGGGGAGTTTCCTTGGATAACATTACATATCACCTAAAAATATTGTATAACTTTAACAACCAAAAAATGAGCAATTGATAAGTAGTGGCAACCATTATAAAAAAGGTGAGGTGGTTGTAGAATCAAGAAAACAACCGAAAGCTACAATAAAAATAACTACAACCTTAAAAGTGTTCATAGATACATGATAAATAGATCTGCACAAAAATCTTAGAACTTGAGAAGTAGGTACATCAAATTTTCATAAGATACAACAACTTTCAAGTTTTCCAGTCTAACTAAAGTGAATGTGGGATTCAAAAAGTCACAATTATTTCTATTACAATGAAGGAGATTCAAGCATTGAAGGAGTGAACATTGAAAGTGGAATACCTTATCAAGTTTTTATGTTTCCTCCATGAATGAAGACATGCAAGATCTGTCTTCCTAGCATCAATTTCCTTTCATAAATGTTAAGACAAGAAGGATTTATTAGAGAAGGTATATCATTGTGTTCCAATAATCTTTACTTCATATATGTGGTCATTACATACATTATCGTTGTAGGGAAGGCTAAATCCTCCCGAGACTTGATTAGGGCAAGCCGCTATATAACATCAAACACCATTTCCCCCTTTTCTATGCATAGTTTTGTAGATCTAGAGACGGAATGAGACACAAAAATTCTAATTTTAAAGAAAGGATTGAGATGTTTCCCACATTCATGTCATCTATAGTTAGTGAATGAGTTTGACTCTTTTTTAGAAGATGCATTAGAGAGACATTTTGTTTTTGGATCTACACACAATATTAGTATTGGGTATACTAGGGTGATGACCCCTAGAAAATTAGTCCTATTTTGAGCCCAAATTTCAGTGGTGAGTGCTTCTTTGACTCCCATTTTCCTATTTACACTCTATATTATCTTATTAAACGTGTAGCTTTATGTCTATGTCAAAATTTGATCAATTTTATATCTTTTACATGGTCTTGTTGTATAACTAAATTCAAATCAATAAATTAATAAAGAGAAGCACATAATTTAAAACCACTTTGCATTTAGTTCTTTCCCAACTCCATTGGCTTGAAGTTTAATCAATATTGATCTCCCTAATGAAATAAATGGCATGAGAGTACATTTAATCTCTAGTTTACATGAATAGACAATCTACCCTCTTTTCTCCCAACCTTCATATATAAATTTGAATTTTCATTTATGGTTTGAAGGTTGGGATAGGGTAGGAGTCTCCATGCTACTTTCACTTGTCAATCATCGTGTGGATCCATGATTCATGATTGTATTTTCAATATAGTTTGATAACCTTCTAGTTCTTTTAGTGATAGGGTAATCTTGTATAAGGTCTTCTTTTTTTAGACAATAACTAAAATGATGCACTTAATAGAACTCCCAAATGACACTCTAATCTTGACATTATTTTTTCATCCTCTTTGATGTCTGCCTACTCTCTTCATACTTGTCACCTTGTCTCCTCTCCATTTGGGTTGTCCATTATTTCTTTTCTTTTGAGGTGAAATTATTCTTTGACCTCTCTTAAATTTATCCTATCTCCTTTGGCTTGGGTATTTTTGATGTTGTATGCCCTGTTAGCTATCTAGTAACATTACTTAATAGTCATGTCATCTTTTCGGTTTCTCTAGACCTCTTCCTTTTCTCCATTTCCCATCCCTTTCACATCTAATCTCTTCTCACAAGGTAAACATCAAGAGAATACATTTGTGGGTTTGAAAAATATGCTTCATCATTACATATTTATTTTCATATCTTACACGTCTTATCAATATTCCAAATTGTCAAATGATCTACACTCTTGATAACTTTTAGTTTGCTTGTTTGACCTTTTATCAACATTAGTTTGTCTTTGTCGATCCTTTTGTGGGTTTTTGGCCATTAAGATCCACATTAACATTATCTTACTTATAAAACTCTCTCTTATTGACATATCTCTAGTCTTCATGCAATATATTTTTCTATTATATGTCCATGTTTATTTCTTAATATATTGTCTATTGCTCTTATAATATATGATGATCCACTCCCCTAATTCTTACTAAGAACACACTTATATTATTTGAGTGCACAACTATGCAATTTATTATGAATATGTGTTTTATGAGTGTTGCATATATAGATATAAATGGCCATTATGATTCACACACATTGAAGTGAGAGTTAAACATAAAGATGACATTGACATCACTATATTATCTCTCTAGTTTTGTGTCTAAATTGAGGATATACATTACAAAATTGATATGATAACAAATGATGCATATTGTGCAAAGGTAGGGAACCCAAGTCTATTCATAAACAAGTCTATGTTTGTTAATTTATCTTATTCCTATAAGCACAAGCTAATATATGTAGCTTATTTAAGTTCCATGCTATTTTTATCTATTTTGTTCATGTACATGCACATGGCAAGAATGATGGAATCTTATTTGAAGTCAAGTCCATTTATCTAACTGTATTTACAATAATTTGACGATTACTATCTTATCTTATTCCTATGTACATGTCTTTATGCTTAAAACTTATCTACTTGAATGACATGTTTATAATTACACTAATTCCTAAATGCATTTACCTATCATGATTTGAGTTATCTATAATACCAAATTAAATTAAAAATTATTGGGTCACCCTTATGAGATAATATTGACTTGTTCTATATCAAATTCATATTTTGGCTAATTGGTCCCACTAACATTTCCTATTTAAGGTCAAGTAAACATGTAATCATGTGGTTTAATATTATAAGTGGACATTGTAAATTTTATTTGTTTCCATCTTGAAAACAAGAGATTGATGGAAGCATGAAAAGTTACATGTTTATATTTGGTGCTTAGGGAAAGTATCAACTTTTATTTTAGGTATTGTCTAATGTCTTTGAACTTTTTGTTATTACAAGTTTTGATTAAGAAAAGTATCCCTCAAGTTTTGAGTTCTATAACAATTGAGCAACATTCTCAAGATATTAATCATGGATGTATATTTTGAATATTTTAAAGAAAGCATGCAAAGTTGGTTCAAAATACGCAAGTAACTAGTAGAGAACTATGAACGAGACATATGTTTCCTTGTAGACTCTGATAAGGTTCATATTTAGGTAGTTAGACCTAGAGTTACATGGGTAAAACTTGTTGGTTATGAGGTAAATATTTATGATACTAAGAACATCATTGAGGCTCTTGTCAATGAGCCTATGGATCCCCAAGCACCCTATTTTAGAACTTATGAAGAAGCTAAAACCAAGATTTCTCTTGAAATCAAGATTCCTCAGATTCTAAAAAGAGGAAGTAAGAGGCTAGATAAGATTCAACAGGAGAATGAGAAATTTGTTTCCCCTCTTCTTCTCACACGAGGAAAGGGTGATGACATAGAGGAAGAAGAAGAAGAAGCAAAGGAACATGAAGAATAAGAAGAGGAAGAAACAAAAGAAGAACCACCTAAGAAAAAGGAGAAAAAAATAACAAGGAGAGTTACAAGGTCCTCACTTTCCTTTACCACCAGAAAGACCACCAAGTCAAGGAAGAAGCTCAAACTTTTGACATTACAGTAAAGGTTGTTTATTAGCGACACACACACACACACGCACGCACGCACGCACGCACGCGCGCACACACACACACACACACACACACACACACACACACACACACACACACACACACACACACACACACACACACACACACACACACACACACACACACAATTGGTTAGCAACTATTGAGCTTATCTTGCAAGTAATTCAAGCTTTGGTGAGTTCCAAAAATATTATTCAATTTGCACTGAGCAATATCTACCAAGTTGGTAATTGAGCAACATTCTCAAGACCGATCATGGCAAGGAAAGCATAGTTTAGTTTCTATGGATAAGCCGTGCCTACAGAGGAGTTGCTGTTCCAGAAAATCTAGGAGACACAACTTGCCTTATTTCCTACAAGTTGTTATTTTGTTGCTTAGTAATAAATGCACTATGTCCTGGTTGATCTTTCACCTTCTTTTTTGGTGATGTTTGTTCAAGAATTTTATGTCATGTTTTTAATAAGTATCCAATCCTCTATATAATGGATTTGGATTTTCTTAGTAAGCTAAGGAGAAAATGGACAATGTTGGTTTAAGATTCAGAAGTTACTCTTTTTCTGTTCTTCATGAATTATTCAGTTGATGTAATCAAAGAAGGATTTTAATGAAAGAGTGATTTTGGAATACTTTTGGTGTTCATAGTTATTTGAAACAAACCAAGGGGGCCCACTTAGGAGGTGGAATAGATTTAGGTAGAGTAGATTCATTCTTTGAAATTTCCTATTTTCAAGATATTTACTGTATTAGTCCTACAACATAGGTTTTAAGACTCTTACAGGAACTTAGTGCACATACCGTGCTGACTCATTTCAAGTCCTATGTCCCTGGGTTGACAATTCAAGTATATTTCATGATGGAATAGGTAGTCTTCAGAATATATATAGTATCCCTGAGAGACAATGGTGTGATGATCTTCATCTACCATGAAACTGTACATTCTTCGAACCGTTGTTGGGGATGGTGTCAAACTAGGAACCTTCATGAGTCCTTTATTTTCAAATTAGATTGTTAGCTAAAAAATGCAAAATTTTGGGCTTTATTAACAAGTCACCAATTCAATTGCATACATCGAAGAGGAAGACATCGAGATGAATATGGCAGATTTCTTCCACGGGAGTCTGTTAATTTGAATGAAGAAATTGAAGAAGAAGTTGAGTTGCCTTTTGAGGATGCAAGCACTAATTTTCCTATAGGATCTTCCTCTAGAGAAAAAACCTTGGGTCAAGTGGTTTTCAACCTTTTGCTAAAATTTTGGCCAGCTTTCTTGATAGTTTTGGTCCAAATCCACCTATTGTTAACAATCCTATAGCCAACACTCCTTTTTAGCACCAACCCCATAATCAAATACCTCCAGTAATGACACAACCTAATTTTCCATTTCCTCTCCTAAGCCTCATAACCAATGCTATTCTCAAAAATATACTTGCAGTTGCTCTTCCAAAGTTTTATGGCCTTGTAATTGAGGATCTTGATACTTTCTTGTTTGAGTTTGACATACTTTGTCATAGCTTTGAATGTAACACTTATGCCCAATGGGCTTAGGAGCCAATCCAACAGGTACCTAGGATGAAGTGAAAAATTTGTTTTGGAGAAATACAAAGAGTATTGCAAGGGGAATGATCCAAGAGGAGATGATATCTTTAGAATATCCCAAAAGGAGGATGAAACATTGGAAGATCATCTTTTACATTTCTTGTATACACTGCAGAAGAGCCCCCAACATGTACTGGCAAAGGATTCACATAAACTAGTCTTCTTAAAATGGGTAAATGATAATTGTCTGGAGGCACTAGACTTGATGGTTGGTGGTGATGTATATCAATCCTCTTGGGATGACCTCAAGAAAATCTATCTTAACTACTCAAGGTCAACTATGAAGAAAGGAAGAGGATACTAGTCCATAGCCACTAAAGGGATCAATCAGGGTATTCCAAAGCTCAAGATATCTAATCTACTCTCAGATTTCAAGCAAGACATCATAAATGATGTCACTACATATCTCAACATAATGACTGCAATGAAGAAGCATGCAGAGGCTAAGGTGTAATTAGCTGAATACTGTCCATACTGCCGAAAGTGGAAGAAAGAATGTCAATGCAAATCGGTCGCTAGTGTGGGGAACCAACATCTTCCAATTGAGTACCTCAAGATAGAAGGAGAAGATGAGAAAGTATTCTTTATTTCTCAACGCTAGCCATGGCCCCACGTCAAGGTATACCTTAAGAATCTTTACAAAATTCAAATCCATATGGTAATCAATGGCAAAACTATAGTGTCTAAGGTCCTCCACAATATAGTCAACCTAATTGGAATAGTGCTTGGAAAAATAATCCACAACAACCTCAATGACCTTAGTACTCCCAACCTTCCCAGCAAAACCAACAAAACAACCAATGGCATAACTAGCAAAATAACCAATGGCAAAATTAGTAGAACCAATGACAACCACCCTAAGGGAATTGGTAGTCTACAAACCAATGGAGAGGACCTCAACAATGGCTTAACCAAAATCCTAGTAACCCACAACTATCACCTCCAATCCAACAACCTACAATAATGCCACCTCCTACAACAAATAATGCTAATCTTAAGTTGACCCAGTTGCCTGCATAACCTTAGCCAAATCCAAATATCCAATAGCCACAACAACCCATGTATTCTACTGATGCTCAACAATATCCTGCTTATGCTCTAAATATTGTAGATATACATTTGAGATTTGGTACAACCCAACCAATGCATGAATCACCTCTCATAACTAAAATACCAGATACTCCTATAGCATCAGTACCACCAACTTCTCTGCCAGAAATGGTTGACCCAACCAATGTAACTAGCTTAGCTCAAACCCAAACAACAATTGAACCTCCTTTTTCACAAAAGCTCATACAAAGTAAACCTACACAAAGAGAGGAATAATCCTTTGACATTATTGATCAGCTAAAGAACATGCATGTCCAGATTCCTTTGTTCCAAGCTATTAAAGATGTTCCTATTTATGGCAACGCCATCAGAGAAGCCTATTTAAAAAAACCCGAGAGAAAGAAAAAGGACTCGACCACACTCTATGTTATAGGGCAATTGGCTGATATTATGCTAGGAAAATTGGTTATTCCTAAATATTCTGATCTAGGAAGTCCAATTGTGAATGTAATTATAAATGATTGGTCTATTGAAAATGCCTTGATTGATCTTGGTGCTACTATAAATATTATGACCAAGAATATTATGAAAAATTTGAATATAGAAGGATTAAGGGCCACCCCAACAATTTTGCAACTTGTAGATAGTTCTACTATCACTCACAATGGGATGATAGAAAACGTAGTAGTAAACCTAGACTCTCTAGAGTTCCCTGCAGATTTCATGATTCCGTCCCCAAAAATAATCTTAGCTAGTTACCCTGTCATTTATGACCATGGTTTGCTACAACCAATACAAATATAAGTTGTATGTCAGGGAGTATGACTATATTATATGGATAGGCAACAAAGAAATTTGTCCTATATCCTCTATCACAACCCCAACCAAATTTAAACACACCTGTATAGCCAAATTTAGGGGATAGAGAACAAGGGTTAAACTCTATAGCATAGCTTATGATGTTACATAGACAATTTTTTCTAAAGCTATAGGAGGAAGATTTAGTAATTCAAAGTATTCTTAATAATACTTGTGTGGTAGAAAAGGATGCATTTGATAATTCTATGTTGGAACTAACTACATACGAGGAATGTAATGAGAATTGTTTTCTACCCAAGGAGCTAGACATTATCTGTCAGATTTTACCATGTGAACTAGATATAAGTCCAATCTCTGAAGCTACTATGGTTGATCTCACAACTATTGTTGAGTTGTCAAAAGGTCATAATAGCCATGTCAATAACAAACTGCCTCCCAAACAGATGAAAAAATTGACATAACTTCTTCAAAAACATGAAAAGGCTTTTTCATGAGACTATGGGGATATGAAAGGGTTAAGTCCTACATTATGCACTCATAGAATATATATCAATGAAAAGTGCCTGCCACTCTATCAACCCCAAAGGAGGACTAATCCAACATTCATAGAAATAGTTAAAATTGAACTGCAAAAGTTGGTTGATGCTAGTTTTATATACCCTATATCTGATCGTAGATGGGTCTCACCTCTGGCTATAGTACCTAAAAAGGGAGGGAAATGGTAGATTTGTGTAGATTACAAAGAATTGAATAGGGAAACCAAGAAGGATCACTTTCCTTTATCCTTTATTGATTAAGTCCTGGACACTCTAGCTAGTAAGAAATATTTTTCTTTTCTTGATGGGTACAATGGTTATAATTAGATAAGTATAGCTCTAGAAGATCAAGATAAAACCACATTTACATGCCCATGGGGTACTTTTTCATATTCCGTCTTGCCATTTGGCCTGTGTAATTGATGCAGGAGCATCTTGCATCTGAAATAAAGGGGGCATGTTGAAAGTAATTTTTTTTTAAAACAAAAAAAAAATTTGTGAAGGAGATAGAAAGTGACAAAAATAGAAAGAAAATAATAAAGAGAGAGAGAGAGAAAATAGAAAAAAGAGGAAAAGAGGAATTTCTATTTTCAAGGTGCATAGGTGGTGTAAATAGAAAAAAAAAAGAAAATGGTTGTCATTCCATTTATCGAAGTGTGTAGGTGGCATCTTAGAAGCTTGTGAAAGTTTCTTAAATCATGCATTTAATATTTGTTGTGATCCATAAAGGAAATGTAATTTTCTAATTGGGCCACATGGTGGTGCTTAGTTGTATTTGGGTGGGAGTTTAATATTTGTTGTAAGGTAGTTGCATTTACCTTTTATCCCACATTGGTTGCGTTTGTAATTTCTTGGATGGTAAGTGCCTATTTAAAAAAGGCTTATTATCATTTGTAATCAAGTTCAGGAAGTAGAAGTCTTCAAGTGTAATTTCTTGTAGAAGCTCTTGGTGTACAAGCTAGTTGGAAGCTCTTGGTTTGGAAGCTCTCTCATATTGTAAGAATTTGGAGTTCTCTCATTTGGAGAATATTGTAAGGATTTTCAAGTATAATAAAATTGCTTGGGAAGAATTTTGTCATCTCTTTGTCTCCATATTGTTGCATTCTTGGTTATGAGTTGGTAGGGTGGTGTGGCCCTTCATCAGTATTGCTCCTACAACATTTACTCATAGAATGGCTCTAATGAAAGGGTTTGTAATGGAGGCCCTTAGTTTGACCTAGTTTGTGCCCATGCAAGTACACCATGAAACAAGAGATTCAAGGATCAAAATATGCATGTAAATGAAAATGAAAACTAATCTAAATGATGACAATGCAAAGCAATGCAAGAAAAGAAACCTAATCTATGAAAGGAAATAGCAATGCAATATTAATCTATGAAAACAAATATGACTCTAAGCTAATATGAAAATGAAAAGATGGATCATCATGATGGAAGCCATGGATGCATGAGAGAAGAAGACAAGAAGATAGAAGTTCTCCACAAAAAGATTTAGTATTCAAACTCCTCCTTCAAAAATATCTCTCCAAACCTGCAACATAATAGTAGCATAATAATGAATGTCCAAACCTACAACATAACATTAGAATAATAATGGATCTCAAAAATGAGGAGAGGGCTATCTCTTATAAAGAAAAATGTGGAGGCGGGAAGCTTCTCATAACCAATATGGGATAATAGAGTTTGATCATGTGAGACAAAATTCCACCAATGAGAAAACAGGAGGAAAATCAAATGAAGGAAGGAAAAAAAAAGAATTTATTTAATTTTCATTTGTTTCATTTCCCTTTTAAGTGGGGATTTATTTAATTAAAAGGGAGCAAGTTCTTTTAATTAAATAGGAAAAATTTATTTAAATTAAAAGAGGGGTTTTTCTCTTAATTAATTAAATGTGGATGAATTATTTAATTAAAAGAGAGGTTTTTTTCTAATCAAATGGGAACTTATTTTATTTAATTAAAAGAGAGAATTTCTTTTAATTAAACAAAACTTATGATAAAATGATCAACCTTAGAAAATATTGAAATAATCAAATTTGATCAAGGAAATTGATTTAATAAAATATTGCAAACCGTTGATTCAAAAAATTTGATAAATTGATAAATTGAATAATGGGGGCCCATAGTCTAGCAACCATTTTAGGGTGCATACATTTGCCCCTCTTTGACTAATGCGTGATCAATTTGGGAACACATGTAGTCAAAGAAAGAAATTAAAGTGTGAGGTCAATTCATTATCACAAAACAACCCAGATGTGTGGTCAATTCAGGAACACATTAGGACAAAGAATATAAATAAAATTTGACTTAAAAAAGTCGAGGATAAAATTGATAAAACTGAATCAAGGATTGAAGTTTGATAAGTACTGCCCCCTCATGATCGAAATTGAAATGAGATAGAGGAGAAACAACAAATTGATAAAATTGATCAAATTGAACAAAAGATAAAGTTCTTGATGTAAGATGAAAGAGATAAGAATCATAGAACCAAGGTAGATCATCAAGCATGAAATATTATGCCCCAAAGGTGAATTACAAGAAAAGAAGTGGGGTAAAAGAAAATGGAAGGTAAAAATTTGGAAAACAGAAAGAAGAATAGAAAATTTATCTAAGAAAGAGAATGCTCCAAAACCAATCAATTGTTTAAGATAGAAATTTTGATTAAGATCATGAAAGAAGATAAGGAAATGATGATAAAAAAATGACCACAATTGATTAAAAGTCCACAAAAAAGATGAAGGAAAAACCCTCTCAAACTCATAATGCAACCTAAAAATGCAAACTAACATGAAGCCTAACAATGCAAGCTACATGAAAATGCAAAGGTGTACTTGCAATAGAGAAATTGTAACATAGGATTTTGTGTTCATCATTCATTAGAGAATGTAAAAGAACTTATTTTCATCATTGGGCCATTATTAACAGACATAAGAAAATCACACAATCATCACTAGTCACAAACACAACTATGAAGATATGAATGTGATTAATATAGAATCAGAATTTGGAAATATTCTAACATAAGCATCAAAGACATAAAGGTCAAGATGACTTCAATGTTATCTTACCCAATTTAATGTAGAAAAACCATGCTTGCATCAAGGCATAGATGCTAGGATGACCAGAAGAATGGTTGTGCAAAAATAATCAAGGATGATGTCTCAAATCTCCTAAGTGTTTCAAGAGGACAACAAGAGACACTCTAGAGTTTCCAGACCACACTCACAAGAAAAAAACAAATAAAAACATGCCCCATGCCCCAAGTCCTCTAGCCATACATCCTAGAGAGACTTATCACACTTAACAAAAATCAATAATAGTGCAACACACAAAGAAAAGATTATGACATAAGTCAAGAATTAAGTGTTGTGTTTAAAATTTAAGTGTGTTAACTGATACTGAGTTCTGAGACTAAGGATCAAATGCTTGCAAGTAGGTAAGATCATGTGACAAAACTCAGTAAGACCAAATCAATAAGTGTTGAAAATCACTCAATGTCAGGGATCGTATTGAAAAATACAATTGAGTTGGTGTTGAAAAACACCATTTATGAGGTGTCCTAAAGACTAACGTAGCCAAGAGACCAAAGCTAGCACAATTATGGCCCCTAGACAAAGATCAATTCCAAACCAAGGTAACAGGGACAAGGCATGATGGAGAAAGGCTAAGTGTCAAGGACACATGCTAAGAAATAGGGGTGCAAAGGCCTCAAGTAGCACCCGTTTCTAGATTTTCACCACTTGGATTTTTATTTATTTATTATTTATTATTATTTTTTAGGACTTTTTATAATTTTTTTTGGAGAAACATCAAAGCACTTATCACTAAGATGATAAATTTTTTCAGGACATTTTTCAATTTTTAAAATTTTCACAATATATCATTTTTTTGGATTTTTGAAATATATCATTTTTTGTATTTTTTAGGATCAATAAATATGTACAAATAATATACAATTCCCCTAGACAGAACTAGCATCAAACTCTCAAGCAAGATCACATCATGTAGTCCCAATGTCTAGCAAGGTGAAGGACAAGAGTGATTAGCAAGCTGGTGGAAGAAATGAAAGACAAGAGGATGAAGGTGAATAAAGGGAAGGAACCCTCAAAGGAAAACTCCTCAACAGTACCCAATCTAGGGAAAAATTGTCATGTAAATCACATTTGGACAAGAAATGAAAGACCAACATAAGATAATTCATGAAAGCATAATGTAAAAGTGGGAAAGATGAAATTCAAAGGAGTAGACATGTCAAGAGGCTTCATAGCATCATATTTTACTCTTTTTTATTAGATCAAGACCAAAGGGATAAATGGGAAAAGGATAGTGAAAGACTAGAATGAATGGAGGAAAATAGATATGAAGGCTAAACATGAAAGAAATGAAAACAAGATCATCATAAGATAGCTCACAAGATAGCCAAATGTTTGTGTATAGGTCAACATTGTCAAGATCAAAGAGAGAAGACATAATGGATGAAAGATGTGAAAGAACTATGCATGATGCTTGATTGTCAGGTTTTCATCATGGTACTTATCCAAGGTTCCACAAGGGAGTGGTTTTCACCATTGGACGAGTTTATTTCTCTTTACTTTTGCTACCAAAGTACCTAATTACTAGGTTTTCACCAAGGCACATTTTCAAAATTTTCATTTTTTTTTTTTCAAAATTTTTCAATCTTTTTTGGAAGATGTCAAGATTTTTAGATAAATGCTCATTGACATGCAAAGGAGTTGAAATGATATGCTCAAAGATGCTGATAGGGAAAGGAAGATGGAAGACAAAAATGGAGGATATGACATTATGCAAAGCAAGTGAGATTTGAAAATGGAAGTGAAGGAAAGATCAACATCAACACACACCTTGAAGGGTGATGAAAGGATGGAGAAAATGTGAATGAAGGAATATGTTAAGGAATATGGTGAGTGGATAGAAGAGGTTGCGATTTAGGCACATGGGATGGAAGAATACTTTTGGAATAAGATGAAGTGGAATTCTTTGAAAGCTTGAATGTCAACTTCAATTGTTGTTCAACATTAGAATCTCTCAAGAGAGACTTTGGAATCCATATAGCCATAGGCCTCTTTTCATTTCTTTTTCATGATTTAAAGATAATATCTTCAATGATCGCTTTTGGAACCCATACTTGTCTTATAATTTTTTTCTTAGATATCTCTTTTGAATTTATGCCCCAATGTCGATTAGAGGAGACATGTTGGTCTTATTTTTTATATGGATTCTTGAATTGCTTCTTTTTCTTGCATTGAATATTCAGGTTACTTCCAAAAGACTTGGGACTTGTGGAAGAAGAAGGATGATATGACTAGTTTAGGTGAGTGGGTGGATGAAAAGGATTCAAGGATATGCATCTACATTGATCTTGAGGAAAGATAGGAGAGGGAGGGACATAAGGACCCAATATGGATGATGAATTAGGAGAGTTGCAGAGGAAAGTGAAGGGACATAAGGACCTAAGATGGAAGGAAGATGTGAAGAATTTAGTATTGGTGGGGAGGTCCAAGGATAGATGTGGAAGATGCAAAAGGGTAATCAATAAGTTCATCAACATCTATATGATAATCAAGGATATTAGCATCTTTAGAGTGAGCATTAGGATTTTCAATAGGATCATGAACATCTTGAACATGAGAAACTTCTTTGATAGGAGTGCTTGAAGCTTGAGAAGACTTAGGAAGAGTAGAAAGTGGAAGGGAACATGGAGTGGTAGAATAAGAAGATGGAAGACTTTGATCTTGACAAGGATATTCAGATAGCATAAGTGTAGAGTTTTTCTCTTGATTTTGAATAGGCTCAACATTGGAAGTCACAACACAATTTTTAATAACCTTAATGGAAGTATCTGTTGACATATTAGACAAGTTTTTTATTAGTGACAAAACTTATTCAGGTTTTGTATGGCTACCAAGCTCATTGAACAATCTACAATGTTTTCCATGTAATTCAGTAGCCATTGAGCTCTATAGTTGCTATCAAGTCTTCTAGACTAATTCTAAGTGGCCACTGAGCATTCCAGTGGTTACCAAGGGAGTTCAGTTAGTGTGAAGTGCAATAGTTCAAACTGAGCAAAATTAGTCAGTGTAGCAGTTCAACCCGAGCAGTTTAGTGGTTACCAAGGTTTACAATTTCTATCGAGTTTACAATTCATAGAATATAAAGCTAGTGTTAACCATGCTATATGATGATTAGTGTTTATTGAGTGATTTAGTTTATGAAAAGTGACACAGTATTTACTAAGTCACCATTGCAGACCAAGTTTGAGAGTACTTTGAGGTGATTAGTTTGGATTGAGCTTCTACTTCTACCAAATGCATGACAATGTCGAGTAATGATAGTGGACACTGAGTACCAGAACTTCACCAAGTTAGTCTTTAGAACTTGAGTGTCTCCATTTGGGATGACTTTGTAACATTGGTGTTAACTTGTATATTGGCCGACTTTGTAATTTTGTAAATTGGATTGGTATATATATGTAATGTATTGTATGATATCTAATGTAGTATGCAGGATAATGAACATGGAAGAATGTGAATGTGATCAAGCAATAGTTAAAGTATATTAAAGCCATATCAGAAAAGGAGCAGAAGAGACATATTTATCACAAAAGGTGATAAGTACTTCAAAGAATCTCTATCAACAATTTAGTTGTAAGTCAAAGATCAACTGTTTCTTTCTAACAGGTGAATCGGTCTAAATCTTTTCACAAGGTAGACTTAACAGTCTTTCTTAAATCTCTTAATAGAGTGCATACTTTATTGTGTGTTTGAAAATCCTTCAACAAGGTGGACCTATCAATCCTAATTGCTCCTAATAGAGCAGATCATCAAAAGTGATCAATGTAAGCCTTAACAAGCCAATTTTATGCTGTAGTATTGACGTTTTGTGGGTGTCATCCCCACCCTAGTTTTACTTTCTATTTGGAAGGTTTTTGGGTCACCAAATTATTGTGTTCAAGTGTTATGAATGTTTTATGTTTTCAATTTCTCATGCATGCAATTAGATCAATAGATGATAATTGGTATATTGCTATAAAGTGCTGAATTTGATAAAGTTTTGGAGGTTACCAATTCACCCTCCCCTCTAATTAACCTAGCATAGTCTTGAATATTTCCAACAATTGGTATCAGAGCTTTGTGGTTCTTAGGAGAAAGTTTAACAGCTTGAGCAAAGATCAAGAATATGGAGATATTCAGACTTGATAAGGCAATTGACAATGAAAAATTGGATCTAGAAATGACCATTACACAACTCAAGAAAGGTAAGGAACAACTTTTGCAATCCCTAAAAAGAAGGAAGGAACTTGCAAATCAAATGAATGAACATCAGTACATTGAAGAATTTTTCCCTTCAAGTAGTTCAAATGAAGCAAATGATGCAATCAAAGAACTCTTAGAGAAGAATGGTTCCTTGCAAGAAGAAGTAAGAAAGCTCAAAAGAGAGCAAGAAATTTAGTTAGTAAGACTATGTGAAATCTTGGAACAGAGGAACAAGATGAAAGAAGAAATGGATGGAAGAAACAATGAGATCCAGAATCAATCCCTTCAACATGCAGATCTTATGGATCAAATCTCCAATGTAAATGAGGAAATAATGAGCCAAAGACAGATCAACAAAAGATTAAGAAATGATCTAAATTTGGATAGACAAATCAATGAAAGAATAAGAAATGAGTTGAGATCTGAAAAGACAACTAGTGAAAGATTGAAAAATGACCTAAACACTAAAAAAAAAATCAATGAAAGAATGATGAAATCCCAAGCAAAAATGAATTAATTAAATCAACTGAATGAGCAGAATCTCTATAGACAAAAAGGTAAAGTAGGAATTGGATACAACGAAGAAGGTGAATCCTCCAAACAAGGTGATCAAAGGAATAAAAGACCTACTTGCAATCATTGTGGTAAGATAGGTCATACATCAAAAAAAGGTTGGAGTAATGGTAAAGAAAAATTCAATGGTAAATGCTACACTTGCAATCAGCATGGCCACAGGGCTAATGAATGCAAAGAGAAACCAAAATTTGAAGGCAAGTGTCACAAATCCAAGAAACAAGCTCACAAGGAATCAAATTTTAGAACTAAGTCATTCAATCCAATAGAGCAAATTGTGAAAGCAATATTCAGTTGGGACTACAACACTTGGTGTAAATGTCATTACTGTGGAGAATATGGACACATTGGCATGAACTGTGTTAAACATCACACAAGGAAGAGATATACCACCATAATATGTTTCACTTGTACCGAACTTGGGCATCTAGCCAAGAATTGCATGAATATAGGTAGAGTTGAAGATGAAAAGAAAGAAAAAGCATATAACATTAGAAAGCAGATGAGGTAGCAATGGATTCCTAAATCTAATAAGGAAGCTAGTTCAAGTAATGCGCTATCATGATCACATTCAAACGATTTTAATTGAAAGGTGACAAAGATCCAAATCAGTATTCAAGATACAAAAGGATCATTGAGGAAGATTGGTATTAGTTATCATTGAGTTACCTTCTCTACCAAGTAAGGTCAAGTCATAGACTCTACCAAGCAAGGTCAGGAGTAACAAGTCACACATGGTTACTGAGTCATGAAACCTTCACCGAGTAATCAATTGAATAGTGGATGACATGCTATTGTGCATACTATCAAACATAATGTCAAGCATGATGTCACCCCAGCTACCTTTGTACTAAGCATTAATGGTGAATTTTTAACAAAAGGTATGAAATTGAATTAATTTTTCACTATGAAATCTAATTACTATTGTGAAGAAGTGAATTCCAGTATGATCAAGTGACTTCAAGCAAATTTGCAGTAAGGTGTTCAAAGTGTTTTGATAATTTATCAAGTAATCATGGCATCAAGCAGCAGCAACAAAGCAAAGAAAAGGTTTGAGATGTTGGTTCATGGAGTCAAGTGGAAAGCACTAGATTTAAAACTTGTACCCATGATTGCAAAAACCCTTGACCCAAGTGGAGCTCAATCACAAATCCCACCTAAGGTACTTCTTATTAACAATATTTGAACTCATTTCAAGTGTTCTATTTAGGAAATTGGAACCCATTATTCCCTAGGAGAATTGTGTGTTAATGGAGTTCTCAAACCCAAACATAAACATTTGGAAGACAAAGGTTTAACCCACATTCCTCACATGCCATGAGGTTTTCAAATCAAATGGATCAGATACATTCTAAGCTAGGTGCATAATGGTTAGCTATGGATTGAACAACCAATTTTTATTACCAAGAAAATGATTCATCGTATCACCAGGCTCCCCATGCTCACTAAAGCCAAAACCATGAAAACCCTAGGTCAAGTTGAGCTAGAAAAGAAAACCCTAGCTGAGTGGGACATTAGAGGCATGAAAATTAGTACTGTAATTGATGCAGAACTAAAATTTGGGATACATGTGCTAACTCACAAGATATATAGTTTGAGCCACCTCAATAGTGTATTATGTGAAGTTGTAGAATTGGCTTACAAAGTTGTGAAGAATAATTTGTCTTATGACTTGGTAGATCTATTGTTGAAATAATTCAACAAGAACATGGAAAGTATTCAGAATTCCAAGAACAACCCCTACAAATTTGGCTCTCTATTGATTTTTTTGTTCTTCTATGTTCAAAAATTATCCCCTTCTAAAGGCATGGTAATATGGAGAAAATATGTTCCTATACTATATCAGATTAATGAGTATATTACAGAAATGGGAGAGAATTTTGTTAGCATTATGGATAACTAATTTGAAGTTTTCAAAGAGAAAATGAATAACAGGTTCAAAATACCTAAGAAAATGGTAGAAGATTACAAAGATGATGTTTGTTTCATGGTAGACTATGATAGAGTCTACATTCAGGCAATAAAACCCAGAATTGTATAGGTAAAACCTCTTCCTTATGAGGTGTATATAGATGAAGTAAAGGACATAATTGAAGCTTTGATTAATGAACCTGTTGATCCAAAGGCATCACACTTTGGAATATGTGATGAGGCAAAAGCAAGGATAGAGCTAGAGATAAAGCTCCATCAAGCGGTTAACAAAGGTAAGAGGAAGATAGAAAAAATAAAATCAAGCACACCTTTAATGTTAACCAAGGACAAAGGAGAAGATATAGATGAAGAGGCAAAGGATGAGTCTGAAAAGGAAGAAGGACCCTTGAAGAAGAAAGGCAAGGTGATCATCACCAAGCCATCCACTATAGTATTTACAAGGAGGTCTAGGAAGAAAGGCAATGAAATTGTCTTTAGCAAACCTCCTTCCACCTTCCAAGAAAAAATGAAACAATTGGAAGAAGGTGCAGGTATAACAAACTTCAAATCCTGGAAGTATGAAACAAGATCAGAGGTAGAAAAGAAATAGGTTGGAGAACTAGTGTTAACCAAAATGGGAAAATGGAAGTATTCACCAGATCAGATAGCCTCCCAAATCTCTAATGAATTATTAGAGAAAATAAAGTCAAGATGGGACTTTGCTATGCAAATAAAAAAAGATATCTATACAAAAACCCTAAGGCAGTTGCTACCTAGCATGATAGATACTGAGGTAAAAGAGTCCTTAAAGAAAAATGAAGATAAGATGACTCAAAGATTTAATACTTGTTTAATTTTGATCAAGGATATAGAGCATATAGTTAATAATGCCACAAGAATATGGAAGAATGTTTATCATTTGCATAAGCAAAGTGACTTCCCAATAGATGTTAAGGATGATGACAGCGATGATGAGGAAGAAGAAATTTACACTAAGCCCACACATTTTCACAATGAGGAAGTTGAAGAAGATAAAAAGGAAGAAGCTATTGAGGAAGATAAAGAAGATGATGAGGAGACTGACCCTATGAAGATAGTAGCCACAACCATTGCCTCACTTCCTCACTCTCTAAGAAAACCAGTAGCCATATCAAGCTTAGAGGTAGCTTCAACAAGTTTGATTGTGACAACTACAGGTACTTAAAATGTTCACTCACTCTTCGCCCCCACATAGCTTAGCACATCATTGATAGAAGTGTCTACCACTTCATCTATCAAGTTGCAACCTCTCTCTTCTTCAACTACTGAGTCATTAGGCATGAGTACAGTGGCTTCTACAATTTTGAGCTCTTCAATAGTAAGTACTTTCATTTTGAATATGACAATTTTGTCTACTTCAATTTTGGATTCAGCAAACATTCCTATTAGTATTCCATTAGTAAGTGCCATATCAATTTTCACAGCAAGTTCTAGTATATCTACAATTGTTTCCATTCTAGATTCAAAGGCATTAAGTACAAGGATAATTGAACCCAAGGTTCAACTAAGTACAAGATTTTTTGGTAGAGGAAAGGAGATAGAAGAGGATAGACCTAGATGAGAAAATAGAAATTCTCAAATGGGACTTTGATGATCTCACTATGGATCAAATGCATATAGCTGGTCAAATTCTCCAAAAGAAAGAAAAGCAGAAGAGATTGAGAGAGGAAAGAGATAGGGAATATAAAATTATTGATGATACCAAAAACATTTTGTATGAGGCAATAGGTATTGAGATAGATTATTCTCAACCTATTTTATTACAGTTAGAAGAGGTAGTCCAAAAGTTTATGAGGACTCTAGTGGTCAAGACAAGTTAATTGAGAAAGCTAAAAAGAAATTTGATAATAAAGTGCTTGAGCACATTGCTCAAAAAATTTCCATTCAGCAAGTTGAGCTTTCAACAATTTTGACCAATCTTGAAATCTCTTGCACCAATGTGACATCATGTTTTGTGAAGTTATGTGATGTTACTGAGTTCATAAAGGAGATAAATAGAAAACTAACAAAGATTGATGAGGATCTAAAAGCCAGTGCACAATAATTACAACTTGACCCTAGTTCAAGCTTTGCACATCATATGAAGATCAGATTTCTATTAGACATGCAGACATATTTGTTTAGAGAAGAAGCAAGGATCTGGTCTACATTGGTAGATATTAAGAATATGATACTTCCTATCATGGATACAATGTAGAAACATATTATTTATTCAAAAACCTTGATCCATGACAACAACTTCTCTATTGCAGATCACATGATAGAATCTCTGCAAAAGTGCAAATTGCTCTCCATAAATGCAAGATTTTGCAAGAGAATTGGGATAAAAATCTAGCACTTATACTTAAGGTACATTCTAAGTTTCTATCTCGTATTGGTGTCTCCATGTAAATAAGTTTTGAATAAATCTTTGGCATTATTGTCAAAAAGGGGGAGAGACTATGTATAGTGAGACACTATGTATATTGTATGGGGGAGAATCATGCAAAGGTAGAAAATGTATATAGCAGAAGAGAATTTTGTAGATATGTTGTATAGTATATTGCATATACTTACAAAGACAAATTTTGAAAAAATTTCAAAATAATATACCCTACCGAACCAGTATCATATGGTGATGTATATAGGTTTTGGCTAATAAGTGTTTTTGTCACTAATGCCAAAAGGGGAGATTGTTGACATATCAGTCAAGTTTGTTATTTGTGAAAATACTTATTCATATTTCATATGGCTATCGAGCTCATTGAAAAATCTATAGTGTTTGCCATGTAATTCAGTAGCCATCAAGCTCTACAGTTGCTACTGAGTCTTCTAGACTAATTCTAAGTGGCCACAGTTCAAACTGAGCAGAATTAGGCAGTGTAGTAGTTCAACCCAAGCAGTTCAGTGGTTACCGAGGTTTATAGTTTCTACCGAGTTTACAGTTCATGGAATATAAAGCTAGTGTTAATGAAGCTGTATGATGATTAGTGTTTATTGAGTGATTCAGTTTATGACAAGTGACATAGTATTTACCAAGTGACCAGTGCAGACCAAGTTCGAGACTACTTTGAGGTGATTAGTATAGATTGAGCTTCTACTTCTATCGAATGCATGATGATGCCAAGTAATGACAATGGACATTGAGTATCAGAACTTCACCAAGTCAATCTTCAAAACCTGAGTGTCTTCATTTGGGCCGACTTTGTAATATTGGTGTTAACTTGTATATTGGCTGACTTTGTAATTTTCTAAATTGGATTGGTATACATATGTAATGTATTGTATCATATCCAATGTAGTATGCAAGATAATGAACATGGAAGAATGCGAATGTGATCAAGCAACATATAAAGTATATTGAAGGCCATATCAGAAAAGGAGCAAAAGAGACATATCCATCACAAAAGGTGATCAATACTTTAAATAATCTTTATCAGCAATTTAGTTGTAAGTCAGAGATCAACTGTTTCATTCTAATAGGTGAATTAGTCTAAATCCTTTCACAAGGTAGACTTAACAATCTTTCTTAAATCTCTTAACAGAGTACATACTTTATTGTGTGTTTGTAAATCCTTCAACAAGGTGAACCTAGCAATCCTAATTGCTCCTAACAGGGTAGATCATCAAAAGTGATCAATGTAAGCCTTAATAGGCCAACTTTATGCTATAGTATTGAAGTTTTGTCGGTACCATCCCTAACCCAGTTTTACTTTCTATTTGGAAGGTGTTTGGGTCACCAAATTATTATGTTCAAGTGTTATGAATGTTTTATGTTTTCAGTTCCTCATGCATGCAATTAGATCAATAGATGATAATTGGTATATTGCTATAAAGTGCTGAATTTGATAAAGTTTTAGAGGTTACTGATTGACCCCTCCCCTCTCAGTAACCTAGCATAGTCTTGAATATTTCCAATAGTATCATCTTTGGAAGGTGTAACTATATTAAGGTCATTTTGATTATCAATAAGCTCAACAGTGTAAGTAGTAGCTTGATCTTGCTTAGGAGAAGACTTAAGACTTGGTGGAATGAATGAGGAAGGGCACAAAGGATCAAAAGGACCATGAAATGAATCGAAGACATTGTGAAAATAATTGGATGACATGGAGGGTTCTTGATCTTGATCTTTCTTTATATTCTTTTCTTTATCATTTTTAGAGTCCTCTTGACATGAAGCCACTCCTAATGAGAAAGAAGCATGTTGGAATTGCATGGAAGACTTTGGAATAGATGATGAAGAACTATTTGAAGTAGGAATTATAACACATTTAGCCTCTTTAGGTTTAGCATTATTAAAATTATTCATAGCCAAGTGAAGGATAGCTTGAGTTTCTTTAAGAGGTAACCTTTGAGGATATCTATAGGGAACCGCATGAAAGGCATTAGGATCTTTGTTGAATGAAGGATTGGTAGAAGATTTGAGAGACTTAGAATCTTTAGGGGATGTATGGATAGTGGAGGAAGTAGAAGATGGAAGGGGAGCATCAGAAGACAACGATTCAACATTAACATGATCTTGCTCAAGAGTGTAATCTTTATTTTCAGCATGAGGGTTCTTAGAAAAGGAACTCTTATGCCATTGATGTTTTATTTCAGCACAAAAAATTAGTTTCTCTTCCTCAAAATTTACAGATTTATCATTTAGGTATTGTTCACAAAATTTATCAATGTTGTTTTCAAGATTCAAGTCATATGGATTACCATCAATATCTATCTATGACTCATCCCCTTTAAGCACAAGCATAGGACTAGGAGTACTTTTAGGACTCATAGGAATGTAATAGTCATTGTAATCATAATCATTGTCATTGTAGGCATTATAGATAGGCATATCACAAGACTTTTTATGTTGTTCATTATGGTATGTCTCAATAAGAGGAATAAGACTCTTGGTAAAAGTAGAAGAATAATGATATCGTGAAGAAGAGGTAGGTGAAAACCTACACGAATGATATTTAAAAGAATCATGGTAAGACTTGGAATATGAAGAATGTGAATGATACTTAGAAGAATCATGATAAGACTTAGAAGATGAAGAATGTGAATGATATTTAGAAGAATCATGATAAGACTTAGAAGATGAAGAATCTGAACAATATTTAGAAGAATCATGATAAGACTTAGAAGATGAAGAATTTGAATTATATTTAGAAGAATCATGATAATACTTAGAAGATGAAGAATTTGAATGATATTTTGAAGAATCATGATAAGACTAAGAAGATAAGGAATATGAATGATATTTAGAAGAATCATGATAAGACTTAGAAGATAAGGAATATTTGGAAGAGGGATATTGTGATATGATATTACATATGATCCTAGCAAGAAAATCTGATTTCTTCCCTTTTTCCATCATTTTTGTCACAAGGTTGGCATCCATATATCTATTGGAGTAACAACACTTTTCAAATTGAATAAGGAGATTGAGTTCATCTATGCTCAAACGATGGTCCCTAAGAAGATATTCAAGATCCATGGTTCTAGAAGAAGAATAATCAAGCATGGAAGAAGAGAAAAGATGAATAGAAGAAGGTAGACTATATGATAATAGGAGGAAAAGAATCAAGAAGACATGAAAAATAAGAAGAATGGAAATGAGAGACTAGAAAGACATGGAAGATGAAGAAGAAAGAAGACCAAGAGTCATTTTGTGAAATTTGATACCATTTGAGTTCATTTGAATGTTGAGCAACATGTAATAGCACTTGTAACCAACATGAAAGAAAAGGTACTAGTTGATAGGATAACCCTAAGAAACGTTGGTACCAAAATAGGATAGAAAAAACACTCACTTGTTTAAAAAAGAAATGATAAGATAAAATATTGCAATAGGAATAAACCAACACTACCACAGAGGTGCCCACAACTTTGGGTGAATACCCTAGCACATATGGTGTCATGTCCCCTTTTCAAATAATTAAAAAATAATAAACTTTGCTAAGGCAGATAGGCTCCAAAAAGAGGCCGCCAAACCTGTGGAGAAGGAGACCCAAGAACGAGAGTTTGTAGGTTTTTAGGAAGGCTAAGGATGGGAGTTTGAAGCCATTCCATGTGCATGCTCATACAGAGTTTTCCTTTGTGCTGAACAATGCAGATTTGTGAATTTTTGGGTGTATTTTTTTGTATGAGTTTGGTGTCTCAGTTGAGTATTTCGTATCAGTTTGGGTTGCTGCTGTATTTCAAACTTTAAGGTGTTAAAATAGAGCTGAATATATGTGTTGGGACGTGATCAAACTTCTAAGATAGATTATTAGTGTTTTTGTGGTGTTTTCGGGCATTTTTGTGTTAATTTTGGGAGCTCGATAAGCATAGTTTTTGTCCTACATTTGTGAACTATTGTGTAAAGGCTATACGAATCTGGAAATGGCCATTTTGTAGGCTGTTATGCTGCTGAAATTTTTGTAAAAATGTCCATTTTCAGATTTATTAATAATTTGTGAAGTTGTGAAGCTTTTGGCACTATTTTCAAAATACCCGATTTGGGTTTATTGAGAAATTGGTGGATCTTTGTAATATTGGTTGTTTGATTTTAAAGTTCTGATTTGAGGCTTGAAATATCATACAAAATCAGTAAAGGGACATTTCAGTGGTATCAGAGCCATGATCTTGCCAGCCTGAGGGTTTGTAGAAGTTGTATGTCAGTTTTAACAACTACCCAGATCTTGCATGTCAGTTTTGCCAACTACCCAGATCTTGCATGTCATTTTTGACAACTACCCAGATCTTGCATGTCATATTTTATGGTTGCATGTTGCTTCTAATCAGTTGCATGTCAAAATTTATGATCGCATGCAACTAAGTGAAAGAGAAAAAAGATATTTGCAGCGAGAAAAGAATAAAGAAATTTTGATCAAACCCCCAGTTGAAAGCAAAAGTACAAAATCCAAGGAAGGGAAAAGTATGTCTGATCTAGATGAGATGGCAAAGAAATTCTTCCAAGAGATCCAAAATACTCAGAAGCAAACAACAGATAGTTTGGGAGAAACTAGAGAGGCTTTGCGAATATTGACAAAAAAACTACAAGGAGTTGCATCTATTAATGAGAAAGGGAGCACTTCAGAGGAGCCAAGAAATCTGAAATCCACACCATCTAAATCAACCAAAACTATTTTCTTGCCTGCAGATGAGCCATTAGTACCAAATCTAGCCATTAATCCCGTGGAAGAGGTTACAGGTGTAGACACCTAAAAACCTTTAGAAAATAAAGTATTTTTATTTTTTGAAAAATTCCTGATGACATCATCATTAATTAATTAATTTATTTTTATGCCATTAAATCCCTTTATCTTAATTAAAAATATTTAATTAAGGAATCCCTCCCAAAAATGTTTAAATCTTATTTCCTTATTTATTAATTATTTAATTAATAAATTGACCAAAAAATCCAAAATAAATAAAAAATTTATTTTTTGCCTAAAACTTGGCCAATTTCCTTAAGACCACTAACCTCTTCCAAAATCTTCTAATCCTTCTTTAATTTTGATTAAAGGCTAATCCCATCATTTCCTACCCCTAATCCCAACTCAAAATATTTAATTAAGATTAAATATTAATCCTCATGTTTATTAAAAAAGTTTTAATAAATATCTCCTCAACCCAAACCCTTGAAATAAATAAAATTTTATTTATTTCCTAAAAATCTAATTTATCCTCATTCTAAGAAGTTCTAGACTCTTCTAGAAAGTCTTCATCCTCATCCTAGGAAATTCTAGACTATTCTAGAAAGTCTTTATCCTCATCCAAAGTCTAGACTCTTCTAGAAGATGTCTTTAAACCTAATCCTAATCCCCTCCTAACCTTGTCACATTCCCTAAAAATGGGTTAAGACTTACTAACCCAAGCCAAAGTTAACAAATATCTCCTCCTTCACCCACCCTCATTAAATGCCATCCACTTGCCTATCCCTAAGCTAATTGTAAACCATCCTCATCCATCCTCTAATCATTTGCACAAGCCTAAGCAAGCTTAAAACCTTCCTAATCAAGTCCAAGTCGAAATTGCTCTCATCTCCCTCAAAATATCTCAACCATAAAACTTTATGAAGTCCACTAGGCCATAAATGACTCTTCCAAGCCCTTTTATTGCTCTTACAAGTCATTATGAGCGTCTTTATAAAAATTTTATCCCTTGAGCCTCCTTTGTTGACTCATCCTTCCCCTTTCCTCCATCCTCTCACCCTCTGACATGTTTCACTCCCTGATTGGCTATAAGGAAGCACAATCCATGTGCTCTCCTCTCATGCAATCTGAGCCCTCCATGAGCTTTTTCCCATCCTTGCATCTTAGCCCTCAAACCCTCAAGTCTCTTGTCTATAAATTGGATCCTTCCCCTTTGCAAAATAACACAATCCATGAAGTAAAGTCATAATGCCATTTTGAGAATCCATTTTACATCAAAACCATACACTCATACCCAAATTCCAACTCCATTTGAAGCCCTTTTTGAAGCATAAAGCTTGAGCACACATCCTATCTATTTAGACAAAGCTACTCAACAAGAGAGCTTCTCATTGAGAGAGCCCATTAATGGCTCATATTCTCAATTGAGAGCTCATCTTAGTCTATCTTGAAGTTTATGAATTTTGTTTAGTTTGTAGAAGCTTTATTTAAATTTGGTTTCTATTAGCATACTAACATTGCTCATATACATTTTGGCACGCTCGGTGGGACCTCGCATGGGTCATCTTTATTAGCTTTTTTAGTTAAGTTTTGTATGTCATTTGCTAATTTTTCCTAATTTTTTTTGTTTTTGTGATTGGTAGGATTGTATAAATTGGTTTTGTAAGTCCACATGAGCATGAAAAAGACAAAGGAACTCATAATCTATCTCATAGTGTTTGCAGATTTTTCAATCTTATAGGTGGACAAAAAACTTGGAATTTTTCTTCCTCTTCTTGTCTATATTCTTCTTATTCCATCTACTTCTTCTTCTTCTTCTTGTGGGAGATCTTGGCCATTTTTTTTTAAGGAAGCAAAATCATACACACTTCTTTTTAGTGCTTAAAATGAACCCCCAAATCATACTTAAATCCATTAAAAAATTAAAAATTTGCAAAAAAGAAAAAATCTTTTAACAAGTGAAACTAAACCAATCCAATCATTTGCATCCTTGCAACATCAAGGTTTTAGATGCATTCATGCAAAGTTAGGAACACTTCATTTTTGGGAATTTAAAAAGAACTTCAAGTTTCCATTTCAAAAGGTTCAAAATCAACACTAAGTGCACACTAAAATCTAAATCAAACTCAAAGCATCAATCAAGGATAAAATGAACCTCATTTGCAAATATTTTAAAGTTCTTTTAAGAATCTCATGAAAACTAAGAGTCCTAAATGGTTGCCAAAATTGTCCTAAAAAGATTTGTTATTTGTTCCAAACAAATGTCTTGTTGCAAAATCTTGAATGTTGCTTAGGTTTTTCATGCATCAAAACAACCTAGGAATATCATTTTTGGGCTTAAAACATGCAAACTAGAACACAAAATCTTGAATGAAAACCAAAGTCCAAAGAGTAATTTTCACTTTTGAGTCCAAAACAATCTTGAATGATCTAAGGTTAAAATAAAGCACTTCAAAGTTCTTAAAACAACACACAAAATCTCAATCTTGAATGCTCAAAGGAAAAAACTTGAATGTTTAATCACTTGTCTTTGAATGCATGTTGCTAAAATCACTCTTGAGTGCCATGGATTAAAATGAAGTTTATTTTTTTTATGAATGCATGATTAAAACAAAAAATCCAATCTTGAATGCCATCGATCAAATAATCATCTTTTGGGGCATAAAAAGAATCCAACTTTTTGAAATCTTCTAAGTTATAAAAACTAATAAAGATGCTTTGAGTAAGTTTGTAGTTGGACTCACCCTCTTTAATCACCCATCAATTTAACCATTGGTTGCAATCTCAGAGCCATCTATGGGGATGGGTCTACCTAAGAGGGTGTTAAGTGCTCCACAAAGATCAAACTCCACTCACTTGGGTCTTTAGTGGTTTTTCTAAGTTAGAAAATTCCTTTAATGCGCATTAATCTTGCTCACACTTCATTTGGGCATAAAAATTGGACAAATCTTGACGTGGAGGGCCTCTGAGCGCGCGCTTGGCAATCGAGTTTCACACACCTTTGTTTTGGGCTTAAAACAAAATCACACCAACTCTTGAATGCCTTAAAGGAAATTAATCGATACTTGATGTGGAGGGCCTCCGGGTGCGCGGGTTTACTTTTTTGTTGACCTTAACTCTTCTTCTTGTATTCATTCATCGCTCAATTTTAATTTTGTTAAATGCTTCAAGTTAGAATTGAACATTGTCTTTTAAACATGAGTGCTTGCAAAATCTAGATCAACACACATAAGAGTCAGTTGGTAAAAGAACAAGTGTGTTTTTTAGCCTAAGGTCATCCAAGTCTTCTCTCCCCTTGTCGTCTTTTGAGGCCATCTTGGGTGCATAAGATTAGGATCCAAAACCTTGTTTCTCTTTTTAGGAGGCCTGCTTGGAGATTTCATCACCCCTTGGGACGACCTCAACTCTAGCATTCTGACAGAGTATAAAAATCGGGAGGTGAATCCAAAGACATCTCTCTTGGAATCAAGATTTTGTCACTCGGGCTAAGCCTCAAGGAACTTTATACCCTTGAGAAGTGAAAGAGGAGAAGTGGGTTACCGCTCCTCTCGGCTGTGTGACATCTTTTTGGTTTCATCTACAGATTTGGGCCTCACGTACCTTGCGTATATCGAGGACTCCTTAGCTAAACCAAATTTCATCCTTGTAGAAAGCTTCCTAGGATGTTGGTATGTTTGACGTGCTTGCTCCAAACTTTTGTCTGCTTGTTTGTTCATAGCTTTTGAATGAATGTTTGCCAATTTTGGTCAAAATCCCAGAAAAGCAAAAATCTCCCAACTCAAGGCATACTAATGCACCTGCAACATTCCAATCTTGTATGAATAAGGTATTCATCCAGAATCTTCAAAAATTTGTTTTGGTATTTTTCGATGATATCTTGATATATAGTAAAACATGGGAAGAGCATCTAAAGCACATAGACATTGTTTTGGGAATCTTGGAGTAGCAATCCTTCTATGCTAACCTATCTAAATGTGAATTTGGTTTGACAGAGATCCTATATTTGGGACATATTATAAGTTCTAAAGGAGTACAGGTTGATCAACAAAAAATCTAGGCAATTTTGGATTGGCTTCCACCCACTAATCTTACACAGTTGAGAGGTTTCTTCAGGTTGTGTAGCTACTACAGGAGATTTGCCAAGGGATTTTCTCAGCTTGCTGCCCCCTTGACTAATTTGACAAAGAAAGGAGCTTTTGTTTGGACAGAAGAGGCACAAAAAACATTTGATAAGCTTAAGGAGGTAATGAGTTCATGCCCTGTGCTTGCAATTCCAGATTTCTCTTTACCTTTTGTTGTTGAATGTGATGCTTCTGGAGAAGGTATAGGGGCTGTACTAACTCAAAGGGGACATCCAATAGCATTTGAGAGTAGAAAATTAAATCAATCAGAGAAAGGTTACTCCATCTATGATAAGGAAATGTTGGCAATCATGCATGCACTTCATAAGTTTGGACAATATTTGGTATGTGGGAGATTCATTGTAAAGACAGATCATAATAGCCTCAGGTTCTTCTTGAACCAAAGGCATTTGAATGATCATCAACAAAAATGCGTAAGAAAATTGCAAGCTTATGATTTTGATATTGAATACATGAAAGGAAAGAATAATGTGGTTGCTGTTGCTCTCTCAAGAAAACCCACTTTGTGTTCCTTATCATCTATCTTTGCTGATTGGAAAGTCTCCATAATTTTAGAGTATGCTAAAGATTCTTTTGTCACCAAGATTTTGGATAAGTTAGTGGATGATAATAGGTAAAAGGTTGTTGATGAATTGATTTATTACAAGAACAGGATCTTCTTAGTGCCAGGGTCAAAAACTAAGGAGAGGATATTGAGGGCCTTTCATGACACACCTTTGGCTGGTCATCAGGGATACTTCAAGACATATAGGAAAATTTGAGAGCGGTTTTCATGGAAGGGTATGCAGGAGGATATCCTTAAACACATTAAGGAATGTATGGTATGCCAACAAAGCAAGAGTGAGCAAAATTTTTCTGCAGGATTTTTGCAGCCACTTCCTATTCCCGAACAAAAATGAGAAAGTATTTCCATGGACTTCATCACTGGGTTGCCCAAGGTTCAAGGTAAGGATTGCATATATGTGGTGGTAGATAGACTAACTAAGTATGCACATTTCTTTCCTATCACATCTGATTTCAAGGCATCACAAGTGGCCGAATTGTTCTTCAAGAAAATTTTTAGATTACATGGTTTGCCTAGAAACATTGTTAGTGATCGGGATAGTAGATTCCTCAGCTCTTTTTAGAAGGAGCTCTTTCATTTGGCAGGAACTGAACTCACTCCTAGTACTAGCTATCACCCTCAAACAGATGGACAAACAGAGATAGTTAATAAATGTATAAAGGGATATTTGAAGAACTATGTTTCAAATCAACAACATGCTTGGGTGAAATGGTTACACCTAGGGGAGTATTGTTACAATACATCTCATCACATGTCTATTGGTATGCCTCCTTTTTGTGCTTTTTATGGTTATGATGCCCTTTCCTTTGTTGATCTAATACTTTCCGATAGCAGAGTACCCGTATCAAGTGATTTTTTCAAGCAAAGCCAAGACATAATAAGGTCCCTCAAGGATAATCTACAACATGTAGAGAACCAACAAAAGATATATGCTGACAGGAAAATGATTGAAAGATCTTTTGAGGTGGGAGATTTGGTATTTTTTAGGTTGCATCCATATAAGCAAAACACCTTGAAGAGGAGTGGGGAAGAGAAACTCAAGCCAAGGTTCTATGGGCCTTATAAAATCATCAAGAAGGTAGGAGAGGTAGCTTATGAATTGGAGCTCCCACCAAACAGAAAAATACATAATATTTTCCATGTATCTTTCCTAAAGAAGGTTCTAGGCTAGAAAACCATAGTATCTATAGAATTACCACCTCTTGATGATGAAGGGAAATTAGTTTTGATACCAGAAGAGATTTTGGATACAAGAGAAAATATTGAGAAATAGGAGCATCATAGAGCATTTGGTCAAATGGAAAGGATTACCACTAGAGGATGCAACTTGAGAAGGAGCACATATTCTTGAGAATTCCAACCTTCATTGCTTGAGGACAAGCAATATTTGAGAGGGGAGGACTTGTCATGTCCCCTTTTCAAATAATTAAAAAATAATAAACTTTGCTAAGGCAGGCAGGCTCCAAAAAGAGGCTGCCAAACCTGTGGAGAAAGAGACCCAAGAACGGGAGTTTGTAGGTTTCCAAGAAGGCTAAGGATGGGAGTTTGAAGCCATTCCATGTGCATGCTCATACAGAGTTTTCCTTTGTGCTGAACAATGCAGATTTGTGGGTTTTTGGGTGTGTTTTTTTGTATGAGTTTGGTGTCTCAGTTGAGTATTTCATATCAGTTTGGGTTGCTGCTTTATTTCAGACTTTAAGGTGTTAAAATGGAGCTGAATATATGTGTTGGGACATGATCAAAATTTTGAGATGGATTATTAGTTTTTTTGTGGTGTTTTCGGGCATTTTTGTGTTAATTTCGGGAGCCCAATGAGCATAGTTTTTGTCCTACATTTGTGAACTGTTGTGTAAAGGCTATACGGATCTAGAAATATCATTTTGTAGGCTTTTATGCTGCTGAAATTTCTATAAAAATGTCCATTTTTAGATTTATTAATAATTTGTGAAGTTGTGAAGCTTTTGGCACTATTTTCAGAATACCCGATTTGGGTTTATTGAGAAATTGGTGGATCTTTGTAATATTGGTTGTTTTATTTTAAAGTTCTAATTTGAGGCTTGAAATATCATACAAAATCAGTAAAGGGAAATTTCATATGGACTATAAGGATGATTTACCCAAATTTTAATTAATTAAAATTAAATTTTGATGCAAGTGGATGGACAAGAGATTACTAAGACTCTCCAAGTGTAATATCAAAGAATCCAAAGTATATATTTCTCAACAAGGATGGTCTCTAACTCACCAACTCCAAACAAGGTCTCTTGTGAAATCAAAGATTACTAATTCAAGAGGTCAAAGCATAATAATCCAAGGTGCAAACAAGCTTCTAACAATGGAGTAAGTAACCTAATTTGAACTTGATCAACTTAGGCAGATTGTAAATAATAGAACAATAAAGTAGTTTGATTGTAAAGTCTTGACTCAAGAACTCAGATTTTGTTCATTTTAAATGTCCAACTAGGTGTATCAATAGATTTTTAATCATGAACCAGGCACGCAAGACAACAATCAAGGATTTCAAGAAAATATCTTCAAACAATGAGCAAGAGACAAAGTAACCTTGCACATGAACAAGAATAGTGTCATAGTATCAATCTAATCACTAGAACCACTATTGTGTATGTTCTCAAAATGTTTTCTAATCATGCACATAGTCCTAGAAAAGAAAATTTGGCAGCATTATGGTTCTTAGTAATGTTCAACTCTGCAGCTATTGCAATCTAGAGTGGGCAAAATCCAATCCAGGGTTTTGACATATTCTAAAAATTTAATCAATTAGAGATACTAAGGAGATCTGATAGCCCAACAAAAGACTACACCCTTGAGGATTTCGTCCACAAGGACATTTATATAGCAGTTGCTACTACCACATAAAAATGACTATTATCGCTTGAGGTTCCATCCACATGGTTAACCCAATAAAGAGAATCTCCACTATGGTTTAACCCTCTCTAATCAAGGAAGACTCAAAATTTTTGACCACATGGAGACTTGGTTTGGATTCAAAGGTTCTAAGTTTCTAATGTGCCCAAAAGGGAACAGAGCATACTCCTCTAGTTTCTTCAGCTTAACCAAACATAGCAAACAAGATTCTTTGACACGCTAATTTGAAATCACCTCACCAAAGTTTTGAAAAATCCAACAACAAACACCATCAATCTCAAAAGAGAAAGTAGTAATGGATGTTGAGGACAAATTTAGGTGGAATAGTGAGATAATAACAAATATCTTGCCTACCTACAAGGGGATCTATCGTCAAGAGGAGCTTCACATGTAAAGCAAGAGAATAAAGCTCAGTCTCTCAAGATCTCTCAAATAGTGTTCATAGGGTTTAATTACTATGTAAAACACAAATGCATGAAAGCAAACATAGATCCAATTTTAGAGCACCAAATGATGTGTGAATCTATGAAAGTATGTAAGAGCACTCAAGCCAAACACATGAGATGTTCATTTTACTTCCAAAGCCAAATGTTATAAAAATTCAAAAAAATACCTGATAATCCTTGCAATGCATCTTATCTCTATTGTACCTTTCATTTACACTTGAATGCTCACTCGCAACGAACAAAGCAACAAACAAAACAAGCAAACATAAGATATGCAATATATATCCAAATTATGCAAAACTAAGGTTAGATCTAAAAATATATTTTTTAAGAGTGATAATAATAAGAAAATAACCCAAATGAAAGCTCACATTATGCATTGATCCATTGTAAAAATTAAATGCAAGCTATTCATTAAATGCCCTTTTTAAATTATTTTTTTAACCTAGTCATCAAGATTGGACCTATATGATATGAATTCAGATCAAAAACCCTAAATGTAGAAAAGTGAACCCTATTAAAAATTAGAGATATTTCCAAAAATGTTAGAATTTTAAAAATATCTTTTCATTTGTGCCCTAGGGAGCTATTTTGTTAAAATAGACTAGTTTTTGCAAATCAAATTATTGAGCCCTAATATGGTCCCTAAAATCAAAACACAAAGAACCAAATATATTTAGAATTTAGATATCTTTCCAAAAATGTAGACTTTTTCAAAAAATTCACTAATTTCCTCCTTAAAATGATTTTTTATTAAAAATAAAGAAAAAATTATAAAAAATGGAAAATACCTTAGAAAAATATAAAAATTGGATTAAAGCTTTTTTGATATGTTTTCACCATGAATTTTTTTTTTCAGATCAAAATATGTATCCTTTTGCGAGATATAATCAAATCTTTCAAATCTAGGATTTTTTTGCCTCCAAACAAATCTGCACAAGGGGGTTAACTCCAAAAATATCTAAAACCTGAAAGTAATGATGGGTTGTCCCATGGTGGGTGCAAAAAATGTATGCCTAAAATGTGGGCACACTTCTATGTGTCATTATATCCAAGATTTCTCAAAAATGAGATCTCAAATGGCGACTCATAGCTCTCTATTCATGGGGTGTAAGGGTTTGTAATGGAGGCCCTCAGTTTGACCTAGTTTGTGCCCATGTAAGTATACCATGAAACAAGAGATTCAAGGATCAAAATATGCATGTAAATAAAAATGCAAACTAATCTAAATGATGACAATGCAAAGCAAGGCAAGAAAAGAAACCTAATCTATGAAAGGAAATAAAAATGCAATATTAATCTATGAAAACAAATATGACTCTAAGTTAATATGAAAATGCAAAGATGGATCATCATGATGGAAGCCATGGATGCATAAGAAAAGAAGACAAGCAGATAGAAGTTCTCCACAAAAAGCTTCAGTATTCAAACTCCTTCAAAAATCACTCTCTAAACCTGCAACATAAGAATAACATAATATTGGATGTCCAAACCTGTAGCATAACATTAGAATAATAATGGATCTCAAAAATGAGGAGAGGGCTCTCCTTTATAAAGAAAAATGTGGAGGTGGGAAGCTTCTCACAACCAATATGGCATAATAGAGTTTGATCATGTGAGATAAAATTCTACCAATGAGAAAACAAGAGGAAAATTAAATGTGGGAAGGAAAAAAAAAGAGTTTATTTAATTTTCATTTGTTTCATTTCCTTTTTAAGTGGGGATTTATTTAATTAAAAGGGAGCAAGTTCTTTTAATTAAATAGGAAATATTTAATTAAATTAAAAGAGGGGTTTTCATCTTAATTAATTAAATGTGGATGAATTATTTAATTAAAAGAGAGGTTTTCTTTTAATTAAATGGGGACTTATTTTATTTAATTAAAAGAGATATTTTCTTTTAATTAAACAAAACTTATGATAAAATGATCAATCTTAGAAAATATTGAAATAATCAAATTTGATCAAGGAAATTGATTTAAATTGATTTAATAAAATATTGCAAACCATTGATTCAGGAAATTTGATAAATTGATAAATTGAATAATGGGGCCCATAGTCTAGGTGACCATTTTAGGGTGCATACATGGGCAAGCAGAGGTCATCAATAAAGAAACTGAGGCCATTTTGACCAAGACAATGCAAATACATAGGAAAGATTGGAGCAATAGGTTAACTGAAGCTGTTTGGGCATAGCAAACTACATGGAAGACAACAACTGGATTCACTCTATTTGAACTTATTTATGGAAAAGTGGCAATGTTGCCTATTGAATTTGAACATAAACCACTTTGAACTACTTTGGAATTAAACATTAGTCTTCTTGCAACACAAGAAGAGAGACTTCTCCACTTGAACTCACTGGATGAAATGAGAAAGACGTCTTTGGAAAGAACAGAGATCATTTAGTAGCAACAAAAAAGTGGTATGACACACATATCAGTACTAAACAATTCAAAGTGAGATATTGGGCTCTCCTATATGATTCTCATTTCAAGGAGAATCTAGGAAAGTTGTAGACTTGATGGCTAGGGCCTTATGGAATTTAGTATGTATTCAAAAATGGAGCAATCTAGTTGAAAACCATTGATCTTGTCCAGTTCAAATTGCTTATAAATGGCCATAGGTTGTTCCTTTATCATAAACCATAAACCAAAGATGAGTTCTTGTAGTAGTTCCAACTAAATAGTTTACCAACTCCTACAGACACATTTCTGCTAGCGAAGGCTACAAACCTTCTTCCTATAGATGTACCATGACAAACCTTCAATGAGCACTCATAATAAAACCTCATTTAATTTGAGGTCCATTCTTTCATTCATTTTTCTTTTTCTTCATATCAACTCATGTCATTTCTTTATCTATCATCCACTCACACTCTATGTCATCCAAAAATTCTATTTTTACTACTTTTAATAAAACATACTGTCAACACATTTTCTTCGGTCACTAGACTTCACCACCTCATCAATTTGCATGCAGAAGTACACTCTAATTTTTTAGGTATAACACTTTTACTCTCTTCATTTTTAGTGCATAGTTTTCGATATTTATATATAATACTGCATTAAATGTTTCATATAAGCCTTAAGCTAGTTTCTCATTCCTATGCCAAAATTTATAAGTGTGGACACTTGTAAAAATTTAGTGGGGGGTTGAGAAAGTGTATTAATTTCCAAATTTCATCTCCACATCACCTTATTCATGTCCACATTATAGGTTGCACTTTGGCGGTGGTCTAATTTTAATTTTAAAATCTTTTTGTATTTTTTGTACCTTTTCATTGTGATTTTGGGAAAGATCTCTTGTGTCTGACATGAATGAAAAGGACTATGATTTATTACAAGAACACTTCCAATTAAACCTTGATGTCATTCATAATTAATTACATCATTATTTTACATGCCAAACATAATAGAGTCTTTTTAAGAGAATGTGGTATCGAATTTTCTCAGAAAGATCAATTTGAAATTATGAGAAGAGGGTATTTGCAGAAGTGTTAAAGGGGTAAAAATTATTAGGGTGTTGAGAATAGAGAAATTAGAGACTATGCATTTTGAATATGGGAGGACAGTCACAAAGACATGAGCTGATTGTTCATAGTATTCTACTTGTGGACATGGAAGCAGTCTAATGATTTAATGCTTGTGGATGGCTTGGCTACTTCCTGTAGTTAACTAAGCTTAATGAAGAAGTAGCAATGGAGTTTATGAGGACATTTGATGAAGGGGAAGCCATAGTATTGAGATTAATAGTAATTTCTATTGAGGAGTGGATAGTAGAAGGCATAGGACTACCAAATAATGGGGAGTACTATTCGAATAAACATGATGCCAGGTTGTCATGGTTGCCATTCTCTCGATCGGGTGACCCTCTACTAGAAATTTCAAAGCAAGGGTGTATAAGACTCTCTCTCCTAGCTTTGTATCTAGAATTAGCAATCCATATCATCAGGTATTTGACTTGCAAAGGTAGGTTTTCAAACTTGCATGCTCACCATTTTAAGCTACTTAGTTGTCTAAGACATGACATTCAAGTTAATGTCCTCAATTTCCTTTATAATATGTTGTGTATTAGCACTGAATAAACTTAGAAAGGAAATGAAAATTCTATTTCTCATCATGCCCTCATCAAATGTTTAGTTGAAATGGATTCCTCCCCTATATTGTGGGTAGAATTTGTTGAATTTAAAACCTTGCAACCTCAAGCCAACCCCGTTCCACAAAATTTAGGGAATGACAAAGCAGAGTCTAGTTAGAATCTAGCTAAAATAGAAAAAGAACCAGCACTACCCTGTCCTAATAAACCCGTTGAGCCTATTTTAGAGGGTGATATGCCTAGCTTTTCCAGAGGCAAAGGAAAGCATAAGGTAGGTAAAGAGAGCCCTAATCTTGAAAAGGAAGCCCAAAACCCTTCCATTAAAGTGAAAAATAGAAAAAGGTCTGTTCTTGTAGCAACCACTCCTACAACATCTACCCTAGTAGCACCTAAACCAAAGAAGACCCGCAAAATAGTAGAAGTTAAAGAGGTTCCTATACATCGAAGCCCTTGTATGTGAGGTCAAGTATCCTCAGTTTCCACTAAAAACCTAAAAGGTATAATTTCAAAATCTCATACAAAATTAGTGGTTGAGAATATTCTAGATGACTCTCTTGTATAGTTGGAACCCCAAAATGTGGAAACAGATGAAAATGAGCCTATTAATGAAATGCCATAGGGAAATCAAGAAATGTGTGAGTCAAACCTTGTTGTTGTCTCAAAAAAAGCCCCTAAAAATGATCAACCTACTTCACCACTAGTCCCTATATATTCTAATGTTTCTATCATGCCTTATAGACCCTCCTAGTATACCTATTCCTTCTAGCAAGTTGCTAAGGAACAAAAGAAAAAATCTAGGGTTGAAGAATTCCCTTCATGTATAATTCAATCTATATTATTTGGTTTGTACAATCACTTCATTTTTAAAAAGGCTTTGTGTTGGAAAGAAAGAGACCAAATGTAGAAAGTAATATTTGACAAAGATGAGGAAATTGAGTCATTGAAAGAACAACTTGAGAAACAAAAATAACGAATGAATAAGGCTTTAAAAACTGATCAGGTAATGTCTTGCAGGCCAGCACCAAGGGTGTATTCCATTTTTTTCAAGGAGCAGTTTATGCTATTTCAACTGATGATGAAAATAAGGAATGTTGATTGTGAATTTAAAAATGCCCAAGATTTCTACAATGTGTATCCGACTTTTCCTTCACGGTAGAAGAATTTTTTGTGTGAAATTTATTTACATAATTTCATAATTTCACATGAGACAGAGTGGAACCCTTTTCTTTACATAGGGGAGGTTAACCTCAGAGCTTTAACACTTGGATGCACAACAAGAAAAATTATGATAGGTAGTTGAATGCCTATAGAGAGCTTGAGAAATCTAAACTATTACCACTACGGGTTGAATCATGCAAGCCTGATGACTTTTTAAGGGACTAGTTAAGACTAACCTATGGGAAACTAAAACTATAGATTAGGGAGAAAGTGTTTGTAGATAGAGAAAAGGTTTATAGAGATTACCAGACACATCCAAAATTTACACAACAAAGAGCTATTGCAGGGATTAGGAACTGATGGAATTGACTACCAGAAGCTTTCAAAAAGGAAAAATCACATAGCCTTGTCAATTATGAGGCAACTGTTAATAAGGTGGTCAAGTATATACAACTAGGAAGATAAATTAGAAATGAACTATGGATGCCATTGAATTTTTAGCCTCCTACCTTTCTTTGGCCTCTTTATGGTAATGATGCTACCATACTAGATCCATTAGTTGAGGAACACATGGGTGAACATTGGAAGTGTACCAAAGGATTCTTCTAGACTTTTAGAAGTGGTAAGGTAGGGAAAACTATAGTGGGAGTCTTCAGAGCTATGCCAAGGAAGTATAATGTTTGAGGACAAGCATTTGAATAGTGGGGGGTAGATGATGAGGCATATTAATGTCTTAATTTTGATATAGTTTTCATAGTTTGGACTTATTCTTTGTGTTTTGTCAAAAACATTTCCAAAATATTTGTGTAAATATCTTGTGAACTTATGCTAGAGACAACTAGAACTTACTAAACCTATAGGTAGTGTGTATGACATACTTCACTTAATACTATACATAGAATAAAATATTTCATATAAATATCTTAAGCTATGTTCTAATATTTGAATAACAAAAGGAATGTTATCTTGCATATATGTTCCAGATGTTTCTAACTTTTAGGAAAATGAAGATCGATGCAAAGGGTGGTGATTACTACATTAAAGTAAGAGGATGATGGAGACCAATCATGGCAAGGAAAGCACAATTCAGTTCCTATGAATAAGCCACAATTGTAGAGGAGTTACTATTCTAGAATATCTAGGAGACACAACTTGCTACATTTCCTGCAAGTTATTATTCTGTTACTTAGTAATAAATGTACTATGTCATGGTTGATCTTCCACCTTCTTTTCTGGCGATGTTTGTTTAAGAATTTTATGTCATGTTTTTAATAAGTATCCAATCTCTATATAATTGATTTGGATAATCTTAGTAAGCTAAGGAGAAAATAGACAATGCTGGTTTAAGTTTTAGAAGTTACTCTTTTTCTATTCTGTATGAATTAGTCAATTGATGTAATCAAAGAAGGATTTTAATGAAAGAGTGATTTTGGAATACTTGTGTTTATAGTTATTTAAAACCAACCAAGGGGGCCTACTTGGGAGGTAGAATAGATTTACATAGAGTAGATTCATTCTTTGCAATTTCCTATTTTCAAGATAGATTTACTGTATTAGTCTTGCAGCATAGGTGTTAAGACTCTTAAAGGAATTTAGTGCACATACTGTGCTAACCCATTTCAAGTCCTACATCCCTGGGTTGAAAATTCAAGTGTATTTCATGATGGAATAAGTAGTCTTTAGAATATATATAGTATCCTTGAGAGACAATGGTGTGATTATCTTCATCTATTATGAAATCGTACAATGATGCCAAGCATTGACAATGGTTGTCGAGTATCAGAACCTCACCGATGTCTTCAAAATATGAGTACCAGTAGTTGGGCTGACTTTTTGTATTTTGGTGAAACTTGTATTGTAGCCAACTTTGATGAATTGTAAATTGAATTGGTATATATGTAATATATTGTATCACATCCAAAGAAGTATGGTATGAATATAGAAAGATATGTGTAAAAGTAGAAGTACAAAGTAAGAAGGATACAAGAATTATAAGGAGTAAAAAATATTTATCTATCATAGCAAGGTGATCATCACACTCCAAAGGAATTTAATTCAACAAATCAAAGTTACAGATTGAAGATCAGCTACTAGTTCATCCTAACAGGTGGAATAGTTATATCATTTCACAAGGTAGATTTAACAATCTTTTGTAAATCTCTTTACCGAGTGCATACTTTACTATATGTTTTGTAAATCCTTTTACAAGGTGAACCTAGTAGTCCTTATTGCTCCTAATAGGGTAGATCATTAGAAGTGATAAGAAGTAGTCCTTATTGCTCCTTATTGCTCCTTACCCTAGTTTTACTTTCTATTTGGAAGGTTTCTGGGTCACCATATTGTGTGTCAAAGTGTTATGAATGTTTTTATTCTTTTAGTTTCTCATGTATGCAATTAATGAAATAAGAATAAATTTTATTGGTTCTCAATTCACCCCTCCCCTTTTAGTAACCTATCCTATCTTATATTTCCAACAATTGGTATCAGAGCTTTGTGGTTCTCAAAGAAAAAGTTTAACAACTTGAGAAAAGATCAGAGGCAATGGAGGTATTCATACTTGATAAGGCTATTGACAATTAAAATTTGGATTTTGGAATTGGCTATTGGGAAACTTGAAAAAGTAAAGGAGAAACTCTCTCAATCCTTGAAAAGAAGAAAAGATCTCATAGTATAAATGAACGAAAAACTCCACACTGAAGAATGAATTGAAGATATCCATCTAGAAAGTAGTCCAAATGAAGCTAATGAGGTAAATAGAGAACTATTATAAAAGAATGGTAACCTTCAAGAAGAAGTTAGAAAGCTAAAAAGAGAAAAAGAAATTCAGTTAGTAAGGCTATGTGAAGTCATGGAAGAAAAAGACAAGGAAAAAGAAGAGATAAAAGGAAAGAACAATGAAATTCAACATCTATCCCTTCAACAAGAAAACTTCATTGATCAAATTATGAATGCAAATGAAGAAATTGTGAATCTAAAATTAGAAAATGAAAGATTACAAAATGATCTAAATATTGAAAAGAAAGCCAATGAGAGGATGATAAAATCTCAAACAAACATGAATTAATTATATGAGAAAAATAAATATAGACAAAAAGGAAAAGTAGGAATAGGATATACAGATGAAGGTGAATCATCCAAGTAAGGAGCTCAGAAGAATCAAAGGCCTACTTGAAATCATTGTGGTAAGTTAGGTCATACATCAAACAAATGTTGGAGTAACGGTAAAGCTAAATTAAATGGAAAATATTATAATTGCAATAAGCATGGTCATAGAGATAATGAATGCAAAGAAAAACCCAGATTTGAAGGCAAATGCCACAAATGCAAGAAACATGGGCACAAATCTTTTGAATGCAAAACCAAGATATTGAACTCAATAGAATAGATTATGAAAGCTATATTTGGTTGGGACTACAAAACATGGTGTGGATACCACTTCTTTGGAGAATTTGGATAGATTGGAGTAAACTATGTGAAACATCACATGAAGACAAGAGACACCACTAGAAGATGTTATATTTGTACAAAACTAGGACACCTTACCAAGAATTGTATGAACACTGGAAGGATAGAAGATTAAAAGAAAGCCAAGGCTGAAAACATCATAAGGTAGATGCGATAGAAATGGATTCCTAAATCTTTTGAAAATGCAAGTCCAAGCCATGAAGCACATGAAACTCAAGAATTGGGTGACTCAAACATTTCTACTTGATCTCTCACAAGGATAATTGGAACTAAGACTCTAAAGTAGATATCTTACATTAGTTCTAGTCAGTTAGAAAGAAAGATCCATATCAACATTCGAGATGCAAAGGGATTACTGAGTGTCTAAAGAAAATCAAGATCTTACCAAGCTAGGTCAGGTTGCAAGACTCTACCAAGCAAGGTTGGGACTAACTAAGTCATTGTGTGGACACCAAGTCATGCATGACTCTGTCGAGCACTAAGAAAGAACTGAGTGGACTATAGTCTATCACTAAGCAAGTGATTGTACCAAGCATTTATAATGATTGGAAAATGAAATTTGTTAAAAAGGAAGAAATTGAATTCATTTGTCATCGTGAATTTTTGAAGAGCTATATGTGAAGAGCAATTTCTATGCATCCAAGTGATTTGTGTGATTTGTTGTTGAAGATTTTTGTGTTTTTGTAAACCCTACCAAGCATGACATCCTCCAAGAACAAGAACAAGAAAGGATCTAAGATGTTGGTTCAAGGAGTTGATTGGAAGGCACCAAACTTCAAGTTCAGTATGGTAATTGCAAAAACACTTGATCCAACTAGAGCTTAATCACAGATTCCACCAAAGTGATAAAGATGATGATGAATATGACAAGGAAGAAAAGGACAACAATGATGAAGATGAAACATATGATGTTGATCAGAATGATGAGGAGCAAGAAAATGAAGCTACTGAGGAGAATCTCCTTGAGATTTTGAGTATTGAGGAAACTAACCTAGAGAATATTGTAGCAACTATTATGGCCTTATTTCCTCACTCTCTAAGAAAATATTTAAATCTATCTAGCTTAGAGAAAGCTGCTGTTGAGGTGGTTGTGGAAATCACTACAATTCCAAGCACCCAACCAATCTTTGCACCTATTTAGCTAAGTACTACATTGACTGAAGTAATCAATGTTTCATCTACTAAGTAGTCAAAGCTTCCTTCTTCATCAGATTTGGCTACAAAGCAACTAGGTATTTCTATTATAATACAATATCTAATCTTATTTCTAGTCCTTCTATTTCCATTATTGTTATAATTCCCAATGTACAAATAGTTAGTACACAGACAGTTGAGAGCAAGCCTCAACCGAGTACTAAAGTTTGAAGTAAAGGAAAAAGTAAAGAAGAAGGCATAGATCTTGATGAGGATATAGCTATCCCAAATTGGGATATCTCTACTCTAAATCCTAATCATATGCACATAGTAGGTGAGCTATTATAAAATAAAGCTAAGCAATAGAGGTTTAGAGAGGAGAAAAATATAGAAAACCAAGTGCTAGAAGATGCAAAGAACATACTTGCAGATGCACTTAGTACTGAGGTTGTTAGTACTCAAACTATTTTGGTTCAATTAGTAGAATTTATTTAGAAATTAATGAAGATCTGAATGGGTAAAAAAATTTGTTGCAAAGAGTAGAGAAGAAATTTCAAAACAAATTATTGGAGCTACTTGCATAGAAAATTGTAATATATCAAGTAGATTTGTCTACTATCCTTAGCTCATTGGAAACCTCTGCCAATAATGTTACTTCATTATCTATCTTTACTTAGGAAATCAAAGATAAACTCTCCAAGATAGATGAAGACTTGGAGGAAAGTGCACACCAGTTGTCGCTTGACCCGAGATACAATTCTACTCATTTTTCAAAGATCAAATTTTTGTCTAATATTTAGGTAAAATTATTAGGAGAAGAAGCTAAGATTAGGGCCACACTTGTAGACATTCAAGTCATGATTCTTCCAAACATGGATGCATTGCAAAAACACATTGCACATGCCAAAACTCTCATCCATGACAATAACTTCTCCATAGCTGATCACATGATGGTGCTATCAACAGAAGTGTAGATTGCATTACATGCAAGCAAGGTGTTACAAGAAAATTGGGACAAGATAATGTCACTAATTTTAAAGGTACATTCTAACTTCTTGTCACATTTTGGTATCACCATATAGCATACACCTTTGGTATTAATGCCAAAAAGGGGGAGAAAATGAGAAGATGCAATAAAGGGGGAGATGAGAAGATAAGATAAGGATAAGATGCAATAAAGGGAGGGAAAATGAAAAAATGAGAAGAGAAGATATAATATAAGAGACATAAGATATATGTTTATAGAAAGTAAAGTATGATGTATATATAAATGCTGGAGTATCATAATATTATACTTATACATGTACAAATGATTAGAATGTTGGAATTATTTATAATAACTAGGGCAGGGGGGTGTGAATCAGTTATCCAAGGTCCAGATGTATAAATAAAACTTCTCACAACTTAGTGAAAAAAAATTCATACTCATGCATGCATCCATAAGATTACACAATCACTAAAAACTTGTAGGTTACTATCAAATCAACTTGCAGAAATATAAAGCATGAAACATAACAGATTCATCAATGCACTTAACACAATGCTTTATGTGGAAGCCTAATTTTGGAAAAATCACTAGTAACATGCTACTCCTTTTCACTCTTCTGATGTGATGTCTCAAAAGGCCAACCTTGTTAAAGTTTACAATACATACCGTTAAATGCGACCAAGTTAAGGGATTTCAATCACCCTATTAGAAGTGAGCCTTGTTAGAGGACTTTAGGCCATTCAATTGGAATGCCACTAGGTTAAAGGATTTACAAATGATCGTAAGGTCAACCTTAATCCAAAGGATTTACCCTAAACTGATACAATTGTTAGAGAGTAATAGTAGAGCTTTGATCTGATACAACTTACAACTTCTCTTGTAGATTATAGATCTCTATTCAATCCTCAATTTTGCTTGGCCTTCATAGTTTGTGGCTTTGATAACTTGTTCACCCTTCTAGCGATCATCTCCTTAAGCCTTCTTTCTTAACATGCCATTACAAACTCTCCTCTTGGGTCACTTGATGAAGAAAAACAATTGACTCCTTGTCTTCCTTAGGTTCTTGCACATGACAACATAGATGTTGGAAATATAGATGAAGTAACTGAGGAAGGGGGGGGGGGGTGTGAACCAATTACCACAAAAAAAATTCCACAAATCCCTTAGATGTCTGATAAAACTAGTTACTACTGTCACTCGGTAAACATACTTAAAATGCTATAACTTGGTAAATGCTATGTATGTTATCTTTAACAGATTCCAAACATTCATAGTGATTAACATGCAAGCATAAAAGAAATAAATGAACACATAAGACACTAGATGTAATGTAGAAACCTAATATGGGAAAAACCACCAAGTAACTAGCTACTAATTTTCACTCTTCTAAAGTGAGCCCTTTTAGGAGCCAACGTAGTTAAAGGTTACAAAACACAATGTTAGGTGTGACCTTGTTAGAGGATTTAATCGCCCTATTAGGAGTGGCCTTGAAAGAGGTTTTTAGAACAATTCAATGGAGCTGTCACCTTATTAGAGGATTTACAAATGGCTGTTAGACCAAATCTATTAAGAGATTTAAGAATCACCACTATAATGGTAAGAAAGTAACAATGAAATGACCTGAATGAGATGCAACTAAATTGTTGATTACAGATCTCTGTTCTGCTTCACTAGATCCTTCCTCATCAAATACAACTTTTTTGATCCTCAAGGATATCTAACCATCCTTCAAAGTTGGCTCATACGTTTCTTCTTCAAACAATCAATACACTTGCATACTCGCTCATTCACTTTAGAATTCTCAATTTGACCTTTCATTTATACCTAAAAAATTATCAAGTCAGCTCATTTACAACTTACAATTACCAATAATCATTACCTTAGTTAGCTAGAATCAATACTTGAAATAATTAAACTTTATTTCTCAAATTAGCAAAATCCTTCATTAGCTGACCCTGCTTGGTAAACACTGTTTCTAAAATGATTTCCTATGTTAACCAATATAAGCTCAGTTAATACTATGAATCCTACAAAATCCTTTGGCGACTGAGTGAACTCGATAAACACTAACTTTCCTTCATTAACCATGTGAGCTTGGTTAACACTACAGCCTACCACATTTTCCTTCAATGCCTGAGTGAGCTCGGTAGACACTGTCTACGTAGAGTAATTTTCAAGAATGCTTAATACACATAGAAATTTTCTTTTCTGACTAACTGAGCTTAGTAAGTACTCTTTGTTAATTGATATGACATTTGTGTAACATCAAAGAAAACACACAATTAGACAATTGTATCCAACAATCTCCCTCTTTGGCATTGATGGCAACACAACATGTCATAGCACAATAAAATTTGAAAACAAGTCTTTCTCTAATAGAAAATTTTCTCCCTCTTAGATTTTATGCCACAAACTTCTCTATGGTAGTAATATCCCTCTGTGAAGGAATTACATAGCTTCTTTTCCCAACAACAAACTCTCCCGCAAACTCTCCCTTAAATTTTTTTTAGAAAGATATGATAGTAAACTCTTCCACTTTGACAACACATGCCAAACACAACACATACCAAATGAGTATCAATGTACCTTGAGTATTGATTCATATGCAATATTCCCTTGACTATGTTGCATCAACTGATAGATCTTCAATTTGGTTCCTATTGATGCATCACTAAAACTTTATTTTAGTGAGCTTTAGATAGGGGAATGACCCCTAACTTACCTCTTAGATATAGGAATGCATCCTTAGCTAATGGCTTGGTGAATATGTCTGCAATTTATTCTTTTGTATGTACATATTCCAATCTGATTTCCTTGTCCTACACCAATTCTCTGACAAAGTGATATTTTATAGCAATGTGCTTGGTTTTGGAATGCATCACTGGATTCTTTGATATGTTAATTGCACTTGTATTATCAAAAAACATAACAACTAATTCTTTGATCTCAACCTTCATGCCTTCTAACAACTATTTAAACCAAACAATATTTGAAAAGTTTACTGCTGCTACAACATACTCTGGTTCTGCAGTAGATTGGGATGTGAGATTTTGCTTTTTGCTTGTCCAAGATACCAACCTTTTTTCAAGAAAGAATGTTCCACCACTTGTACTCTTTTTGTCATCAATGTTTCTTTCTCAATCAGCATCAGTAAACACTTTTAAGTCCAGATTTCCTCCAAGTTTATACCACAATCCATAATCTTCAGTGCCTTTCAAGTATCTCAAGATTCTTTTGATTGCCATCATTTGATTTTCTCTAGGTTTTGCTAAAAATCTTGCCACTATACCAATTGTAAGAGTAATATTAGGCCTTGTATGAGCTACATATTGCAATTTTCCAATCATTGATCTAGATAAGCTCTAATCTACCTCTTTTGAATCATCATCTTTGGTAAGCTTTAGTCTAGTACACATGGGAGTTCCAACTAGTTTTGAATCTTCCATACCAAATTTTTTGAGTATCTCCTTGATATACTTAGATTGAGTAATGTAGATACCATTCTTGCTCTGTCGTATTTGAAGGCCAACAAAGAACTTAATTTCACCAAACATAGACATTTCAAATTCTTTGTTCATTTTCTTTAAGAATTCTTTGCATTGATCATCATTCCTTATAAAAAAAGTATCATCCACAAATATGTTTTCCAAAAAAATCTTATTATTTGGTCCTTCCTTGATGCATAGACTACTATTATCATTAGTTCTCTGGAAACCAATCTGAATAAGGTAGTTATGTAATCTCTCATACCATGCTCTAGGAGCTTGTTTCAGACCATACAATGTTTTGTGTAATTTTCAGACCATGTCCTTTTTGTTTGGATCAACAAAACTTTTAGGTTGCTCAATGTAGACTTCTTCATCAAGAATACCATTGAGAAATGCATATTTAACATCTATCTAATATACATTAAATCCTTTATATGCAGCATATGCAAGTAAGGTCCTAACACCTTCTAATCTTGCAATAGGAGCAAAAGTCTGCTTATTAGTGACACACACACACACTTAATCAAATGGTTAGCAAATACTGAGCTTATCTTGCAAGTAATTTAGGCTCTGTTGAGTTCTATAGTTGCTACCAAGTTCTAGAAATAGTATTTAGTTTAAATCGAGCAGTATCTACTAGTTGGTAATTATCAGTGTAAACTAAGCTTCATAGTGTTTACTGAGTTTCTTAGTGCAAACCAAGTTCTCTAGTGTTTACCAAGTTCACAGATTTACTAATGTGAATTTAGTGTTGAATGAAGTAGGATATGTCAACCAAGTAATTTAGTTTATACCGAGCTCATCATAATAGTGTTGATCAATCTATGCAGTGTCAACCAAGTGATATGTTGAGTTTCATAGTGTTCACTAAGTCACCAGTGCTAACTAAGTTTAGACTACTTGGAAGTGATTAGTATGAAAAAAGCTTCTATTTATACCAAGTGCATGATGATTCTGAGTGTTGAAAATGATTTCCAAGTATCAGAACCTCACCAAGTTTGTCTTCAGAACTCGAGTACTACAAGTTGGGCCAACTTTGTATATTTTGGTGAAACTTTTATTGTAGCAGACTTTGATGAATTGTAAATTGGATTGGTATATATGTAATGTATTGTATCACATCCAAAGAATTATGGTATGAATATAGAAAGATATGTGTAAAAGCAGAAGTGTGAAGTAAGAAGGGTACAAGCAGTATAAGGAGCAACAAAGATTTATCTATCACAACAAGGTGATCATCGTACTCCAAAGGAATCTCATCCAAAAAATCAAAGTTGTATATCAAAGATCAGCCATTAGTTCATCCTAATACGTGGAAGAGTTAAATCCTTTCAAAAGGTAAACTTAACAGTCTTTTGTAAATCTCTTTACAGAGTGCATACTTCATTGTATGTTTTGTAAATCCTTTTGCAAGGTGGACCTAGCAATCCTTATTGCTCCTAATAGGGTAGATCATTAGAAGTGATCATTGTAAGCCTTAACTGACCAAATTTATACTACAGTAATAAAGCTTGTGAGTATCATCCCCACCCTAGTTTTACTTTCTGTTTGGAAGGTTTATGGGTCACCATATTGTGTGTCAAAGTGTTATGAATATTTTTATGCTTTCAGTTTCTAATGCATGCAATTATATCATAATACATATGATGGATTAATTGATGAAATAAGTTCATAAGTTCTATCGGTTCTTTATTCACCCCTCCCCTCTTAGTAACCTAGCCTATCTTATATTTTGAACAAAAACTTCAGAATAAAACTTGAAGAAGCTCAAACTTGAAGAATAAGATGAAGAAGAAGAACAACACATATCATTCAAAAGGTCAACTCCAACATTTGAAGAGAGACTAAATCATCTCAAAGAAGGTGGAGGTATGGAAAATTTCAAGTTTCTTAAATATGAAACAATAAATAAGGAGGAGAAAATTAAGATAGAATAATCCTTAGTAGAAAAGATGGAAAAATGGAAATACTCTCTGAGTGAATTAAAAGGACAAGTTCTTGAAATTCTACTCAAGGTAGTTTGGCATTATTGGGATAATGTAGTGATAATTACCATGGATATCTAAGATAAAACCTTGAGGAAGATACTGCCAAACCTTTTTGAAAAAGAAGTAAATGAAGCATTAAAAAAGCATGAACAACAATTAACTCCTAAGTTCAACGTATTCTTTATTTTATCAAAATATATTGAATCGATTGTGCAATCCAATACAAACACATGGAAAGAAATTTATGGATTGAATATTATAAAAGCAACTAAGGAAGCAGTGCAAGTAAATGATGTAGATGATGATGAAGAGGAATAGGAAGATCAAATAGTTAGTGAGGATGTACCTAAAATTTAGAACATTGAAGATTTTGATCCAAAAAAGATTATAGCAGAGGTAATGCCCTCCCTCCCTAACTCTTAGAGAAAAGCCTTAGTGTCATCTAGCTTAGAGAAGGCTGCAGTTGAGTCTCATACCATTGGGTTAAACATAGTTCAACTGAGCACTCAATTGGTTGTTGGAGCTATCTTATCGAGTATAGAGATGAGTATTGTTATCGCTACTCCATTTACTAAGCAATAGGTTCCACTCATCATAGCATCAAGTCAAATCGAGTTACAACAAGGCATTGTAAGTACTTCTACAATTGTTGTTATTTCTCCAATTAGTTATTTTGATACTGTTGCAAGTGACTCCACATCAAGTACAAAGAAAGTTGAAGTCAAGCCTCAACCAAGCACTAAAGATAATAGTAAAGGTAAGGAAATAATTCCTTCACCTATTCCAAAGGATAAGGGAAAAGAGATAGAAATATATAATGATGAAATTGATTTAGATGAAGACATAGTAATTCTAGATTGGGATGTCTCCAATCTCACTCTTGATCAAATGGACACACATGGAGAACATTGGAAGAAAAGAGCCAAACAAAAAAAATTGAGAGTAGAGAAGAAGAAAATAAATCAAGTGTTGGAAGACATCAAATGTATATTTCTTGATGCACTTAGTATTGAAATTGATGAAAATAATTCTATCTTGGACCAACTTATTGACATAGTCCACAAGATCAATGAAGATTCAAATGGCCAAGAGAATCAATTGTATGTTAGAGTAAATAATTATTATTTACACTTTTACTTAAGTTTACTTAGTTTAATGCATTTATTTATTAGTTTTTGTATAGGAGTTGTTGACAACATGGGAGTTTGTTCCTATCTAAGTCATACTTATCCTCTCACCTTGATCAAGGATATCCCACCTTTTGTGGATGTATGCTTAGTTATCATACTTGTCTCTAGGAACTTTCTAGCTTGTTCTACAAGCTTCCTAGAGGCCTTTATAAATAAGCTCTCCCTTTGCATTTTTGTACAAAAATTTCATTTTTCTCATTGTTGCAGTATCTTCTCGCTCAGTTCATTTAGTTTCTCTAAGCTCCACCCTTCCTTCTTTGATTTCCCTTCAACAAGTTATTTGCATGCAGGTGATCTTGGCGAGCTATGAAGTTGGCTTTCATCAACTTCTACATGGTATCAGAGCCTCCCTACTGCTTCTAGGTTGAAGGATTTTTGAAACTACTATTCAGAGACACAAACCCTAGTTTGTTTGTGCTTTTTTCTTCAATCAGGAGGAAGATCATTTTTTAGAGCACTTTGGGCCTAAATGAATGCTATAATTGAGTTGAAAAGGCCCGTTACAATCAGGATCCATATAAAATTTGTCAATTTTAGACAAAGTTGATCCAGGAGGCAAAATTTTTTTGTTCGGGAGGCCATACGAACCTATATGGACAATTTTCGTACAAAAAAAATAAAAATAAAAAATTTGCAGTACTGCCACTGCACCACCATGGGTCCACCAACACTTGGCCTAGATGCCACTGTTGTCGGCAGCACCATTGTGGGGTAGCCGCAGTGCAGCCACTCTATGACCACCATTGCACCACTCCAATGCCCCCACCATCAACCATGCCACCTCTATAGTAGCAACTTTGCTAGGTTTCATAGCCTTTGTGCCACCCTTGATAGCCACTCAGCCACTTGTGGCCATCCGCACTTCGCCCACCTACAACCATGCACAATAGTGATACTTGGTGCAATGTGGGAGTGCCACATGGGACATGTGCCACATTAGTACTTGCCACATGGCCCTTGCCACATCATCCACACAGTCATCTTTCTACCATGTGGTAGTATTTTTTTGCCATGACAGCTGTCAAGCCGTCAATTTTAAGCTCAGGGAATTCTAACATTAGCATGATGTCATCCCTGCATCAACACCTTCCTGCCTCTCCTTTAGGTCCCTTTTTGACCTACTCATAATTTTTTGGCCATAACTTGAGCATACAGAGGTATTTTTCCGATTCAAAAGAAGCGTCCAAAAATTGGTTCTGAGACAGAGACATTGGTATAGGTATTTTGTGTTTTGATGCAATTTTTTTTCGTATTGTTGCAGTTAAAGTTGGATGTTCCACTTTTCACTTTGGCAAGCATATCTTGTGCATCCCATCTCCACCTTTTGAAAATGTTATATTTTTGGAAAGCTGGTTCTATCATATTTTTAGAAATGCTACCATTTCCTTTAGATTCTACTCCATGCTCTTTCTATCATGTTTTTGTCATTTTTTCTCTATGGTGGATATCTTGGGTGTTCCAGGTCCAAGGATCATTTTCATGACATGGGATCTTTTGTTTTGGGTTGTACTATCTTTTGTATCAGCCTTTTTCCTTTTTTGATCATTTTTGCTATCATTTGTAAGCATCTTTATGTAAATGCATTGAGATAAAGTGCCATTCTTGTATTTCGAGTTCATGAACGTTGTTTTGAGACAATTATACTCATACTATTTTATAAAGCACCATGGGGGGGGTTAGTTGTTGCAATTTTTGTGCCCTCTTCCTTTGTCAAGTGAGTGTCACTTCCATAAAATTAGCCCCATGATGTGTATGTGACACGTGCCTTTATAGGTTTTTGTACCTCTTCCTCTCTCTCACTATTCTTGGTTCTTTTTGCAGGAGAATTTTGGCGTACTTTCTCAGTTGCTTGTCACCTCACCCTATTTACATTAGGGGGGGTTATTCTATTTTTCTAATGCTTCCTTGGTTCGATGGTTTGATAATGTGAGCTATGCATTCAGTATTTGATCCTATATACTAGGCGATTGTAGTGGCTGGCTACCTATGCATTTCAGTGAGATGGATCATCTACCATATAAACACTCTTAGTTTGTGCCTTCTATTTTTGTGGAGGTTCTTCTTATTAGTAGTTTCTTTTTGATAGAGTTTTTAGCTTCTTCATGCTTCAATGATGCTCTTCATGATCTTCTCTTTGTTCCTATTTTCTAGAAAATTCCTCTAGTTGGAGGCTTCTTCATTCCTTCACTAGATTTTCTCTTACCTCTTTTTGAGGGAGGGTTTTTCCCATGAGGTTTTCCCTCTTTCCCCATTTTTAGAGGTTTCATTTCTTTTCATTGTACATGGGTACCTAATATGGCCTTGTTGTCGAGATGCATTCTACATTTCAGCTTAGCTTTTTAAAGCTTAAGTGCATTCCCCTAAGTTGTACTTAAGGGAGGGTGTTAGAGTAAAAATAATTATTATTTACGATTTTACTTAAGTTTACTTAGGTTAATGTATTTATTTATTAGTTTTAGTATAAGAGTTTTTGACAACATAGGAGTTTGTTCCTATCTAATTCATACTTATCCTCTCACCTTGATCAAGGATATCCCACCTTTTGTGGATGTATGCTTAGTTGTTATACTTATCTCCTACCATTTTCTAGCTTGTTTTACAAGCTTCCTAGAGGCCTTTATAAACAATATCTCCCTTTTCATTTTTGTACAGAAATTTCATTTTCTCATTGTTACAATATAATTTCTCCTTGTTTCTTCAAGCTCTTGTTTCTTCCTTCTTCAATTTCTCTTTAGCAGGTTATTTGCATGCAAGTGATCTTGGCAAGCTGTGAAGTTGGCTTTCATCAACTTCTACATTATAGATGGTAGACAGAAAATTTGATAATAAGGTTTTAGAAAATGTGGCACAAAAAATTGCCATAAATCAAGTGGATTTATCCACTGTTCTTATTTCATTTGAAAGCACTGTTAATAATGTCATTTCCTTGTTTGTCAAATTAAGTGATACCACAAATTTTACCAAGGAAATCAAAGTTAAGTTGTCAAAGATTGATATTGATCTGAAGGCAAGTGCAAACTATTTGTCACTTGACCCTACTACTAGCTCTGCACATTTGTTCAAGATCAGGCTTCTAACTGACTTGTAGGTAGAGTTATTAAGAGAAGAAGTAAGAATTAGGGCTACACTATCAAAAATTTAGAGTTTGATAATTCCAAACATGGATGTAATGCATAAACAAATTGTTAATGCAAACACATTAATCCATGATAACAACTTTTCTATTGCTGATCATATGATGGAGTTATCAGCTGAAGTTCAAATAGCTTTGCACACTTCTAAAGTTTTGCAAGAGAATTGGGACAAAATCATGTCTTTAATTTTAAAGGTAGATAGTGATTTCCTCTCACATTTTAGTATTACCTTGTAAATATGCATTTTTGGCATTTGTGTCAAAAAAAAGGGGGAAATATAGTACAACATGTGAGAAGTCAAAAGGGGAAATATAGTAAAAAAGAAAGAAAAGAAAAGAAGGAATTTATTTACAAAAAAGATACAAAAAAAAATTTTGAAAAATAAAAAATAGAGTCAGTGTCAGCTAAGTATCAACACTGTAGTCAAAACTAAGCTATAGACCCAAGTACATTGATAGGGGGAGTTTTGATTCATCATTTTGAGTATTCAGAATTTTTGGTATGAGAAGTGTTTTTGTCACTAATGCCAAAGGGTGAGATTGCTGAACTTATGGAAAAACTAGCTATCAATTAGTGCCAAAACACTTAGTCATTTGATTGGTTGCATTATTTCTCAGCTCCATAGAGTTAACATTGTAGATAGTGTCAATCAAGCTAGTCCTAGAGTGTTAACCAACTAGTATAGAAATACAATGTCAACCAAGCTAGCTGTGTTAACCAAGTAGAGAAAAAGTAGTGTTGACCAAGCTACCATACTATCCAAGTTATGATAGTATCAACTAAGCTCTACAGTGTTTCTGAGTCATCAGTGTTAATCGAGTTCATGCCTACTCCCAAGTGATCAATGTGGACTGAGCACAAGTGTCAACCGAGTGCCAGATTTTTCAAAGTTCACTCTATTACCAAGTGTTAGTATATCACCTGAGTGGTCTTTTGAACCTAAGTGTCAACATTGAGCCAACTTGGTGAAGATTTTTGAATATGGTATTGTAGATGACTCTAGAAGGTAATTATTTGGATTGGTATAAATATGAGATATCTTGTCAAATACAAATGAGAGAGAGTGTGAAGTAAGAAAATATGAATGTAAAGATTGACTAAATGCTATAAGTAGTATAAGGAAAATCAGAGTCTCATCCATCACATTAAGATGATCATTCTACATGAAAGGAATCTCATTCAACAAACCAATTTGTAGAGTAGAGATCAACTACTGGTTCATCCTAACAGGTTCATTATTCAAATCTAACAAGGTGGATTTAATAGTCTTATGTATTATCTACTAATCGAGTACATACTTTATTGTATTGTATAAATCCTTTTACAAGGTGGACCTAATAGTCCTTATTGCTCCTAATAGAGCTGATCATCAAAAGTGATCAATTTTAAGCCTTAAAAAACTAACTTTATACTGTAGTACTAAAGCTTGTGGGTATCATCCCAACCCCAATTTTACTTTCTATTTGGAAGGTTTCTAGGTTACCAATTGTTGTGTCAAGTGTTATGAATGTTTTATTTCTTTTAGTCTTTCATGCATGCAATAAGATCAGATTAGTCCGTGATGGATTAATTGGTGAATTGAAGTAAAAGTATTATTGGTCCTTGATTCACCCCTATCCTCTTAGTAACCTAGCCTACTCTATATCTCCAACAAGCTATTCAACAAAATGACACCTAATACCAAGAATAAACTATTGAAGAACTATTTGATGAAGGATGTTCTAGTAAATCTAATTCAACACTAGCAGATCTATTGGAGATGAATAATACTCTAAATGAAGAAGTTAGAGGGTTGAAAAGAGAGCATGAAATTCAAGTAGTGAGGCTACGTGAGGTGACCAAACAAAAGAAAAAGGTTGAGGAAGACAAAGAAAATGTTGAAGATGAAAAGGCAATAGATGATAAAGATAAGAGATGGTTACAAGACTTGATGAAAGAATCAAAGAAGTACAAAAGCTAACAAATAATCATTTTGATGGAGACTACAAATCTGAATTCTAAGAATGATAAATTGAAAAATGAGTTGAAAGAAAAAAAGAAATTTGTTGAGAGGTTGAACAAACCTAAAAGAATCTATAAGATTTCTGAATGAATAGATGAATGAGCCTAGGAGACTCCATGACACCTTTGGGCTAGGCTATGTTGAGTTCCTATTACAGGTTGAGAAAGAAGAACCATCAAAGAAAGGAGAACCATAAAATAAAGGTGAACAAAGGAATGTGAATACAAAGCCAAAGAACAAGAAGCCTACATGCTATCATTGTGGAAAACTTAGGCCATACAAAAAATATATGAAAGAGAAAGATAGGTAAGTGAAACCCTAAACCTAAGTTCAATGGTCATTTCTTTCATTGCAACAAACAAGGTCATCAAGTACATGAGTGTAGATAAAAGGTCAATAAGGCACCAACTACTTCTAGATTTGAAGGTTACTATTATCATTTTGGTTTGATATCCCCACCCCAACAAACATATGTGAGAAAAAAAGGGAAAAATGAATAATGAGAAGCACAAAAGGGAGAAAAATAGAAGGGGGAAATTAATTATAAGAAGCACACAAGGGAGAAGCACAGAAGGGGGAAATGAACAAAGTGATCAATTGAACATGATTTTTTTAAAACATGTATATACTAAGTACAGAGTTAGACCAGAACATGTACAATGTAAACTAAGTGAACGTATGGAGAATATTTAAAGGGAGAGTTCTTTTATTTCAATTTTTTATTGAATAGTTTTGAATTTTTATGAGAAAGTGTTTTTTCCACTAATGTTGAAAGGGGAGATTGTTGATCCCTAATCCATGTTGTCTATTAGTGTCAAACACTTAGTCATTCACAAGGAAGGATTATTCGGTCATCATTTCTACTCACTCATCCTATATAGGCCAAGCCAAGGAATGAAGACTTGTACATATTTCAAATGATGTGTTGAGAAGTAGTTACTATCAAGTGAGCTAATGATTGTCAAGACTTATCAAAGACCTCAATGTTTGCCGAGTCAGTTAGAGTTGATAGTGGTTTACAATAGTTATAGAGGCCAAGTTATCCATTTCATGCCAAACATAGTTAAGGTTGAGGGACATCATGAAGAAATAATTTATGCCAAGTGCCAGTGTGATGTAAGTGTCGAATAACATAGTTTACGATTTTTGTTTGGAATGACACTAGATCCTATGTTAACCATTTTGTTTTTGAGTTGGAAAAATGTTTTGAAGATCAAGGAGGTAATCAAGGAGGTGATTATGAATTCAAAGGGAGATCATTAATCCCCAGGCATGGAAATCAAAAAATCAAAAAAATTCAAGGACCAAATAACAAAAGGATTGATTCTAGATAGTTGATTTGGATCTAGAAGGTTCACCCAATTACCTATTTAAGGAGGATCTACGACCTAGTTATTTGTGGATGAGGTGTATGCAAATGAATAGGTGAAGAGTGAAGTTCTGGAGGTGAATCATAGTGTAGAGACCAAATAGTGCAGTGAAGATTTTTGAGATGAGATAAAGAAGATCTATCAAAGTTAGGTGATATTTTATTACATAGAGGAGATCCATTATCAAGCATAAAAGCACTAATCGAAGGATCTTGTATTGAAAATTCTAACATGTGTTCTAGGGTTTAAATCTCTTAATAGAGTAGTTTTAATAGGCTTATGTAAATCTCCTAAAAAAGTACTCACTTAATTGTGATGTGAAAATCCTTTAACCAAGGTAGAACCTAGCAGTTCTTTTAGCCTTTAATAGGGTGGACCCCTTAAAAGGTAGATCATCAAAATTGATCAAATATTATACCCTTAACATGCATAACATTATTACTATGATTGTGAAGATTTTATGAGTGTCATCCCCACCATAGTTGTACCTTCACCTTGGAGGGTTTCTATGCAACCAAATCTGTGTGTTAATGTGTGACATGTTCACAAGTTTATATTTATGTAGTTAGAAGGTAGATATGATATAATGTTGATATGATTGCTTTCATTGATATAAGATGAATATTTAAATGAAGGTTTTATGTGGTGATATAAAACACATTTCATGTTGAAGTGAAAGAAGTTTTATAGACCACGATTCACCCCCTCTCAATATCACACTTTCCTTATTATATTTCTAACATATTTCAAGGAGATTCAAAGGAGTTCATTTGGGGGCCTCATTATTGATCTTTCATGATCATGAAAAAACCTTTCAAGATCTAGCTTCTTCTATTGGTGATAGTGGAGCTTGTCATCAAGAGAGGGTTTTAACATTCTTCCTTATTCTACATCCAATTTGATTCAAAGAAACATTCACAACTTTTTATCTAATCAACTCGGTAAAGAGAGATCATTGCATTTGATTAAGAAATCCAATTCCTATAAGGTGACTTTTTTATTTACTTTACATTTCCAGTATTGAAATTACTATTTCAATCTCAATTTCAAGGTTGATTCCTAAACTAGGGCTTTCCATAAAAAAACCCTTTTTCTTGTAGGTTACAAATTTCAAAAAGTAGAACATAGGACATATTTGGATACCTATTTTTTGAACTTTAGAGATCCAAAATTAATTTTGTGATTGGGCATAATAGGATAGGGATGCATTTATTCCATGTCCTAGATAGTTGAATTTTTCCTAAGTTAATTCTCCCCTAGGTTGAATCTGTCTCGGAGCAAAAAAAATTCTAGGTTTTTTTGATCTTGCAATTTGAGGTTAGGAACTAGGCCTATTTTCTATTAGGAGCAATACAAAGTGTTAGAGTAATAAAGTTTTTTTTCTTATTAATTAAATCATATTGATTTAATTACTAAGTCACTTATTACCTCTAGTTTACTTAAGCTAAACTTTATGTATATAATAATTATTCTTTTATTAATTCTTATCATGCAACCTAGGTTTTTCCCTTTTAGGGTTTTGATCTCCTTTATACGGATTGATCGCTTTGTAATTCATTAAGTAACTTTTTATTTATAATAGTTTCTCTTTTTCCTCATCAAGAATGTCTCATCTATGGATCTGGGAATTCCAGCCTCCACAAATTTTGCTTCTCTCTTTCTATGACATGTGTTTACATGCAAGTGATTCTTGGGAGTTGTGGGGTTGATCTTTCATCAACTTCAACATGGTACCAAAGCTCTAGATCTTCATGCCCCTATTCTGTTTATGAGAAGTCAAGCTTGTCTTTTAGATCTGTACTTTTTTTTTTGAGAGGAATTCTATTTTTAGAGTTTCTTATATTCTGGGGGGTCACCTTTTGTCGGTACACTTTGAGCCTAGATGGACCTCACCGTTGAGCTCAAAGCAACCAAAAACCCTTATTTTCATATAAAATTTGTCCAATTAGGACATAGCTGGAATATGAGTAAAAACAATATTGCTCCCAGATTAGGCACATTTCCTAAGGTGATGATTTAGTGATTTTCAAGAATTTTTTCCTTGAAAATTGAAGTTTTCAGCATGAAAATCATTTTTTTTGGCGTGGAAATCGATATTTTTAAGTGAAAAAATTGCAATTTTTGGCACACAAATTAAATTTTTGAATGCAAATCAAGATTTGAGATTTTTTAGTGTGAAAATTAAGATTTTTGGCACACAAATCAAGAATTTTTTACGTAAATCAAGGATTTTTGGTATGAAAATAAAACATTTTTCTTACGAAAATTAAGATTTTTGACACTCAAATTGAGATATTTTGGTACAGAAACTAGGACATTTTAACATAGATCCCAGGGCACTAAATATTTTTATTTTGCCCTTCCAACTCTATTTGACCTACATGTGGTTTTTGGCCATAACTTACTCATCCAGACTGTATTTTTTGCAAATGAAAAATCATCGGAAAGCTAATTCTAATCCCATCGTGAAAGGTATAATTTATTTGGACTTTTGATGCCATTTGATTTCCTATTTATGCAGTCAAAGTCAACGGTTCTATTTTGCACTCTAGGAGACATTCTATTTTCCAGATTCTACTCCAGGCACTGATGCAATGGAGTCTAGTGGGATTTGATCAAGTGATGACCAACTGGTCCTAAGATGCTCTTCACTAAAGTCCTTTCAACCAAATGTCTTAGTATGATGATAAAAAGTGCAAGCACCAATCAAAAGTCGTTGAAGGATGATGTTAGGTTATCACAACCACTCACCTAGACAAGGAAAACCTTAGTCACAAGGGAACCCTACAAAAAAGACAACTTATCACAAGTTTCTCACAATGCACAAATTGACCAAATTTGGTAAAACAACCTGAAAACTTCATGAAATGACCAAGGGAGACTCATACTCAAGGAACTGGTCTATTTAGGTCATAAATGGAATGATCCAATGGTTAAAGTCCAACTATACTACTTCTAGCAAATAGGTGCTTTGTTAAACTTACTCAAAAGGCTAGTAGCCCTTCTTTTTATTAAAAAATGACTTAAATGAAAATATCTCCACACAAACTAGGAAAAAAATCACATTTTTGGATACCCTTTTGGGAATTACAAGAAATTCTAAAGCACCAAGGTTTGATGGCACAAACAAATAGGGCTTTGTTCAATTTCTCGCCTAGGCAATTAGGCCAATTAGGTCCCCATTTACAAAGTAAGTACATGTTATAAGATTCTATGCCACAAAAAAATGATGGAAACATGTGAGGTAAACCCTAGAAAAGTCACAAACCTAATTTTGAGTCTTGATGCCAAGTCTGGTACAAGTTGTGGGAGATGTTGCATTCTTTTCCTAGCATGCACATGGGTCTTGCATGCCTAGGGCATCAAATAACTAATGGGTCCCTACATGTAAAATATTAAAATGAATTTTTTTTATGCTACATTGAAAATTATAGGTTTTTACCAAAGGGCATTATATTCTGATGGTGAAATCCTTGTCTTTGCCTCAGAATCCTTCAAAACCCTAGGTTAGCAAGAAATCTAGACCTACTTGTGCCAAAATGTGCATATCTTGAGTTAGGAGATAGATGGAGACTTAAAAATAGATGCACTAGAAAGATAATTCATCCAAATATTTGTAAATTTATTTCTCAACCCCATATGTGTTTGCACAAATCTATACAAAACATGACAAGAGGCAAATTGTAGGGAAAACAAGGTATTTTATTGATTTGAAAGTGTAAGTACATAATTTTTGTCTATCACCCACCTAAAAGAGATTATTATGGGCCTTCTAATGGTCATAACAACATTTTAAAATTTTTTGAGCCATTGGGGGAGTTTTTGTAACATTTTGTAAAAAGTTGCTAAAGTTCCTTGACAATTTTTAAAGCAAATTTGCATTTTTTTGCAATTTTTGCAAACTACAAGTAAAAACTAATGAAACTAAGTCTAAAATGACCCAAATATCTCCTAAACATGGTAAAACATTAAATAAAGCAAAATCCTAAGATTCTAGGCCCTTTTACCATCTTTGACTATAACTGACCAAGGGCTTATAACTGTGCCAATCTTGGAACTAGGTCTTACAATTTGGTCTAGATGCCTAATTGATTGATCTAAAATATTCTAGTTTTTATTAGGAATTTGATGAGTCACAATTTATTGTCTTTGCTCCTACACCATACTCCCCTTGAATATCAAACTCAAGTTCCTACTTGAGAGTAATTGCTCCACAAAAGTGCCATGTTGTTTGATTTGGTCTTCTGTCATCCAAGTTGCATCAATAGTGGGGATCCCTTTCCACTTGACTAAGTACCGCATGTACTTCTTGTTTCTTGTCTTCTTGAGAAACTTGGTGTCCAAAATTTCTTCCAACTCCATTGGTTTTCTTTGAGGGAGATTAGTTACATAGTCTTCATTATTGATGTCTTCTTGCTCACCTTGTTTACTTGCTGAATCTACTATGCCTTTGTAGGGGGTGAAGTCTACAATATTGAAGATTGGAGAGATTTAAAAGGTAGGGGGAAGAGAGATCTCATATCCATTTTCACCCATTTTATTGAGTAAATTTCATGATCCTACTTTCTTCATCTAAAGTTTGGAATATCTACCCTTAGGTAGTCTCTCTTTCCTCAAGAATGCCCAAACCTTGTCTCTAACTTTGAAGTGGATTTCCCTTCTTTTCTTTTCAGCATGCTTATTGTATTTCAATGTCGATGGAATGCTTCCTTGACCTCATGCTGTACCTTTGAAATAAGTTCTGCCAATTCTTCTCCTTGAGCACTAATTTTGAAATTAGATGGTAGTTCTACCAGGTCCAATGGTCCCTTGGGATGAAGGCCATACACTATTTGGAAGGGTGTATTTCTTGTTGACCTATTCATGGAATCATTAAATGCAAAATCTACTTGAGGCAAGAGTAGATCCCAACTTTGAGCATGTTGTTTGGTTAGGAATCTTAGGAGATTTCCTAAAGATCTATTTACCACATCAGTCTACCCATTAGTTTGTGGATGGTAGGTAGAGCTATAGGTTAGGTTAGTACCAAATTTCTTGAAGAGTATTCTCCAAAAGTAGCCTTGAAACTTCACATCCCTGTCAGATACAACAGTTTAAGGTAAACCATGGATCCTAACTACCTCTTTAAAGAAAAGATGTGCAATATGAGACACATCATTTTCACTTTTATATGGTATAAAATGGACCATTTTTCTAAATTTATTCACTACCACAAAAAAACTATGAAAACCTTGTTTTTTTATAGGTAGCCCCATGAAAAAATCCATTGAGATTGATTCCAGAGGTCTTGTTTGGATTAGTAAGGGTTGATATAACCCCTGATTTGTTGAAACACCTTTAGCTTGCTGAAAGATGGTGCAAGTATCCATGAACTTCTTTACTTCATTATTAATTCTTTGCCAAAAATAACTTCTTTTCACCAGGTTTTCTATCTTGTCAATGCCAAAGTGTCCTGCTAGGCCACCACAATGTTTCTCCCTTATGATATTTGTTGTCATTGAGCATTTGGGAATACATAGTTGAGCTCCTTTGAATAGGAGACCATTATAAATAAGGTATTTAGAAAAATAAATTAGGTATCTTCCAATCATCTCTATGCAAACTTGAAAGATCTTTGCAAAATTAGGATCATCAACATATAGATGTTTGAGGGAATCAATTACCATAGTTTGAAGTTGTACCTCTTCAACTAGACCAACCCTCTTGCTAAGGGCATCTACAACCTTATTTGCAACACCTTTCTTGTGTTTGATGTTGAATGTGTAGGCTTGGAACTACTCCATCCATTTAAGATGTCCAATAGATAGCTTTTTCTAATAATTGAAGAAACTCAATGCATGGTTGTCAATGTATACTACAAATTCCTTGGGAATTAGATAGTTCCTCCATTTCTTTAGGGCTTGAACCATGGCATAAAGTTCCAAGTTATAGGTTAAGAACTTCTTTTTGGCCTCATTTAATTTCTTAGAGAAGAAAGAAACTACCTTACCTTCCTGACTTAGGACTGCACCTATGGCCAAATTACTTGCATCTATCTCCACAGTGAAGACCTTGTTGAAATTAGGTAGAACTAAGATAGGGAATTGAGAAACTCTATTTTTCAAGTACTAAAAGGCATCATTGGCATATTTTGTCCAAGAAAATTTAGTCTTTCTACCTCCTTTAATGGTGTCAAACATTGGTGCACATACATGAATGAAGTTTTTGATAAACTTTCTATATAAGGTGGCAAGCCCATGGAAGCTTCTTACATCACCTTAGTTCTTTGGTGGAGGCCAGTAGATGATTTCTTCAACCTTATTAGGGTCCATCTTGAGGGTACATTGTGAGATCAAAAAACCTTGGAACATAAGTTCCTTCTTCATAAACATGCACTTTTCCAAGTTGATCACCAACTTGTGCTGATGAAGCCTTCTTAATACTTGTTCCACATGATCAAGATGCTCCTCCTTTCTATGACTGAATATTAGTATGTCACCAAGGTAAATAACAATAATTTTTCCAATAAAATCAATGCATATATCATTCATAATTTCTTAACCCAAAGGGCATCATTAAAAAAAACCTTCAGTAGTTTTGAATGATGTCTTCCATTCATCACCTAGTTTGATTCTAATATGATGGTATCCAAACTTTAAATCTATCTTGGAAAAATATAAATATCCTCCTAGTTGATCCAATAGATCCTCAATTCTGGGCATGGGGAATATATACCTTATGGTAATATTGTTGATAGTCCTGCTATTAGTACACAACCTCCATTTTTCATCCTTTTTGGGAGCAAGGTTAGATGGAAAAACACAAGGACTTAGGCTTCTCTGTATTAGGCCTTTTTCCAAAAAATCATTCACTTGCTTGGCAATTTTTGCATGTTGGGTTGGGGTCATTTTATAAGGTTCCTTTTTAGGTAGAGAAGATCCAGGTATCAAGTCAATTGATGATTGATATCTCTAATGGGAGGGAGGCTTGTAGGTAGATCAGTAGCAATGATATGACTATACTTTTGTAGTAGGTCTTGTGTTTCTTGTGGTATAGGATATTTATCCTTTGTGGTTATGTTTTCCTTTGGCTTAGAGACCAATATAAATCCTTGGCATCAAGTTCCTTCAAGGCTTTGATCATTCCTTTCTCCCCTATGGTTACAATAGTAGGCTCTTCTTTAGGATTAGGTATGAGTTTCATGGTGAAGGTTACACCATTCCTAGTTATAGAATAGGTATTCTTTTTGAGATGGTGGATGGCATCAATATCATATTTCTAGGACCTTCATAGAAGTATATGAGATGCATCCATTTCTACAACATCATACAATACTTTGTCCTTGAAATCTGCTAAGGAAAACTCTACTCATGCTTGTTCTATGGAAATGGGTGGGGTTGCTTAGGTAGTCTAAGTTTTTCTACCATCTTAGAGGAAACAATATTTTCAGTTGAGCCTAAATCAATCAACAAATTATATACCTTGCCTTGGAACTTGATATTTGTATTGAATAGATTCTTTCTTTAGGGTGGATCTTGGGTGTGAGGGATCTCCTCATCATTAGACATGCTCCTTCCTTAGGTTTAATGTCTCTGCAGTTAATTTTCTCTTCCTTCACAAGTTGTGTTCTTCTTTCCCCTTGATTATTATTCCTCTTCTCAAGGCACCTTCCTGCATAGTGTCCTACTTGATTGTAGTTGTAGCATGTGAAAGGGCCATTGCCTCTTCCTATGCCTTTGAAAGAATTTTCTCCTGTATAGTTCCCTTTAGAAATTTTTCCTCCTTGATTCTTGTTCTAATTAGTGGGTTTGTTTCCATCACTTTTCCCCTTGTTCCAAAATTTATTCTTAGGCTTGAAATCCTTATTGTTCTCTTTGCCTTTGTTTTGATCCTGCCTCCTCTTCCATTTTTCTTCTACTTTGAGGGCTAGTTGATAGCACTTATTCACTAAAGTGGGAGATGAGGGCCAAGTTCTTCTTAGATGGGTAACTTAAGGCCATTCATAAACCTTTCTATTTTTTCTTCCTCATCCTCTATTGTGTTGGTTTTCATAGGCAGCTTCAAGAACTCCTTTGTATAGGAACTAACATCTAGATCCTTTTTCTTCAAACTTTGTTTTCTTCTATGGAGTTGTACCCCATAGTCTTTAGGCACATATGTCTCCATGAATAGTGTCACCATTATATCCCAAGAATAAGTCACGCTTCTTCCTTTCTTCACCATCTTAGTCTAGATGAAGTTCCACCAAGTTAGGGCTGCTCCCTTCAACTTGGAGTTTTCCATCTTTACCTTTGCTTCTTTGGAATTTCTTCACACTCAAAGAAACTTGTTAGGGATTCTATCCAATCCAATTCCACATCAACATTCATCTTTCCATTGAAAGTTGGCAATTCCAACTTCCCCTCCATGGTTCTTTTCTCCATGGATTTGAGAGCATTCAAAAGATGCATTTATTTAGAAGGATCTTCACCATATTCCTCAAGGTCTTCAGCCCCATTTCTACAACATCATAGAGTAATTTTTCCTTGAAATCTACTAAGGAAAACTCTACTCATGCTTGTTCTATTACTAAGGTTTTCTAACCCTTGTTAGGAAAGAAACATGATATGGAAAGGGGTGGGGTTTCTTAGGTAGTCTAAGTTTTTCTACCATCTTAGAGGAAACAATATTTTTAGTTGAGCCTAAATCAATCAACAAATTATATACCTTGCCTTGGCACTTGATATTTGTATTGAAGAGATTCTTTCTTTGGGGTGGATCTTGGGTGTGAGGGATCTCCTCATCATTAGAAATGCTCCTTCCTTAGGTTTAATGTCTCTACAGTCAATATTCTCTTCCTCCACAAGTTGTGTTCTTCTTTCCCCTTGATTATTATTCCTCTTCTCAGGGCACCTTCTTGCATGGTTTCCTACTTGATTGTAGTTGTAGCATGTGAAAGGGCCATTGCCTCTTGCTATGCCTCTGAAAGAATTTTCTCATGTATAGTTTCCTTTAGAAATTTTTCCTCCTTGATCCTTCTTCTAATTAGTAGGTTTGTTTCCATTACTTTTCCCCTTGTTCCAAGATTTGTTTTTGGGCTTGAAATTCTTATTTTTCTCTTTGCCTTTGTTTTGATCCTGCCTCCTCTTCCATTTTTCTTCTATTTTGAGGGCTAGTTGATAGCACTTATTCACTAAAGTGGGAGATGAAGGGAAAGTTCTTCTTAGATGGGTAACTTAAGGCCATTCATAAACCTTTCTATTTTTTCTTCCTCATTCTCTACTGTGTTGGTTTTCATATGTAGCTTCAAGAACTCCTCTGTATAAGAACTAACATCTAGATCCTTTTGCTTCAAACTTTGTTTTCTTCTATGGAGTTGTACCCCATAGTCTTGAGGCACATATGTCTCCATGACTAGTGCTACCATTATATCCCAAGAAGAAGTCACACTTCTTCCTTTCTTCACCATCTTAGTTTGGATGAAGTTCCACCAAGTTAGGGCTGCTCACTTAAACTTGGAGTTTTCTATCTTTACCTCTACTTCTTTGGAATTTCTTCACACTCAAAGAAACTGGTTAGGGATTCTATCCAATCCAATGCCACATCAAAATTCATCTTGCCATTGAAAGTTGGCAATTCCAACTTCCCCTCCATGGTTCTTTTCTCCATGGATTTTCAAGCATTCAAAAGATGCATTTATTTAGAAGGATCTTCACCATCTTCCTCAAGGTCTTCAACCTTAGTATTATGGTCTTCTTTAGATTGTGCTCCTCTTTGTTTTTCCAATTTTCCTTCAAGTTCCTTCAACCTTTTTGCTAGAGAAACATTAGTTTCCCTTTGTTCTCTCATTATCTTTGATAGTTCAAAATTTTCTACCCTTGTAGTTATATCTTCATATTCTTTAGTACAAACCATGGCTTTGATACCACTTGATGCTATGGAGCCTAGTGGGATTGATCAAATAATGATCATTTGGTCCTAAGACCCTCTTTATTGAAGTCCTTTCAACCAAATGTCTTGGTATGATGATCAAAAGTGTAAGCACCAATCACAAGTGCTTCAATGATGATGTTAGGTCATCAAAACCACTCACCAAACAAGGAAAACCCTAATCATAAGGGAAACCTACAAACTAGACAACTTATCACAAGTTGCTCACAATGCACAAATTGATCAAATTTGGTAAAACAACCCTAAACTTCATGAAATGACCAAGGGAGACTCATACTAAAGTAAATAGTTTATTTAGGTCATAAATGGAACTATCCAATGGTTAAAGTCCAACTATGCAACTTCTAGCATATAGTTGCTTTGTTAAACTTACTCAAAAGGATCATAACCTTTTTTGATGAAAAACTAACTTAAATGAAAATATCTCCACACAACTTGGTGAAAAAATCATATTTTTGGATACCATTTTGGGACTTACAAAACATTATAAAGCACAAAGGTTTTATGGCACAAACAAATAGGGCTTTGTTCAATTTCTTGCCTAGGCAGTTAGGCCTATTAGGTCTCCATTTAAAAAGGAAGTACATGTTCTAAGACTCCATTCTAAAAAAAATGATAGAAACATGTGAGGGAAACCCTAGACAAGTCACAAACCTAATTTCAAGCCTTGATGCCAAATCTGGTGCAAGTTGTGGGAGATGTTGCATTATTTTCCTAACATGCACATGGGTCTTGCATGCCCAGGGCATCAAATAACTAATGGGTCCTTGCATGTAGAATAATAAAACCACCAAAATATTATAGTACATTTAAAATACTAGTATTTCACCAAAGGACGTTAGATTCCAATGGTGAAATCCTTGTCTATGCCTCAAAATCCTTCAAAACTCTAGGTTACCAAGACATCTAGACGTACTTGTGCAAAAATGTGAATATCTTGGGTTAGGAGATAGATGGAGACTTCACACCAGATGAATTGGAAATATACTTCGTCCACCTATCCATAAATGTAGGTCTCAACCCAATATGTGTCTGTACAAATCTATACAATACGTGATAATAGGTATGTTTAGGGAAAATAGGGTATTTTATTGATTTGAAAGTGTAAGTACATCATTTTTCCCTATAAACCACCTAAAAGGGCTTATTATATGCCTTCCAATAGTCAAAACAATATATTAAACTTGTTTGAGCTATTAACGAAGTTTTTGCAACATTTTGCAAAAAGTTGCTAAAGTTGCTTAATAACTTTTAAAGCAATTTTTGTAAACTAGAAGTAAAAACTAATTAAAATGAGTCTAAAATGACCCAAATAGGTCCTAAACATGGTAAAACATTAAATAAATAAAAATTCTAATATTCTAGGCTCTTTGACCATCTTTGACCATAGTTGAACAAGGGCTTATAACTGTGCCAATCTCGAAACTAGGTCTTACAATTTGGTCTAGATGCCTAATTGATTAATCTAACCTATTCTAGGTGTTATTAGGATTTTATGAGTAACCATTTATTGTGGGTTCTCCTACACTAGGAACATTCTATTTAGTCTTTTGCATTTTTACATTCTAGTGGATATCTTGGTTGTTTCAGGACTAGGGATCAATTTTGTTGCTTAAGATCCGGTTATACTTTCTTTTGCACCATCCTTATGTCTCTATTGATATTTTTTGACATTCTATTATAGTATTTTTGCAAATGGACTGAGATAAAGTGCCACTCCATTGTATTTCAAGATCTTGCACATATTTGTATTTTGTTGTACTCACACTACATTAAAAGTTCCTTGGGGGGTTTCATGTTGGCTATATTTGCCATGTTCCTTTATCAAGCGAGTGTTCCTTCCATGACATTAGCCTCATGATGTGTCAATGAAATGTGCCATTATAGGTGTTTCTACTTTTTTGGTACTCTCAATGTTATTGGTTCTTCTTCTTGTAGGAGATATTGCATTCAATTTTAGTGTTCATATCTTATCTCTTAGCATTATAGGGAGGTTATGTTAGTTATATTTATTTCTTGGTTTGATGGAGTGAGCTATGTATTCAGTATTTGATCCTATGTACTAGGCGATTGCAATGGCTAGATACCTATGCATTTTTGTGAGATGGACCATTTACCATATAGACATTCTTTCATTCCTATTTTTGGAGGCCATGAAGATACCTCTAATCTTTGATTGATCAACTCTTTAGAATTAGTCTTCTCTACCTAGTCATTTTCTATATAGTGGAGGTTCTTCAGATCAACAATTTGGCAGCTTCATGCTTCAATGGTGTTCTTCATGATCATCTTTTGTTCTTCTCTTCTAGGACATTCCCTAGTTTGGAAGCTTCTTGAAGCTTTCACTAGTTCTTTTTGTAGACACCCAAATCTGATTACACAAATAGGTAATCTTATTTAGTCATCTCCTAGGACATTATTGATTAAATATTTACTATTTAATTAATTAATTTTCATCCCATAGTTCATTAATTAATTTAATTAACTATAGTCCAACTGATAAAATCAAATGATAACCCAAAATCAATTTATCAATTAAATCCCTATTCCTCTATTAAATTAAATAAATCCCCAAATCTATTTAATTTAATCCTACATCCCTTATTTATTAAATAAAAAATTTAAGAAACTATCCAAGCCCCTAAATCATCCCTAAACCTTATCTTTACCCCTAATCCAACCCATTCACCCATACTAACTTCACTTAGCCTCCTAACTAACCCATCCCATCAAAGCTAAGCCACTTGCCCCCTAATCCTCTTCCTAAACTAAGTCTAATTCCCCTCCTAAACATGTGCACAACTTTAAGCAAGGGTTAAGACTTGCTAGCCCAAGCCAAAGTCAACAAGTCTCCCTTATCCTCTTCCATCCCTATCTTAAGAGCATTAATGGATCTTACATCCCTCTTACTGATTCTTAAATCCATCTTTATGTCTCTTACATCCCTCTTACAAACTCATCCTCCCTCATTACTCCCTTTGATTAACCCTTATCCCATCCTCTCACACTCATCCTCCTTGTGACAAGTGTCACTCCCTTATTAGCCCCAAACAAGTACAATCCACGTGCTTCCTTTGAAAACATCTTAGCCCTCCCTCACCATTCTTCCATCCTTGCATCCTAACCCTCCATTTTACTACCCCTTAGCCTATAAATAAAGCCCTTCCCTCTCACAATCCATCAATCCACTTTTATGCAAACTTATAATGCTATTTTGAGAGCCTAGAAACTACTAAAATACTATCATAATGCTGAAATCCATCCGTGCCTCCATTTTTGAAACCCTCACCCATATACACACTTGGTAAAACCCCCACTATTGGAAGCTTGATCACACCGTGAGCCTACATCCACTATCCATTAGGGACATAGCTTCATCATCATAGGTTATGCCCAAGAAGCTTACCATTCTTGGTTTGTCTTCCTTTTGGTGATAACCTTGTCCTATCATAAGTATTAGCTTATTTAGTATTGTGAATGCTTTTGTTAGTATTATTATTCAATATTACACTACTAGATTAGGTGATACATTTTGGCACGCCTGGTGGGACCCCACATTTATGTCACTATAATCTCACTTTTTCTTGTTAAGATTTGAACTAACCAAAATGATGTGTTGTGTTTATTTGTGTACGTAGGTAGTTTTCTAATATTTTTTGTAGGCACCAAGGTCTCCTATCAGGAATCATGCTTCTATCCATAAAATAAAAACCCAACTTAGACAACTTTTTCTCACCTCTTGTTCGCGATCCTGCAAATGTGAAATCGTGAACCGACGACTGCGGGATCACTGTCCTAAACCTATGGGAATATAGACCCACAAGGGTGGGGTCCCTCTATTCCAAAAAAAAATACCACATGCCATTAAAACATCCCTTTCATTCCTACTAACCCTATTCCCATGGGAACACTAGTTTTTACTAGTGGGATCACTGTTAAAAACCTATGGAGACACTTGAGCTATTTAGTCAACCAGTACTCCCCACTTTTTTTCCTCCTCTGTTAATATCATGGAAAAATCCTTTGATGGAAACACTCCCTTTTAGACCCATGGGATCATCATTTTGTAGGATTTCCCTATGTTTTTTTTTACCCATGGCCATTTTTCTGTGTTTTCACCAGTTCTCTATATTGTAAACTTGCCACCTCTCAATTGTGTTCCCACACCATGGGATCATAGTTTAAACCCACAAGATCACTATGGATTTCCACAAGATCACTAGATTGAAATTATCTATTGCAGGTATTTGTTGGAGTGGAATACTAATAGGTTCTTGTAGGTTTCCTTAGATACTTGCTAGAAAATCCATCTTTAAATGCTCTAAAATGAACAAATTTTTCTTTTTCATGGAATGTATGCCTAGATTTTAGAATGCTTTTCATTGGAATGCTTGGATAATTTAATTAAAAAAATCCACTCTTGAATGTCAAGTATTTAAAATTGAACCAATGCAATGAATACTTCATTTAAAGGAGCAAATGAACATTATGTGTGAACACCTCAATTTTAGTGCTTAAAATAAACTCATAAAATCTTGAATGTCTTAATGATAAACTCATTCTTATTCCCTCCTTTTCGAAGCTTTCACATGTGATTTACCTTTTGTTGACCATAATTGTAAAGTTGGAATGACCAATTGAATGCTAAGCTCATGTGTGTCTTCAAAAACTAGCTTGATTAGGATACACTAAAGTGTCCAAATAGAAATGAATCAAGTTTCTTGAGTGTTTTGGGATTGTGCCCTCTAACACATCTTCGTCTTCTCTATTTTTTGTAACTTAAGACCTTAAAGTACATGACACATATACCAATAATTGTTAGCAAGATCATCCGCAACAACCTAGGAGTGCTTCTAGTGTGTTCATCCACCTCTAGGAAGTGTGCCCCCTTTGGTGAGAAGCTTAAACTGGTAAAATTTTTGGCTGGTATATAAATGAGGGGAAAGGTAAAATTTCTTGCTTTATCACCCAAGTTCAAGTGGTGTGTTTCTGGGGGTAGCCTAAGGTGGAAAAACTTTCCCACAATTTTAGCATGTCTAGAATAGATTCTTAAGTGGATCACACATGTAACAAGAGTTTGGTGAGACTCCACAGACCTATTTACAACCCTATTTTAGTTATTCTTCATTTTACCATGGTAAGTTCATTTATAGTGCAAGGGAAACAAAATCCCTCAAGATTAATCACTATCGTGCTCCCCTGGTAGAGGCATAAGGCCACTTGGGTTTCATCTCCAAGGGTCATTGTTCTTATAGAAGGGGAACTTCTATTTACCATGATTTGAAGATTCTTTGATGTGTATCATTTGTTGATTGACTCTTGTATCAACTCACCTCTTCAATTAGAGGGACATATTGCACTAGAATTAGGATACATCAAGTTGTGGGCCGTTGAATAGCATATTGTAACCAAAATTTGACCTTAGGGATAAAGAGTGTGTTTAAATTATCTTATTTGTGCTCAAGACTCGTGAAAAACATTTGTAAAAACATACAAGATTTCTATGGTTACTATCAAATCCTTTTGCTAAAGAGATCACTTGTTTGTCTTTCTCAAAGTTGCTTTGTCCTTTAAGAAATTGTTTGCTCATAATCCATCATGTTAGAAAGATCCCATCCTTGTTATTTCAAAAAAAATAGTTGTTAGCAAGTCCATTCGCAATGACTTTTTTCTCATCAATTTAACTTTTTCTTTCCCAAAACTATTCTTGTTCTCTCAAAAACAACTACTAGTAAAATATAGTTATAAATATTTTTAAAGGCCATATTTGCTTCTTTCACACTATCATTGTTACCTATCCTACTTGACCGAAAATAACAAATTTTCCTCAAAAGATCCCCTCTTTGTTATTTAAAAAAAATAGTTGTTAGCAAGTCCATTCACAACAACTTTTGTTTCATTGGTTCAAACTTTACCTTTTTTAGAACTATCCTTGTTACATATCTTACTTAGCCAAAAACAACACATTTGTCTTCAAAACAGGTCCTCCTTACCTTGTTCAAAATGATTGTTAGCAAGTTAATTCACAAAAAACCCTAAGCCTAGTTTTCCCCCCTTTATTGCTTTACCATTTTTGAAAACTTAGCTATTCCTCAACTAATTTATGTTTCAAACCCAAGGTTAAAAGGTATACTTAGCATATTAATTACCTATAAAAACCCACAATTGTGATCAAATCTCTTAGAGTTATCTCATGTCAGGCCAAGCCAAGACCAAGTTAAAAAAGGCTAAACTTCCACAAATACTAGTTTACAAGAAAGTAGAAGTAGAACACAAAAAACATACCCCCAACCTAAGGATCACCAAACTAGACCAAATTGAGAAAGACGGTGCAAAAATTACATTACAAACTAAGTGGGATTACAAAATTTAGAATCTAACTCTTTGATGAGCTATTAACCATAGCCTTATCAACAACTCTAGTGTTACTCACTTTGATTAGGTCCTTCCTTTTCCACACACACTTATGCACTTATCTCCTCATAGGTTTAGTCTTTCACATAAAACCTCTACCCCATTCAAGCATTTAGCATAGAATCATCTCCTTCCATTCTGACATCAACCTTCAATTTTCAGGAATCCTCCACATATATCATTAAGCCCTAGCAGCCTCCACTTTTTTAGAAACATTTTAGCATCACTTTATTGAGCTTTGTTTCCTAAAAAAGTAGTTTCCATCCATCTCACCATCATAGGTATCCTTAAAAACTTAGCATTATCTAGGATAGGCTATCACTTGTATCCCACATCACCTTGAGCAAAAGGTTGGGCTACACATTTGATATCACCATCACATTTTCAAGATCATACTTAAGGGAAACACAATCTCTTTCACTTAGTACCATATCATTTAGGTTCCTATGGTATCATTAAACACACTTGCACCCACTCTTCTTTACATTTTAGGAAATCAATCTACCCTAGTCACACTTAGGCAAATCACTTTTTCATATACACTTAGCATTATCCTTCTTGAATTTCATCCTTATGGAAGTTATCCTTTCATGCCACCCACCACATATTTTCATAAGAACACATAAAAAAAGAAGGACATGGGTCCTAGTCGTAGTAGTAGCACAGCTCAGGCTCAACCATAACCCATAGTTTCCATGCAACCACCAGATCCACCACTACAAACCCCTAAAGAGATAGGTTCTTCAATTGATATTGATGCTTTCATGAACCAATCTCTACATACAACCATTTTTAATGGCATCATAGATCAAAATAAGGAAACCTTCATGGTAAACTTCTTAGGGATAATGTTGGTGCCTTTGAGTTTGGATGGCCACCACCTACCAAAATTATAGATCTTGTACATCCTCTATTTGGATGGTAACCACCATTTGTAGTCTCATATATCCTTCATGATCCTTTTTTTTCACCCAATAGTGGGTACCAACTACCACAGATAGAACTAGCAGACCCGAATATCCCCTCAACCTAGGTGATAGCTCCCATTCCACAAAACACCCATCCAATCCTCACTCAACCCTTAGTACATATCACATCTCAACCTACCACAAGTGTATCATCTACATCTACTTCCATCACCCATCTCCCTGCTTCACAAAAACCCCCTTTTGCACCTAGCAACACTACATTTTCCCTTCCATCTCAAAGCACATCCAATCCATTCACTACCAGAATGCCTCCACTAGGGTCAAATACCTCATCTTCCATCCCACCCAACATCACTATCAATCCATTTGTTACTAGTCAAAGTACTTTGGCCTCATTCCATTTAGGGCCTTGGAGTGTTAGTATGACACCAAGGCCTACCACTAGCCTCCCCTTTAGCGCTACATCCATGTCCATACCTCAGTCACTTTCATCCCTCACTTGTCAAGTCTATTCACTACCACCCATTACCAACTATTTTTATATGCCACCCTTAGGAAATATCCAAATCACCCCTCCACTATAATATCCTACTATGAACACTCTTCCTTACATTAATTACCTTGCCCCTATTAATACTTAGCTTCTTTCTCAAGCAGAAGCACAACCAACCTATATTGGGCAAAGTATACATTACGAAAGCATGGCCCAAGCATTACCAATTCTACCATCTTTTCAATTGTAATCATTACGCCATTAGTATGACTAGAAATCCCCATAGAATTATCTAGTAGGGAAAAAACCTGATACTTAGACTCCCCATCAATAGTCTACCCAATAGATGTAGTAGTATGCACAAACTACATTCCAACAACCCATAGCATCCATCCCAACCATTGTGAAACCTATTTTTCTACTGCCACCATATGGTATTCAGGTTTCCCCATATTAGCCTTCAACATCCACTACATATCCCATACTGGAGGTACCCATTAACCCACCTTTAAACTCTGAGTGGGAAGAGATGAAAAATTCTCTCAAAGCCCTCAAAGATGGGATAGACTCCAAAAATTTTAAATTTGAAAATGATTGTCTATATCCATTTGACAAAACCATCATGATGGCACCCTTTCCTAAACACATTGAGATCCCCAAGTTTGATAAATTTAGAGGGAAAAGTGATCCAGTCACACATGTCAAGGAATTCTATATGCATTGCCAAGAAGTGGCCTATAATGATGTATTCCTCATGTGACTTTTTCTAAAAAGCTTAAGGGATCTACCCTTGAATGGTTCTATCATATACCCCAAGGTACTATTAAAACCTTCGCTAATTTTTTTGAAGCCTTCATGGCTCAATATGCTCATCTCGTTGAGACTATGTTATCTATAGTAGACCTAGTTCATACTAAGCAAAAAGAAGGAGAAAGCCTTGCCGAATACTTACAATGGTGGCAAAACTTCACAACTAGGATCTCATGTACCATCCTAGAATGTCACCTTATCAAAATGCTCATTAACAATGCATATCCTAGTATTTCCCATTACATGGTTATGAATTGTTTATAAACATACAAGGACATTAAGGAAAAAATCAAGGATGGTGTCATCAAAATTTAAAAGGAAAACACCCAGGACCGAGGTCCAAGCAATGACAAACCACGGTATTGGAATAAGAATAAGAACATAGTGATAGATGGCATCATTGACACTTGACATGTTCATATTGTTGGGGAAAAAGCCAACATACCTACCACATTTTTTCAACAACCACCTTACAAAAACAACCACCAATCTATCAGTAGCCTCCTATGCAAAATAACCCACACAATGTCCAAATGCCGAACCATCACAATTAGACTAATGCTATCACACTTTCAGCTGGACCTAAACCACATGTTCAGAGACAACCTCGTGTCTACACCCCATTGGGGGAACCTTTTGATGCAATCTTTAAGAAACTAGCCAAGGATAATCTTATTAGACATCTACAAACACAACCCTTGGAACCCAATCAATCTAGAGCATCTTGGTATAAGGATAATGAGTTTTGCAAATTCTATCGTGTGAAAGAGCATACCACTCTCAAATACATGCAACTCAATGACTATGTCCAAGACCTTATCGATCAAAAGGAGATCATAGTGGGGGCACAAGCCTCACCCAATGTAGGATTAATGATATATCAAAATGCTTTTCCTCCTCACAACACAAACACCAAAAAAACACCTACAAACACCCCTGCCAACAAACCCAACAATACTCAAAACAAACAAGGTGATAACTGAGATAATTCTAAAAAATATACCTTAGCATACATACACCGTGGCAACCTTATCAGCTGCATATATCAAGTTGAGTCATCTATCTATGTTATAAACATCAAAGGCCCAAATGCCCAATGTGTAGTTACTACATGAAAAACTTGACTAAATATAGCTAGCCCATTTGTACCTACACCATCCAGGCCACCTCCATCAAGAGCACCTTCATTAGGGTCACCCCCATTAGGACCATAGTATAATATCTTGGAACACCATGGAAACATGCCAGCTCAGATTTCCATTCTAGATCTCTTATGAACAAGCCCACTTTATCAAGAGATCCTTGATAGTACTCTCCATGAGTCATGTGTCTCCACTGACATAAATGCCACCGAGTTTCACAACTTGGTCAGCCACCTTTCTAAATCATGTGCTTTTTCCTTCAAGACCTTTGACATCCCAACAATTGAACCTGATCATATAATCCCACTTTGCATAGCCGTTATGTTTTCTAACTTTGTGGTCAAATATGTCATGATAGATAATGGATCATATTTAAATCTCTACACCTTAAAATTCATCAAATAGGCAAGATACACTAAGGTAGATATCCTTAATGAGGTAATTACCATCAAAGCATATGACAACTTGGAGTGCACTACTAAAGGAACCATCTTGCTACCTCTCTAAGTTGGCCTAGCCGCTTAGGAAATGTTGTGTCATGTGGTTGATCTAAACCTTCCATATAAAAGCCTCCTCGGTTGACCATGGATTCATGCCATGAAGGCCATTTCATCCACATACCATCAGTGCATCAAATTTCTACATAATGGCACTGAAGTAACCATCCACACAGATCCTGAACCCTTTTCTTATTGCAATGTGGTTGAAGCTTCATACACCAACCATTGTCCTGAAATCAAAATTGGCCACACCATGGCCAGTTCCTTTGGTACTTTCCATGATCTAAATACCATTTTATCTTCCACCCTTTCCATAGTTAAGATCAACTACCAAGGTTATGCTGAATATAGTCTCATAGATTCTTTTTCTTTCTGTGCACTACCGCTTGATCTGCATACTCAAGGGCATGTAACACATCAAAGGCCAAGCAAAGATACCACCTCTCAACTCCAATAGCTGGGCTCTACCACATTTATTACCAATAGTATCCTTGATGGAGAGGAAATTTCTCCAAAAATTAGTACATGGCTATACAAAGAGTCACCTCCAAAAAGTGAAGAACTTCTTAATCACCTTAAACAAAAATACCCATGGTCACATTGCCTTGCAGTTGAGCAATGGGATTATCAAGGAGGTGGTCTAGGCCATCTAGAATTAGGAATTAGGTAGCCTATACAAGCATACCAAGAAAATAAAAAGAAAGGCTTAGGCTACAGACCTCCCACAACTGGGGGCACTACAAAAGAGGGCCATGCCTTCGCAACCATCCAAAACAACCCTGTTGAGCTTGAAGACATTTCTAAGGAGGTAGAAAAGAGACCCTATGATATATTCCTTGAAAAAATTATCCTAAGAGCCTATGTGCTCTGCCAATTATCCCTAAATCTCATAGACCTACCAGTCACTCACCCCAAACTTATTGATTGGGACCAACCAAGTGTTGTCCATGTTGATGAATTCTCTATAGAGCATGCACTTTTTAGATTCATGGGGGTAGAAACACCATATAAATGGCTACCACCACAATCAACATATGTCTACAAACTAGATCCAATAGGTTACTTTAGAGAGGAGGAAATCTCTAGTCACAAAATTGAACTAAAAAATGAAACAAAAAAGCAAAAAAGAAAAACAAAACCATCCTTTGGTGAAAACTCCTCTGGAGCACCATTGAATGATTCAAAAAATGAAAAGAAAATAAAGGACATATCTGATGGTGAAAACCTCTTAGAGGCACATAAAGATGGAGATTTCATCCTTCCCCACAAGATCATAGGCCTGCTATCTCATCAGTCTTGACAGAGGAAATTAGACTAGTCAATATTAGCCTAACCAAGGTACCATAGATCACATATATCGAAACATATCTACCACTCAAGTAGGCATAACTACTCATAGAAGTCCTCTATGAAAATTTTGGTCACTTTGCATGGTCCTACCAAGACATGCTAGGGTTGGACCCCAAGTTAGTAGTACACCATTTGGTTGTGGATCAAAAGGCCAAACCTATCAAGAAAAAGCTCCATAAGATGCACCCAAAAGTTGCCTTACTGGTTAAAGCATAGTTAGAAAAATTATTGGAGGCAAAGATCATTCATCCAATTGACTATTGAAAATGGATCTCCAACATGGTGCCTGTCACAAAGCCTTCTGGTGATATTAGGAATTGCACAGACTTCAGAGATCTCAACAAAGCTTGCCCGAAGGATGATTTCCCTCTACCAAACATAGACATGATTGTTGATCTCACTATAGGCCATGAGCTCTTATCACTCATGGATGGTTTCTCTAGGTAATATTAGATCTAGATAGTAGAGGCAAACCATCATAAGACAAAATTTACCACCCCTTGGGGGATATTTTGTTATAACATGATGCCATTTGGGTTAAAGAATACTGGGGAAACATATCAATGCACCATGATAGTCATCTTCCATGATCTTATCCATAAAAATCTAGAGGATTACATGGATGATATTTTAGTCAAATCTCTTAATGCCCTTGGTCACTTGTCTCATCTCGAGGAAGTGTTCATTCGATTGGCTAAATATCATCTCATGCTTAACCCTAAGAAATGTGTCTTTGGTGTTATCTCGGGAAAGCTCCTAGGATTCATTGTATCATGGTGTGGTATTGAGCTTGATCCTAAGTAGGTCACAACCATCATGGATATGGCTCCTCCTAAGACACTTAGACAACTTTTCTCTCTTCAAAGGAAGCTATAATCAATCAGACAAATCATCTCACAACTCATTGACAAGTGCCAACCATTTACACATTTACTCAAAAAAGATCAACATTTTAGGTGGGACACCATTTCCCAATGCAACTTTGAACTAATCAAGTAGTACTTGGCTAATCCACCTATTTTGGTTCCTCTAGTTGTAGGCCATCTTCTCATACTCTACATCATAGCTACCCTAATAACACTAGGTGCTCTTCTAGTACAACTTGATGATGCTGGTGAGGAAAGGGTTATTTACTAAATTAATCATACTCTAGTGGGATATGAGCTCAATTATAAACCAATGGAAAAGGCTTGCTTAGATATGGTATTTTCCACTCAGAAGTTACATCATTACATGTTAAGCCACACTATGCAACTCATATCCAAAATTGATCCTTTGAAATATATGTTGTCACACATAGTGCTCATAGGATGTTTGGAAAAATGGGTCATGTTTCTCAGCAAATTCAACATCCAATATGTTGACTGGAAGGTTATCAAAGGGAAAGCTATAGTAGATTACTTGGTAGATGCACCTTTGGTTGTGGATCACCCCCTCATTATGGAATTCCTAGATGAGCACCTCTTCTTAATAGATGAACAACCCTCTTGGAAATTATACTTTGATGGATCTTACACATCCCATGGATCTAATGCCAGAATACTCTTGGTCACACCTTAGGGAGATTACATTCCTAAATCCTTCAAACTATAGTTCTAGTGTACCAACAACATCTCAGAGTATGAGGCCCTTATTAGAGGACTCAAAATAGCCATTAAGAGCTATAGGTCTACAAAGATTCACAACTTATCATTAAGTAGGCTCTAGATGAATATTAGACCAAGGATGACAAGCTACTACCTTGCAAAGATTTGGTTGATCAGTTGAAGGAACATTTAACTCAAATTTAGTTCATATAGATACCTAGATTGCAAAATAAGGTAGCAAATTCCATGGCCACTATTGGTTCACTTTTGGACATACTATAGGAGGCTACACAATTTGAATTCTTAATTGAGTAGTTACATGAGCCTGCATATGGGAATGATGAATCAACATGGGTATGTGTCTTGGTTGGTCCCCAATCCCCATGGTACCATGAAATTCATGCTTACCTACGAATTGGTATCATATCTCCTCATTTCACATGAACCCAATACTAGAATCTTATTCACCGAGCCTTCCACTATACTATCATCACTCAAACCCTATATCATCATGGTTATCATGATACTCTCTCTTGATGTTTAGACCAAAATGAGGCTGTAGTGGCTCTCAAGGAGGTACACGCCAGACTTTATGGTGCTCAAACAAGTGAAATAGTTCAAGCTAGGCAAATACTTTGGGCCAGGTATTATTGGCCTACTCTAGAGCATGATGCATGTGATTTTCTGAAATAATGTCTACCCTATCAACAACATGCTAATCTAATTGGAGCCCCCGTTTAAGATCGACAACCTATTGTGCTGCTATGGCTATTTTCTTGTTGGGGGTTTGACCTTGTTGGTGTTATTGTACCTCTCTCTTTAGAAGGACACAAGTGGATAATCACTACCACCACTTATTTTACTAAGTGGGTAGAAGCAGTCCCCCTTGTCACTACCATAGGAGTTTAGGTGTCCAAATTTATCCTATATCATATCATATGTCACTTTGGCATCCTGGCTACCATTTTTACTAACCATGGAGGTAATTTTGAAAATCTCAATATGGAGGAATTGTGCATTTCCCTTCATATTCATCACCATTTTTCTAGCCCATACTTCCCACAAGGTAATGGTCAGGTGGAGGCAACTAATAAAACCCTACTCAAAATCCTAAAGAAAGTTGTCAATTATTTTAGTTGTGATTGGCATTTATAGATCAACCTCACCCTATGGGCCTATCGCACCTCATTCTGTGCATCCACAGGCACAACCCCATACTCCCTTGTTTATGGTGCTAAAGTAATATTATCTATTGAGGTTGAACTCCCATACCTTCACATTTCTTTGCGAGGTCAAATATTATATGAGGATTATAGAGTGGTTAGACTTACCCAACTTGACTTACTTGATTAATAAAGGCAATAGGCCTATGACTGCCTCATGGTCTACTAGAATTTCCTCAAGCACAACTTCAACAAGAAGGTCCATCCATGCCACTTTTAAGAGGGATACATGGTTCTTAGAGAAAACATGAATGTCCAAGCTGACCGAGAAAAGAAATACAAGTTCAAGCCCACATGGCTTGGTCCTTAAGTGGTCACAACATCTTTTTGGCTTAGGATCCTATCAGCTATCCACACTTGAAGGTGAAGTGCTGAATGATCCCATCAACATCATTCACCTCAAGAAATTCTATGCCTAAAAATCCTCAGTGTATCCTGCTCCCTCAAAATGAGAAAATGGAAGAGAAAAGCAATGAAAATATAATAATAATAAAGACAAATAAGCATCCAATGGTGAAAACTTGTCAATTCAAGCACCTTGGATAGGTACCTTGGTGAGAATCTAGTAATTAGGCACCAGATGTACTTAGCCTTTTTATTATCTATCAATAATGTCCATCTCCCCCATCATGCCTTCACTCCCTCATCACCCGTCTTACCATTTTCCAAGGTATTCCCCTTAGTTTCACCTTCGCACTCCCAAACACCTCATGGCATTGCCTTTCAACATCCATCAGTTTGAATACCCCACCTAGATCCTGTATTGTATGTGTAGTTCATATATCTATCCTATCCTTGTATTCTACCACATGTATCATATCAAGTGTATTTTATCCTTGTACTCTACCACATGTATCCTATTAGGTGTACCTTACCCTTTGTACCATTTCTATGTATCATATCCTTGTACAAACAACAATTTCCTATGTATCATATCCTTGTAATAACAACAAGTACCCTATGTATTATATCCTTGTAACAGAAGTAGTACTTTATGTATCATACCCATGTAACAATAACTATATTATAGCAATGCTATCTCCTCATCCTGAGCTTTCCCCCTTCATACACATACCCACTACTATATTTTATCATATGATCTTGAGTCATCCACCCATTTCATAGTCATGCTTTTACATTTTTGAATCTTATAGTGAAACCCTGTGTCATTAGCCAATCATCTATAGGAAAGAATCATTGCCAATTTTTTCACCATCCTAAGTATACTATCACTAAATCCTTATAGGATGGTTTCTTCCTCATACCTAACATTGGCCCATCAGTACCTAGTTATCTCAATCTCTTTGGCAAAAGGTTATTATATCATGGATTTGTTCATTCTTCTAATTTTGTTCTTTTTCTTGTATATCTTAGTAGGTTGTTTCCAGGCAATTTAGTTGTTCCCTCCTCATGGTCACCATGGTCTTCCATATCATGGTGTGCTTTGATTGGGGCAACTCAAAACTAGGTTTAGACCATGATCTTTTTCTACTTGCGAGTCAGTCAGATATCACCCTTGCATATCCCAAACATGTTTTCATTTATGATCACATGATGTAGTTGGGAACTATCATTTTCTTGTGGATCACCCAATATCATTTCCATGCTGATGTTGGGGCAATCCTTGCATGCTTGTTTGCATCAATCCTATTTAATATTGGGGAATAGGCCTTAATGTTCTTAGTAACCTTGGCATATCCCTAATATTCCTATATCAAATAAAGTGCTCACACTACATGGTGATACTTCTTTACAAAGTACCCTTCTCTCAAGCTTCTAATGTATCCCCTCATTTTCACCATTTTCTCCCATACAAAGAATTACATGTTCATATCACCCCTGTGCACATCCATACTCATCCCCTCCTATACATTCTCTTAGCCTCCTATCTTCTCCACCCTTTTTCCCTCACAACTCTTATCCCCCATGACCTAACCTTTCCCCTTCATCTCAATCTCCTACTCAATCCCATCCACTTGAGTCTTCTACACATGTCTTGTTTAAAGTTGTGCATATTGTTCCTACCCCCTACCAAAGGTCATGACTGATTAGTGATATGCTGCACCATTCTTCTAGACCACGCATCTATTTTCCTATCACTCTTTACCTTTCACATCATAACCACTCATCATTCCTAATTTTCCCTTGCATACATCACCTATCTTTCTCACCCTTTGGATCTTTCCATCATCAGAATCTTTCAATTCAATTTCCCTATCCTCAAACTTTGAGCTATCTTCATTATCATACTCTTACAAATTCTAAATCCCTAGGCTAAGGTTTCACCATTATCATATTATGTTCTTTATCATAGTTCACTATCCTAGCCCTAAGTTCACCTATCATATTTCCTATCATCCTAACTAAAAGTTCATTGGTGAAATTGCTTTCCAACATCATCGTCTTAAAAGTCAGTATCTCCTATTTTTCAAAGTTCATTCTTTATCCTCGATCATTATCCTAGATTTCATTTTTTCTATCATATCCCAGCATCATAATTTTTCCTACATCATCATAGATTATATTCATTTGTTATCTCCCCACATCCTAGTGTTCAATTTATTTACGATGTTGTATCATCATCAATTGTGTTCATTTACCCTTATCATAGTTTGGATTTATCTTGCTATATTTCCCCATCATAAATTAAATTCATTCGTCACATGATCGATATGGTCCTCAAATTTTATCATCATAATCTTCAGTCCACTTATCATATGTCCTCATCATAGCTTTTTAGTCAATTTATCCCATTTTATCATCATAGTTGGCATTCATTTTAATTATACTTCATCATCATAAACCTCACATTCATTTTTATCATATTTTGTGTTCATTTAGTCTTAAGTCATTAGCATAGTTTATGTTCATTTTATCATCTTTTATCATAGTTTAAAATTTTATTTTCAGCTTAGTCATCATCATAAGGTTGCATCCATTTTTATTCCATTTTTGTTTATTCATATTTTCATCCCTTGGGTCATGTTTGTATTATTATTTTATATTATAAAAATTCATTTTCAAATCAATATACATTCCATCCATCTTTTTGGTTCATCTTTTAAATTATTTTCTTAGTTATCATAAACATCATCATACATACAAAATTTTCAAATGCCTCATCATCAATCACATCACATCTTGCATTACAAACAAATGATTACTATCCAATCAAATCACATCATAAACATCACATCCTGCATCACAAAAAAAATTAGTACTATCCTATCAAATCACATCATAAACATCAAATCCTGCATCACAAAACAAATCAGGACTATCCTATCAAATCACATCATAAACATCACATCCTACATCACAACCAAATTAATACTATCCTATCAAATCACATCATAAACATCACATTCTGCATCACAAACAAATTAGTATTATCCAATCAAATCACATCATAACCAACATCACAAACTATTGGTAACATCATATATCTCCTCAACATCACATCCTACATAAAACCACATTAGTCTCTCATCTCTATCTAAACATGTATAAACATCCACCTAGTAAACCAAATCATGACATCATGAAGTCCATACATCCATATCCCACCCCAAAAAATGATTTGATCTATATATATCTCTCAACCACAAAGAATAAATAATAAATCACTCCCCATACAAAAATACCAAAGACCATCATGGTCTAGATATCAAGTATCCATATCATAAATCAAAAACAATACATTATGTCTATACCTACAAAAATACCTCCAACAATAGATCCAACAATAAATATATCAAAATCAACATATCACTAATCTCCCTCATCTATCACCTCATCATCATGGGACTCATAGGTGTCCCTCTCTACTCCTAGCACTACTAGTGGTGGAGGTGGTGGCCTCATCCATCGTCCTCCTATACTAGAGCTCTTTGCCTCATCCCTCCTCCCACTCATCTCCCTATCTTGTCTTTGGCTCTACCCTATCCTATGGCTCTGCCCTATGCATTGAGATCCATCTATCCTTTGTGAGCCCCCAGTGTTTTAGCTACTCTCCCTCCTCCTCCTTGCATGTTGGTGTGAGTCCCAACTATCCTTGACTATGTTGGCCATCTATAATGCTCAATATGATATAATGGAACTGTTGCATAGTACCTCCCTCGATAAAACTCTGCCCTCTCCCTCAACTCCTCCACCTCTCCCAACAACCTGCTCAGCTCATCCATCCCTCCACCTACTACCATCTACACCCTTAAGGTCACCACCTTCACCACTAACTTGTCCCTCTCCTCCTAGACGATGTTCATTTGTGCCTGTAATGCCTATCTCTCCGTAGTCACTACCTCCAACCTCACCTCCAACCACTGACTCTCCACTCGTAGTGTTCCCACCTCTATCCTTTCCCTCTCTACCTATCCCCTCATTACATCTCACTCCTATATCAACTAATCACACTCTCTTTGAAGCTGATCCCTCTTCTATTGTGTATCCCGTAGTAGCTGGCTAATTGCCTCAAGTGTCTACTAGAGTGATGCGTATCGACTCACTAGTCCATCATCTCCTCCCCCTAAGGATGAACCCCCTTTGCCACTCCCATCTCCTCTTAGCCCATGTGGCCTCTTCTCCTCCTCCACCCCTATCCCCTCTTAGTCACTGGTCTCTCCTCTTGCTTCTCCTCTCTCCTCTACCTCTGCCTAATTGACCCTCCTCTTGTGCCACCACCTTGACCCACTATCACAACCCTCTCGCTACATATCTACCATGTTTGGCTACCCGAGCTATCTCCTCTACCACCACTACCACCCTAGTCACTTATGCTTGACCTACTAGTCTTGGCCACTGAAACTAGTCTCAGTAAACTTGTGTAGAGCCCATATCTGTTGCTCCACCAAACTAATCCCACTACTATGGTGCTAACTCCTACCAGGCATGAAGTACACCATCTCTCTATAGTGCCAGCCCATAAATTGACACTAGCTTGTGTATAACCCACTGATACCATTTTGGCTCCCCTGGAGCCACCTAAACCCATCCAAACTATTGCAAGGCCCTATTCAGTTGGTACTCACCACCCAAAAATGAAACATGGTGATATAGTGTATGGTAGATACTATCCCTCCTCTGCCCATGGCCCCATACCCATATACAGTCTCCATACCACCAACCTTGTCTCATCTATTTAGACTTGCCAGTAGTCCACATCCTCCATATGATGATACGTTAAGGGCTCTCCCTAGCTGTAAGCCACTAGCTCCTCTGCCCACCTATCCCTCAATCCAGTTGGCCTAAATACTATGATATGCTCCCACACCCACACCTATAATAATGTATGGAATCCTATGCTCCTCCCCTGCCATCTTGCTCCCTAATATACAACTTGATGTAAATCTTGATACAACTCTACCAGCATCAAGGATCCCCAAGATGCTAGGACTCCCACATCCACTATTTGCATGATCATTGGTGTCAATGCTAAGGTAACTCCTACCTCGCCTATATCTGGGGCAATATACCTTGATACTAACCTTCGTACATAAAAATAGATCCACCTCTCTGCAGCTACCAGGTCCAAGTTCTCATCCAATGTGAACTACTCTTGATAGATCAAGTATGCTACTCTTGGCCCCACCAACCTCTACACTATCACCTCTCCTGTCATCTCCCTAGTTACCCTTACTAGTGTCCCTCATATAGGTAATCTAAAAATCTTATACACATCCTCTAGTGTCATGGTCATCTCCCCTATAGGCAAGTTGAATGTGCCTATCTCGCTGTGACACCACTCACACAAAGCTGTCATCATTGCCATATCAGTATGTGTATGGGGTAATCTAGCTAGGTACCCCAGGATGATGACTCAATACTCACCAAGTCCACCAACAAAAGCTACTCTTTGGTGTGTAATACAACTGCCCATTACTCACGTGATAATAACACATCTAGAGATCACTATACACAAACTAGTCACAATTCAATTTTCCTTTTCATATTTAAATTGCTGCACTTCTAATCAACCCCCTACCTCTATCCAATCCCTCCTTTTCTTATGCCTCTTTCCCTTTTCCCTTGTTCCTACCAACGCATTCCTACAAACCTATCAAACTCGCGATCCTGCTGAAACAAGTTCCCACGAGATCACTGTTTGGCCCATTGATCCGTTCATAATCCTAATTGCATTCCCACCATTGCATTGCTATAGGATCACTATTTGAACCATTGACCTACTCATAACCCTAATTGCATTCCTAGCATCACATTCCTACAAACCTATCAAACTTGTGATCCCGCTGAAACACTTTCCTGCAAGATCACTGTTTGACCCTTTAACCTCCCTCAGACCTAAACTCGCATCCCCACACGTGCTTTCCCATGTGACTTAACCCTAGTGATACTATCAATACATCCTAGTGTAGGATAACGTCTAACCTACCCCTCTCAGTCAACCCCTAACCCATTCCTATATTGACCCATTTCCTATAGTGAGATCATGTCCCCACCATGAAAAGTGCATTTTTCCTCATGAAATTGTGTTCCCACTACCCTATCCTCATTCTCACAAAAAACTCCTACCCAAATTTTTGATCTCATAAAATGTTTTTTAAAAACCTTTTTCCCTCTTTACCTAACCATTTTTTGTAAGATTATGATCTCGCCGATCCCGCTAGCGATCCCATCGGAACTGTGTCTACGGGATCAATTTTTTGACATTGCGAGAATGTTTAAAATGCTATAAAATGAAAACTAAAAGGTTGGTTTTTTCACCCTACTAATCTATCTACTGTCCACTGCACCCATACTCACCATACCACATCCACTCGATGCTTTATTCGTCTAAGCGTAACGATCATATAATCCAACTTAGAGCTCACAAAAAAAATATCTCCTCATCCCTATGAAAGCCAACAGCCCTTCCTAACCCCCCTCAAGCCCCTTATAGACCCCTTGGGGTGCCCTATCTTCCTCTCTGACTCCTCCTATGCCCCCCTTTTCCCCAACCTTATTTCTTTTTTACTTTTATTATCCTTTCCACCTCATTTTTATCCTTTTGTGTCCTCTTGCTCTCCCTGGCTAACGAAATTTTTTCAAGAAGTCATCGAGCTTCATGTTTCCTTGCTATCTTCTTGAGGGGGCATCACACAGTCCATTCTCTCCTTTTCTACTCAAAACTGGGGCAATCATGTTGCTTCAACAAATCCTCTTCATGTTATTTATATATGAACTTCTTTGAAATAGTGTTGTTTCAACACTATGTCAAAGAGGGGCAAACTATAGACACCTAAATCTAATTACACAAATAGGTAATCTTATTTAGTCATTTCCTAGGACATTATCGATTGAATATTTACTATTTAATTAATTAATCATCATCCCCTAGTTCATTAATTTATTTAATTAACTATAGTCCAATTGATAAAATCAAATGATAACCCAAAATTAATTTATCAATTAAATCCCTATTCCTCTATTAAATTAAATAAATCTCCAAATCTATTTAATTTAATCCTACATCCCTTATTTATTAAATAAACCATTTAATAAATTATCTAAACCCCTAAAACATCCCTAAACCTTACCTTTACCCCTAATCCAACCCATTCACCCATACTAACCTCACTTAGCCTCCTAAATAACCCATCCCATCAAAGCTAAGCCACTTGCCCCCTAATCCCCTTCCTAAAGTAAGTCTAATCCCCCTCCTAAACATGTGCACAACTTTAAGTAAGGGTTAAGACTTGCTAACCCAAGCCAAAGTCAACAAGTCTCCCTTATTCTCTTTCATCCTTATCCAAGAGTAGTAATGACTCTTACATCCTTATTAATGACTCTTACATCCCTCTTTATGTCTCTTACATCCTTCTTACACACTTATCCTCCCTCATTACTCCCTTTGATTAACCCTTATCCCATCCTCTCGCACTCATCCTCCTTGTGACAAGTGTCACTCCCCTATTGGCTCCAAACAAGCATAATCCATGTACTTCCCTTTGAAAGCATCTTAGCCCTCCCTCAACATCCTTTTGGTGATAACCTCATCTTATCATAAGTATTAGCTTATTTAGTATTGTGAATGCTTTTGTTAGTATAAGTATTCAATATTACACTACTAGATTAGGTGATACACTTTTCAATAATTTTTCCATTTCTTTTTGGAGTAAGGTTTTTCCCATGTGGTTTTCTCTATTTATATTCTTTATAAAGATTTGGTTGTGCTTGGGTACTTCATTAGACCTTGTTTGTTGGGAACCAATTTTTCTTTTAGTAGTAGTTTCTAGGTTTTTAGCTACTCCCCAAGTTTATCTTAAGGGGAGGAGGGTGTTAAAGTAATAGCATTTTTTCTTATCAATTAAATCATATTTATTTAACTATCAATTCACTTATTATCTCTGGTTTTCTTAATGTAAACTTTAGGCATATAATAAATAATTCTTTTATTAATTATCATCATGCAACCTAGGTTTTACCTTTTTAGGGTTTTAATATCCTTTATAATGAGTAATCTCTATGTAATTCATTAATTCACTTTTGATTAAAGCAATTTTTCTTTTTTCTCATCAAGAATGTCTCATCTGTAGATCTGGGAATTTCAGCCTCCATAGCTTTTGCTTCTCTATTTCTTAGACAAGTGTTTGCATGTAGGTGATTCTCAGGACTTGTGGGGTTGACCTTTCATCAACTTCAATAAAAAAGGCATAGATATAAATCCAATATTCCATCCACTTTTTAATATTAGTATTTTAATTTCTTTATTTATTTCAAAAAAATTACTATATATAGTCTTTACTTGTAAATCATAACTTCTTTCTACTTTCTTGATTATGTTCTCCATCATCTAGGTTTTAAGGATCTTGCATTCTTTCTCTAATTTTATAACTATTAGACCTTGTTTTTGCATTAGTTCTCCTTCATCATTTGGATTACATTAATCTACTTGGATATAATAACCTTAGAGTTGGAATTGAAAGGATGCATCTCCTTAGGTATAAGGTCACAACTCCCTGAAAAATATGTGAAGTAATTAAGAGCTTTATCATTGGTTCACGTTTCACCTTATACAATAAATCTAATAGATACAACATTGTTACTTCCAAAAGTTCTTCTAGCATTCGATATAGCATTAGGTCTCCCATTTATCCTTTGATTATAGTTAGCTTTATATTCATATGAATAATGCCTATAAAGATAATAATTGAAAAAAAAAACCACTAAAAGACTTATTATCAATATTACCTTTGAAATATTTCTTTATGCATCCATACTTGTTGCATGTATATAATCTTCCTTTGATCTTCTTTCTATTCTCTTTAGGCTGTTCAATCATAATAGTTGTTTGAATAATATCTTGCATTGTTCTTTTATTTTCTACATTAGAACTTTCACCATCATAGTATCCAATTTTAGTCATGCCATCTTTAGGTTTTTTATATTGAAATTGCTCATCAAGTTTGACTTCTTCAAGAAAGCTTCTCAAGATGTAAATTTTCTTCCACAAGTTTTTCTTTGATAATATTGGTATACATTTAAAGTTAATGATATTAGATCTTGAATCTTCAAGTTACAATCTCACTTGTCCAAGTTGAGTACTCAAATCATGACATTCATCTATTTATTTCTTTAGATCCGCTTCAATAATTTCTCTTTGTTCTTTCCCATCTTTAATATATTTTTCAATCTAAAGAGTAGTAATCTCAAATTTATGTCTAAGTGTTTTTTTTATCATTTTGAAGTTCCTTAACTAGATCTAATTCATCTTCATCAGACCTACACTCATTGGTTTTCTCAACAAGTTCATTTCTCTTTACTCTTGATATATCAATTTGATCCTTGAGTTTTTTGATGTAATCTTGTGCATCTCCATGCTTCAATATCAAAATTTCCTTGTTTGCATTTTCTTTACCTTAATCTTCAATTTCTTCATTAAAATTAATTTGTAAGCTTCTTGCATCCATCAGGATCCTCCTCAAGATGTAAGACATTTTTTGAGGTACTAAGATTTGATACTAATTGTAAGGATAAAAAAAACTAAGGTGGGGTGGGGTGGGGGGGGTGTGTGAATCCATGTTGCAACACTTTAAAACCAATTCAAAATTTACAAGTTAACCAAAACCATAAGAATACATAAATAACAATGCATAGAAGTAAATAATACATTAAAACTGAACTCAAAACACCATGATTTTTTCTTGAGGATACCTTGGCCAAGGGAATAAGATGATGTACTAATATACAATTATCTTTGTTAGGAGATTGGCCCTATTAGGAGTTATTAGATATAACTTAGTACATTGGTCCCAATTAATGAAAAATACCTTGTTAGAGGCCTGTAACCCTTTTAGGAGTCGAGAACAAAAAGGGAGCACACTTGCTTGAGAATGAAGTTTAAATCCACCTCTTTGACTTACTGTCCAAAAAAAAGTATTACAATAATACAAAACTATACATGGTATCACAATGCCTAATTAGTGCCAATGAAGCTTACATCTATTATAATCCAACATCAAGGTTCCCACGTATATACCACACACTCCATATATCATATCTACCATTCTTGCATATAAAATAAGTCCTTCCTTTAAAACCTTGAAAATAATTTATCCTATTGGCTTACAAAACTCTTTACCAAATATGTCCACACAAATACAAATAAGAAAAATATAACTATTCTATCTAAGAGTTAAGACCTTGTATGCCCTCCTTCCATTTCTAAGAAATTGAATTGTCTCAACAATTCAATTAGCTAGGCCAAAATGCTAGATCACATAACCTATTGTGTGACACTATGTTAGGATTAAAGATAGAGTAACTGAGAGGGGGGGTGAATCAGTTACTAACAAAAATTAATCCACAGATCCCTTATATGTCTTAAAGATCTAGTTACTGCTAATACTTGGTAAAAAAATGTTGTATCTCAGTAAATTAAACTATTACTTATCTTCAAGCATTCATGCATGTAACTAAAAACAAAAATGAACACAAGAGACACCAGATTTAACGTGGAAACCCAATATGGGAAAAACCATCAAGTAACTAGTCACCAATTTTTCACTCTTTTGAAGTGAGCCCTATTAGGAGCCAACCCTATTAAAGGTTACAATATACACTGTTAGGTGTGACCCTATTAGAGGATTTAATCACCCTGTTAGGAGTGGCCTTGCTAGAGGTCTTTAGAACAATTCAACTAAACTGTCACCTTGTTAGAGGATTTACAAAATGGTTGTTAAACTAACTCTGTTAAGAGATTTGAAATCATTGCTACAATGGTTAAAAAGAAACAATGAATTGACCTAAACAAGTTGCAACTGAATTTGTTGACTATAGGTCTCTGTTCAGCATCATTAGATCTTCCTTGATCAAGTATAGCTTTGTTTCTCCTCAATGATCTCTAATCATCCTTCAAATTTGCTTCCACAATAATCAGTCTTCATATCACATTAATTTCACACACACTTCCTCTTCAGACTTAGAATTTGAAACTTGACCTCTTAATTATACCATTCAGATTGTCAAGTTAGCCCATCTACATGTTACATTTACCAATAAACCATACATCAGTCAGCTACAAATATTACTCTAAACAAATAAATGTTATTTCATAAAATAATGAAATCCTTTACTGGCTGACCCTGCTCAGGAAATACTGCTTCCAAAAATTTCCTAAGTTAACCTTCTTGACTCGGTTAACATTGCAATATCTATAAAATCCTTTGGCTATCGATTTTACTTAGTAAAAACTAAATTCCTTCATGAGAGCTCAGTAAGAACTGCTTTTGCCACATTTCCTTTGATGATCCAGTGATCTTGGTAAGAACTATTTCTACCACATTTTCTTTGATGATCGAGTTAGCTCGGTAAGAATTGTCTACTCGATAGATACTCCAAGTTTTCTTTACTAACCCCCTAGGCTAGGTAGATTCTGTCCTTTTTGCCTTGTTGACCATCTAAGCTTGGTATACTCTGTCCTTTGCCTTGTTGACCTTCTGAGCTTGGTAGATATTTTCCTTTGCCTTGCTAACCTTCTAAGCTCGGTAGACACTATCCTTTGCCTTGCTGACCTTTTGAGCTCAGTGGACATTGTCCTTTGCCTTGCTGATCTTTTGAGCTTAGTAGACTTTATCTGATAACTGATATGACATTTGTGTGACATCAAAGACAACACACAATTGAAAAATTGTATCCAACAATCTCCCTCTTTGGCATTGATGGAAACACAACATGTCATAGCAGAACGAAATATGAAAACAAGTCTTTTACTGATAGAATACTTCACTTTCTATAGAAAACTCCCTCTTTTATAATAATCTCTCCCTCTTACACAAACTCTTATTATTTTACAAATTTAAGAAAGATACGATAGTATACTCTCCCTCTTTGACAACACATGCCAAAGAAAACTCAAAAAAATTGACTAGCATTGTACTTGATGTACTAATTCATATGCAATGTCTTCATTGGTTTGCTGCATCAACTGATAGATCTTCAATTCTATTTCTATTGATGCATCACTAGAATTGTATTTTTGTGAGCTTCAAATAGGGGAATGACCCCTGACTTACCTCTTAGATAGAAGAATGCATCCTTAGGTAAAGGCTTTGTGAACATGTCAGCAATTTGTTCCTTTGTATGGACATATTCCAATCTTATTTCCTTTTCTTGCACCAATTCTCTAAAAAAGTGATACTTTATGGAAATATGCTTGGTTTTTGAATGCATCACTGGATTCTTGGAGATGTTAATTGCACTTATGTTACCACAAAACATAACAATAGGTTCTTTGATTTCTTGCTTCATACCTTCCAATAATTTTTTGAACCACACAATGTTTGAGCAATTACTGCTGCTGCAACATATTCAGCCTTTGCTGTGGATTAAGATGTGCAATTTTGCTTTTTGCTTGTCCAAAAAACCAACCTTTTTCCAAGAAAAAAAGCTCCTCCACTTGTGCTCTTTCTATCATCAATATTTCCTTCTCAATTTGCATAAGTGAACAACTTTAAATCCAGATTTCCTCCAAGTTTATACCATAATTCATATTCTTCAGTTCCTTTTAAGTATCTCATGATCCTTTTGATTTCCATCATGTGATTTTCTTTTGGTTTTGCTTAGAATCTTGCTACAATTCCTACTGCAAGGGCAATGTATGGTCTTGTGTGTGTATATGAGCAATGTTAGTATGCTAATAGAAACAAAATTTAAATAAAGCTTCTACAAACTAAAAAAATTTCATAAACTTCAAGATAGAATAAGATGAGCTCTCAATTGAGAATATGAGCCATTAATGGACTCTCTCAATAATAAGCTCTCTTGTTGAGTGGCTTTGTCTAAATAGATAGGATGTATGCTCAAGCTTATGCTTCAAAAATGGCTTCAAATGGAGTTGGAATTTGGGTGTGAGTGTATGGTTTTGATGTAAAATGGCTTCTTAAAATGGAATTATGACTTTAATTCATGGATTGTGTTATTTTGCAAAGGGGAAGGATTCAATTTATAGGCAAGAGGCTTGAGGGATTGAGGGCTAAGATGCAAGGATGGGAAAAAGCTCATGGAGGGCTCAGATTGCATGAGAAGAGAGCACATGGATTGTGCTTCCTTACAGCCAATCAAGGAGTGACACATGTCACAGGGTGAGAGGATGGAGGAAAGGGGAAGGATGAGTCAACAAAGGAGGCTCAATAGGATAAAATATTCATAAAGACCCTCATAATGGCTTGTAAGAGCAATAAAAGGGCTTGGAATAGTCATTTATGGCCTAGTGGGCTTCATAAAGTTTTATGGTTGAGATATTTTGAGGGAGATGAGAGCAATTTCAACTTGGGCTTGATTAGGAGGGTTTTAAGCTTGCTTAGGATTGTGCAAATGATTAGAGGATGGATTAGGATGGTTTAGGATTAGCTTAGGGATAGGCAAGTGGATGGCATTTAATGAGGGTGGGTGAAGGAGGAGATATTTTTTAACTTTGGGTTGGGTTAGTAAGTCTTAACCCATGTTTAGAGAATGTGACAAGGTTAGGAGGGGATTAGGATTAGGTTTAAAGACATCTTCTAGAAGAGTCTAGACTTTGGATGAGGATAAAGACTTTCTAGAATAGTCTAGAATTTCTTAGGATGAGGATGAAGACTTTCTAGAAGAGTCTAGAACTTTCTTAGGATGAGGATACATTAGATTTTAGGAAATAAATAAAGTTTTATTTATTTCAAGGGTTTGGGTTGAGGAGATATTTATTAAAACTTTTTTAATAAACATGAGGATTAATATTTAATCTTAATTAAATATTTTGAGTTGGGATTAGGGGTAGGAAATGATGGGATTAGCCTTTAATCAAAATTAAAGAAGGATTAGAAGATTTTGGAAGAGGTTAGTAGTCTTAAGGAAATTGGCCAAGTTTTGGGCAAAAAATAATTTTTTTATTTATTTTGGATTTTTTGGTCAATTTATTAATTAAATAATTAATAAATAAGGAAATAATGTTTAAATAAGATTTAAACATTTTTGGGAGGGATTCCTTAATTAAATATTTTTAATTAAGATAAAGGGATTTAATGGCATAAAAATAAATAAATAAATTAAATAAATAATTAATTAATAAATGATGATGTCATTAAGAACATTTTTTTAGTAAATAAAAATATTATTTTCTAAAGGATTTTTAGGTGTCTATAGTGTGCACTACATATTGCAACTTTCCAATCATAGATCTATACAATGTCTGATCCACTTCCTTTGATTCATCATCCTTGGTAAGTTTTAATCCAGTACACATAGGAGTCCCAACTGGTTTGCAATCTTCCATACCAAACTTTTTTAGTATCTCCTTGATGTATTTAGATTGAGTGATGTAGATGCCATTCTTATTTTGTTGAATTTGAAGACCAAAAAAGAATTTGATTTCACCAAACATTGACATTTCAAATTCCTTATTCATTTGTTCTAGAAATCCTTTGCAAAGATCATCATTTCTTGTGAAAAAAGTATCATCTACAAATATTTCTACCAAAACAATCTTATTATTTGGTCCTTCCTTTATGTACAAACTACTGTTGTCATTAGTTCATTGAAAACCAATCTGAATAAGATAGTTATGCAATCTTTCATACCATTCTCTTGGGGCTTGCTTTAGAACATATAATAATTTATGCAATTTGTAGACCATGTCCTTGTCTAGATCAACAAAACCTGTAGGCTGTTCAATGTAAACCTCTTCATCCAATATGCCATTGAGAAATCCTGACTTGACATCCATCTGATAAACTTTGAATCCTTTGAATGCAACATATGCAAGTAAGGTTCTGACACCTTCCAATCTTGCTACAGGAGAAAAAGTTTCTCCATAGTCTACACCTTCTTCTTGAGAGTATCCTTTGCATACCAGTCTAGCTTTGTTCCTTGATACCTTACCATCTTCATTTAGTTTGTTTCTAAATACCCACTTTGTTCCAATCACATTTTTTCCTTTGGGTCTAGGCACAAGAGTCCATGTTTTGTTTTTCTCTATCTGTTCTATCTCTTCATTCATAGCTTCAATCCAAATTTCATTGTCTAGTGCATCTTTGACATTTCTAGGTTCAAAATCAGCAAGTAAACAAGTGCCTTTCAACTTACTTCTTGTCATTGTTCCTTTTGATTTATCTCCAATGATCTGATCTAGTGCATGATGCTTTCTGACATACTTGGCTAACACAGGCTCCTTGCCTTTTGAATGACTTGCATTGTTATCCTTTTGTGTCTCAACTTCTGGTTCTAATTCTGGTTGCTTGAGCTCGGTAGATGCTAACTTAGTAGCTTCTATTTGCAACTCGAGTTCTTGCAGCTCGGTAGGTACTAACTTGGTTTGAACTTCTTGTGACTTGGTTAATGAACACTCTAGAGTTGAGGATTCCTAATTAATAGGTATACTTGGCATTGTATCAGGTTTCATGTAAACAAATATTCTGTAGTTTTCAGGTTCCTATTTGCTTTCTTCTTCTGTTCTTTCTGCAAACTCATCAACTTTCACATGTGCACTTTCTATGACTTTGTGAGTAGATAAGTTCAAACATCTATATGCTTTGCTTTTGCAAGAGTATCCCAAAAATATTCCTTCACCACTTTTTACATCAAATTTACCTTTTCTAGATTCTTTCAAAATGTAACATTTGTTTCCAAATACTTTTAGATAACTTATAATGGGTTTGTAGCCATACCACAACTCATAAGGTGTTTTGAATGAGTCCTTTTTCAGCTTTACTTGGTTCAAGGTATGAACTACAGTGCTGATAGCTTCCTTCTAGTATTTGATAGCAATATCTTTCTCAATCATTAGGGTTCTTGCAAAATTCATGATAGATCTGTTCCTTCTTTCTGCTATTCCATTTTGTTCAGGAGTTTTAGGTGCTGAAACCTATCTTTTGATTCCCCTTTCAATGCAAAAGTTATTGAACTCATGTGAAATGAATTCACCACCTCTGTCAAACCTTAAGCATTTCAGTCTTTTTCCTATTTCCTTTTCTACTCTGGCCAAATACCATTTGAACTTTTCAAATGCTTTTGATTTCTATCTTAGGTACATGATAGTCATCATTCTTGAATAATCATCAACAAATAGAATGAAGAATTTTTCACAAGTATAACTTTCAATGCCAATAGGTCCACACAAATTGGTATGCACAATTTCTAGAACTTCTTCTGTCTGATAGTTCTTGCTTTTAAAACTAGTCTTTCCCATTTTACCAATTTGAATTCTTACATAGACCAACCTCAAGTTTCTTTATGGTAGGAATATCTCTTACTTTTCTAAATTTACTGATCTTTATCAAGTTGTCAAACTTTACATGACATAACCTCTTATGCCATAACCAAATTTCTTCAATTTGAGCAATGATACATGAACATTCACCAAGTTCAAGATAAAATAAGTTACTTTTTGTTTGAGTGCTTGATCCAATCATCTTTCCTTTGCCATCTAGCAATCTTGCTTTTCCATGCATAAATTTTACTTTGAATCCATTATTGAGTAGTTGTGCCACACTCAACAAATTATGCTTTAGTCCTTCTACCCAATATGCATTATCACATACAAGTTCCTTGATTAGTGAGATTCTTCCTTTTCCTCTTATACAACAAGGTTCATTGTTACCAAATCTTACACTGCCACCATCATAGTCTTCAAAGTATTCAAACTTAGTTTTATCTCCAGTCAGGAGATGAGAACAACCACTATCTATAATCCATGTATCATTTCTATTCATATGAGAAATGAGTGCCATTTTTTCATCATTATTAGACTAATCTTTCACAACAATGTAGACAATTTCATCTTCTTCTTCATCATCAGAATCATTAGAGTCTTTAGCCATGAAACATGTTTTCTTACCTTTATCCTTGAATGATTTGAAGTCTTTCTTGCCATTGTATTTGTAACCTTTCTTCTCATCTTTGTTCTGATTATTTGGGCACCTAGCTGCAATATGTCCAATTTTTTCACAAGAAAAGTAGATTAGAGGAACCTTACCTTTGTATTTCCCTTTGCCTCTTGAATATTTTCTTGTTAGTAGAGCTTCAACCACCTCAAGATCACTGTCTGAACTTTTTTATGATTCTTCACCACTGTTTGATTGAGGATCTTTCATCTTTTTCCCTTTTTCTTTGAGTGAAAGCTTGGTTTCAAATGCTAATTCAATGTTCTTGATAGCTGGAATATAATTGTCATAGTTGTCTAGCTCAAATGTAGTCAATCTTCCAACTATGGCCTCTAAATTTATTTTATGATTTGCCTCACATATGCTTTCTTGAATTATAGAGACTCTGATTGCATAAATGGGAAGTAGAGTTCTAAGAACTTTACTTATAACTATCTCATCATTGATATCTCCTCCATATGCTTTGATCACACATGCTTTAACTCTTTCAACATACTTTGCAATGTTTTCATCCCCTCTCATCCTCATTTGATCAAATTGTTCTCTCAAACTTTTTTCTTTGTCTCGTCTCACATTATCATCTCCTCCATGAATCTCTTTCAACTTGTTCCACATTTCAAAGGTAGTTTTGCAATCCTTGATGTCATCAAATTCTTCATAACTCAGAAAAAATGCTATATCTATCATCATGTTGTTGTGAGTCTTCTTTTCAGCAATATCATTAATAGATAATGTACCAGAAGGTTCTTCATATTTTTCATCAAGGTACTTTAGCCCTGTATCACCAATAGAAGCCAAATTAAGCCTCATCAATCCTTGCCATACTGAGAAGTTGTCCCTGCTGAGTCTTGAAATTTCCCTTTTGTAAGACATCCTAATCTTTTAGCTTAGATCCTTGAAATCTTTTCCTATAAGCACCTAAAGCTCTGATACCAATTGTTGGAATTAAAGATAGAGTAATTGAGGGGGGGGGCGGGGGGCGGGGGGGTGTGAATCAATTACTAACAAAAATTAATCCATAGATCCCTTAGATGTCTTAAAGATCTAGTTACTACTAATACTTGGTAAACAAATATTGTAACTTGGTAAATTAAACTATTACTTATCTTCAATCATTCATGCATGTAACTGAAAACAAAAATGAGCACAAGAGACACCAAATTTAACGTGGAAACCCAATATGGGAAAAAGCACCAAGTAACTAGTCACCAATTTTTCACTCTTCTGAAGTGAGCCCTGTTAGGAGCCAACCCTGTTAAAGTTTACAATACACATTGTTAGGTGTGACCCTATTAGGAGTGGCCTTGCTAGAGGTCTTTAGAACAATTCAACTGAACTGTCACCTTGTTAGAAGATTTACAAAATGACTGTTAAACCAACTCTGTTAAGAGATTTGAAATCACTGCTACAATGGTTAAAAAGAAACATTGAATTGACTTGAACAAGATGCAACTAAATTTGCTAACTACAATTCTTTGTTCAGCATCTTTAGATCCTCCTTGATCATCCTTCAAATTCACTTCCACAATAATTAGTCTTCATATCACATTAAATCCACACACACTTCCTTTTCACACTTAGCATTCACGACTTGACCTCTTAATTATACCATTCAGATTGCAAGTTAGCCCATTTACATGTTACATTTACCAATAAACCATACATCAGTCGGCTACAAATACTACTCTAAAAAAATAAACATTATTTCATAAAATAATGAAATCCTTTACTGGCTGACCCTGCTAAGTAAATACTACTTTCAAAAATTTCCTAAGTTAACCTTCTTGACTCGGTTAACATTGCAATATCCATAAAATCCTTTGGCTATTGAGTTTACTCAGTAAAAACTAAATTCCTTCATGAGAGCTCGATAAGAACTTCTTCTACCACATTTCCTTTGATGATCGAGTGATCTCGGTAAGAACTATTTTTGCCACATTTCCTTTGATGATCGAGTTAGCTCAGTAAGAACTATTTACTCGGTAGATACTCTAAGTTTTCTTTAATAACCCACTGAGCTTGGTAGATTCTATCCTTTTTGCCTCGCTAACCATATGAGCTTGGTAGACTGTGTCCTTTACCTTGCTGACCTTCTGAGCTTGGTAGATATTGTCCTTTGCCTTGCTAACCTTCTGAGCTCGGTAGACACTGTCCTTTGCCTTGCTGACCTTCTGAGCTCAATGGACACTGTCCTTTGCCTTGCTGACCTTCTAATCTCAGTGGACAGTGTCCTTTGCCTTGTTGACCTTCTGAGCTCGGTAGACTTTATCTAATGACTGATATGACATTTGTGTGACATCAAAGACAAAACACAATTGTATCCAACACACTATTATACTGAACTAGTTATACTTTGCAACATGAAAACATATGATCACCATCACATAAAAAAATAGTGACCATACTTGAATCATATATATATATATATATATATATATATATATATATATATATATATAACTCTTCTGTCATTGTTGGACAAAACTATCCAACTATATCATATATATATATATATATGTATATATGTATATACATATATATACATGTATATATGTATATATACATATATATACATATATACATGTATATATATGTATATATATGTATATATACATGTATATATATGTATATATACATGTATATATATATACATATATACATATATATATGTTTATATACATATATACATATATATATATTTATATCTATCATTATTGGACAAAACTATCCAACTATATCCCAAATTCCTATCCTTGACTTGGGAAATTCTCATTTACAAATTTTACCACAATTTATTGTCAATCCAAAAGACCATGTAAATGAGATGTTTTTCCATCAATGACAATACCTAAACTTTCATTCAAAAATCTCTTCCCAACACTTCTTTCTCTATTTTTCTTGGTATTTTGACGTAATATCCCATATATATATATATATATATAACTCTTCTTTCATTGTTGGACAAAACTATCCAACTATATCCTAAATCCCTATATATATAACTCTTCTGTCATTGTTGGACAAAACTATCCAACTATATCCCAAATTCCTATCCTTAACTTGGGAAATTCTCATGTACAAACTTTACCACAATTTATTGTCAATCAAAAAGACCATATAAATGAGATGTTTTTCCATCAATGACAATGCATAAACTTTCATTCAAAAATCTCTTCCCAACACTTCTTTCTCTACTTTTCTTAGTATTTTGACATAATATTCCATTTTTTCTTTTACAAAATCTTTGAATTTGTTGAAGGTTCTAGTGAAGTCATCCATATTATTTTTTATTTTTATTATGTCACACTATAATGCATTTATTATTTTCCATTTTCCCTCATTCTTGTCTACAAAGATATCAAATAAAATTGCTAAATTGTTTAACTCTAACTCAATGTAGACAATCTTTTCTTTATGTTTCTTAGTGACAATAAACTATTTTAGGTAGCATTTATACATGTTGTCCACAACATTAACATAAGTTTTTATTTCTTTTATGTAACTGACTTACTTATCTTGTGTAGATTCATAATTATTCTTTAAGCTTTTTATCAAGTTCTATTATGTGGACTTCTTTATTAAATTTCCATTCACATGTTCAAATAAAACATCTGACTAATGTTACAATATCATTAGGAACAATATTTTTTTATAGATTTTTTTTTTTTGATGAATAGTCCTTTTCAATTAATAAAATTTACTAAGATTACAATTCACAAAAAAGGGGCCGGGGGATACAGGATCACCCTGCGAATGAGTTCAGACGGTCGAAGCCGAAAAAAACAACATGGCCTTAGCCAGAAACTATTAACTATTCATCAAAAAATAATAAATTTTTAAGCTGCCAAGGTAGTACCAGCAGAGGGAGGATCATCTTTATCAGGAAATCCCCACACATCAGTGGGATTGTGGGGCAAACTAGGAACAATCCAGTAGTCAGCAGCATCAGCAGGATCTAGGGTAGTCGCAGTCTTCGCATCTTCTTGTCTGGCCGTGAAGGAGAAATTGCCAAGGCCAGCCAAGGAAAATTTTTAGAGTGCGCCCATCCAGGGGGAGGAGCCGGGGACCAACTAGAAGCCCACCTAGGGGGAGGAGCTGGGGACCAGCCAGAACCACCACACAGTGGGGAAGCAGAGTGGCACCTCCAACTGCCATGTCCACTGCTGAGAGAGCGGTTGCGGGGACCCTGGGAGCGCGACATGTGTGAATGGTGGCCAGAGGACTGACATCTAGAATGGTGACTGCAAGACGAAGAGGCATCGATCGAGGCATCTAGAGGCACTCTGGCAATGGTGCATGGAGCATTGCCCCAATCATTTAACAATTCTTGTAAGTGCGCAACTTCCAGGGCAACTTTATTAGCTTGCACCTGTATCTGCATAATGACATTGTTACAAATGCATGCCTTAGTGTACATTGCAATGTTAACATCCAAAAAATTGTGAGTGAATAAAAATGCATTCCTATCTTTCCATAGAGAAAAAAAATTTCCATCCTGAAGGTATGCCAAATCTAGGAGAACTTTCAAGGAATTCTGGGGGAATCACCCAGCAGGATCATGTGCCATGAAAAAGGTTTGCGCCTGAAAGTCTTGAAAAAATCATGAATCCAGTGCCAATAATTTTGAGCATGCTTGCAAAACCAAAAAATATGCAAAAAGGACTCAGGTTGACCACAAAAGGGGCATCTGGGATCAGGAACCCCAATGTGCTTGAGCCGAGGCCCCAGGGGAAGACCTTGGAAGGCAAGGCATCAAGCAAAGTGGGCAATCTTAAGTTCAATAATGGCACTCCAAATGGTGTCGAAATGTTTTCTCCATTGAGAAAGTGAGGATTGCAAATGCCACCATTGATTAAGCATGTCCACCATTGGAAGGTGGGGCAAAAGCCATCTGTACCCCATGTTGGGCTTATAATTGGTAAATGGAGTGGCAGGATACCACTTCCAATCATGCCACCAAGGACAAACAGACTGAATCCTCACTTTATGAACTAAGTGCACAGGGATGGAAGACAACAAAAGGTCAAAAGTTTGGCAATCAGAACTAACAAGGCAGTACTGAACTTGCATATCCTTCCATGATTTGAAATTCATGGCGACTCTTGAAAAAATATCCTTGGTAGTGCGGATGCCACATTTAAAGAAACGTAGAGCACTAGCACCTTGAGTCTTGGCAAGAGGAGTACCCTGGATGGAAAATAGGGGAGACCACCAAATGTTCTATTGATTTAAGGATAGCCCATTGTGAAACTCATCACCAGCCCAATGAAGCCAAGGTTTAACAGCTTCCCAGGCTTTCCAGATGCTCTTTATAACAAAAGAGCCCTATATGACCACTGGTTCACGCATAGTGAGAAGGGTCTTAAAACCAATCCCCTTCCACACCGGTCTGTTAACAAGGAAGCTGGAAGAAATGTAATGCCTTACTAGTATCTTCTAGGTTTCACCTCTAGAAATAGCTCTAATAATCCATTTAGCACAAAGGGAAAGGCCCTGCTTCCGAGTGGAAAGCAGGCCGAGACCCCCAGATTCCCTTGGGGGACAACAAAAATCCCAAGCAACTCTATGAAAACCATGATGGTCAGAACCAGAGGCCCAAAGAAAATCTTTGAGCAAATGTTCTAGCTTGAGATAGGAAGCTTTGGAGGGAGCCCAATAGGAAGAATAGTACACATGGGTGGCAGCCAGAATCTTAGAACAAATCTAGAATTTACTAGCAAGAGAAAGCAACTTAGTGATCCAATAATCAATTTTTTTGCTAATCTTTGCAAGCACAGCATTCCAAAGTTCTACAGGGGAAGCCTGGAAAGCAAAGGGAATGCCAAAAAAGTAGAAGATTTCTCCATGAGTAACCCATTTCTATTGAAACTGGCTAAGCCAAGGTGGAGTTGGCAAGAAAGACTGGCAGTAACAGAGCATTTTATGCCATTGAATGGCAGAGCCAGACGCTTGACAAAAAGTGTCTAGACAATTTAAAGCATTTTTAATGTTTTTTTCATCTTCAAGAAGAGTAAGAAAAGAATCATTAGCAAAATGACCATTGACTAACTGGGAGGAAGAATCAGGCAAAGAAATGTGATGGACCAGTCCTAAAGACACAGAGTGAGCAAGTAAATAACCAAAACCTTTAGCAGCAAGGACATAAAGCATTGGAGCTAGCAAACAACCTTGCCTGATGGAGCGAAAAAGTCCAAAAGCTTCAGATTGCAAATTATTGATGGTGATGCAAGCATTAGTGTCACCAAAGAGCATCTCCACGGACTGAAGGAAATTGGGACCAAAACCCAAAGCCTGAAGCATAGCCAAAATGAAAGGCCATCCAATGCGATCATAGGCTTTAGCAAAATCTATCTTTAAAAAGATAGTCTGCTGCTTGGACTTACGAGCCCATTCCATACCTTCCCAGACAGTAATGATGTTGTCAAGAATATATCTAGATTTGATGAAGCCAGTTTGTTTAGGCCGCACAATTAAAGGTAGCATATGGCAGATTTTGAGAGAGAGCACCTTGGCAATGATCTTATAAGACACATTTAGGAGGGTGATGGGCCTCTAGTTACATATGTCCTCAGGATCACTAGCTTTAGGTATGAATTTAATATTGCCTTTATTTATGATCGCTCCTAAGCTTTTAGAATGATATGCTTCAAGATAGACTTTGTGCAGATTAGGACCAATTTGCTCCCAAAGATGCTTGTAAAATTCATAGGGAAATCCATCACACCTAGGGGATTTGTCATCCACCATGGAGTAAACTACTTCTTTAAGGTCTTAGAGGGAAAGAAGTTGCTCATAGAAAGCACGTTGCTCAACCACGAGGCAGTTTGGAGTAATAGCAATACACTTTCTGAGAGCCTCCTCCTGAGCAACCGAATTTCCCTGTGAAGCAAAAATGTTCTCATAGTGAAGAACAAATGCTTGCAGGATGTCAGGTAGACTGGAAAGAACATCAGTTCGCTGTTTTATCTTTTTAATCCCAATATTGGTATGACAGGCTCAGAGAGCCTAGAAGAACTCCTTTGAGGCTTTGTCGCCAACCTCCAACTAGTGGAGATGGGCCTTGATTTGGGCTCCTCAGGTAGCATAGTTATCAGCAATTTTCTTATCATGGCGAAGCTTGGAAAGCTTGAATTTGTAACTCCATATCAAAGGGGTTGAAGGTGAGAGCTTCAAAGGCTTTTCTGAGGGCAAGGGTGTTGGCTTCATAAGGTTGTTTTCTGAAGATTGCCAGCTGATGCCTGTAGATGTGCAAAAATTGAGCAGATCTGGTAATGGTGTCATTCCACCATTGAATCCAACCTCGATGGGAATACAACCATGGCTCTAAATTCCAGACACGTTGGATGTGGGAGATGGTGGAAGCATGCAACAACACAGACGTGTTGAGGAAGAATTGAGACTTGGTCACCTTGGGGACAACCATTTTCCAAGAAATGCCAAAATAAATGGGATAGTGGTCTGACAGAGTCACATCTGTTAGGGGAATGACAGAAAAATCATGATCTTCAGAAAAGGAGAAAAAAGATTGCATTGAGATCATAGCACGATCAAGATGTTTCAAAATGTGATTAGGACTGGCTCAAAAATTGGACCAAGTGTGCTAGGCCCCACTACCATGGTGGCAATTTGTATTGGGATAAAAAAGGCCCAATTTATGTCGCATGTAAAACTAGGCTTCTCTTTCCCCAACTATCTAACGGAAAGGCAGAATGCCATCTTTGTTAGAGGCCACTTCAACCATATTGAACTCCCCACATAGGACCCAAGTATCTGGCGACAAGTTGTCAGCAAGCCAAACCCACATTTGTGCCCTTTCCACAGCATCATTGGAGGCATAAACATTAATGACTCCAAAAGAATGATTGTTAATGGAAAGCAAAAGACAAATAATATGGTGTGTGGGGTCAAAACCGTGCAAGATAATAGTAGAATGAAGGTGAGGTGACAGGAGAGTAACTACACCACCTCGACCAGCTTCATGCTAAGAAGAAAACATAATGCTATCCTGCCAAATGACGCGACATGCAGCAGAAAGCATGAAACCATAAATCTTAACTTCTTGCAGGCAAAGAAAATCTAAATTCTCAAGTCTATGATGGGTATCCCAGACATAGGGGAGTTCTGTAAGACCTCGAACATTCCATGAGAGAAAGTTCAAGAGAACTCTTCCATATCATCCTCATCCTCCAGAGAGGAGTAGCTATTCTGCAAAAGGGTAGAAATTGGGTGGAAGTCAGACAGGAAATCCTTTGGACTTACAGCCTGCCGTTTTACCCCTGATATCTCTGCACATCCAGGAGGACTGCAAGAATGGCTTGTTGCTGGTGGTACTATGGAAGAAACTGCAAGAGGAGTATGAGCCCCAGCCAAGGGTCAGGCCCTGGTGATCGCCTTGATCCTCTGTGAACTAGCAGGGTTTGAAACCTGTGAAACCCCATTAACAAGTGTAATGGAAGCTGCTGGCATCTCCATGCTAGTAGGCATTGATACTTCTGTGGAAGTAGGAGGAATCATGGTAACTGCTACATAGAATGGCTTAAGGGCCAAGGGATTCAAGACAGGCTTGCCCTTGCCCCCAATAGTAACCCATTTTGCTTTTTTTCCTTCAGCCTATTTGATAAGCACCACTTTAGGCTAGGGTTTGACCCTAGGCATAGCCAAAGGGCAATCCATGATCTTGTTTTCCACAGACTGACACCTATAATAGGTGTTAGGTAGGTTCAAGTACAACACCTTCTATGAGAAGGTTTGAGTACCAATCTGGATTTCCATAGAATCCTTGAGATCTTTGGAAAGATCAACTTCAATGCAAACATGCTACTGAGGGCGAGCATTAAAAAATTTCTCAGGCTCCTTGGTAACAACTTTGCAAAGGGCTTGGGAAATAGACTCAATGAAAGGCCAGTAGGGCAAGGGTAGACTTGGGAATTTGACCCATATAGGAACCCTAAGCTTTTTATCATCTGAGACAGTGAAGTCTTGGGACCATTTTTAAAAAACAAGCAGAGAGGAACGCACAGACCAAGGGCCATTGGTAAAGATCGCGTCTACTTGCGACGGGTTAGCAAAGCGAAATAAAAAGAAACCTTTGGTAAAGTTTTGCACAGCGTCAAGGCAGACTCCATGAGGAGTCCAACATTTTTTGACCCATTCTCTGAGCATAGCTTCAGGAGGAGTCCTACCAACAAAATAACCTATCAAGGTATGTTGCTCTAACTAGTCACATGTAGCATCAAATTCTTGCAAAGGAAGGATAATATTAGGATTACGTCATGGAAAAACTTTGAGACAAACTTGCATGGGCATTTTTTTGCTGGTAGTGCCATGGTAGTTTGAAGTAGCAGCGTGAACACCAAAAACCTCTGGGTCACCACTGGCCAAAGCCATTATATCCTAACGTAAAGCTCCCACAGTAAATGCGGTATGACAAGTGCTGACAGAAGGGGAGTGCAAGCCAAGGGCCGTACGAAAAAAAAATTGAAAGTTTGCATGAAGCAAGAAAACCCTAGCAGAGCGATTTTTCCTTTCAACCAATGTTAATCAGAGGTTCACAAAATCTCTTTTCACAGTTTCTATAGAATATAAGTGATTAGAGAATCTTGAATTCTTATCTTATCATACGAATATCTTGAAAAGTAAACCTCACCCATTATCTTTAGTCCATTTTCCCCTACAAGTACCATCAACATATTATATAACTCATATGGATTTATATCTAAATATTCTTTATATGGTTCTCCTTCTTGTGTAAATAATCCATTTCTATTCTCCATCTCCCTTTACTAGTTTAGGTTCATCCACAACAATAATTACTACTGTTTCCTTCTTTCTTTCTATCTTATTTTACTTTGATGTAGAGGAAGAGGGGGAATGATTTTTCCAAGTCTTTTATTTTTGGAAATATATCCTTCTAGAGAAACAATTACCAAAAAAAAAAGTCTTATTAATTCATCATATGTATAAAACTTATCATCTGTACAATATATATGATGCTTGAGAAGTTCTTCTATATTTAACACACATTCATCCATGTTTATCTCATATCCAAATTCTTTTAGTTGGTATTTATTGGATAGAATTTATTCCATGAAGAAAGGGTCCACATTCACTAAAAGTGTAATGCTACCCCTGTATTTTTCTACAAAATCTCCCAAAATTTTGCATTTCGAAGTTAGGTTCTTCCAGAGCTTATTGAAGTAGTTTCTAGATATAATGCCTTTGCTTTCCAAATTGTGCAAGTAGTGATACATTTATTTTCTATGAGAAAAATTTCAACCTATAAAACATTCTCATTTGATGGTAATGTTTTTAGGAAGTAAAATACTATATAAAAAACAAATATCCAAACCAAAAGTATATTCTTTATTCTTAGTCAACATTAAATTATGCAGCAATTTAAATTTCAGTAACTCACACATATAATAGTTTATTCCATTTTAAAAATTTAATGTACAACATGTATTGGAATAGCTAAAGTTGAACCTTCCTATTTCAAAAATAAATTTGGTAAGTGATACCAAAAGTTGTATAACTTATTGAAGGGTTAGTAATTGCACCAATCTATAAATCTCTTTAGTATCCTAATACATTGATCAAAGCTTGAATTTACTTGTTCTTGAATTACTTCATAGTCAATATGGAATCAATAAAGGCCTTTATCTATTTATATCACTTCTTTAAATATCTAGTAAGGTTTTTCCAACCATAGGTAATTTCCTTTAATGTTTCTTAGAACTTTTTTTTTTTTGCATCCTTGATCATCAAGAATACTACTTGTATTTAACTTTTTGTGCTCTATATTATATATTATCTATAACTAATCTATAGTCAGTAAAATTTTAAGATTTATTATCTTTTCATTTTTTGTATTTATTCAATTGTACTTAAAAAATCTTGTATGTATTAAAAAACTACAACCACAGTGGATAGTTCCAAAAATACACTAGTCAAAGAAACCCTTACTAGCTCTTTCATAAAAATTTCAAAATCTAAATGGAACTCATGTCATTAAAATTTACAAGCTTAATTATATCTATGAGTAAAATATATTTCTCATAGTTTTTAGTTTTAACAAGTATAATCTTCTTTCACACTCAAATTTTCTAGAACATAGAAATGAAAATGATATCAACAATCTCCAATACTCACGTTTTTATGCAAGTAGGGTTTTATCAACAAAAAACTAAATCAACAAAAAAAATTTCAATTTGTGGTGAACTTCAAGTTTTAGGTCCTTGTAAAACTTGGTGATGCTTATTGTTTATCTTTAGCTTTGTAAAGGATTTCAAGTCCCTTCAAAACCTATTTTGCATTAATCTAAAACAAGTTTTTGATGGAGAAAAAACCCACACAGAATGGACACAACGGAAAAGGAGAAATTATATTAACTGAAAAAATAAGCTAGTACAAACAGTATAGAGAAAATAAACTTGAAAACATGCCCTAAGGGCTTACAATAGCATAAATCTGGAGATAATTTCTCCTTTCAGTACCTCCTCTCAAACTCCATTCTGAACTGCCTTTACAATGCCAGTAATCTCCTTAAATAGACCCCAGAGGGTTAGGGACTAGGAGTACATTCTAGATAGTGCTAGTAGGCATCCACTGACCAAATAGAAGGTTCCAAAAGCTGCGTTAGAAGTCAACGCAAATCTAGAAGAATCTAGAAACGGTAACCGAACGTTTGGGAGGCATAACTTTTGAACCGTAGCTCTGATTAACGAACCGTTTACATTTTTGAAAAGATCTTGAAGCACTCTATAGCCCTATGGAGAAGCTTCACTCATCCCCCATTTTTTGGCCCTTTTCAAGGTCATTTAATGCCCCTAACCTGACTTTGAAGCATTCTTAGGAGGTCTCCACAATCTAAAAAACTGTAATAACTTTCAAACCGTGGGGCCTTTTGACCTGATTCTTTTTTTGGAATGCTCTAAATTACAATTACATCCATCTAGCCAATTTACACCTCCTAGTTCACCAAAATGATGGCTCAATTACATACTCCTATTTTTTTAGGATTTACACGAACACTGATAGTGGAACTGTGAGAGTTGGAACCTTTATTTGACCCAAATGGGTATCCAAAAATGAAAAAACATGAAACAAAAACTAAGTCTAAGTATATTTTTTTGGGTGACACAGGATTGCCCTTATACCTCTGGATGCTCTTGCATCAGACACCCAGGGTAGATTGAAAAGTGACCCTGTCACTTTATGAATGGTAGAGGAAATCCCAAATGGGAAACCTTAGCTGCTGAAATCCAAGTTGAGTCTTCGATCAATCATCCTTTCCACTTGACCAAGTACTCTTCATACTGCCTATTTCTGGTACTTCTACCCACACGATGATCTAGAATGTCTTCTATCTCCTCCTTCTTAGAAGCAAGAATTGGACATTGCTCTAACACCAGCTCCTCATCTGCACCATCATCATGATACTCTATTAAGTCTGCAATGTTGAAAATAGGAGAAATGTGAACACCATCTGGCAGCTCCACCTCATATGCATTTCCTGAGTCATTTTTCTTTAGAATTTTGCAGGGGCTAAATTTCTTCATTTTTAGCTTGTTATAAGTACTGGTTGGAAATCTTTCTTTTCGTAAGTGCACCATGACTAAATCTCCTACTTGGAATTCCTTATGTCTTCTCCTTTGATCAGCCCTAGCTTTATACTCTTGATTCATCTTGGTAATATGTTCTTGAACCTCCTCATGTAGACGCTTGATATATTCACCAAATTCCTTAGCTTCAGCACTTGTCCTCTCCCCTTGTTCTATCTTCCTCAGCTCTGGTGCAATCCTTGGGATACTCCTATATACAATTTGGAATGGTGATTTTCTAGTACTCCTATTTATAGAGTTATTATAAGCAAACTTTGCCTGTGGTAAATCAAATCCCATCCCTTAGGCTTATCCCCAACTAAACATCTCAGCAAATTGTCCAGACTTCTGTTTACCACTTTTGTTTGCCTGCTAGTCTGCGGGTGATGCGTGGAACTGAATTTTAGGTCTGTTCTCTACTTCTTCCACAATGTCCTCCAGAAATACCCCACAAATTTAGTATCTCTGTCAAAAACTATACTCCTTGGGAGACCATGTAGTCTCACCACCTCTCTGAAGAACAAGTCTGCAATATGGACAGCATCATGAGTTCTATGGCATGGAATGAAATGTGCCATTTTGGAGAACCTATCAACCACCACAAATGCTGAGTCATTACCCCTTTGTGTCCTTAGCAATCCAAGAACAAAATCCATACTTATTTCCTCCCATGGATTTGATGGAATAGGCAATGGCTGATATAGCCCAGTATTGTGACTAAATCCCTTGGCAACTTGACAAACCTGGCAACTCTGTACAAACTTCTTCACATCTTGTGAAATTTGAGGCCAAAAATAATATTCTCTAAGAATGGAAATGGTCTTATCTCGACCAAAATATCCTACCATCCCTCCGCTGTGTTTCTCCTTAATCAAATTTTCCCTCATGGAACTCCTTGGAATGCACAATTGGCTGCCCTTGAATAACATATCATCCTGAATCAGATAGTCTAACCACCTAGTTCTATCTACAACAACAAGCTCTTTACAAGCTTTCCACGCTTCAGCAAAATCAAGATCTTTGAGGTAAAAATTCTTGTGTTCATCAAACCCAACTACTTCAACCTACATTACTGTAAGCAAAAACTGTCTCCTACTTACTGCATCTACAAACTTGTTAAATTTTCCACTTCTATGCTTCAACACAAATGTATAGCTCTGCAAGAACTCTACCCACTTCATATGCCTCTGATTCAATTTACCTTGGCTATTTAGGTACTGTAATGCCTGATGATCAGTATAGAGAACAAATTCCTTTGGCAAAAAATAATGCCTCCATTTCTTTAAGGCCTAAACTATTGCATAGAACTCTTGATCATAAACATAATACTTCTTCTTTGCATCATTCAATTTTTCACTAAAGTATGCAATAGGCTTACCTTCTTTTCTTAATACAGCCCCAATAGCACTGCCACTAGCATCACAATCCACCTAGAACACCTTTCTAAAATCTGGAAGTGCCAACACAGGTTGTTTTGTCACCTTCTTTTTCAGCAATTCAAAACTTCTCGTAGCTGCTGTAGTCCATTTGAACTCTTTTCTATCCCCTCTTATTGTGTCAGTTAGGGGTGCACATATGCCACTAAAATTCTTAATAAAATTCTTGTAAAAACTAACCAGACCATGAAATGATCTTACCTTAATAGAAAACCTTGGAGTAGGCCATTCCAAGATGGCTTTTACCTTCTCTGGATCCATTTTGAGACCTTCAAGTGATATAACAAACCCCAAATAGACTAACTCCCTTTTTGCAAAGATACACTTCTTTAGATTAATTAATAGTTTCTCTTCCCTTAACCTTTCAAGGACACTATGAATATGCAATAAATGTTCTTCCAAAGTTTTGCTGAAAATTAAAATATCATCCAAATAGACAATAACAAATTTTCCCAAGAACGTCATAAGTACCTCATTCATAAGTTGCATGAAGGTGCTTGGGGTGTTTGTCAATCCAAAGGGCATGACTACCCACTCATAAAGACCCTCCTTGGTCTTGAAGGCTATTTTTCACTCATCTCCTTCTCAAATCCATATCTGGTGATAAACACTCTTCAGATCTATCTTTGTGAAGTACTGAGCTCCACTCAAGCAGTCCATAAGATCATCCATTCTTGACAAAGGAAACCAATACTTGATGGTTATCCTATTTATAGCTTAAGAATCTGTACACATCCTCCACTCTCCATCCTTCTTTGGTGCGAGTACTACTGGTACTGCACATGGACTTAGGCTCTCCTGACTCAAGCCCTTCCTGAACAGCTCCCGAACCTGTTTGTTTAGCTCCTCTGTTTCAGTAGGAGTCATCCAGTGAGCAGCCTTGTTAGGCAAACTTGCTCCTGGAATTTGATTTATCTGATGACTAATTTTCCTTACTGGTGGCAATCCTTCTGGAACATTATCAGACATAATATCTCCAAACTCACCTAGTAAATCTGAAACTTCAAGTTGTATTTCACTACTACCTTCTTTATCTTTCCTATGAATCAAAGCATAACACATACGTTGATGTTTCATGCCATCTAAAAACTTCCTTCCATCAACAAGACAAATCCTAGCACTGTTACATACCTTTTCACCTTCCTTTTTTATGGGCTTCAATTTGTGGTGAACTCCATCCTTTGTTAGAGAGTATGTGTTTGCATGACCATCATGTATTGCCTGCCTATCAAACTGCCATGGTCTACCCAACAATAGATGGCAAACATCCATCGGAATAACACCATAGAGAACTTCATCATGGTAACTCCCAATTTTGAATTTCACTAAAAATTGTTCACTTACCAGGAGCTTATGATCATCTTTTACCCAAGCAATTTGATAGGGCTAGGGATGTTTCTCCCTCTTGAGCTTCAGCTTAGATACCATCTCCTCTGACACCAAGTTGTCAGTGCTACCACCATCAAAGATCAAATCACAAAATTTTTCCTCACATTTGCACCTGGTACAAAACAAACTCCTCCTTTGTCCTAGTTCAATCTCACCACTTAATAGGACCCTTTCATTTACCAAGGTCTCTCCTCTTTCTGCATCCTCTAAATGTGATGACTGTGCATCCTCATCCACACGAGCAACCCTAGCTTGACCCTCAACTCTCTTATTTGTCCTTCCTTGTCATTGAGGGCATTCAAAGGCACGATGACCTTCTTCATTACAATGGAATTAGGTACCACAGAAGTCCCTCTTCCATGTCCATGTCCTCTACCTCTTCCTCTCTGATTTCCAAAGTCTTGATCATGGGAGCAGTTGAAACCCTCATTCCTCTGGTTCCTGCTAGTACCCACATCTTCATTTTTCTTTTGGGTTTCATTGTGGCCTCCAGATGACCTACCACTTCCCCTTCCTCCTTGACTGCACCCTGTTTGTCTTCCTTCAAACCTTTTATTCAACTTCTCTTCAACTCGTAGGGAAAACTGGTATGCCTCTTCAACACTGGTCATTCTTACCAAACTTAATTCCTCCTAGATGCTAGGTTGCAACCCACTGATATAATGAGCAACCTTATCCTTATTTGCTTCTACATGCCCTACTCTAATCAAGAGTTGGTAAAACTCCTCTGTATATTCTTGGACTGATCTTGCTGCTTGCTTTAACCCATGCATCTGCTTAAACAAATCAAGCTCATAGTCCACAAGAATGAACTGCTTCTTCAAATTGTCCACCATGTGATCCCACCTTGTGATCTTCTCCTTTCCTCTTCTGTTTCTTTCCAATTGGACCTCTTGCCACTAGATATTGGCATAGCCTTTTAATTTTTCCTTTGCAAACTTAACCCTATCTGGGTCCCTGATATCCTCATACTCAAAGTATTCTTCCAGTTCATTGATCCAATTGATCAACTCATCTGGTTTCAGATTCCTGAAAATACACCCACTTCAATTGTAGGTCTTTTTCTAAACTTAATAATGACCCTAAAAAGCCTTTCCTCTCCATGATTTAGAACTTCCTCGTCAAATTCCCCTTCTGGTCCAATTTTGTCTTCTTCATTGTCATCTTCACTTTCATCACCTGCGGCCATAGTTGTTCCTCTATGGAGCTCCTCCTGCAATGCTTGTACCTGCCTTTGGAGGGCTCTAACCTCCTCAAGATTAATAGCTCTGGCCCTTCTGCCACACTCTCTTTATGGAGGCATCTTCTTAACTCAAACCCACAACCACACAGTCCTGGTGCAAATTGCCTCACAGTCGGCGCTCTGTCTACACACTCAGGAAAACCAACTCTGATACCACTTGATAGAGACACAACCCACATAGAATGGACACAACAAAAAAGGGGAAATTATATTAATTGAGAAAATAAGCTAGTACAAATAGTACAAAGAAAATAAACTTCAAAACATGCCTTAAGGGCTTACAATAGCATAAATCTAGAGATAATTTCTCCTTTCAGTACCTCCTCTCAAACTCCACTCTAAACTGCCTTTACAATGCCAAAAATATCCTTAAATAGACCCCAGAGGGTTAAGGACTAGGATTACATTCTAGAAAGTGCTAGTAGGCATCCACCGACCAAATAGAAGGTTTCGGAAGCTGCGTTAGAAGTTGACGCAAATCTAGAAGTATCTAGAAATGGTAACCGAACTTTTGGGAGGCATAACTTTTGAACCGTAGCTCCAATTGATGAACCGTTTACATTTTTGAAAAGCTCTTGAAGTGCTCTATAGCCCTATGGAGAAGCTTTTCTCATTCCCCATGGCCCTTTTTGAGGTCATTTAATGCCCCTAACCTGAATTTGAAGCATTCTTAGGAGGTCTCCACAACCCGAAAAACTGCAATAACTTTCAAACTGTGAGGCCTTTTGACTTGATTCTCTTTTTGAAATGCTCTAAATTACAATTACATTCATCTAGCCAATTTACACCTCCTAGTTCATTAAAATGATGGCTCAATTACATACTCCTATTTTTTTAAAGATTTACACAAACATTGATAGGGGAACTGTGAGAGTTGGAACCTTTATTTGACCCAAATGGGTATCCAAAAATGACAACACATGAAATAGAAACTAAGTCTAAGTATATTTTTTTGGGTGACATAGGATTGCCCTTATACCTCTGGATGCTCTTGCATCAGACACCCAGGGTAGATTGAAAAGTGACCCTGTCACTTTATGAATGGTAGAGGAAATCCCAAATGGAAAACCTCAGCTGCTGAAATCCAAGTTGAGTCATTGATCGATCGTCCTTTCCACTTGACCAAGTACTCTTCATATTGCCTATTTTTGGTACTTCTACCCACACGATGATCTAGAATGTCTTCTATCTCCTCCTTCTTAGAAGCAAGAATTGGACATTGCTCTGACACCAGCTCCTCATCTGCACCATCATCATGATACTCTATTAAGTATGCAATGTTTAAAATAGGAGAAATGTGAACACCATCTGGCAGCTCCACCTCATATGCATTTCTTGAGTCATGTTTCTTCAAAATTTTGCAGGGGCCAAATTTCTTCATTTTTAGCTTGTTATAAGTACCGGCTGGAAATATTTCTTTTCGTAAGTGCACCATGACTAAATCTCCTACTTGGAATTCCTTATGTCTTCTCCTTTGATCAGCCCTAGCTTTATACTCTTGATTCATCTTGGTAATGTGTTCTTGAACCTACTCATGTAGACGCTTGATATGTTTAGCAAATTCCTTAGCTTCAACACTTGTCCTCTCCCCTTGTTCTATCTTCCTTAGCTCTGGTGCAGTCCTTGGGCTACTCCCATATACAATTTGGAATGGTGATTTTCTAGTACTCCTATTTACAGAGTTATTATAAGAAAACTCTACCTATGGTAGAATCAAATCCCATCCCTTGGGCTTATCCCCAACTAAACATCTCAACAAATTGTCCAGACTTCTGTTTGGCCGTTAGTTTGCGAGTGATGCCTTGAACTGAATTTTAGGTCTGTTCTCCACTTCTTCCACAATGTCCTTCAAAAATACCCCACAAATTTATTATCTCTGTCAAAAACTATACTCCTTGGGAGACCATGTAGTCTCACCACCTCTCTGAAGAACAAGTCTGCAATATGGACAACATCATGAGTTTTGTGGCATGGAATGAAATGTGCCATTTTGGAGAACCTATCAACCACCACAAATACTGAGTCATTACCCCTTTGTGTCCTTGGCAATCCAAGAACAAAATCCATACTTATGTCCTCCCATGGCTTTGATGGAATAGGCAATGGCTGATATAGCCCAGTATTGTGACTAAATCCCTTGGCAACTTGAAAAAGCATGGCAACTCTGTACAAACTTATTCACATCGTGTGAAATTTGTGGCCAAAAATAATGTTCTCTAAGAATGGCAATGGTCTTATCTCAACCAAAATGTCCTACCATCCCTTCGTTGTGTTTCTCCTTAATCAGATTTTCCCTCATGGAACTCCTTGGAATGCACAATTGGCTACCCTTGAATAACATACCATCCTGAATTAGATAGTCTAACCACCTAGTTCTATCTACAACAACAAGCTCTTTACAAGATTTCCACGCTTCAGCAAAATCAGGATCTTTAGGGTACAAATTCTTGAGTTCATCAAACCCAACTACTTCAACCTGCATTACTGTAAGCAACAACTGTCTCCTACTTAGTGCATCTGCAACCCTATTAGATTTTCCAATTCTATGCTTCAACACAAATGTATAGCTCTGCAAGAACTCTACCCACTTCATATGCCTCTGATTCAATTTACCTTAGCTATTTAGGTATTGTAATGCCTAATGATCAGTATACAAAACAAATTTATTTGGCAACAAATAATGCCTCCATTTCTTTAAGGCCTAAACTATTGCATAGAACTCTTGATCATAAACAAAATACTTCTTCTTTGCATCATTCAATTTTTCACTAAAGTATGCAATAGGCTTACCTTCTTGGCTTAATACAGCCCCAATAGCACTGCCACTAGCATCAAAATCCACCTAGAACACCTTTCTAAAATCTGGAAGTGCCAATACAAGTTGTTTTGTCACCTTCTTTTTCAGCAATTCAAAACTTCTCGTAGCTGCTGCAGTCCATTTGAACTCTTTTCTATCCCCTCTTATTGTGTCAGTTAGGGGTGCACATATGCCACTAAAATTCTTAATAAACTTCCTATAAAAACTAACCAGACCATGAAATGATCTTACCTCAGTAGCAAACCTTGGAGTAGGCCATTCCAAGATGGCTTTTACCTTCTTTGGATCCATTTTGAGACCTTCAGGTGATATAACAAACCCCAAATAGACTAACTCACTTTTTGCAAAGATACACTTTTTTAGATTAATTAACAATTTCTCTTCCCTTAAACTTTTAAGGACACTATGAATATGCAATAAATGTTCTTCCAAAGTCTTGTTGAAAATTAAAATATCATCCAAATAGACAATAACAAATTTTCCCAAGAACTTCTTAAGTACCTCATTCATAAGCCGCATGAAGGTGCTTGGGGCATTTTTCAATCCAAAGGGCATGACTAACCACTCATAAAGACCCTCCTTGGTCTTGAAGGCTTTTTTCCACTCATCTCCTTCTCGAATCCATATCTGGTGATAAACACTCTTTAGATCTATCTTTGTGAAGTACTGAGCTCCACTCAAGTAGTGCATAAGATCATCCATTCTTGACAAAGGAAATCGGTACTTGATGGTTATCCTATTTATAGCTCGAGAATCTATACACATCCTCCACTCTCCATCCTTCTTTGGTGTGAGTACTACTGGTACTGCACATGGACTTAGGCTCTCTGAAATCAAGCCCTTCCTTAACAGCTCCTAAACCTATATGTTTAGCTCCTCTATTTCAGTAGGAGTCATCCTGTGAGCAGCCTTGTTAGGAAAACTTGTTCCTAGAAGTAGATCTATCTAATGACTTATTTGCTTTACTGGTGGCAATCCTTCTAGAACATTATCAAAGATAATATCTCCAAACTCACCTAGTAAATCTAAAACTTCAAGTGGTATTTCACTACTACCTTCTTTATCTTTCCTAAGAATCAAAGCATAGCACATACGTTGATGTTTCATGCCATCTCAAAACTTCCTTCCATCAACAAGAAAAATCCTAGCATTGCTACATACCTTTTCACCTTCCTTTTTCATGGGCTTCAATTTGTGGCGAACTCCATCCTTTGTTAGAGAGTATGTGTTTGCATGACCATCATGTATTGCCTACCTATCAAACTGCCATGGTCTACCCAACAATAGATGGCAAACATCCATTGGAATAACATCACAGAGAACTTCATCATGGTAACTCCCAATTATGAATTTCACTAAACATTGTTCACTTACCAGGACCTTATGATCATCTTTTACTCAAGCAATCTGATAGGGCTGGGGATGTTTCTCCCTCTTGAGCTTCAGCTTAGAGACCATCTCCTCTAACACCAAGTTGTCAGTGCTACCACCATCAATGATCACATCACAACATTTTTCCTCACATTTGCACTTGGTATGAAACAAACTCCTCCTTTGTCTTGGTTCAATCTCACTACTTAATAGGACCCTTTCATTTACCAAGGTCTCTCCTCTTTCTGCATCCTCTGAATGTGATGACTGTGCATCCTCATCCACATGAGCAACCCTAGCTTGACCCTCAGCTCTCCTATCTATCCTTCCTTGTCATTGAAGGCATTCAAAGACATGATGACCTTCTTCATTGCAATGGAAACAAGTACCATTGAAGCCTCCTCTTCCTTGTTCATGTCCTCTACCTCTTCCTCTCTAATTTCCAAAGTCTTGATCACGGGAGCGGTTGAAACCCTCATTCCTCTGGTTCTTGCTGGTACCCACATCTTCATTTTTCTTTTGGGTTTCATTGCAGCCTCCAAATGACCTACCACTTCCCCTTCCTCCTTGAATGCACCCTCTTTTTCTTCCTTCAAACCTTTTATTCAACTTCTCTTCAACTCATAGGGCAAACTAGTATGCCTCTTCAATGCTGGTCATTCTTACCAAACTTAATTCCTCCTGGATGCTAGGTTGCAACCCACTGATATAATGAGCAACCTTCTCCTTATTTTCTTTTGCATGCCCTTCTTTAATCAAGAGTCGGTAAAAATCCTCTATATATTCTTGGACTGATCTTGCTGCTTGCTTTAACCCATGCATCTTCTTAAACAAATCAAGCTCATAGTCCACAGGAATGAACTGCTTCTTCAATTTGTCCACCATGTGATCCCACCTTGTGATCTTCTCCTTTCCTCTTTTGTTTCTTTCCAATTGGACCTCTTGCCACCAAATTTTGGCATGGCCTTTCAGTTGGCCTTTGCAAAATTAACCCTATCTGGGTCCCTAATATCCTCATACTCAAAGTATTCTTCCAGTTCATTGATCCAATCGATCAACTCATCTGGTTTCAGATTTCTTGAAAATACACCCGCTTCAATTGTAGGTCTTTTCCCAAACTTAGTAATGGCCCTAAAAAGCCTTTCCTCTGCATAATTTAGAACTTCCCCATCAAATTCCCCTTCTGGTCCAATTTTGTCTTCTTTTTTGTCATCTTCACTTTCATCACCTGCGACCATAGTTGTTCCTCTACGGAGCTCCTCCTGCAATGCTTGTACCTGCCTTTGGAGGGCTCTAACCTCCTCAGGATTAATAGCTCTGGCCCTTCTACCATGCTCTCTTCGTGGAGGCATCTTCTTAATTCAAACCCACAACCACACAGTCCTGGTGCAAACTGCCTCACAGTCGGCACTCTGTCTACACACTCAAGAAAACCAGCTTTGATACCACTTGATGGAGACACAACCCACACAGAATGGACACAACAAAAAAGGGGAAATTATATTAATTGAGAAAATAAGCTAGTACAAATAGTACAGAGAAAATAAACTTCAAAACATGCCCTAAGGGCTTACAATAGCATAAATCTAGAGATAATTTCTCCTTTCAGTACCTCCTCTCAAACTCCACTCTGAACTGCCTTTACAATGCCAGAAATCTCCTTAAATAGACCTCAAAGGGTTAAGGAATAGGAGTACATTCTAAAAAGTGCTATTAGGCATCTACCAACCAAATAGAAGGTTCCAGAAGTTGCATTAGAAGTTGACGCAAATCTAGAAGAATCCAAAAATGGTAATCGAACTTTCAAGAGGCATAACTTTTGAACCGTAGCTCTGATTGATGAACCATTTACATTTTCAGAAAGCTCTCAAAGTGCTCGATAGCCCTATGGACAAGCTTTGCTTGTCCCCCATTTTTTGGCCCTTTTTGAGTCATTTAATGCCCCTAACCTGACTTTGAAGCATTCTTAGGAGGTCTCCACAACCTGAAAAACTGCAATAACTTTCAAATCGTGGGGCCTTTTGACCTGATTCTTTTTCTAGAATGCTCTAAATTAAAATTACATTCATCTAGCCAATTTACACCTCCTAGTTCACCAAAATGATGGCTCAATTACATACTCCTATTTTTCCAGGATTTACATGAACACTGATAGTGGAACTGTGAGAGTTGGAACCTTTATTTGACCCAAATGGGTATCCAAAAATGAAAACACATGAAATAGAAACTAAGTCTAAGTATATTTTTTTGGGTGACACAGGATTGCCCTTATACCTCTGGATGCTCCTGCATCAGTTTTCAAACATATTTAATTAAATACACATTATTATTTAACTATTTCAAAAACTTCAACAAGTCAACATTTTCCTACCATATATTTTATCTACATTTTAAACTCGTCAATCAGTCCTTCATATAGTGACATTGTGACAAAATATAATATTCTATGATAGGGGAAAAAGTTCTCCAATATAGCTTCACCAAATCTAGGTGCAACCACACCATTTGATGTATATTCTTCTTTCTTTTTCTAAATTCTATTCATATCTCTTATTACTTCTTCAACATCAATTTTTTTCATAGGATGATTTCCTCATACTAGTGTTTCTTGCTTCATATCCCTACTTCTACAATACTTGGCAATACATCCAATCTAATTATAGTTAGAGCATTTCATGTTCTATTATCCTAGATTTCTTATTTTTACTCTAGATATGCACTAATAAATATTGTGTCTAAATCCATTATATAGTTGAAAATATCCATAAAAGATTTGTTCCTTATAGCCTTATAGTTACAAGTCTTATGAGCACAAATTTTTTAATGAAAAACACTTAAATATTTTTATTTAACTTGCTTCTACATTTTATAACCTATTGTCAAACTTGTTATAGAAAAAACATCCATTAAAAGATGGGTATCTCTAGGCATTAATTTTTTTAACTAGAGGTTTTCATAAAAAGTTCTTATTCTAAACCTTGTTTCCTTTTGTTGTCTCATCAAACTTTTCTTTATTCTAGTAGTCTTTACTTTTCTTTTATTTTATACAATTTTATTTGAAATTTTTCTAACTTCAAAATCTAATCACTCTTTGAATTTTGGGGTCTTGATCTGGACAACCATTATTTTATCAAGTTTTAATGTAATCTTTGTTGAACATCTAGTACACTGTGAGGGGAGGGGTAGATCACTATACCCTTGCGAAATTTAATACACTTAACTAATTGTCTAGATAATATGTTTTAAATATGATAAAACCATGAAACAAAGTAACAACATAACACTATTTTTTTGGGTGGAAAACCAAGATGGAAAAAACCATGGATGGTTAGCTCTCAAGTATTATGTAATTGGTTAATACTATAAGGTTGGCTCACTGCCAATCTTCTTAACACATTTAGGCTCATTGTTCAAATATAAAATAAAAAAGATTGCTAGATATGCACAATCAAACTGGTTATAATGCATCTACAAAATGTGTAAATAGACTTAATATAATACAAGTCTTCTCATTTATACCAATACAAAAAATTCATATATAGTTTCCTTATAATAGTTTGCATGTACAATATCAATGGTAACATCATACATTGTCATACTAATATTTAATGGCTCACTATAATTATGTACTAATATTTGTATATACATTTTCATGTTGGCTAAGACAAAAAAATGCAAATATTCTTCAATTTAGATCCATTGTTGAATGCACTAAATATATTTGAGCATGTGTCAAATAGCTCTAGACCAATAGAGTTATTTTCAAAACCACTCTTAGAATACTGTCAATGATTCCACTAAATACTTTTTATGGTGAAAGTTGTCAATGTAAAATATTGATATATACCAAAATTGATATCAAAGAATATAAATCAATATTGAAACACACAAACTAAAATTGATCAACCCAAAATAGTGAGATCAATGAAAATCAAAATTGGGATAGTCTAACAACCTCCCACTTTGTCATTGATGAAAACAAAAATAAATAAATCTAGAAATCCAATAACTGAAAATGACAAAAGCTAAAACTTAATTTTTTTGAAAGTTTCCATCAAGCTAAACCTCTTTCTTAGAGGGACATATTAATGACTTATACTTTCTATATCTCTCAATTTTCTTTTTCAAAAACTTTTATAGATTCTTTTTGCATTACTCCCACTTTTACACTTAACGAGAGAGGGGTCTCAAACCATACAAACTTAGATGAATAAAAATTCACAACACACAAATGGGGAGGGGAGGAAGAATTAGTTGTAACAAAATTAAAAGATTAAGTCATTTGCCATATATTCGATCTAAAAACTTAAAGAAAATGTAAAGAAAATAAAACCATAACACACAAGACCAATTTTTTAATGTGGATAAATTTTTAGGATAAAATCACAAAGGGGATAAAACCTACTAGATTATTTAATAACAAATATAAAATCCTATTAAATGTTGATGAGGAATGCACATACATTCAAACATTTTCCTTGAGCTTAGTTCTCTATTAAATTAAAGGCAATAATCCAGATTGGAAAAAATCCAAATACAATAAGAGAAACAACCCAACGAGTGGAAAATAATCAACTACAATGAACTAACTCTTAAGCATCAACTATGCTAATATAGTTCCTTTGAAGTACATTATTAGATTCCACTCATGCCTCTTCTCAACAAAATATGATCTCTATCTATGATCCAAATTTGCATAAGTAACTTCATATTACATCATTCTCTCCATCAACTCTCATACACTTATTTGGTTATTGATTTTATTAAGTATTAGTGCACACTTGAATTCACAAATGAATTCACTTCTTTGTACAAGTCTCTAATCCTTATTACATTGACTCAATATGAGAGATAATTATAAGATAAATTACATAAACCAATGAAATTCAATAAGTTTCATCTAGCATACATATATAATACATTATAATATCAAATGACACATTACCATTCCACACTTAGTCATAATAACTTAATCAATACTTTTCCTGATTGAGTCAACCAAAAAATAATTTCCTTTCTCTATCCAACAAGAAAAATGATTTCCAAACCTCCAATCCTTGAATAAATATGAAAGTAGATGAAGAAACACATATTAATTATGTATCCATAATTGAAAACCTAAATTTTATTTCATCATAACTTACCAAAGATTAAATCAATGTTTTGTCTAAAATAGTTCTCAGTAAATATTGTTTGTCACCAATCTTAAAAAAACCTTCATAACTTCTTTGAATTAACTTAGAAATAAATGCTTTGGAAAATATAGCATGTAGACTTACCAACCAAACATCATTCTATAAGGTTTTAAGTAGAAGCACACCAAAACGAGTCTTCACTAAAACTCTCTCTACAATGTTCATCAATAGGAATGCTGCCTAATAGACATATATGTAAGCAAAAATGAAATAACACTAACACCAAACATAAATAGAAATAATTAATAACAAGAATATCTTCCAACATCTAACAATATCCCCTTGTGAAATTTATGGACATATGATGTGAAAAACCTTTAATGCACAAAGTAACATCATTATCTTTGTCCTGAGCATCTCTTTGACAAATCTCTCTTCCATAACTATCTCTTCCATCTTTCACATAATTCTCTCTCCCCATTTGAAATAAATTGAAAAGGTTCATCTCTTCCTCTTCATGTCTCCATTCAATAATAATCCCCCTAAGGCATACATAACTTCATGCACTAACTACTCAACTACTCCCCCTTAGGAGTGAATCCCAAAACATCAAGTCTGGATATAAGATAAGTTAGTTAATACCACTAGAATGATTTTACCCCACACCAATCAATTCTTAAAAGGATGGGATACCACCCCAATCATACCTATGAGATATTCAAATATATCCTTTAATAATATATTTGTAAAATGTTTGTGATCTATGTCTTACTAGCCACAAATTCCAACTCTACTTCCTTCTAATTCACCTCCTCTCTCCAAAAACAATACTTGATTGAAATGTGCCTTTTATTTTAATGAAACACTTGAATCATTGAAACATTTGTGGAACTTGAATTATTACAATGAATAGTAATAAGTTAATCACAAATAAATTTGATATCATTCATGATTTTATTCGTCCATATAACTTGAATTATAGAAGCAACAACATATTCATCTTTGGCAATAGATTATGAAATACTATAAGGAAAATAATAACAATAAATATAGCCATTTAAACATAAACCATAATAGATCTAAAATAAATATGTAATTGAAATCCACATGCAAGAGAATAGACAACATACCTATTGTCACAAAAGCTGACACCCTTGCCTAAAGTCTTGCCTAAAGGCAACCTTGTGAAACATGGAAATAATCTCCAAGTTGTGGGACTTGAACAATGAGATTGAGTCTCTAGAGAAGGTTGGATTCCTTACTATCAAAGTGAATCTAACTACTTTTGAGAGGGAAAGGAAGAAGGAATGCATGAAAGCAAACTACCTAATCTAATCTAAAAGGGTGATACACCAAAATAGTTTGTTCGACCTCATCTCTGCCTAAGAATGCACTTTTCATCAATAAAATCTCAAAATAAACTAATTCAACTTTTATTTTAATTAAAAAACCACATGCAAATCAGGAACCAAATGATATTCTATAAGGAAGGAGCTTCACTCTACAACATTCAAGAAAAAATAGATACTGTCATATAGATTGGGGAATGAAAACAAGACACTAACAAAGGCAAGAAGGTTTTGAAATTATATTAATGGGAGAATGAGGTACATAAGAGAAATATATTTATTTATAGACAAAAGGAAATTATAGTAGCAGAGCATAGAATACAATGCTATAGAATTAGAGAAAAATGACTGACCCTTGGAAGAGTCACACAACTTGCTTTTATAGTTCGAGAATAACTAAGAAAATTATTTCTTAAGCTAAGCTCGACCACCATCATTAAATTTCTAGAGAACAATCACCTATGATCCAAAGAAGATTTGATTGAGTGTGCACCCATATGCATAAATCATATCTTTTGTGCAATATCTTAACCTTGAGAAGATAGAAATGATGGTCGTAACCATTTTGGTTGGGTAGATGGATAACCAAGTGGTGAGAGGATGAATCTACATTAAAAAAGTATGGAAAAAAATCAATCCAGTAGTTGCAAGCAATCAAGGACCTATTCTCCATTAGAGAGATGCTCCTAACTATGCTCGCAACTATGCCAAGTAAGTTGTATCATCATTTGAATAATCAACCTCGCCATGTGCCCCAATAATTCTTTAGTATTTTTCCATCTCATCCAGTTTCCATCTTTATGTTGACTTGTTTAACTGTCTATGCTCCTTTTTAGCTTTGTGACTTATCTTTTCCATTAGCTGCTTGCCCCTATGAAATTGTGCACTGCTTCATATTATGTCAATCACCATTTCACAACCTACTATCACCTTATTTCATTAACTATTGTGACCCAAAGACTACATGAAAATGAATCCTTGCACCATTGCCATAGTTTAGGATTAACAACCTTCTAACTGCACGATGATACGAGATGAACTAATCTTCCTTGGTCACACCTTCATAGTTGAAATTGGACATAGCATAAAATTTTTGTGATCTTGTGATGACATGAGCTTAACTTCCTACTAGATGCATCATCACAACTTAAAGTTTAACCTTTCTATTTGACCTTGTGATGGTGCATTCCATAAAGTTTTGCAAACATAGGTTGGTGATTTAACCCTATGAAACCATGAATGAGGTATTTTCCACTTCACAACTCAAAACTTAGGTTAGACCTAACCCATCATGACCAAGCTATGAAGGAAGATCATGCATGGAGTCCACTGAGATGTGTGTCATGAGGTCATACTCTTGCATTAGCTAAACTTCATGCAACTCTAGAAAGTGAGAATATGATGGCTGTTGAGATCTCCAAATCCAACGATGTAGATCAAAACTAAAACTTCTTGTAATCTTCACATTGTCGCAACTTGGACCCTTGAAATTTTTTGAAGAAATGCATTGATTCAATTTTCCTTTCTTTATCCTATGAACAATTCCTTCAAACATTAACTAATCATTAACATATTCATACCTTGCAATGATGAGACCACTAAACATTGAAATTCTTGCACTTGTTATTTGCGTCATCACAGCCCAAAATTGGAGTCAAGTATTAATCCTTACACACAAGTGAACAAAGGTATTTGCTGTATCACAACACCAACCCCATGTTATGTGTTAATCCTTTGCAACCGTACAAACAAGAAGAGGATCACAATGTCACCACTTAAATATCATTTTCTCTTTTGAAAGAGACATGTCGAATGAAAATACATAAGTTCTATCAATCAAGAAATGAAACTCATTCAAAAACTAGCCCTACCATTTCCTGCTAAACTTTTAATCCTTCCTAGAATGTGCCATGTGTCAGCTTTTGATTTTTCCTTTTTCTACTCTAGCTTCACCATCTAGGTCCATGAGGAAATGCATCACAATGTCATATTATTGCAATGGCTAAACTTCACATATCTTGAATATGTGAGAATATGACGATCGTTGATCTAACAGGATCTAATGGTTAAGAAAAATGTATACCCTTTCAACTTGTTTCCCAGATATCAAAAATTGCTCCAAATTTTCAAAATCCTTGCCATTTTCAACTATGGTTATTCCTTGAAAGTACCTCTCTTTAAACATTAAAATGGTTTCTTCTCCTCAATATTTTTAAATCACTTTTTCCTTTCAAATATCTTTGGCTCATTCCTAGCTCCATCTAGCACTTCAAATTTTTGAAATCTGGTTCCTAAGTCTCAAGTTATCAAAAGTACTTCAAATTTTTGAAATCTGGTTCCTAAGTCTCAAGTTATCAAAAGTTAATGAAGCATCCCAAACATGTGTTTCATTTCAAAATCTTAACCTCTCCATAAAAAATATTAAGATAAGTTTATTTTCTTCCACATCATTAATCATTAACCTTTTAAAAGGTTAAGGTTTAGGGTTTAGAATACATGTTTTGAGCCAAAATCTTAACCTCTCATTTGAAAATGAGTTAAGATAACCTTTCCAAAAACCTATTTCATACCATTAACCTTAATCTCTAAAATAAAAAAGGTTAAGATTGGAATCCAAAACATGTGTTTTGGGTTCGGTTATTAACCTCTCTGTCTAAGTTCATAAGAGGTGAAAAGAAAAGAACTTGAATGTTGGTAATATGATCATGAATTTAAATTTTTGAAGAAGACCACTAATGATCCAAAAAATTGATATTTATCTTTGAATTTGAAAATAATAGAGATGTAAGACCAAAATCTAGAGCTAGAGACAAGTATGTAAACTATTTGGTGGAATGTCTCCATTCCTAGCTCATGCACAGATGAAATATGAAGTTGGAAAATTAATGCTATAGTCTGGGTTGTCTTAATACAAAGTATCTTTGAAAAGAGAACTCAATGGTAAATCTAATGTTTTATTAATGGATAAAACCTAAGCTCCATATTGTGGGAATAACATTATTCACTTGCAATGCCCCTTGTGCTAGCAAGTTGGTATTGTTGTTCATGATAGTTGAAATCATCAAAATGTTCACAAGCAGAAGTCTGGGACTTGGAGGAATTCATATGGGTATCTCATGTATTGAAGGGATAAACCTCACCAGCTCATGGAATTATGACTAATGTGGTTTGGCTATGCTTAGAATGGCCCATTTTGCTGACATGAAAGAGAAGGCATGTGAACTATTTGTTGGAATGTCTTCTAAGATCGTATGAGTCATTTGACAAAGCATGGAAGCATAGACCAACATGTGAACCATTTGATATAATGTGTCACTTCCAACCCATAGTTGGCGTATCCTTCTCAACATGAACCTTAGAATCTTTGTGAACATGAGTAATAATATCATTCTTCATGAGCCAAACCCCACCATATTTCAAATAACACCTCTATATCATGTGTCAAATGATGAATATCATGGTCATGGATTGAGATGTAAGTATTGAGCCTAGGAAAGGGTTTGGAGATCAAAATAAAGTTGCAATGCTTGTCCCTTCCAAAGCATATTTCCATTTTTGTTTCATCAAATGTGATGGTAATCCAAAGATTCATTCTAGCCTGTGAAGACACCACACTGTGCTAAGAAATTGATAACTCTTTCTTATGATGAGTTCAATATTTCAACTATGTAAAGTTTTGAATATTCACATGGTAAGAATGATAGAGCATAGTAATTTTTTGGACAAATGAATGATGGCGATAACTTGGTCAATGATTTAGAAATGTAAATGTATTTCCTTAAATTTGAATCTTATGTGGTAGCATTCAAGTGTAGTGGATGCTTATGAAGCCTTCAATAGAATGGGCTATCTTCATTATAGCTACAAAAACTATCAAGCAATAATAGATAGTAGAAATAATGCCACACCAAATACACTCTTCCTAAATCCTCCATACACATGATATGAGAGATGAACACTCATCAAAATGTTTTAATTAAATTTTTAACATATATTGAACTCAAGAACATAGTAATGCAATATGTATGAAATGTGTATCGTTCAAATTGTTTTTGCAGAGAACATAATGATGGATTTTTACAAAATATCAAGGTAACATGTTATATGTTTTTCAAAATTCCATCTATGGTATACTAAGAGGGAAAGCATCAGAGGCCAGATCTTCTCCCTTGGCACATGATGGAATGGTCTACCATGAATATCTTCAGCATTGTTATGCTTGATTTAAAGCTAATATGCATGTTGAGTATAGAAATATACAGGTTATGTATGTGGATTTCCTAATCAAATGCCATGATAGACAATGATCACCTATGGAGTACATGAGCACAATGATTCGAAGAGTTTTTATGTGCTCTCGATGATGTAGGCCACAGACTGAACTCAAACTGCAAATCATAGGAATGACTTAAACATCACACACTAAGCTTAATTCCTAGACCAAAAGCATTAGATAGTCATAGTTGAATTTTTTTCCTAAGCTTAATTCTTCCCTTAGTGTTTGATGTTTAAGGGTGGCCCAAATCACATCCAAATGTTGAATAAAATGCCTACGAGAAATATGTGAGAAAAATAAGTGGGTCATGGATACTATCAAATAAATGCCTATAGGCACTCAAGTTAGATGTTTTATTGATTGGTATCCCCAATGATATCATCTCCCAGATGTGGATATAGTTGGCAATCTGTGAAACATGATCTGGCTTTTGTAAATAGTAATGTTTAACATGTAGCTTTCAAAGGCCACACCACTATGCACTAGTATTAGGAAGGGGAATTGATCTACTATATTTGACCTTCTTTCAGAGTTAATAGACCATCAACAAGTGGACATGCTAATAGCTCATCAAAATTAGTCTCAAAGGATTGAAAATTCTATAAGCTAATATCAATGGGAAGCCAAGATTGTAGTATTACTATCTTGACTACAATCAGTGCATGACCAATTGAGGTTGTGAATGATTATTTTTATATCACTACTCAATATGTTGGACTATGGAAAAGATCATGAGAAGAGTCTACATTCAATAACTTAACAAATCAATGATTCAACCTTCTGAAGACATGTTCCAAGCCATACATTTCAAGTAGTGATCTTAGTCATTTAGGGTTAATTTTTGTAAGGTTAATTAACCCTCCAAAATCACATAATTGGGAGGTGGTTATTAACTGTAGAGGAGTAGTTCTTAACCTTGATGTCTACATAAATGATCATCTTAGCTTTGTAAAGGGACTATTTGGACGTTAGAATAAGGGAACACTTATGTTAAAATTTTTATGAGAAGACAATTTTTGGAAATTATGTACATATTTTATCTTTGAAATAAAAAATCTCTCTTATGTTCTTGGTGCAAGAAAATAAAATAAGAAATGTGTTTGGATTCTTTTTGTAAAATCTAGATTGTTGCAACATAAAATTGTTGATTCTTTCTATAGTGCATGTTTTCATAGTATTGTATGAATGTTTATGAATCATAAATCAATATGGTACTAATGATCATTTTCAAGTGTAGTTCTTGATTGTCTTTATTATCAGTTTATGTTAATTTAAGAAAGCTATGAAGTGATGTGGTGCATTTGTCATCAATAGCTTTCTCTCTATCTTTCAAACTTTTAATTCATTTATGTTGAAAAATGAAATACACCCATCATACAAGGGAGCTGCCCCTCTCAAATGCAAAGGAAGGTTGTAATCTGGTACTAATTAGTTGCAATCTCTCTAATTATTGGCACAATTGTCACTATTCACATGGCAAACAAGGTCAACTTTAGTAGTAACTTCTCAGTGAAAAATATGTTTACCAACACAATTGTGTTTAGTGTCTAAGTCAAAACACATCATGCCACCTGGAAAGTCATTTTGACAACATCATTTTTGATACTTCATGTTATGAACCTAGTTTTCCTAGACATGCAATAGCTTGTCATATTCTCGCTTTGGTAAAAAAACTTGCAACTTAAATATGCAAGAATATGATAGTCATCAATCTAACCAAATCTAATGGTCACAACATAATTGAAATGCATTGGCATAGCCAACACCTTCAACCAATCTAGTACTAGCAATCTATTACAATATTATGACACATATCCACATTTGTGGTCTACAGTTTGAAATTGGTCCCACCTAAGAGACATGTCATAATGTCATATTCTCACTATGGCTAAAGATCACACAACTTGAGAAAGAAAATTTATGAAAGCCTTTGATCTAGACAAGATCTAATAGTGAAGATTAAAACTGGAACTGCTCTCAATCCTCACAATGTCACAAATTAAAACTGTGAAGTGCATTGATGGAAATCATCAATTGAAAGAAGAGTTCTTCACTCAATGAAGATATTTTTCCCTTGCAACAATGCAAAAAAAGAGAAGATCACTCCATTGCCACTTAAACCTTGGTTGATTTATTTAACCTTGTGAATATGCAAACAAAGGGAAAATGTAACTTTGTTGCCTTGATCATTGTTAACCCTTTAAACCTTGTGACAAAGAAATACACTGTGGTTTTGAACTGCTAGGATTAAGGTATCATGGCATTGCAACCTGAAACTGACAACTAGCATGAAATGTTGCAAAGATGTGTTGATTGTAGATTTAGCTATTTCACACCTTCATGGTTTATCTGATTGTTATAACAACCCATGACTAGACAATGAAGGGTAGTTAAACCATTGAAACTTGGATTGTTTATAAGATATGTAACATGAAGAGAAAGGATAGACTTAGGGATATAAAGGGATCAAAGGTTATGCATCCATTAGACTTGCATATAAATTCAAATTTGAATAATAAAATTGACTATTGAACATGTTTCCACCCAAGAAATTCAAATTTTGGTGAGGTGGGTGGAAAAATGGCTAACAATACCCACAAAAATTTGACACAATATATACCTTGGGAAAACCTCATTGAGGGAAAAATCCTAGCCTCCAAAAGCATCCATCACCATGTATTATTCAACAAAAATACCATTGCAATACAACCATGGAAGCTTTCAAAGCCATAGCCACAACCGATCAATCCATGTGAACAAGCATGAATCCACACATCCCATGCCATGCTTCCAACCTTCACAAATGCTCCCTTGGCTAACCTATCAAGCCTTGTCCTGTTTGACTCTTGCCTTTTTGCACTTTTGTCTTTTTGTCTTATATCTACAACTACTCCTATGGCTACTTATATAGTAGCAAGTCCAACAAAACCACCAAGTGGTATTACATAAACCATGTGCTAAAATAATGTGCTACCTAACCCATCAAAACCACATTTAATATTAGAAATTTAATTCTTTTCCCAGTATAAAATAATTGCTTCAAATATTACTACAATTTTCAATACAACTCATTAAGTAAGTTTCATGGGAATATTTACATGTTGAATGTCCATCTATGTATAAAATTACATAATAAAATAATATAATACAATATAAAAAATATTATGCAATGTGTGCAACACCCATAATCTCAACAAATACAAAATTTCTTTTAACTCAACCAAGAGACTAACCTTCTTCCTAAGAATAATTCACTTCCACTAGTACTCTTCTCATCATTAATATTTCTTGCCCAATAAGCCTTAGAATATGCATTTAATACAAAATCATCATCTTTATCATATCGTAATCCATAATCTGATGTTCCTTTCAAGTATTTGAATATTATTTTAATAACAACAATATTTGATTTCTTTAATTCAACTTAAAATCTAGCAATAAATCTAACTACATTAGATATGTTAGGTCTTGTATGATTTGGGTAATACAACCCACTTATCATAGATATGTATCTAGCTTGATTAGTACTTTGAGATTCATAATCCCTTATTAAATTGCATCTTATAACCATTGATGCTCCAATTGGCTTTAAATATTCCACACAAAATTTGTTCAATAATTCTTTCATGTACTTGCTCTTAAATATGAAAATCCCTAAATTATTTCAATTAGCTTTCAAACCCAAAAAAAGTTTTAACTCTCCTATTATGGACATCTCAAATTCCTTCTACACCTTAGAATAGTAGGGGTAGCGATTGCTCATGCTTTCAACCATAGATAGAAGGGCTTTGGTCTAGAAGAGCCTCTAGTCTAGAAGAGCATCAATCCTTTCTCTAAGAAACCAATGAACTGCCTCCCAAAAACTATACTAAGAAGGGGGAATTGAGGGAGGTAATCAGCTAGTTTAGTAGGGGTGAGAACTTTGCACAGTCACCTTATCATCACCACCAAAAAAAAATCATCCACAAAAGATTTATTTAAAAAAATTATTTTAAATTTAATTTGAAAGTTTAAATTACTATCAGTAATACCTTTATTGAATCCAATATTCAATAAATATTTATCTAATCTTGCATACCAAGCTCTAGGATCTCATTTCAATCTATTAAAAACTATAATTGGAACAATTTTGACGTTACTATTGATGTCAAACCTAATGGTGAGATATTATCAAACGCTTAATGGTGAGATATTGTTAAGCCTACTAGAGAGACATTTACTAACAATGAAGAGTGCCATATCATTTGATTGATGAAGATGATTTAGAAAGAGGAAATAACAAGGTGAGCTAGTGATGTTGTTGAGAAGAGAAGTCAAGTATTATAGAATTACAATGGGCACTTGATAAGTTAGTCACTGACAACAATAATGTGTTTTTTAATCATTATATAAAGTAAATAAGACAAGTGAATTGATGTATGAGTGAAATTACATAAAGTTGAGTATAACTTTAAGCTTGATCAAGTACCATTGTTGGTCAATGATAAAGGGTGCTCCCCTTAATAGCATAAGCACATAACAGAAATTAAGAAACAACAACAATTTGCGAGAAAAAAATATGGGCTTCTTATTATCACCACAAATGGAGAATTATAGAATTCAAAATTATAATATGCTAACCCACATGGTTACCTTCATTACATTAATCTAGAGCTCCAAACTACAACCTAGAGCTGTCCTAGACATTGTTCAAGCATTTCTTAAATAGGCAATTTTATGCTACCCAGGAAGGTTCTAAATGCTCAAACTTAATACCTAGAGCCAAAAGACCCTAACAATACACATAAAGTCATCCAAATGCACATTTGACATTTGTTTTGGACATTTTGGTTGGCCCAACTTTGGAAGACCATAATTATCAAACTGTTGCTTTGATTAGCTATTATAAGAACTCTTTGGAAACCTGAGCTCCTGATCTACAGGCTCATATAGGTGCAAGTGCCCATCCTTTGAGTTTTTAGGCATCATCTAGGGACTTTAAGGCCTCAAATAGTGAGCTTGAAGTTTATATACCAAAATTGCAAACCAAGAATCTACAATAAATCCATTAATATGCATGATATGACATTGAGCCTCAACTGATAGGTTGATATATCCAAGATGAATATCCACCTTTAAAATTAGGACATATGATTGACTTACTAAGTAGAAAGCCTCCATAGACAACAACTCTGCATTAAGGCAACCCTTATTCAAATAACTGAAATGAAATATTTTTGGGTGATGCAAGATTTCTCTTACACCCAGGATTCATCTACATTAGTTGGTCAATGAAGGATCCAAAACAAAATATTAAGGAACTTAAGAAGAAGTTGAACAAATAGTATTAGCTGAGTGATAGTTATCATTAAGAAAGTTGTAGTAGTGACTGAGTGTAGTAATGGTCAAGTGAGCAAGTAGATGCCAAGTGAGAAAAAAAATGCATGTTAAGATACACAATGATGAACAAGAAGAAGAACTTAGTGATTGCTGAGTGATATCAAAAGTTAGAGTTTGAGAAAGAATTGAATTTGATGGTGACACATTTGAATTTTTGAGATGATCAAATGTGTAGATGATAATAATTGATGAGCTAACATATTTAATGCATGGCAATAGTTTTTTTATTAAATCTAAGGAAATGATTGGGTCAAAAGTTTCTAGAAGTATTAAGAAAGGAGAAGGAGAACAAAATGATGGAAGGATTTGATGAATATGACCTAACCCTAAGATCTATGGTGATGTTTAAGGGGAAAAGATCAAAATTAACTATTTGAGGAGGCACAAGAGATGTCATGTAAGGTTGGTTCATTTTTTACTAGTGATCTGAGGAGAACCTATGAAGAATAAAGTAGTAGATGTGAAGTGAAGAGATTGATAAAGTATGATTTCTTGAAGAGGTGCCAAGCATATCAGTGATGGAGATGATAATGGAGGTCAGTCAATGAAGCAATAAATGAGAGAATGGAGATCTGAATTTGCAAAGTGAGTTGTGTTTTACATATCAAACTTGTTGTTACTTTCTAACCACTATGACAGTTAAAATTCTTTAATTAAGGTTGACTTAAAAGTAGTTTTGTAAATAAATTCTTTAATCAAGGTGACATTATAATGGAATGATCCAAATTCCTCCAAGTAGGCCACTCCTAATAGAGATTAAATAATTTAATAGGGTCACATTTAATAGTGTGTTTTGTAACCTTTAACAAGGTTGGCTCTTAATCAAGCTCACTTCATACAAGTGAAAAAGTGGTAGCATGTTACTTGGTATTTTTTCACAAATTGGGTTTCCACATTAAATCCTGGTGTCAAAATGTTATTTACTTATGTAAATGTTACTTTATGCATGCTATTTTTACAATTATTTATTTATTGTAAGTTGGAACACATATATAAAATAGTGAGTTAATGAAAGTTAAATTGTTAATGATATGCCATATTGATTGATCTATTTTATGACTTGGATTAAGCTATTTGAAGGAAGTAAAAGTTGGTTTGGTACATTTGAACTTGAGGATAACTTATTCACCCCCCTCTTAGTTATTCTAAATCATTGTAACACAATCCATATAAGTTTTTCTTCAATAAATTATTTTGGTTATCCATATTAAATCCATCATATTGTTCAACATAGATTTTTCCTCAAGATCCCCATTTAGATGCTGATTTAACATTCATTTGTTATGCTTAAAATTTTTGTAAGAAACATAAGAAAGAAATATTGAAATAGCTTCAATTCTAGCAATGGGTGCAAATGTCTCATATATTTTAGTTCCAATAACATTTTTATTTTTACCTCTAAGAACTTAAATTCATGTTTTTTTCTTTTCAATGTTATCTAATTCTTTTGGCATATCTTAAATCAAATTATCTTCTTTACAAACTTCATTAACACTTTTAGATTTAACTTGTGAAATGATTTTTTTCGTTAGTGGTAATCTTTCCTCTGGTCATAATTCCTAATTCCTATCAATAATAATTTGATCTTTAGTATGATTAAGCTTTATATACCATGGAGTCCTAGAGGTATGATAATTATCAACTTCAATTCCTTTGTGAGTCTCTTCAACATTGCCTGCCTGTTATTTATCTTGATTCTAATTTTTTTCTTCTGTGATATATATCAAATTATGTTCAACATTATCTAGTTAATTATTGTACATTATTTATTGTATCTATAATATTTAATCAAAATTTACATTAGAATTATCAACAAATTTCTTTAACCTCTGATTATAGCATTAGTAGGTTATGATTTTAGTATAATAACTGATAAATATTACTTCATCACTTCTAGGATCAAACTCTTCTACATCATAATATATCTTAATGTAACATTTTATTCCAACTATTTTGAAATACTTGTAAGTATATCCATACCATAGCTCATATGGTGCCTTACTAGTTCCATGCTTTATGTGAACTCTATTTAATGTGTATACTGCATAACTAATAACTTATCTCTAGTACATCTAAGGAACATTTCCTTCCAGTTTCATAGTTCTTATAATATCAAGGATTATTCTATTCCTATTCTTGGCTATCCCATTTTTTTGAGGGTTTCTAGGTGTAGACACCTATCTCCTTATTCATTGTTTTTTTTTTCTTTCTAAATATGCATTTAATTCTTTATTTACAAACTCTCAATCATAATTAGATTTCAAACATTTCAGCTTCATTCTAGATTCATTCTCAAGTTTGACTTTAAATGTCTTGAATTTATTATAGGCTTCTGAACTTTTCTTAAAAAATGCAATCCACATAATTCTAGAATAATCATCAATAAATAATGAAATATCTATCAGCATAAAAAGTCCTTGTCTTAGTAGGACCACATAGATTTGTATGAATCAAATCTAAAATTTTATTAGCAATATGTGCCTTTCTCTTAAATGTAGTTCTTTTTTTCTTCCCCATAGTGCATTCCTTGCATAATGTTTTAGTAGGTTTCATCAAATTTAGAAAATATATCACAACATTAGTATTAATAATCGTCATAATATTATCAAAATTCACACGAAAAAATCTTCTATGCAATTTCAACTCCAAATTCATTCTTAATATTGCACATTTCATCCTTAAATTATATATTGTAACCTTTCTCAACCAAGTGTCAGTCCATCATTAAGTAAAATATCATTACTATTATTATTAATATTAAGAGTTATTGGATTTCTTCTTTTCATCAAGAAAGGAGTGTTGTAATTGCACACACAAAAAATTGCACTCCTCCAAGTCTTTCTATTTGAGAGATCCCATGGATTGAGAGCCTCAAATATCAACCTAGAGCTCCCTAGTCATGGAGTGCAGAGGAATGCAAATAGAAATGAAATGACTCTTAGCCGAATCTAATAAATGTAGCCCCTTTCAAGTACACCATGAAATAAGATATTTTAAGACAAGAGAAACGATGCTAGTGTCCAAGAACTACCATGGAATGCTATGCAAAATGAAACTAAGGTACATGAAATGCAAATAATGCAAACTAACTAGAAACATGAGAGTTTTAAAAGACTCCCAATTAAGATAAATGTGATAATATATTACATAAATGAATCTATACTAATGCAATATGTGAGAAAACTACTATGCTATGCAAGAATGAGTGTGAAGTCACAAGATCCTCCAAGAGATCCAAGAGTACCTATAGAAAATCCTATAGCATAACACTAAATCCAAGAAGATGGATCCATAGATGAGTAGAGAGCTCTCCATTTTAAAGAAGTAAAAATGGTGGAGATCACAAGACAAGAAGATCTAATCAAGGGAGGGGAGTTGAATTTTTAAGGATCCATGTACAAGATAATTTCCACCAATAAAAAAGAGTCAACTTTTGTATCTCAATGTGAGACAAAAATTATTTTATTTAATTGAAGGCAAGACATGTTCCTTTCAATCAAATATGAACTTAGGATATGGTGGTCAAACTATAGGATGAATTCAAATAAATTGATTTTTGAAGATTTGAACTAGATAAATAATTTAATAATTTAGCAAAAATGCTGAGAAGGGGTCTAATAGTCTAGGTGGCCATTTTTGGGTGATTACATTTGCACCTCTTTGACTAATGTGTGATCGAGATGGGCACACATTAAATCAAATAATGAAGAAGCCAAGCAAACAACAAAAGATAAAGAGATCTAACTCTAAAAGACAAAGTGCAGAGAGAGATAACATGCCCTGAATGTACAACTGGATAGTGACATTACCAAACACTAAGAGATATGGTATCAAAACTTGAGAAGAGTACCGATATGTCAAGAAAAGTAGATAGATCAAGATAAAATGGAAAGGTCAAGCATATGCTCCTAAGAGATAGATAGCCATAGAAAGCTCTTTTATAGTGATGACATAATATTATTGCCCCCTTAGGATCAAAATCAAAATGAGGTAGAGGAGATGCCAAAATGAGTGAAACAAGATAAAATTGAGATAAATCAAGGTCCATGATGACATATAAGTGATCAAAACCTAAGAGTGACCATTAAGAAGTGATAAAATTCTATGATTTGACTACATTTGACCAAGGAAGATAAAACATTAGAACTAGGTCAAATCAAGGAGAAGGATGAAATAAAAGTGAAATTAAATGTACTAAAGTGAGTAAGAAGCGTGGAAGAGAGTAGAAATGATTAAGGAATGAAGAAATGATGATGCCCCAGTGAGATTTGAAGATTAGGCCTCAAAGGGTCAGCCAACAATATAGAATGAGGAGGAAACTTCAAAATATGATTTTGACCATCAAGATGAACATGTATTTAGATTTCAATTTTAAAAATGGATCTAGGATGTTAAAATTAGCTAGGGGTGCAATTTTTGTGCAACTATGAGGAATTCAAAAACTTGAGTCAAAATTATGTCAAAAGGTATTAAAGGGGCCCAAGGAGCCATTTTCAATTCACTTGTCTTCTTGTGAATTTTAGAGCTTTGAGCCTTTTGAGAGAGAGGTGATAGAATAGGGAGGTATTCTAATTGTATTGCACCATTTCGAGTGTAGCTAGTTGCATAACAAGTCTCCATAATATGGTGCCCTGATAATTTTTTTATTTTTGATATTTTTAGGTCATTTTGGTGAGCGTTTTAGCCATTTTCATAGGGTTTCATAGGTTTTCCATAAAATTTCATGTCATAATTTATAAAGTATCACATGGTAGCTCTATGATCTATAATATGATATTTCTGGTTTTTGAAAAGTATTGCATGGGCATTGAACCAAGTATCATATGAGACCCACCCAATAGTCATACGATACCATAAGAAGTATCACATGAAGAGATAGTATCAACAACTATTGGAGAAAGTATCATTCAACACTCAGTCAGCTAATTTTATATTTTTGAGCCATATTTTCATCATTCCTCATTTGAATATTAATTTTTAGACTTAGATAGCAGAGTATATATGTGTTTAATCATGTTTTGGTTTTCATTATAATGTGTACTAAAATATAAGTTTTTTTTTTATAGATGGGGTTTCTCATGTTGCATATCAGGGCCCCTAAGGTAGTGGGATTGAGATTAGTGCATCATCTAGGTGAAGATTGGAGGAGGACTCTAAGGACCATGGGCTTTGAGTTGTTGTTGAATTTTCCCTATGTCTGGGTAAACCATGACCTTCTTACCACACTACAAGAGAGGTGGCATAGTGAGCATAACACCTTCCATCTGCCCATTGGAGAGGCCACAATCACACTTGAGGATGTATATCACATCCTATGAGTACCTTGTCATAAGGACTGAGTAAGTGTAACAAGTCTATCTATGTTTACTTTGTATCATCATGTGATTATAGGTGCTAGCATGAGTTTTGTGTGTCACAAGTGTATTATTATCAGGCCCTAATAGAGGGTAGATAAATGCTTTAGACATTATTTAAGGATATGACTATCCTTGATATAAATCTGATATGGGAGAGGTTGATAGTGGAGTATGGGGATTAGTATCCAATTTAATGCATTCTGTGTTCCTTGGTCACATGAGAAGTAGTCACAAATAGAAGCTAGAAGGGCTTCCCATGTGGATGGGGAGATTGGTCATGCAATTGATAGGGAGGCCACAATGGATGACATGGGGATTAGTTATTCTAGCCAATATGTATCATGAGCTACATGACATTGTGTAACAAGAGGGGAAGACATGGGCATGTGGTACAATATTGGCACAAGTATAGGCATGAGACAACATAGAAGTCATTGGATCTTGAGTACAGCCTTAGGAGAGATCTTACCCCTTTATCTATAGATGCTATAGATTTATCTCCTAGCCACACAATAGAGACATGACACATTATCAATAATTATTTGATGAGTTGTCTACTTTTGAGTAGTGACCCTATAGGGGGGTACGAGGGGTGATAGGAGGCAATGGATGAGCTAAGATATATCTTTAGGAGATGACCATTTGTAGGCTTCCATCTAGAAATCATGGGGTGGTTTTTCATTACACAAGTTGTTGTGATGTGGAGCCTAATTAGACTCACAAATTTTTTCGGCATAGTTTTCTCCCCATATTATTTCTATAGGGGTTTGGGAGTAGCACCCATGCTAGGTGTTGGGGTAGCACCCCAGGTGTGCTCCTTGTTGTAGTATAGGGTGGGGTCAAGGGGGAATGGGAGTTTTTAGGGGCAGCATCCCCAAAGCCAAAAATGACCTTATATTGTAAAAGGTGTCGACTGCTATTTTTATTATTAGATGACTTATTCTAGCCCTAATTTTGTAAGCATTAAAAGCTTGTATAAAAAGGCTTAGAGTTGGGGATTTCATAATGTAATGGTGATATTGTATCTTCTTACAATGATATTGAGCTATAAGGGATTGCAGATTATAATCACTCGATAATAATAATATTGAACTTGTTGTTGGTGGACTTAGCCTAGGGATTGGGTGAACCACATTAAATCTTGGTATCTTGTGTTCTCTTCTGTGTGATCTATTATTTTTTGATATTGGTTATATTTTCATGTAACTATTATTTCTATTTGAGGTTAGTCCTAACAAGTGATATTAGAGCCAGACGGTTGTCATTTGTTTTTACCTCTGATTGCCATCATTTTTTTTGGCTAGTTTGTCATTATTGTTTTTATTTTTTGTTTTAGCGATCCTCTACAAGAAGGTCTCACAATTAAGTGGGAGTCTCATAGTTGAGTGGGAGAAATGGAATATGAGGGTAAGCTAAAGGTGGAGAAGTTTAATGGGAAAAAATTTTAGTTATGAAAGATGCAAATAAAGGACTATCTTTATCAAAAGGATTTATGGAAGTTGTTGGAAAGAAAATCCAAGAAACAAGGAACTATGTCAGATGAGGACCAAGAGATTTTAGATAGAAAGGCACTTGGAAGAATTTTATTATGCTTGTCACCATTAGTGACATTTAACATTGCAAAAGTGAAAATGATAGAAGAGTTGATGCAAACCCTAGCGAAACTGTATGAAAACCCGTAGCTTCAAACAAGGTATTTCTCATGAAGCATTTATTTAATACGAATATGATAGAAGGTGGATCTAGTGTAGATCATTTAAATGAGTTTAATACTATTACTAGTCAATTATCTTCTGTGGATATTAATTTTCATGAAGAAATTAGGGCTCTCTTGATTTTGTGTTCTTTACCTGAAAGCTAGAATGGCTTGGTAATGACTATGAGTAATTTTGTTTTTGGATCTAATGCCCTAAAATTTGATGATGTGATTGGTGTTATTCTAAGTGAAGAAACTTATAAGAAAACCTTAGGTGGATCTACATGAGGAAGTTCTTTGAACGCACAAAGTAGAGGCAAAATGACTGAGAGATGAAATAATTCTAGAAATCATGGGAAACAAGAGGAAAGTCAAAGGGGAAGATGTCTCAATCTAGAGGACAAAGATATTGCTAGTACTATGGTAAACTAGGGCATACGAAAAAAAGTTGTTGGACTTTAAAGAACAATGAAGGAGATAAAATAGAAGGGAACAAGGATGCAAGCATGGTAAGTAACAAATCTGAAGAGGATGCTTTGCTTTTGTCTTTAGAAAATGTTGATGATTCATGGATTTTAGATTCTGGTGCTTCATTTCATGCTACACCTCATAGAGGTTATTTCATTAATTATGTTCAAGGGGATTTTGGGCTTGTTTATTTGGGGGATAATGAAACCTTTCAGATTGTTGGAAAGGGAAAAATTAAGATTAAGTTGCAGAATAGGAATCATTGGCTACTACGTGAAGTAAGACATGTTCCAAGGCTAAGTAGGAATTTAATTTCAGCAAGGCAACTCGGTGATGAGGGTTGTGTAGTTACTTTTAATGATAAAAATTGGAAGGTTTCAAAAGGTTCCCTTTTAGTAGGAAAAGGTGTGAAAGTAGGCATATTATATCTTTGTACAGGTCATATTGTTCTTTCTACTTTGATTTTTTAAGATAAAAATGAACATTCAAAAACAATTGTTGCAATTGAGCAGGGGGAACAAATGACTACTGTAGATTTTGATACAATGCCATTGCACCATAGACTTGGGCACATGAGTGAGAAATATATGAAATTACTTCATTCAAAGAAATTTTTACTAGGTCTGAAATGTGTTAATATGGATTTCTGTGAAAGTTGTGTGTATAGAAAACAAAAGAGAGTGAGTTTTGTGATGATTGAAAAGGAAAAGAAAAGTGAGAGATTAGAGCTTGCGCATACAGATGTATGGGTTCCAAATCAAGTATCTTCCCTTGGTGGCTCTCATTATTATGTTACATTTAGTGATGATGCAACTAGAACTATATGGGTTTATTTCCTTAGATAAAAATCTGACATATTTCAAACTTTTAAGAAAAGGAAATGCTTGGTTGAAAATGAGACTGGTAAGAAATTAAAATGTCCTAGATCTGATAATGGTGTTGAGTATTATAGTCATGAATTTGAAGATTACTTCTCCACTAATGGTATTTTTAGATAGAAAGTTTGACTTCATAGGAAAATGGAGTGGCTAAATGCATGAACATGACTATAATGGAGGGTGCAAGGAGCATGAGGTTACATTTTGGGTTGCCCTTATAAATGTGGGAAAAGGCTACCAATTCTACTATATATTTGATTAATAGAGGTCCCTCTACTCCTTTAGGCTGTGGTATTCTAGAGGAAGCATGGACTAGTAAGAAGGTGAGTTATTCTTTTCTCAAAACCTTCGATTGTGAAGCATTTTCTCATATAGATTCTAAAAATAGATCCAAGCTGGAAGTTAAGTCAAAGAAATGTGTATTTTTTAGATATAGCATTAATGAATTTGGTTATAGGCTTTGAGATTTTGAAAATCATAAAATTTTAAGAAGTAGGGATGTCATATTCAATGAGAAAGTATTGTACAAAGATTTTTTGTAGCAACATGAGAAGAAAGAAGATGGTTATATACTGTTGGGTGATACTCCAAAAGATGATGTTCCAGCAATTCCTCATGATGTGCAACAACCACAACAAAAAATACCATACACACCAGTGACTATTAGACAATCAACAAGGCTAAGTAGACCTCCAGAAAGATTTCCTTCCTCTTTGTATTCTATTTTACTTACTGATGCTAGTTAACTTGAATGTTATGATGAAGCTATATAGGTGGATAAAAATTTTTAGTGGGAGTTTGCAATGAAAGAAGAAATGGACTCTTTGCTGAAAAATAAGACTTGGGATTTATGCAAGTTTTGTACAGGTAAACAGGCTTTATAGAATAAATATGTTTTTAGGTTGAAAGAAGAGGATGGAGGTAATAAAATATTTAATGCTAGGTTAGTGGTAAAAGGATTTGCATAGAAAAAAGGCATTGATTTTGATGAGATTGTACTATTTTAAGTATTGTGGCTACTGAAGATTTGCATTTGGAGTAGCTTAATGTTAAAAGAGCCTTTCTTCATGGTGATTTGGATTAAGAGATATATATGGCACAACCATAGGGATTTGAAGTCAAAGGTAAGGAGAACTTAGTTTGCAGATTGAAGAAAAGTTTATATGGATTGAAACAAGAACATCTGTAATGGTATATGAGATTTGATATATATATGCATGAGCATGGATATAGTAGGTGTCATTCAGATCATTGTGTTTATTTTAAGATGTTGGATAATGACAACTACATTATTTTATGTTTATATGTTGATGATATACTTGTAGCTAGGTCTAACATGGATCACATTAAGGGGCTGGAATGACATTTAGTACATGCATTTTCTATGAAGGATTTGGGGGTAGGAAAAAAAATCCTTGGTATGAAGATTTGCAAAGATAGAAAGAATAGAAAATTGACTTTATCTCACGCTGATTATATTGGGAAGATTTTGGAACATTTCTCTATGGAGAATGCTAAAGCTGTTAGCACACCTTTACCTGGTCATTTTAAGTTGACTAAGGAGATGTGTCCGAAGACACAAGAAGAGGAGGAAAATATTTCCAAGTCACCTTATACATCAGCTATAGGAAGCTTGATGTATGTTATGGTATGTACAAGGCTAGATATTGCACATGTAGTGGGATTCATTAGTAGGTATATGAGCCATCTAGGAATTGAGCATTAGAATGCAGTAAAATGAATTCTTAGATATTTGAGAGGTAAATCCAATAAGTTTTTACAATTTGGGGGCTCTACTACTACTTTAAAGGGCTATGTTGACTTAGATTTGGTAGGAGATATTGATACTAGGTGGAGTACTATAGGTTATGTATTTTTAGTTGGTGAGGCAACAGTAAGCTAGGTTTCTTGATTGCAAAAGGTTAATGCTTTATCCACTATAGAGGCATAGTATATTGCTACTACAAAGGAAGCCAAGGAGATGATATGGTTTCAATTCTTCTTGGAAGAATTGAGGTACCCTTAGAAGGATAATTATTTGTTTACAGATAGTTAGTGTGCCATTCATCTTGTGAAGAATTTAGTTTTGCATTCAAGGAAAAAACACATATAGTTGTGGTACCATTTCCTTTAGTCAGTTATGGATGATAGATAGTTAAAGCTAGATATGATACATTTAGATGATAATCTAGTAGATATGTTTACCAAGGTAGTAACAAGGGAGAAGCTAAACTCCTCTTTAGCTTTAGTTGATCTTCTTAACTGAATAGAATAAAAAAACAATATAGTCCAGGGTAGTTTGATCTTCCAATGGGAGCTACACAATTAGTAGTACTATGATCAATCTCCAAGTGGGAGGTTATTTTTGTGGAGTCTGGTCAGTCTCCAAGTGGGATATTGTTGTGATGTGGAGCCTAATTAGACTTAGAGGTTTATTTGACATGATTTTCTCCCCATATTATGTCTATGAGGGTTTGGGGTTAGTGCCCCTGAAGGGTCCTAGGGTAGCACCATAGGTGCACTTCCTATTGAAGTACAAGGTGGGGTCGAGGGGCAATGCCCCCACGGGGGTTTTCAGGGTAGCACCCTCAAAGCCAAAAATGGCCTTATATTGTAAAAGGAATTTGTCGCTATTTTTCTTATTCGATGACTTATTCTAACCCTAATGTTGTAAGTGGTTAAAGCTTGTATAAAAAGGATTAGGGTTAGGGATTTCATAATGTAATGGTGATATTGTAGCTTCTTGTGGTGGTATTGAGCTATAAGGAATTGTGGATTGTAATCACCAGATAATAATAATATTGGACTTGCTATTGGTGGACATAGCCTAGGGATTGGGTGAACCATGTTAAATCTTGGTTTCTTGTGTTCTCTAATGTGTGATCTATTATTTTATGATATTGGTTATATTTGGATGTAACTATTATTTTTGTCTAATGTTAATCCTAACACAAGTATGGTGATAGATTGGATAGTGACAGAGGGTCCCTATAGAGACCACCACCTATGCACAGTTTTGAGGATAAGAGGATTTGGGGTAGCTTTCTATGCTTGATTATGAAAAAAAATTGCAAGAGACACATGAGATATGATAGGAGATTTGGTATTATCTCCCTAGGGTCCCGAATGGAGGAGTGTCAGCTTATTATGCCTAGAGCATGATGAAGCATCCATTCCTATGATTCATGACTCCTCATGCACAACCATATGATACAAGTGTGGGAGGAGATGATGGGGGTGATGATAGAGATGATAGTGGAGAGAGTGGAGGGATAAGAGGAAGAGGAGGTATAGGGAGAGGGTAGTGCTTTAGGGGGTGCATCTAGTAGCCAAATGCACTTGAGGAGCCATGTAGAGAGGGAGATGGAGGAGGAAGAGAGGTAGGTGAGATTGGTGTGATGACCTTGAGTGGAGAGATAGTAGTCAAGATAGGAGGAGAGGTAGGCATCACCTAGCCTAGTTAGAGGGGGGATGATCTAAGGGACCAATGGATTAGGCCACTGGAGGGAGAGATATAGTAGATATAGATTGCTATAGTAGTCTAGGATCAACATCTTATAGATGGGCAAGCACAGAGTGAGGTGCTAAGGTGAGATTGAGATGTAGCCAGATGAGAGTTTGAGTGACATGGTGTGAGGGACACCTACTATTATGCAACCTATAGAGCTATAGGCCTCTATGATAGGGGTTACTAGACTACTCTAAGAGATCAAGGGGGTGTTATAGATGCCAAATAAGAGATAAGCACCATTGCCACAACCTCCTTCCACACTTAAGGGAGGGAGTTATTCATAGTCTAGGATTTGGTCTAGGTTTTTGATACCTTTGTGGCATTAAACATATATTGTTGAGAAAATTATCCAAATTTTGGATCCCATATTATACTTGATTGATCATTATATATATGAGATAATGGATCCAATTTATGGCATTGTGTACTTGTCCTTGCTCATGTTATGGATATTTCAACACTTCTCTGAATGTTTTCACGTGATGTTTCTATGTATGCTCATGTTTATATTCCTATGCTCATGGATGTATCTCTCTCATATATATTTTAGCTCTCATGTTATGATGTAGAATTTGGATTTGAAAATTTAGCACTTGGATAGATTATATTTGATGATGAGTTAACCCTTTGTGAAGAGATGAATAGAATCATAAGTTGATATGATCGATAATAAGTGAAATATATGACTAAGAGGAAGTGAGAGAAGGTGGATGTAGTTAGCTAAATCATCTATAAAAGATAAAGAGAGAACTCTCTCAACATGTAAGGTGCAAAGATACACTAAAATTAACTCTAAAATGTAAACTAGTATGAAAAGGTGATATTCTAAGGGATACATATTTAGACTAATTTTTCATCATTGAGCTTTATTAGGGAGATCAAAATATCATACAATCACCACTAGTATAACTATGAGGATGGGTATATTATCTATATCAAAGAGGTATTTGGGAATCCAACCTAAGCATCAATATATATCAGTCAAGATGAATAATATAGTAAGGTTCCCTAAGTTTGACATAGAAAGATTACACTTGTATCAAGGCATAAGCACTAGGATAACCTTTGAGTGTGGTGTTGTGAAAACATATAAGGTTGATACATTGTAGATCCAAAATGTCAAGTAGGAAAAACATGAATGCTCAGGATACTTTAAATCAACAAAGTATACCCACAAGAAAAAAACAAGTAAAACATGTTCCATTCCCTTAGTCTTCTAGTCCATGACATCCTTGAGAGACTATTAGGGAGGGAACACTCAAAAATGAAATAATCATAGACAACACACAAAGAAAATAAAGTCAATCAAGTATTCACAAGTTGTAATGTTCAAGTGCAAGTTTTTAATTTGCATGACCATTTCTTGAGGACTTGGATCTACTAGCGAGAAACATTATAACATCCTATACTATAACTGAGGTATGCAAAAAGTGTTGAGAAACACTCGATGTTAAGGGAAACTGTTGAGAAACACTATTAGGAAAGTTGTCAAGGAAGCAACTACACACAAAGATACCTTGATAATCTAAACAACTTATGCCCCCTAGACCTAGACGTAAGAGTCAATTACAATCTAGGAGAGGAAAAGTGGGAATAATGAAAATGAGTGCAAAGGAAGATTGATAGACATAGGTAAAAGGGTCCCAAGTAGTGCCTATTTCTAGTTTTCACCACTTGGAAAAATGTTTAGAACTTTTTATGATTATTTTATATTTTATATATTTTTTGGTGATACATCAAAGCACCTATTGCATCAAAGCACCTATTGCTAGGTTTTCATTAAGACAATATTTATTTTTCAGGATATTTTCTATTTTTAGAATTTTTTAGCATCATATAAGATTTTTTAGGGTTTTTTTAGGATCATGGAATATGTACAAACAACTAAGAAATTAGAGCCTCAGGCATAGAAATTCTTCAAATGGAGAATGTTGATAGGGGCAAAAAATTGTTCTCCCTCAGGTGTGTTATGATGTAGAGCCTAATTAGACTCAAAGATTTATTCAATATAGTTCCCCCTAGATTATTTGTATGAGGGTTTGGGGAAAAAACCCCAAGACAAGTTCAAGGGGTAATACTCCTTGCTGGGTCCTTAGGCGATGTCTCAGGTGTGCTCCTTGTTGTAGTATAGGGTAGGGTAGTATGTGGGGTTTTGAGTGCAACACCCTTGAAGACAAAAATAACTCACTATTGTAAAACACACCAACTACTATTTTTCTATTGGATGACTTATTCTAGCCCTAATTTTGTATGTAGAAAAAGATTTTATAAAATGTCTTAGGGTTAGGGATTTCATAATGTATGATGATATTGTAGCTTCTTATGGTAGTATTGAGCCATAAGGGATTGTAGATTGTAATCATTGGATAATAATAATATTAGACTTGCTATTGGTGGACATAGCCCAGGGATTGGGTGAACCACATTAAATCCTTGTGTTTTATTCTATGCAATTTATTATTTTATGATATTTGTTATATTTGCATGTAACTATTATTTCTATCCATGGTCAATGCTAACAAATGTTATTAGATCTAGACTGCCATTCTAAGAATAGTTATACTCAGTGTCATTTACACCATTATTTTAAAAGAGGTTAGATGATGATAACTACATTATTTTATGTTTATATGTTGATGATATTATTGTAGCTAGGTCTAACATGGATCACACTAAGGGACTAAAATGACAATTAGCACATTTGTTTAGTATAAAGGATTTGGGGACAACAAAACAAATCCTTGGTATGAGAATTTTTAGAGATAGAAATAATAGAAAATCAACTTTATCTCAGGCTGATTATATTGTAAAGGTGTGCAACATTTCTCTATGAAGAATGCTAAAGCTCTCAACATGCCTTTACTTGGTCATTTGAAATTTACTAAGATGTGTCCAAATAGACCATAGGAGGAGGATAAAATGTTCAAGGTACCTTAGGCTTCAACTATAGGGAGCTTAATGTATGCCATGGTATGTACTAGGCCAGATATTGCACATGTAGTGGGAGTTATTATCAGGTATGTAAGTCATCTAGGGATTAAGCATAGAAATGTAGTTAAATGAATTTTCAAGTATTTTATATGAACATCTAGTCATTGTTTACATTTGGGGGGCTCTACTACTAATTTAAAGGGTTATGTTAAATCAGATTTCGTAGGAGATATTGATAATAGGTAGAGTCCTACAGATATGTATCTAATGTTGGTGGGACATCAATGAGTTGGGTTTCTCAATTATAGAAGGTGAATGATTTATCCACTACAAAGGTATAGTATGTTGGTTCTATGGAGGCATCCAAGAAGATGATATGGCTTTAGTTGTTCATGGAAGAATTGGGGCACCCATAGAGGGATAATTATTTATTCACAGATAGCCAAAATTCCATTCATCTTGTGAAGAATTCTTGTCTACATTCAAAGATAAAACATATACAATTGTGGTACCATTTCATCTCGTCAGTTTTGGATGATGGAAAATTAAAGATGGAGAAGATACATACATATGATATTCGAGTAGATATGTTTACCAAGGAGGTAATAAGGGAGAATCTAAACTCCTCTTTAGCTTTAGTTGATCTTCTAGAATGACCAAAATAAAAGAACAACATAGTCTAGGGTGGTTTGATATTCTAGTGGGAGTTACCAATTTAACAATGCTATGATTAGTCTCCAAGTGGGAGGTTATTTTTGTGGAGTCTAATTAGTATCCAAGTGGGAGATTATTGTGATGTGGAGCCTAAACATACCCATAGATTTATTTGATGGAGTTTCACCCTAGATTATTTCCATAGGGGTTTGGGGGTAGTGCCCCTTGAGGGGTTCTATGCCCTAGGTGCACTCCCTTGCAGGTGTTTTCAGGAGTAGTGCCCCCAAAGCCAAAAATAACTCACTATTATAAAATGTGTTGACTGCTATTTTTCTATTTGACAACTTATTCTATCCCTAATTATGTAAGTGGAAGAAGCTTGTATAAAATGGCTTAGGGTTAGGGATTTTATAATGTATGATGATATTGTAGCTTCTTTTAAAAAATATTGAGCTATAAGCAATTTAGGATTATAATCACTAAATAATAATAATAGTGGACTTGCTCTTGGTGGATGTAGCCCAAGGATTGGGTGAACCATGTTAAATCATTGTGTCTTGTGTTCTCTTATGTGTAATTTATTATTTTATCATATTATTTATATTTGCATGTAACTATTAATTCTATCCATATGTAATCCTAAAAAGGTGTAGAAAGTTGATAGGCACCACATCTAAGTGCAACTATTACAATGTATGGACCTAACTAGTTAGGCTTGAACTTAGCTTTCTAATCTCCGTTCTGCTGATTTGGGGTCTCTCTAAGAACAAGCTCAACCACTTGGATTTTACATGGAATTTATTGTTATAACTCATAGGCACCCTCTTTTGATAATTTCACATGTGATCAAAAGAAACCTTTCAACGTTCATCTAGATTTTTAAGCTTGTGAATCCTCATAGCCCTATGGTCTTCATTAGTGACTAATCTATCTAAAAAGATTCACAAAGAGTGAATATCATCTTCTAATGGGAGGAAATGCTTTGAACCATAGAATTGTGAAAAGGGAATAACCCCAATGGGAGTCTGTATGGTGGTTCTATAGGTCCATAATGCCAACTTAATGTGTAGGTACCAGGTGAACTATCCTATGGAATATTTTCAACAATGTTTTATTTGAGGCCTCAACTTGGCCATTCTCTTGAGGATAATATATAAAGGACCAATGTTGCTTGAATTTTTTTTTTCTGTAAAGTTTCCTTAGGTCCTTATTCTTAAACTTCCTTCCATTTTCATTGACTATGGAAGAAGGAATACTTTTGTAGTCTCACAATGCACCCTATTTTGAGTCACAAAATCAAGACCTTGTAGTTTCAAAATTCCCATTGCATCATGTACTCTAAAGCCTTAGTCATTTGAACCCTCCCTTGGGTCTAGGTCAAACCTGTCATTGACCAGGAAAGGTTAGTTAGTCAGACTTAGGAAAAAACTTAATATCTTGACTCCATAGTGCTTAAAGTGTGTATATGCACACTTGTGCACTTCACCCCTAGTTTGAGCATGTGCAAATTCACATGTGCACACTTGCAAAGGTGCACAAAAGGTACCCTCAGGAGCCTATATAAACCCCCTAGACCCTCCTTCCATTCTTACTATTTTCTCTTTGCACTCCTTGACAACCACACCTTCACACATCTTTTCTCTCCGTAACTATGCTCCACCTAGTCTCCCCTATGCACAAACTCTTAAGGTAAAGAAACCCTTAAAAGGTACACAAATGCACACACCCTAAGAGGTGTAAATGTGTACACCTCAAAAAACATTAAAAAAAACATAAACTTAAGAAACAAAGGCTAAGGAACTCTAGTGAGACCCCTAAGAGGTGCAAATGTGTGCACCTCTATAGAAGATCCAAAACATGAAAGACAATACCCCTTTGCAAAAAACCAGTGATGTGCATGTGGATAGTTTCCCACATGTGTACTATACATACCTTGATAAGGTGCACAACTACACAATTATTAAGGAGCACACTAGCACACCTTCCAGGGTGCTCTAGGTGCACTAAAGCCAAAAATGGCCAATGGGGGGATTTTTTCATAGTTTTTTCCAATTTAATTATTTGTTGACCCATTTTTTCATTAGTCTCATCCTTTTTTAACTCTCATATTTTTCCTTTAACATCTATATATTAATGTTTTCTTCTTTTGTGTAGATAAAATGACATCATCACTACCTTCGATGGTTGAGAAAATGGCACTGAAACTAGTTGTATTCAAATACCAAGGAGCACCCAATAAATCTAGATTCTAAGATGAATATTTTGAAATCCAAGATACTACACTAGGTCACATCAGCTAGAACACTTTCTTGACCATCTTTAATAAACCAAAGGAGAGGTCAACAATTATATCCACATTGATCTGGAGTGGCCTGGTGAATGCAACCTCACATCCTAGATCAGTTCAATTTTTTGAACTAATAATGACACTAGCAAAACACTATGTAATGAAGGAAAAGGTTTTGAAGAGTGTCATATGAGAGATAATATTAGACCCATGATCTTAAAATATTAAGAAAGTATTCCACCTCCCAAGATTAAACTAGTATATTCAGATATCCTATGATGGAGCATATAGGTGGTATATAGAGAATGAGAAAGAGACAAAAGAACTAGTCCAAACATCATTCTTGATTAACAAGACACCTCTAGGTTGAAGTGTAGGCAAGGTGGATATGACCCAAAGATATATGAAAGATGACATCATATACTCAATTGTCCTCCTCAATAGAGTAATGGGCCTCCCTCCAATGGGTCACTTACAAACATGGATGGTTCACTTTATTGAAATCATAAGGACTTCAAAGATGCCCATTGATTGGGATACCATCCTAAGTGATGACTTGGATGAGAAGCTAGTCATGGTCAAGACAGACCCTCACTTTTACATGACATCATAAATTGTGTACTGCTAGTAGCCAAAACCATTGACTATCTAGGAATATACATTAAGGAAATCATGCAAGATGAAAATGCTTAGACCCATGTGGTTTACTCATAATTGGTGAAGAAGAAGCTCCCACTGTAAAGTGTGGAATATAGGGTAGTCAATGATGGGTTCATTTTTTCCATCATAGAATTTATTGAAGGAGATTATGCAAAAAGAATGTTAGTAGAGGCCATAGCAAGAATAACTGATGTAGGAGCCTACTATATTTAGTTCAAGATATTCACATATCTCTAATTACTCTTCTATGCCCCTAAAATATCCTAAGGCACCCTTTAGATAGGCTAATACTTTTGGAGATATCATTCTAGTTCACTTCTGCTTATGATAGGGTGAGAAAAAAACACAAGAAGACCTGGGTTTAGCCAATCACAATTGGGGCATTCAAGGTAAAGAAAAAGAAGGACATTGATACATTTGATTAAGAATGGGATTAATATCCCTGGGAAGAATATAACTCTCCTCACCCATATTTTGACAATATTGGGATGTCCAACACCTTGTGGGGAAACTGTTTGTCCATGAGGAAGCCCTTGAAGACCACTAGATGAATGCAGTAGATGATTATGATGTCTATATTAGGGATTATTATAGGATGAGTCTATATCTAGTAAAGAATCTTATTAAAATGAAGATTCCTCTAAAGGTCATAGAAAAGGATTCCCCAAAAGTTATGGATCTTATGTATAATATAGGAAAAATCTATGATAAGCCAATTATGAATGCAAAGGTAAGGCATGAGGAAAATGATGAAATAGATCATCGGGTTAAACATGTAGTCATGATGACAAGGGAATGGTTCTAGAAGCCATTTTAGATTGATCTAGTTCCCCAGGCCATACCTCTACAAGCTACAACTAGGTCTCAGAAGGGGAAAGGTGCTAAGGTCACTAGTGAGGCTAGAAACAATGCATCAAAATGAGCAGGAGATTGAGTATTTCAAGGAAGATGAGGGAAAAAAGAGGAAAAGGGTAGCCCCTTGGGTGCAAAAACAAGTGGCTGAGGCCTAAAGAACACCAGCTTAGCAAGAGCTAGAGCTAGCAAACTAGCCTCAAGCTAAGCAAGAGAAGCCATGAGAGCCACAACTAGAGCAACAAGAGGAATAAGTGTATGAGGAACAAGGGGTCCACCATTGAGAACTTTAAAGGAAGAATCCTCCCCTTCAGTGCCAAAGAGAGCAAGAACAAAGAAAATTTTAGTGGGTGTCTGAAAGAGGAGATTGGAGAAGAAAAGTACTCCCTCACCATATGTTCTAGAGACCAACCTTGAAGTAGACAATGAGGAAGAAGGGAAAAAAAATAATTTGTCCCCTTGAGCTAGAGAACCTGCTTGGCCAAATCCATAGAGGAAGAGAGAAGAAGAAGCTCTACTCATACACATCCACCTACTCCAAGAGAGCTTATCCAAGTGGGAATTTTAGAGGATAAACAACATAAGTGAATAGAAGAGAATGGGAAATTAGATGGTGGATGAGAAGATAAGAGATACTCCCATGAGTGAACCATTAGGAGAGGGTTGGAATCAATTGCACCATTTGACTCAAGGACCTCTAGCAATTCCATCACCACCACCACAAGATATGACCACCATTTTGGATAAAGGATGAATATATCCACCTCCTCTGACAATAAAAGTGGAACTAGAAAGCTAAGAAATTAGGGAGGGATAATAACAACAACTTCATGTCGATGAAGTTCATGAAGAGGGGAAAATAGAGGAAATTCAACAAACTCCCCTAGATATAAAGGCTAAATCCTTAGCCCAACCAAGCACTAAAACTCCTTCCAAAATTTTTTCTCGATATGAGAAGACTCTAGAGAGGAGTGATAAGGGAAAGGGGCCTTCTTTAGGACCAAATTATTCATCCAAGTAAATGTCACCTATTGGGACCACACCATTATGGCTAAAGAAGGAAGTCATGTTTTAATAGAGGAAGTAGTTGGAGATGATAGAAGAGGAGGGAATGAAGGAATTAATCGAAGTAGTAAAGAAGCCTGAGCCACCTAAGGGTGATGCTAGAGAACTTTACTTCATAATGAAGAACCAAGATTAGGACCTTCTAGCTCATATTGCCATTCCTCCTCCTCATATTGATAGTGAAGAACTAACTCCAAAAGATTACAAAATAAATGAGGTCATGTAGAGAAAGTTCACGGTGGACATGACTAAAGTGTTGATTGCTACTATCCTAAAGGAGGTATTTCAACACATGGATTACAATGGATCATAATTGATAACACTGTGGAAGAAGAATGATATACTAAGAGGCTACTTGAATTAAGTAGTGAGATCTATTGACCATGAAAATCCAAAGGTCTTTCTTGGAGTTGCACTAGGAAGAAAATTGGTAGGGCCACAAATGGGCTCATTTTGGAAGAATGTCAACAATGGCATGATAGTTTTGAGGAAAAGGGAGTGTAGATAATATAGGGAAATGTGAACCTATTGCACAACATCCAATCAAATGTTGATAAGTGGGTTTCCATTGTGAACCAAGATTTTGGGCTGATGTATGAAGTAGGTACTTGGGTCAATGATTTACAAGCATTTAGGTCAATAAAGGGCCAAAGGTATAGGATGTTAATAGATGTATATGCTATAGAGGATCTTGATAAGCTCAATGATTGGATAGAGGAGATATCAATGGGTAATAAATTAATAGAGGGATTTACATGAGGGAATCCAAGAGATAAAAAATAAACCTCAAGAGCAATTTTTGGAAGTAGAAAGGTACTATCACACCACTAGCCTTGAGATTTTTGAGGATGAGTCAAAGACCAATATTTTTGTGGTGTCATTAGTAATCCAATTATTGAGAGGAATTTTTGAAGATGCTTTATCAGAAGATGATATAAGACAAGCATTCAAAACCGAAGAGACATTGTTGGAACTGTACAACAAGCTTGAGGACTTTGCAGAGACTCAGATAAAAGTTAGTAATTACTGATCAATATTAAAGAAAGTATGATGCTTCAGATTTACTAGAATCTAGTGAAGTGATAGAGATGATAGAGAAATTCAAGAATAAACATCTAGACATTATTTTGGTATAAAGGGGAAGAAAACCTAGATGCTGGAAACTCGATTTTGACACTTAGACATTTTTTTTTGATTTTTGGAACCAGTCATGCAAGTGTACAAGCATGCCAAAATTTTTGAAGATGAATAAATACACTGATAGTTAACTACTAGTTGATATTTTAGATCATTCCATGCATTGGAAATTCATATTGATGACAAGTCAACTCCCAAAAATGCCTAAATAAGATTGAGCTTCCATTTTTAGAATTTCTAGAGACTACTAGATCTCACAACTTCCTTCTTCTTGTTGATAATTGGCTAATAGTGATATGTAATTGTTGTCACTTATGAAAACACATGATGTACATGCTCACAGGAAACCTAAAAAATAAAGATACTTAGTGTTTGGTAATCAAAAAATTGTCTAAGTATGAAATTTGGTATACAACAGTGTATTGTTTATAACTTGTTACTAATGTCATATTATGACTAGAAAAGTTAGATGGATATTTGATGGAGACACAACCAAATACTAGAATGAACACATGATAAAAGGGAAATATTATTATCAATGAAAAATTCCCTATGAGCTTACAATAATATGATTCTGGAGAAAGAAATCCTCCACACAGTACCTTCTCTATAACTCCACTAAGAACTGCCTTTACAATGCTAGAAATGTTCTTAAATAGACCCCAATTTGTTTAGGGTTAGGAATAAATTCTAGAATATGCCAGTTGGCATCCACTGCCAAAACAAAAGGTTCCAGAAGTCATGTTAGAAGTCGGTGTAAAATTAGAAGAATCCAAAAACGGTAGTCCAACTTTCGAGAGGCATAACTTTTGAACTGGGACTCGGATTGATGAACCGGTTACATTTTTGGAAAGCTCTCAAAGTGCTCTATAGCCCTATGGAATAGCTTTTCTTGTCCCTTAGAGGCCATTTAGTGCCCCATATCTGACTTTGAAGCACTCTTAGGGGGTCTTTGGGAAAATTAAAACTACAATAACTTTCTAACCGTAAAGCCTTTTGACCTGATTCTTTTTCAAGAGTGTTTTAAATTATAAGTATAATAATCCCTCCAAATTACACCCTCTAACTCATCATAATTTGGCTCTATTACAAAATAACCCATTTTCTACATTTACACGTATCCCAAGGTGCTTAAAAACTCTAACCTAGAAAACTAATAGTGGAACTATGAGAGTTGGAACCTTTATTTGACCCAAATGGGTATCCATAAATAAAAACACATTAAATAGAAACTATATCTAAGTATATTTTTGGGTGATACAGGATTGTCCTTACACCACTGGATGCCCCTACATCAGACACCCAGGGTAGATTGAAAAGTGACCCTGTCACTTTATGGTAGAGGAAAACCCAAATGGGCAACCTCCACTATTGATATCCAAGTTGAGTCCTCTATTGGTCGTCCTTTCCACTTCACTAGGTACTCTTCATACTACCTATTTCTGGTACTCCTACCCACATGACTATCCAGAATCTCTTCTATCTCCTTCTTAGAAGTAGGAATTGGACATGGCTCTAGCATCAACCCCTCATCTACACCATCATCATGATATTCTATTAAGTCTGCAATGTTGAAGATAGGAGAAAATTGAATCCCATTTGACAACTCCACCTCATATGCATTTCCTGAGTCATGCTTCTTCAAAATTTTACAAGGGCCAAATTGCTTCATCTTAAGCTTGTTGTAAGTACCCACTAGAAACCATTCCTTTTGTAAGTGTACCATAACTAGATCCCCTACTTGGAACTCCTTATGTGTCCTCCTTTGATCTACCCTAGCTTTATACTATTGATTCATCTTGGTGATGTGTGCTTGGACGTCCTCATGTAGGCTCTTGATATGTTTAGTAAATTCTTCTGCCTTGGCACTTGTCCTCTCCTCTTGCTCCATTTTCCTTAGTTCTGGTACAGTCCTTGGACTACTTCCATACACAATTTGGAATGCTGATATACCAGTACTCCTATTTACAAAATTATTATAAGCAAATTCTACTTGTGGTAGAATCAAATCCCATCCCTTGGGCTTATCTCCCACTAAACACCTCAGCAAATTGCCTAGACTTCTATTTACCACTTCGGTCTGTCCATTAGACTATAGATAATGTGTAGAACTGAACCTCAATTCTATCCTCAACTTCTTCCATAAAGTCCTCTAGAAATAGCCCACAAATTTAGTATCTCTATCAAAAATAATACTCTTTGGGAGACCATGTAGTCTCACCACCTCTCTGAAAAAAAAATCTATAATATGTACAACATCATGAGTCTTATGGCATGGGATGAAATGTGCCATCTTGGAGAACCTATCAACCACCACAAATACTGAGTCATTACCCCTTTGTGTTCTTAGAAATCGAAGAACAAAATCCATACTTATGTCCTCCCAAGGCTTTGATGGAATAGGCAATGACTGATAAAGTCTAGTATTTTGACTAAATCCTTTGGTTGCTTGACATACTTGACAACTCTGCACTAATTTCTTCACATCTTGTGACATTTGAGGCCAAAAATAATATTCTCTAAGAATGGTAATGGTCTTATCTTGACCAAAGTGTCCTACCATTCCCCACCATGTTTCTCTTTGATCAAGTTTTCCCTCATGGAACTCCTTGCAATGCATAATTGACTGCCCTTGAACAACATACCATCCTGAATCAAATAATCTAGCCACCTAGTTCTATCTATAGTAATAGGTTCTTTACAAGCCTTCCATGCTTCAAAAAAATTAGGATCCTCTGGGTATAGATTCTTGAGTTCATTATGAGCAAAAACTATCTCCTACTCAATGCATCTGCAACCCTATTAGACCTTCCACTTCTATGTTTCAACACAAATGTATAGCTATGCATGAAATCTACCCACTTCATATGTCTTTGGTTCAATTTACCTTGGATATTTAGGTATTGTAATGCTTGGTGATTAGTATACAAGACAAATTCTTTTGGCAATAAATAATGCCTCCATTTCTTTAAGGCCTAAATGATTGCATAGAACTCATGATCATAAACAAAATACTTCTTCTTTGCATCATTCAATTTTTCACTAAAATATGCAATAGGCTTACCTTTTTGGCTCAATATAGCCCCAATAGCACTACAAATAGCATCACAATCAACTTGGAACACCTTGCTAAAATTAGGAAGTTCCAAAATAGGTTGTTCTCTCACCTTCTTCTTCAACAATTCAAAACTCCTTGCAGCTACTGTAGTCCACCTAAACTCTTTCCTATCCCCCCTTATTGTTTCAGTCAGGGGTGCATATATGCCACTGAAATTCTTAATGAAATTTCTATAAAAACTAACTAGACCATGAAATGATCTCACCTTAGCAGTAGACCCTGGAGTAGGCAATTCCAAGATGGCCTTTACCTTCTCTGGATCCATTTTGAGACCTTTATATGATACAAAAAACCCCAAGTAGACTAACTCTTTTTTTACAAAGCTACATTTCTTCAAATTAATCAACATTTTCTCTTCCCTCAACCTTTCAAGGACATTAAAAATGTGCAATAAATGTTCATCCAAAGTCTTACTGAAAATTAAAATATCATCCAAATAGACAATAAATTTTTTCCCCAAGAATTTCTTTAGTACCTCATTCATAAGTTGCATGAAGGTGCTTGGTGCGTTGGTTAGTCCAAAGGGCATGACTAATCACTCATATAGAATCTACTTGGTCTTGAATGCAATCTTGCACTCATCTCCCTCTCGTATCTCTATCTGGTGATAGCCACTCTTGAGATCTATCATTATGAAGTACTGAGCTCCACTCAAGCAGTCCATAAGATCATCCATTCTTGGCAATGGGAACCGATACTTGATGGTTATTTTGTTTATTGCTCGAGAGTCTGTGCACATTCTCCACTCTCCATCCTTATTTGGTGCTAGTATTGTAGGTACTACACATGGACTTAGGCTCTCTTTAATCAAACCCTTCCTCAATAGCTCCTGAACTTGTTTGGTTAGCTCCTTAGTTTTAGTAGGAGTCATCCTATGAGTAGCCTTGTTAGGAAAACTAGCTCCAGGGATTAAATCTATCTGATGATTGATTTTCCTTACTGGTGGCAACCCTTCTAGAACATTATCAGAGATGACATCTCCATACTCACTTAATAGGCCTAAAACTTTAGGTGGAATTTCACTACTACCTTCCTTATCTCTTCTAGGAATCAAAGCATAACACATACACTGATGTTTCATACCATCCAAAAAATTTCTTCCATCAATAAGATATATCCTAGCACTCCTACATACCTTTTCACCTTCCTTTATCAAGGGCTTCAATTTGTGGCAAACTCCATCCTTTGTTAGAGAGTATGTATTTGCATGACCATCATGTAGAACATGTCTATCAAATTGCTATGGTCTTCCCAACAATAAATGGTAGACATCCATTAGAATAATGTCATAGAGAACTTCATCATGGTAACTCCCAATCTTAAACTTCACCAAACATTGTTCACTGACTAGGACCTTATGATCATTCTTCACCCAAGCAATCTGATAGGGTTGAGGGTGTTTCTCTCTCTTGAATTTTAGCTTAGAGATCATCTCCTCAGACACCAAGTTGTCAGTTCTCAACACTTATCCTTGCACTTGCACCTAGTACGAAACAAACTCCTCCTTTGTCCAAGCTCAGTCTCACCACTTAGTAAGACCCTTTCATTTACTAAAACCTCTCCTCTTTTTGCATCCTTAGAATGTGATGACTATGCATCCTCATCCACATGAGTAACCCTTGCTTGACCATTAGCTCTCCTATCTGTCCTTCCTTGTCATTGAGGGCATTCAAATGCACGATGACCTTCTTCATTGTAATAAAAACAAGTACCACATAAGCCTACTCTTCCTGAACCTTTTCCATGTCCTCTTCCCCTTCCTCTCTGATCTCCAAAGTTTTGATCATGAGAGCAATTGAAGCCCTTGTTCCTCTGGTTCCTGCTAGTACCCATATCTTCATTTTTCTTCTAAGTCTCATTTTGGCCTCCAATTGACCTACCATAGCCCTTGCCTCCTTTACCATTCCCTCTTTACCTTTTGTCAAACCTTTTGTTTAGCTTCTCTTCAACTTGTAGGGCAAACTAGTATGCCTCATCAATGCTAGTCATTCTAACCAAACTTAACTCCTCCTAAATGCTAGGTCGTAACACACTGAGGTAATGAGCAACCTTCTCCTTATTAGATTCTGCATGCCCTACCCTAATAGATTTTATTACTTGCTTTAACCCTTGCATTTTCTTGAACAAATAAAGTTCTAATCAATAGGAATGAACTGCTTCTTTAGTTTGTCCACCATGCAATCCCACCTTGTGATTTTCTCCTTTCCTCTTCTATTCCTTTCAAGCTAAATCTCTTGCCACCAGATTTTGGCATGGCCTTTCATTTTGGCCTTCACAAACTTAACCCTCTCTGGATGACCGATATCCTCATACTCAAAATAATCCTCTAGTTCATTGATCCAATCGATCAACTCATCTAGTTTTAGAGTTCCCAAAAACATAGACACATCAATTTTAGGTCTTTTTCCAAGCTTAGAAATGGTCCTAAAAAGCCTCACCTCTGCCTGATTTAGAACTTCCTCTTCACCTTCCCCTTCCTATCCAATATTTTATTCTTCTTCAATTTTTCCCTCACTTTTGTTGCCTGTAGCAACATTTAGTCCTCTGCAGATCTCTTCTTGTAATGCTGGAACTTGTCTCTAGAGGGCTCTAACCTTAGGAGTAACAACTTTGGCCCTTCCACCATGTTCCTTTCATGGAGGCATCTTCTTGTCTCCAACCCACAATCACATAGTCCTGGTGCAAAACACCTCACAACCGGCGCTCTGTCTACACACTTAGGAAAATTGGCTCTAATACCACTTGATGGATACACAACCAAAGATCAGAATGAACACAAAGGAAAATGGAAATATTATTATCATTGAAAAATTCCCTATGGGCTTATAATAGTATGATTCTAGAGAAGGAAATCCTCCAAACAATACCTTCTCTCTAACTCCACTAAGAGCTACCTTTACAGTGCTAGAAATGTTCTTAAATAGACCCCAATTCATTTAAGGTTAGGAATACATTCTAGAATATGCTAGTTGGTATCCACTACCAAAATAGAAGGTTCCAAAAGTCACATTAGAAGTTGGTGTAAAATTAGAAGAATTCAGAAATAGTAGTCCAACTTCTAGGAGGCATAACTTTTGAACTGGGACTCCGATTGATGAACAATTTACATTTTTGGAAAGCTCTTGAAGTGCTCTATAGCCCTATGGACCAGCTTTTCTCATCCCCCATTTTTTTGCTCATACAAGGCCATTTAGTGCCCCATATCTGACTTTGAAGCACTCTTAGGAGGTCTCTAGGAAAATTAAAACTGTAATAACTTTCTAGCCGTAAAGCCTTTTGACTTGATTCTTTTTTTGGAGTGTTTTAAACTACAAGTATAATTATCCCTCCAAATTACACCCTCTAACTCATCATAATTTTGGCTCTATTACAAAATAACCCTTTTTTTGCATTCACATGTATCCCAAGGTGCTTAAAAACTCTAACCTAGAAAACTAATAGTGGAACTATGAGAGTTGGAACCTTTATTTGACCCATCTAGAAATATAAAACATTAAACAAAACTATCTCTAAGCATATTTTTGGGTGATACAGGATTGCCCTTACACCACTGGAAGCTCTTGCATCAATATTGTATACATGTTGGTGATGAAATGTATAACCTTGGAAGTCAATATAGACTATATAGAACATAGATAATTATGTTTGAAGTGAAACATGACAATGAAATTGAAGGAACTAATTATTTTATTTACAAGATAATTGCTTGTCCAATTAGGATTGACATCCTAGATGTTTACTCTAAGTTGGAAAAGTGGATTGTGGTCTTAACCAACCTAGCAACACTTTGTGTAAAGGCATGATATTTATGCAAAGGACATCTTGCAATGAGAAGTGCGATTGTGATTGTGATTGCAAGTGCTATCTTGAATTGTGATTATATACAAAATTTTGTGAAAGTGATATATGTAAAGTTTTATATGAGCTATCTTGTGATTCAAGATCAAGCTGAAGATCAGAGATTAGTTAAGGAAGAAGATATAGTACTTATATTATAAAATTTTAATTACATGTTTGGGTAGGGAAGTGCATGTTTGGGCAGTGGGCTCATCTTGCATTTACTGTACTACAACTCCTAACAAGGTTGGAATCTCCTAACAGGGATTCAAAGTCTCCTAATAGGGACTCCTTATACTAAATTTTCTCATTGACTCCTAGTAGGATTCATCCTCTAAAAAGGAACTTATATATCAGCATATTATCTAGTGGGTATCATCAACACCGGAGTTTTCCCTTGGCCAAGGTTTCCCTAGTTAACAAAATATGGTGTTATGAGTTATCTTTGTGTATTGTTACCATTACTATTCAACATTACTTTATTTCTTTTTCATGCATGTTTTAAAGTAATAAATAATATGAAGTTGGTGACTAAAGTTTGTAGATTACTATTTCACCCCCCCTCAGTAATCTCTATTTCTAACAATTGGTATCAGAGCATAGTTACTTTGTAGATGCTTAACAACTTGAGTAAGATCCCTATGGATATGGAGTAGTTGATGAAAAACCTTTAAGAAGCTCTTGAAAATTGATCTTCTTACTAAAGAAAGAGATAAGCAGAAGGACAAATATGAAGACTCCAAAGTATACATTGGTCAATTGAAGGAGAAGATTGAACATCTCAAATCCAAGCCTAAATCTACTGAATTTGGAACTAGTGATGATGATTATTCAAAGTTCAAGATAGAGTAAAATATATTGAAGCATGAATTGAAGATTAAAAATCTGAAATTGACTTTGAGAAATGATCCTAGAAAAGTTGAATTTTATTTGAAGACTAAAAATGTAGATCTAAGAGCAAGTCTGGCAAAGAAAACATTTGAGTTTGAAACATTGAAAGAAGATCATGAACAACTTCACAAGTACAATATTATTGTGAAAGGTGAATTAACTCAGTGCAAGTAGTAGCATGAGAAGCTTTACTCTAGTAGAGAAAAGCTTGATGATTCAATGTCAATATAGAGACCTACTTACGATAAGACTGGTCTTGGTTATCTAATTAACATTTCTATAAAGAAACCTACAATTAGATAAGATCCGAAAGAAAATGATAAATTTGATGATAGGATTGAATCCAGTCAATCTTCTAATAAATCCAAAGAAGTTGGAAAAGACAAGGAAGTTGAAATTTTGGATGAACCAAAGCAAGTGGAATCTCCTAAGCAAAATATGTATGAATTTAGAGGTAAGTGATTTTTATGTAACGAAATAGGTCATATGAAAAGAGATTGTATTAATAAGTCATTTAATCATGTTAAGGACTTTTATTGTCATAATTGTCATGGTATGGGTCATAATGCAATTGATTATAGGAAACCTAAGTATGATAATGTTAGAAGGAATAGTAGAATGTCTAGAAATACTAACCCTATAGATAGAAGAAGATCAAATGAAAGGACACCAAAACAAGGAAGATCTTACGAAGATAGAAGATAGATCATGTGTTATAAGTGTAACGACTTAGGACACATTGCTCAAAATTGTCATGCACTTGATGATTAGAAAAACCCTAAAAGTAGAGCATCTGTATGTCAATTATGCAACAACTTTAGATACACAATAAAGTACTACAAAATGGATAGAAACTTTAGAGATAGAAGGAACAATGGAAGAAACTTTGGGAATAGAAGAAATGCTAGAAAGAATAGAAGGAACCATGAAAGGAACTCTAGAACCAATAGAGACAATGAGGAACACATAAATATTGCTAGTGAACTTCAAGAAGAGCTTAATAAGGAATTTGTAAAAGGAGTAGATATCTTAAAGGAAAAGCTAGATGATGATGAGATAGGAAGATCGAAGCCAGTTGTTGAGTTTGATTCAATTAAGTTGAATTAAGCTTGTTCATAGCATTAGAATTTGAAAACTTCATATAGAGATAAAATTAGAGGTAATGAAGTTGCAAAAAGGTGTATCAAGATTAGTTTAGATGGTACCTAAGCTTGCCTGTAATTTGGAGCTCATATAAACAAGTTATAAAGGAATTCATAGTTACTGGTCTTATAGAAAAAAGGTTAATTCTATAGTAGAAGATGAAAACTATGCTTTTACAAAGAATTTTGTGATGTGAAGTTCAATAGAGTTTTGTCATAATGTAAACTAGCAATGGAAAATGTTAGGTGACATTTGAAGATCAAATAGATGATCTTGAGCAGTTATTTGATTATAGAACATAATTGACATCTTTTTCATGTTTGCAAAATATGCAATTAATGCAAGTTAAAGTTGATGGAATAAATGGAGTAAAAAATTGATTTTCACTTCATTGCAATTACATCTAAAGCAAAGAGCACTCAAAAGCAACCTATCAGTGTGATTTCAAAGAAAACCCTATTTTTAGAAAGAGGTATTTATCATTTTTCCACAAATTTGTTTGGTAAAAGTCCATAATTGATAGAATCATGGATATGTCAATAGTGCACAATGTTGAGAATGAGGATATACCTAAGTTGAAGGTTGTTTCTATTAAACCTATAGAAGGAAACCCTAACTTAGCATTGTCTATCACTCGAAACAATGTAGTATATCTTGAAGATGTAGGATGTTATCTAAATAGTAAGTTTGAGTCTATTGGTAGTGAATTCATGAATAAAGATATGGACTTAGTTTTCAATTATGACATGACTATGAAGCCTAGATTTGAACATTTAAGGGAACTAAACCTGTTCAAATATCACTTCTACCATGAATTGGACATAGATGAGTGGACATAGATCATATTGAGTAGGATACATGATGGAAAATTATGAATGCAATATAATGTAATTGATATTTCTGTCGACCTTATTCATGAGGTATCTAGTCTTAGTAAATAAGGTAGTGTACCTATAGGTGAGAAAATGGTCAAAAACAAGGTTGAGAGCTACACTAAAGTAGTGTATAATGGAAAGGCTATTGTGATTAGCACAATAAAGCAAGATGATTTAAGATTTTTGAGTAGAATTATCACCTATTATGTTTGTGAAAGTTCAAAGATTGATGAACTTTTAGTAGGATTCATCTATGTAGCATATAAAATATGTGTAGAGAAGGAACAAGTGAATCTTAGTGAAATTTTTTGAGAATGCAACTCTTAGAAAACCTAGAAAAGATCAAGTGGAAAAAAATGGTTTGTTTAGATTTTAGTCATTAATAAATCACATATTATTTCATGTACTTAAAATATTTCCTTACTTATTAGTCACAAAGATAATGAGAAGTGACAAATGTACAATGGAAAATATTATAGAAGTATGCAGAAGGCATCCTACAGATAAGATATTGGATAATGGCAACGTAATAATGAGAACATTTCATAATGAAATGAAACAAAGAATAATTGAATCTACAATTGTTGAAAAATTTAAGGAAGACATTTGTATTTTAGTTGATATCGATTATACCTATACTAAAGTAGTGGAACCTTGGGAAACATTTCTTGATCCCTTAGATTATGAATCAAATGATGATATAGTAGTTGGTTGTATTGATTTATTGTTGAATTTAGATAAAGATAAAGTTGAATATAGATTTGGTGCTTATGATGAGATCACATAGTTAGCTCATCAAGCAACGTTGGAGAAGGAATCACACAAAAATATAGAATCTATTATGAAGAAGGCACTATCAGAGCCTGGAATGATAGAGAGTGAGTCTGAGGCTATAAGAAAAACTATGAAGCAAGGAATACTGAATATTCAACCTTTGTCAGTATCTATTGTAGAAACATCTTTGGAATAGAGCATTTTGTATGTAAAAGTGTTAGATGTGTAGCCTAGTGGACCAAAAATAAAATTTGAAAGATTGGTGGAAGTAGTGACTACTAAAATAAAGAGGGTCAAACAATAAGCCACCATACCAGGGAAAAGACATAATTTTTTTTTTTGACAATTGTTGAGTCCAGTGATGAAGAGGAGAACAAGAGATTAAAAAAGTAGAGAAAGTGACTTCATCAAAGAAATTGATAGACAAAGCTCAACAACCTTGGAAGTTGAAGATAGAGAAGATCAACACAGTTATTGCTAATGAAGGTAACTTTGTTCAGATGAACAAGTTTTAAGATTTGTATAATCATTTTGATATATCTACTATGAGATATATCATAACAAACAATCTAAAATTGAAGGATCTTGAGAGCATAATTAACTAGAAATTCTATGAAAGACTCATTCAGTAGAAGGCACCTACAAGGGAAGAAGATCTAGAACTTTGAAAGTCTATGCTTACAACTATTTGCAAGACTAATGATGAAGAAGAAACTAAAAGATTGTCAAATAACCTCACACCGTATTTAAGGAATAAAGTGAGACCATTTCTATTTATGGTTGGTAAAAATAATAAACTAAGAAGTGAGACTATGCCAACTATCATTCAGATGTTTATAGAGTCAAAAGAAACATCTCCTTCAACACCTAGAACCTTAGAAGTGTCAATGAGTGGTGACACTATGCAAATTGATCAAACCAATGTTACCACTAATATTGATGATACCAATCCATTTGGTGGTTCTAAACCTAATGAACCCATCATTGAGGATGTTGAGGATAAACTGAGATAGATTGAAAAAGAGAAGAAGCTACTTGAAGAAGAGAAAAGGGAAATAAAAGAAGCCAAGAAAAATATGCTTGACGAAAAAAAAAGAAAAGAAAGGAAGAGGAGGAAAAGAGGAAAATTGTAGAAGAATAATTGAGAAAGAAAATAGAGGACGATGAGAAGAAGAGAAGAGAGAAGAGAGAAAAGGAAAGAGAGGAAAGATAATAGAAACAAGAGGAAGAGAGAAGAATGAAGGAAGAATCTAAGAAATAAAGAGAGGATGATGCTATAGCATCTAGTTCATCCACTCTACTCTCTCTTGCCAATTTAGCTACTAATGATAATGATCAAACAAATATGATCTCATCCCTAGCCAAGCTTATACAAAAGAAAAGAACAATGAAAAGCTTAAAAAAATTTAATGGAAGTTATAGATAGACTGCATAGTACTTTGGTAGTGTAGCACACTAAATCAGATCCTAAATAGAAGGGCACAAGAAATGCTAAAATCATTTGATGAAGAGTTTTCTAATTTGTTAAATGTTGCTGAAGCAAGGGCACATATTTCCCATGATGCTAACTTGTTTACCACCATCTATCAAAACATTAAGAATGATTTGGTTAATCTTGATACTTGTATCAAGGAACTTCAAAAAAGACAGTAGGATGGGAAAAGTTTGTATATCAAGTGTACCTTATCACACAAGCTAACCAAGGAAATCAATTGTTAGATAGAAGATAAGATAAGTGAGCTCGAGGCTCTATCTAGCCAAATCCAACATCCATATTGTAAAGTAGATGATTTTGAAGGACGAGTGGCTTGTATCCACAATGATATTAGGAAACTGGAACTTTGCAAGGAACAAATTCTGAAGGTGATATCAAATTTGAGAGAATCTATTGCTCTAAAATTATCTTTTGTTGAGAAACAATTGGAAGAATGTGTCAACTCCAAGGATACATATTATAACTTTTTGTATTTAGATCTTAGTGCAGTTGAGATTGCATCATATTCTTTATGTACAATTCTCACCTCAACTGAATCCACCAAGGTGACATGGACTAAAGGTATGAATAGTCTTAAGGAAAAATTTGGTGATTGCATGAAAATCATATCAGCATAAGGACTGACAACATTTTTGGACAATTTTTGGGATAGATTTTTGACATTTTGACCATTGTCATTGATGTCAAAGGGGGATTAGTTGCAAAAAATTGTGAATTATAATGTAAGGTGGACATTATGTAAAGTTGAACAAATTGTAATAGATGTAATGTAAGGTGTTATTTATTTTTGTTGTGTTAAGTTTTTGTCACTTAGCCACTTTTCCCTATTTTGTTGCCATCAATGCCAAAGGGAGAGATTATTGATAATTGGCTAATAGTGATATACAATTGTTATCATTCATGGCAACACATGATGTACATTCTCACAAGAAACCTCATAAATAAAGATACTTAGTGTTTGGTAATTAGAAAATTGTCTAAATATGGAATTTGGTATACAATGGTGTATTGTTTATAAATTTTTGCTAACATCATATTATGAATAGAAAAGTTAGAGGGAGATTTTATACATGTTGGTGATGATGTGTATAATGTTAGAAGTTAGTATGAACTATATAGAATAGAGATAATCAAGTTTGAAGTGAAACAAGACAACAAAATTGAAGGAAAGAATTATTTTGTTTACAAGATAATTACTTGTCCAATTAGGGGCGACATCCTAGATATTAACTCTAAGTTGGAAAAGTAGATCATGGTCTTAGCCAACCTAGAAAAAATTTGTGTAAAGGTATGGTATTTATGCAAAGGACATCTTGCAATGAGAAGTGTGACTATGATTGTGATTGCAAGTGCTATCTTGTAATTGTGATTACTTGTGAACTTTTGTGAAAGTGATATATTCAAAGTTTTATATGAGCTATCTTGTGATCCAAGATTGAATTAAAGATCAAAGATTAATCTAGGAAGAAGATATAGTACTTATATTCCAAAAGTCTAATTACTTGTTTGGGTAGTGAGCTTTTCTTGTAATTGGAAGTGCATGTTTGGGTAGTGGGCTCATCTTGCATTTATTGTACTACAACTCCTAACAGGGTTGGACTCTCCTAATAGGGACTCCTTATACTGAATTTTCTCACTGAATCCTAACAGTGTCCATCCTCTAACAAGGAACTTATATATCAGTATATTATCTAGCAGGTATCATCCCCACCGAGGTTTTCCCTTGGCCAAGGTTTCCCTAGTTAACAAAATATGGTGTTATGAGTTATCTTTGTGTATTGTTACTATTACTATTCAAAATTACTTTATTTATTTTTTATGCATGGTTTAAAGTAAGAAATAATATCTAGTTGGTGACTAAAGTTTGTAGATTATTGATTCACCCCCCCTCTCAGTAATCCCTATTTCTAACACTTCTTATATTCTTATTATTTTATTCTTTTGTGTCATGTAAAGGCTCATGCATAAAAAAGGGTGGAGACCTAATTAACACCATTTAGAGAGTCAGATTATATATAATTAGCTTTATTTTATTAGTTCTTAGCATAAGTTTTCATTTAAAGAGCTCTCACCCCTAACACAAATGGAGGAGATGTTTTCTTATAACTATATGAATGCAATATGTACTCAAGGCCATTATTTTGTGCATAATATATGTTATTGTGCTCTCATCTTGAGTGTAGTTATTATTTTTAGAGTGTGTTATTTTTGTGAATGCATGTTCAAGAATTATAATTGAGCCAATGGCTTTATTGTGTTTTTATGATTGTGCAATCTTTTTGTTTTGGTTTTTTCCTTGTGTTAACAAATTCTAATATTATGAAAAATTGAATAGAGGATCATATTTTTTCTTGCATAACATTTTATCTCATGTGTGCACACTTTCTGTGGCTTGATGATTTGATGAAATTTGAAGCATCTTCCAATTAGTTCCCATTATCAATTGCATCAATGGAGTCAAGGAAGTGCTGCTCCTAATTGCATTGGTTTTGTACCAAATCCTTTTGGAAATTTAATTTACATTCATGTTGTTACTTTGGCTTATGTTCATTAGGAATTTCCTTTTCAAGTTATTCACTTAAAATCTCTTGTTACTCTATCTTTGTTAGTTTCTTTTCAAACACTTGGTTAAAATAATAATTCATATAGTTTCACTGATAAAATTGTATTCATCATAAAAAAAAAAAAAAAAAATTTATTTTGTGGTTATATTTCAAACAACAAAAAATTATTCAGATTGGTTAGAATGAACCAAGGGATCCTCATGAACATACACATTCATCTTCAATTGATTTACCCATTAGGTTGAAAAACCCACCCAGAACCTTGGAGTCAGTGCTTGAGAAACTTTTCAAGAGAGGGATTCGAAAGGATCTCTATCATTCAACATCAGCTCAAAAAAATACCATAGTGACAAATGATGTGATTTAGTATGAATAAGGCAACATGTTTTTCTGTAGTTGTAGAAATTGAAATAACCTTGATCCACTTAGTGAAATAATTAGTAGCTATGACAATGAACTTGTGTCTACTAGATGAACTTGGGTGAATCTTTCCAAACAAGCCAAAGACCCATTGCTGGAAAGGCCAGTGTGTATTAGAAGGGATGATTTCATGCCCACGAGTATGAATAAAGTTGTCATGCAATTAACACTTCTAACATGATTTAAAATATCAAACAATATCAATTTACGTAGTTGGCCAATAGCATCCCACCCTAAGTGATTTTTGAGCAAGTGCAAGGCCATTATAATGTGACTGACAAATGGAATCATGAACTTTGGCTAATGCCTTTTTAGACTCATCCATCTCTAGACTCTTAAAGAGTGTTTTGTCTAAGCTCTTTATGTGTATGTCACTAGAGATGTGGCTATAGTGGGAAACATTACATATAAGATGGCATTTTTCATTACATGTAAGATTTTCAGGAATAATTTGGTCTTGCAAATAGGAGAAAATGGTGCAATATTAGGAGGAATTATGATAGACAATAGTGTAAATTACTTGATCATCATGGGAGTTATAAGAGGGATGACATAGTTCTTCCACCAAGACCACAAAGTGAGATTCATGCTCTTGTAGTTGTAGGATAGATGCCAAAGTTACCATAGCATCAAGAAAATTTTTCTCTGCCATAGGAATTTTGCTAGAAGGTAACAAATGTAAATTAATTCCTCAAGGCATCAATAAATTTCTTGCAAAGTATTAGCTTGTTATCCTTATTTTTGTACTCATTGTTCACTTGATTGATGACAAGTTTAGAATCTCCATAGGTATGTGGCTCTGTTATTATCCATTCAAGGGAAAGCTTGATTCCATTAGTGAGGGATTTATATTCTTCTATATTATTTGTGAATGGGAATAATATCTTTTAGCATTTTAGAATGGTGTAGCTATGGGGTGTGACAAACAAAATTCTAACACTAGCATAATTTTGAGCATATGGCCCATCAAAGAACATCTTCTAGGTTCTTTTTATAACATACATGATAGATGCATCTAGGAAATCATCTGTGATGAGAAACTGAATGAATTGATCAATAAATATTTGAAATGTATTGACAAGCAAGTGATTAAGAGGGGGGTGGGGGGATGAATCAGGAACCAATAAAACCTTTCACACTTAGATTAGTTAAAAATTTACTTCTTTAAATTGTCTAATCTACTTTCATACATGAACATAAATCAATAAAGAAATCAACACCATAAAATCTTTGACACAAGATATGGTAACCCAAAAACCCTACAAGTAGAAGGTAAAACTAGGGTGGGGATGGCACCCACAAGCTTCATTACTATAGTAATAAAGTTGGCCTATTAGGGCTTACAAATGATCACTTTTGGTGATCTACTCTATTAAGAGTATAAAGTATTGGTATGTACATCTTGAAAAAGGATTTTACAATACAATAAAGTAAATTCTCTATTAAAAGACTTAGCATAAGACTATTAGGTCCACCTAGTTAGAGGATTTTATTGATGTACCTATTAAGATGAATCAACAAGTTTATCTCTGCAATACAACTTGATTTTCTGAATAATATCCTTTGAATAATATGATCACATGACTATGATGAATGAGTCTCTAATGTGCTATTATATTTTCATGTAGCCTAATTACATATTCTACTCCATATTTTCTTCTTTATACTACCAAGAATTCTTCCACTTCCATTCCAAATCTCATCATATTCTTTAGTTCCAACTCCAAATCTTCCTCCACTAATGGCCTTCTTGCAAATGCAATAGATTAACCAATCAATTTACAAGGTGCACTCAATGACCTTCCTAAGAATCCTAAGAAATTTTGCCCAAGGTTCATCTATAGAGAAATGTGAACAACTGAAGATCATATCAAAGTCTTCAAATAAATATACAATAAAAAATAGAGTCAACAAAAGAATTCGGTCCTTTGTTTATTCCCAAACACATTGGGAGAAGTTTCCTTTAACTAGTATGAGAATTTTCCACCAGAATGAATCTAGAACTAGACAACCTTTGAAAAATTATTCCTAGATCAATTCAAGACATTTTTCAACCTGGATGTGATATATCATTGATTCATATCAATAAAGAGGGATTCAACATTTCAAATTTTAATGATCGCTGTCACATGGCATACTGCAAGTTTGAAACACGCTATACCATACTTGTTAAAGTTGTAATCTAGATCTATCTTAATGCTATGGACCACCTCACTACTCTTTTCATAAGGAAATTTCATTCTATAGACATTGATACATTAGACAAAGTATTCAAATAATCAATTAACTTTACTAAATAGGATAATCCTAATGGTGGTGGGTTGATGGTTCTAGCTCATACAAACATGACAATATTGACATATTCTACTAGAGAGGAGGTAATGCCTGTAGACACCTAAATTTGATTACACTATTTTAGTAATCCTATTTAGTTATCTAAAAAGGCATTATTAATTAAATTTCTATTTAATTAATACTTTGTCATCCCCTAGTTGATTAATTTAATTAATCATCTATAGTCCTAATTGATAAATCAAATAATCTATTATTTATCAATTAAATCCTTTTCTCCTATCTAATTCCAAAAATCCCCATTTATTAAATAAATCTATTTGATAAATGAAATCCTCAAATTCAAAAACCCCTAACCTATCTCTAATCCTCCATTTAGCCTAATCCACCCCATCCACCCATACTAACCAAGCTTAGCCACTAACTCACCCACCCTCATTAATGCCATCCACTTGCACATCTCTAACATCCCTAATCTAATCCTAAACCCAAGCCTAATCCACCCCCTAATGTTGTCACATTCCTTAAACAAGTTTAAGACTTTCCTAATCCAAACCAAAGTCTTCCCTCAAAAAAACCCAACCACTAAGTCATGAGTGCTCTTACAAAACATAAAAGACTCTTACAAACCCACTCATGACTCTTACACCCATCTTCCACACTCTTCCCTCTTTCACACTCATTCCTCTTACATCCCTCTTACATACTCAACCCCACTCATCATGACTTTAACCAACCCTTAACCCTACCCTCTCACACTCATCCTCCTTGTGACAAGTGTCACCTTCCCATTGGTGCTAAACAAGCACAATCCATGTGCTCCCCTTTGAGTGCATCTTAGCCCTCCTTAAGCCTTCATCCATCCTTGCATCTAAGCCCTCCATCCCTCTACCCCTTAGCCTATAAATTGAATCCCATCCCAAGCCATTTCATCACCAATCTTTGAGCTAAAGTTACCATGCTATTTTGAGAACCAAAGCCATCAACCATACCCTTATAATGCCAAATTGAGAGCTCACAAAGCTACCAATTTGCCATTACCCATCTCCATTGAAGCAACTTTTGAGCATCTTGAGCATACATTCACAGCAAAAGGACACATCTACAGAATCAAGAAAGCATGGAGTGTTTTCTCTCATGAGGTTTGCACTTCTTATTTTCTTTCTTAGTCTAAGCATATATGTGAATTTAGTTTTTGGTTTGTGAATGTTTACTTTATTTGTTAATGTTCTTTGCATACTGATTCTGGTTCTACAATGCCTACTCAATTCATTTCACTAACTCTAATTCCACTACAATAGACACCATTTGTACTAGCTCTAGCTATAACCTACCCATGATATGAACCTCTAAAAGCAACATTCTTTGAGAAAAAGATAGTACCATCCACTGAGCTAGAAAATAATGTCACGATTGAGTTAGGCCAAATGAAGAAGACTATGTCTTAGATCATCAATGATCTAACCCGTCTAAGGTTGTTCAAGGGAAGAATAACAAATTTTAGAGAACAAATGCATACCCTTACAACAATATCTATGGTAAAGGTTATATCAAAGATTTTGGCTAAAATAACAATGCAGGGAATAATTTCAATCCTCCAGATTGCAACAATAGTTTCCAAGGACATAATTGACAATGAAACTATCCTTGTAGACAACACCAATAATGCTCAATTCATGGACATCAAAAAACTTGATACTAGTCAAAACATACCCAATTATAGTGGCTCATGTTTCAATAGAAATCAAGAAGTCAACAAGAGTTCACAAGGCACTAATAATGAACCCCCCATGTAGTTCAATACTTTACTATTAGAATCTTATGATTCTCCATAGAATTTAGGTATAAGAGAACAAGTCAATGACGAATTTACCTCTCCATTTAGTCAAGAACTAGATCCTAAACTGGAAGAGATGTTCACTTTTGGGAATGAGAATCAAAATACTTATAATTTACAAAATTGGAGGGAACCAATGACTGATGGGAGTCCTCCCGCATTGTAATCTACACCTCTAGATCTAAGAGTGAACAACAGTCCAATGCCTACTAGAGCACCCTATGTTGGACAAAAAAAACTAAACCAAGGAAATATACCTACAATAATGAAGAATCCTACATGATAAACTAAAAAATATAGTGTAGTTTAAGATTTAAAAAGAACAAAGGTCAATATATCCTTTTTCGATATGCTACAAAATTGTCCTAATTAGAGGGAACAACTGTTGAAGGCTCTTGATCATACTAAGACAACACCTGCTATAGGCAATCAAAAGACAATATCACAACAAGTTAACACTTTTAAGGCTATGCCTACCATGTATAAAAACAAGGTTGAAATGCCTCCTTTCTTGCTTAGTCTTAGAATTTTTGGAAGAAACCTTCTAATGCAAGGAGAATGTCATGATCTACAAATCTACATATATTCCTATCAATCTTTGGAACTATCTATTTAGAGGCTTAAAACACTTCCATTTCTTTCAAAACTGATACCACCAATTACACAAAACTTGATATACTAATATCTACTTTGATATAAATCTCACCAACTCTAGCTTACTTCCCCATGGACACACACAAGGAAAAATTTCAATATAAGTTCAATATATGAACTTTAGATTTTTTTCTAATAACGGACCATTATATATGTTTATTCTATGTGCTAAGGTCTTCACTCTGAATACCAATTCCTTTGTGAAATTTTAGTTCCTTTAACCTGTACACACCCATGACCCCCTTGCTTCTTCATCTACTGAACCCATCCTCTAATACTACCATATACCATCTATATTGGAAACCCATTCTACCACCTTTTGTTTTGAAGGCAATTGGTTCCATATCCATATCCCTAATCCTCATCATTATCAAATTCAATGCCAACTTCCTTGCATAGTGTTCGAATTCCATAGAGAAACCAAGCTCTCCCCATTGCTTTCTTCCTCTCCATTTACATGTTTACTATTAAGCCACTATCTCTCCTTCACAAATGACGGTATTTGCAAAAAACAAGAATCAACTCCTTCTCACATTATCAGTTTCAAATAAGAATGGACTTTTAGTTTCCATAACTGATTTTTCTCTCACAGACCTGATGGTTATGAGGAATATGAAGGGACATTGCAATCCATGCATGTTTACTATATTATTCCAATTTGAAATTGTTTAGAGGCAACCCGATACATAATCAATAGGGAACTTAATATTATTTTCTAGAAAATTCTAGAAACCTAATTCATAGCACTATAACATTTTTCCATAAAGAAATAAAAAAACCAAAACATGAAGATATAAAAGCTCCAATAGTAACCAACTTTCAGTACCAAATGCATGAGAGAATAACAAAAACTAGTAGGGATGTGACTTAGAAAAAACTAATACTCTCTTTAAAATAAAAAAATATTTCCTTTTAAATATCATCTGCATATTACAAATTAATGGCTCTCTAGCTACTACCAGAGAGACTCTCAGAAGTTCTCTCTATTCACTCCCAAAACTATTCTTTCCACTCTCTATTGACTTCTCTATCTCTCCTATTACAGTATGTAATGTCTATATAAAGACCATATTGATGGTTATAAACCATTCAACTATTTGAGTTCCTTTGTGTTCCTTGTTTGTCCAATCTTGATTACAAATATTAAATAATATCTTTTTGAATACAATATAATGTAGATTAATAATTCCATCCTGATTCCATAATCTTTAAAATGACTTAATGAATAACTTATGACTTAAATTATATCAAATTCTATGGTGGAGGTGGTGCTCCTACACCACCTTCACAACTCTCTCATTGATTTAGGAGCTTCTTGTAATGTCATGCCACCTTTGATAGCTCAAAGGTGTGGAGTCACTTCACAACCCATGAATTGGATAGTGATTCAACTTGATAAAATGGAAGTAAAGGTCATTGTTGTATTAAAATATGCTCAAATATAGTTAACTACAAACATTTGAATCCAAGATATCATAGGCATACATATGGTGGAAATTACAAAAAATAGACGACCTATTACTAAGTAGAGAATGGACCCAGTGCCTAAGAGGATGGTTCTCAATTGATTTTACCCAACTATAGTTACCTTGGAAAGGATTCAATAATTCAATCAAGATAGATGCTGAGCCAAAGCTGAAAATAATGATCATAGAATACAATGCACTGAATGAAGTAGCATTTCTTCAATCATACTTAGGTTCTTAGAAGGTGATGGCTCTTGACATAACTTTAGTGAAAATCCTAGAAAAATCAAATGAAGAATCATTGAACCTTACCCCAAGAGAAGATTGTGACACAATTCATAAATGGCATGGTTGCAAATTTACAATTCTTAGGACAAGAAGTAGACCCAAATGTTTTATAATTTTGCAGTTTACATGAATTAATCCATTCAAAATTTGAGTGCTCACATTGCCAAGAAGCTATTGCTCGAGTATTGACTCAATTAATGCACTTAAAAAATAGTCAAAATCTAAATGAGATACAAAATGAAAATTCAAGTCCCACGTACATGTATGAAGTTATAGAGAATGATGAAAGAGAATATCTAAATGCATCTTATCATGACACCTCTCCAGATGGTGGAGCTTTGTCTTATCCTCCACTAGGGATGATTAAAGTCCTAAGCAGAAAACACTTTGTAAAAGATCAAGGCTGGACCTCAGTAGTCATTCAACCTAAACTAAAAATCAATAAAATCAAAAAATTGATTTGGAAAATTGAAGATGAACAAAAGAAACATATGTTTCCCTTATCAAAGGTAAATAATTATAACTCACCAAGTCCACCATGTGAAAAAATGCAATGGATCCTGAAGAAACAATCCTTCAAAATTCAAGTAAAATGAAATCTTTGAACAAATAAAATCATGTTAAGAAAGATGAAAGAGAAACTAACATGGACACTTAAGTTTGATGATTCTAAATGCAAATTAGGAGCTGGTGTAGGTATTGAACTAATTAGTCCCAAAGGTAGGGCCTTTTATGATGCATATTGTTTATAATTTAGGTGTACTAACAATGTTGTAGATATGAAGCCTTGATCTACAAACCTCTCTTTGCATTAGACAAGGATGTCAAAGCTCTCATAATTGAAGGAGATTCTCAATTTGTGAGTAGATAGGTTAAGTCAATCTACTCATTCAATGATAGAAAACTACTTCTTACCAAAAAAGGGTTTAGGACTTGATAGAATATTTTGAGGCCCTAAACATAAGGTCTATTCCAAGAAGGAGAAATGTGGTAGCCGATGCTCTTGTGATTTCAGCTAGTGCATTACAACCTATTGAAAGAATGAAATTCAAAAGGTTTTTAGTTGAACTAGTGGATGCTCCATCTATTCTAGATAATATTATTAACTTTTAGGTCCTCCAAGATTATCAACACATTCTTTAGTTCATCATGTGTAATGATCTTTTCAAAGGACAAGAGATTGATGATACTTCCAATGAAAAACCTAAGGATGATGAACTAGAAGATGAAGATGGCATTATAAATTTGAAGACTAATAATAGATTTCTAAGGAAATGGTAGAGCTGGAATGTATGTTTGATTGAGATGAATTGATACATAGTAAGAGAATGATCGAAGAAAAAAGGATTGAAGAATGTGATTCATATAATCTAGGCATGGAAAAAGACCCTAAGTTGGTGAGACTTAGAAAGGCATGTAATCCTTGAGAATGAGAAAGCGTAATTTAGTTACTTGCAGAATAAAAAGATGTCACATCATGGAGTTATGAAGAACTCAAGACATATGATCCTAAAATTATCACTCATGATATTCAGTTGAAGCCTGATGCTAAGCCTCTTCATCAAAGACAAAGATCGATGAACCCCATTATCAAGCCATTAAAATGAAAGAAGTCCAAAAGTTTCTTGATGCCAAGATTATCTTTCCAATATGACATTCTACATGTGTTTCTAATTTAGTTCCAATAGGGAAAAAGACTAGAGAAATTTGCGTTTCTATGGACTTTCACAACTTGAACCAAGCATCCCAAAAGGATAACTACCCCTTTCCTTTAGTAGATGAAGTACTAAAAATTGTAGATGGGTCTAAAATGATGTCTTTTCTAGACAAATATTTAGGATAAAATCATGTGATGGTAGATGAGGAAGATAGGTTAAAGACTGCATTTACAACAAAATGGGGAACCTTTATATATAGGAGAATGCCCTTTGGATTAGTCAACACAAGAGCTACCTTTCAAAGAGTGATTGATGAAGAATGTAAAGGTTTGATTAATAAATGTATAGTTATATATATGGATGACCTAACCATCTTTTAAAAAATTAGAGTACCCATATTGCTGATCTAAAACAAGTTTTCAATTGATGTCAGAAATATGGTATATCCCTTAACCATAATAAATGTTCATTCAGGGTTACCATAGGAATATTTTTGGGTCACATTGTTTTTGAAGTTGGGATATCCATTGATCTTGAGAGGATAGAAGAAATTCTAAAATTGTCACAACTCCACAGTCACAAAGAGCTTAAATATTTCTTTGGAAAGATCAATTTTGTGTGAAAATTCATTAGTGGTTTCACTAAAATAATTTGTCCCCTCAATGAATTGCTGAAGAAGGGAGAAAAAATTGAATAGGTTCTTGAAATAAAGAAATCTTTCAAAGACATCGAAGTAGCTATCTCTATGGTTCCAATACTTGTAAGTCTAGATTATTAGTTGCCTTTCAAAATCTATTCTTTTGCTTCAAAACATTCATGTGTAGGGATTCTTATACAAGAGAATGATAATGAAGATGAGAGACCTAACACATTCATGGGTTCTCCTTTAAAGAATGCCAAATTTAACTATTACAATCTTGACAAATAATCTTTCACCTTCATAAAGGCAGTCAAGAAATTTCACCATTACATACTCAAGAGTAAGCTATATGCCATTGTGCTAGATCTTGGGGTCAAATCATTACTGATGCAAAAGGACTTAGGAAAAATAAGAGGAAAATGGATGACCATATTACAAGGTAAGTAGGAGATAATTTCCATAGCAAGTCAAATTGTGATATTTCTATCAGGATTTAACTGTGTTATTTTGAGTCAGACTCATTGACCCATGTTTCATGAGTAGTGATTCAACATGAATCCATCTCTCATGAGAATAAATGGAACACTTAGCACTCATTAGATCTAGGCAATTCTCATAGGGTTGAAGCACCAAGACTTTCTAGGAGGTCACCCATCCCAGTACTACTCCAACCTAAGCGTACTTAACTATGGAGTTTCCTACATGGTTAAACCCAAAGCTTGAAACCCCATTTGCAAAACCTTCACCAAATGTTGTGCCTTATGAGCCATTCATTAGAAAGCCCTTTAATCTCATCAATTGTTAGGTAGGAGATAATTTCCATAGAAAGTCAAATTGTGATATTGCTATTAGGATTTAACTGTGTGATTTTTAGTCAAACTCATTGACTTATGTTTCATGAATAGTGATTTAACATGAATCTATCTCTCAGAAGAATAAATGGAACACTTAACACTCATTGGATCTAGATGCTCATAGGGGTGAAGCACTAGGACTTCTTGGGAGGTCACCCATCCCAATACTACTCCACCCTAAGCATGCTTAACTACAAAGTCTCCTCCATGGTAAAACCAAAGCTTGCATGCCACCGGCTATGCCAAAAACTATTTTCACAAAATCTTGCACCTTTGTCTAAAGTTTTTACCTAAGGAAAACCTTGTGAAACATTGAAACAAACTCCAAGTTGTGGGACTTGAACTATGAGGCTGAGTCAACAGAGAAATTCGACTTCCTTTGCTATTAGGATGCACTTAAACTACACTTGAATAGAAAATGGAGAAGGAATACTTGAAAGAAACTAGCTAATCTAGTCTAAGGAGGTGATGCACCAAAATAGGATGTTCAATCCTACCTCTGCCCACATATGCACAATTAACCAATTATAACCTCAAAGAATACATATTCAAACCTTGTTTACTCTAACAACCACATGCAAATTAGACAACAAAAGAATGCTATAGGAAGAAACTTCACTGAATATCATTCTATTAGCATTAAGTTATTATTGCCATTAGTGACAACACTTATCTGTATTAGTATAGCTACCAAGCTCATCACTCAGTCTACAATGTATACCAAGCATTCAGTGGTTACCTTGTACATTCATCACTTAAGCAGTTAATAGTAAGCATTCTAGTGTTAACTGAGCTTCGCAGTTCACACTGAGCATTCTAGTGTTAACCGAGATTTGCAATGTTCATCGAGCTTCAAAATAATTATCGAGTGATGTAAGTGCAGTGATTATCGAGCGATGGAAGCATAGTGTTTATCAAGTGAATGCAAGGTAAATAAAGGATTCAATTTTTATTGAGTGACACTACATCTATCGAGTCACCCGTAGTTACCAAGTTTAGAACTATATCAAGTGATTAGTATGGACCGAGCCTTCACTTCTACCAAGTGCATGATGATGCTGAGTAATGTAGTGGATGCCAAGTATTAGAATGTCACCGAGTCAGTTCAGTGAACCTAAGTTATTTACTATTGGGCCAACTCAGTAATGTTTTGTTCACTTGTGTTTTGGCTGACCTTGCAATTGTAATTATTGGAATGGTATATATGTAATGTATTATATCATTTGTGAGTGATGAGATATGGATGTATGTATCAAGACAGACATGTAATGTTTTGAGAAGAATGAAAGTGAATCAGCAGAAGAGTAGAGTATTCAGCAAGGTTTGCAAGGAGCAGTAAAGATTCATCAGTCACAAAAGGTGATCTATACATCAAGGATCTAATCATCAAATCAAGTTTTTAAGTAGATCCACTATTTCATCCTAATAGGTGAATTAGTTTTGTAAGTCCTTTAACAGGGTAGACTTAATAGTCTTTGTATAAATCTCCTAATAGAGTGCATACTTCAGTGTATGTTTGTAAATCCTCTAACAAGGTGGACCTAGTAGTCCTTTGTGCTCCTAATAGGGCAGATCACTAGAAGTGGTCAATGTAAGCCTTAACAGGCCAACTTCATACTACAATAATGAAGTTTTGTGGGTATCATCCCCACCCTAGTTTTACTTTCTATTTGGAAGGTTTCTGGGTCACCAAATCACTGTGTACATGTGTTATGAATGTTTGATCTCTCATTTATGTAGTAGATTAGATGAATGAATGGTGAATAGTATATATAGTTAAAGTGCTAAAATGTTTTAAAGCTTTGAAGTTACTAATTCACCCCTCCCCTCTTAGTAACCTATCATATCTTGAATATTTCCAACACATTCAAATGCCAAAATAGATACAATCATACAAATTGTAGAATATAGACAAGAACATTAACCAAAGGCAAAGGAGTCTTGAATAGTATGTTAATGGCTGAAAGAGATACAATAGAGAGTTAAAATGGATCAGAGGCAAAGGGAATTTACAATGTGCATGCAAAACATGCCAAGGAAAATAGAGAAGAATCTACCTCCTGAGAAGTTACAAAAAATGTGCTTTTATAGCTTAAGCATAACTAGATATTTTTGACAAAACCACTTCACAACCACTACATCCAACCGCTATTAAAAATCTAGAAAATATCTAATCCTAAAATTGGATGTTGGTAATACACTTGTCCACCAAACAAAGCTCTAAGAGGTCAGGAACAATGGTCATTAACTTTTGACTAAATAGATGGATCAACAAGCGATGATGGAGTGTTCCTTTTCATTTATCAGACCTAGGGAATGATGAAAGTGGTTGCAAGAGATCGAAAAGATCAATCCATCATCAAGAAGCTACTTCTACTATCATAAGTGTGTGAAATTTATTATGTTATTTGGTCAACTGGTGTCAGCCATCAAGCCTTGCCACATGGACCAAACATCTTTTACCAGTCTACCACTCTATGAAGTCTTCATACTTTGATCACTTGTGATCACAACTTTGCCACCACCTTTCTTCAATAATAGTTCTTGGTTGCAATACTATGACTAGTTGGTTATCACCACTTTTTAACCTACCCTTGAAATCTTTCATTAACCACCATGATTTTGCAAAGATCGAGATCTTGACTGCATTTACACTGTCGCCATTTTGACCCAAAGCTCACCTTCTAACCTTTCGACCAAGTAAAACAAATAAATCACTTGATCATAACTCTAATCATAACTTCCTTCTCACATACTACAATAGTGCACTGGCCATAGATCTAAAAGATCTAACAGTGTGAGATACATCCTTGAAATACTAAAGATTTTTCCCTTATCGCAATGTCATGACTTAAACCATAGTATGCTAAACTCACCCTGCGACCTGGTGAAAATAATGCAATTGTGTCATCAAGACCCTAACTTGGGTTGAACAAGCTAACTCTACAATGATGCAAACACAAAGAAATTATTCCTTCACCACCCTGACCCAAGTTAGAATTGAATCACATGATCACAACTTTGAAATGTTCTAAAGCATACATGAAATAAAGCTGTGAGACTCAGGATAAATACATGAAATTTTTTAAAAATAGATCTTTGTAAAACATTTGATCATTTGAACATTCAAAAAGTATGACCATTAGATGGCTCAATATTTGAAATCAATTTTGTGGTGGGAAGGCATTTTTGGCTAACATTTTTTGGTGACTCAGAGGGGATGCAAGCCTACTTGGCATATGACCAGTGACCATTAAAAGAACAATTGGCCTATGGAGTCTCTGAACCTAAGAACTTATCTTCTTCACCACCTCTACCAGATCCTAAGCAGTAAAACATCCTTTATACCTCTACAACTCTACAAAATTGGAACAAAAACTTTCTCGAATAAAACATGTGCTTGACACTTCTTGGAAAACAAGAAAAAATAGAAGATAAACTATTCTAACTACGTACATGAACACCATCCTTTCTTAAAAAAAAGGTTTGAGATATATTGCATTGACTAGAATAGGAAAGATTTCACCATTAGGCCTACTTAAGTGGAAAGCATTGGCTTTCTTGCAACTAATAATCACATAGTGACCACTCCATAAGGAGTCAAATTTTGAGTGTTTCCCTGCTTTTTCTCTATCCGCATCCCACTTCAGCACAAGATCACAATCTCTAAAAATTCTAAACTTAACCTTCTTATCAAAGCTTTTCTTCACTTGTTCTTGATGTACTTCCAAGGTTTGTATTGGTTGATGTCTCTTCTCTTCTAGCTCCATCAGTTCTACCATTCTTATAGACATAGCATCACTTTCAATTAGTTCCAACTGATGAGCCAACTCAAGAGTAGGAAACTCTGATGAGATAGGAAGTGTTGCTTATTTACCATATACCAACATGAAAGGAGAGTTTCCAATATCTCTTTTAGGTGTTATTCTATTAGCTCAAAGTCAAATTCTCAAATTTTGATGTCAATACCTTTGATTATCTTCAATAGTCCTCTTGATGATTCTAATCAAATTCTTATTGGATGACTCAACCAAGCCATTTCCTTGGGGATAGTAATTGGAAGAAGTGCCTAGGTAAATGCCATGATCAATTGCCCATACACAAATTTGAGCTCCTAAAAATGATTTTGCATTGTCTAAAATTATGGTGGAAGGAGCACCAAACCTTGTAACAAGTCCATCTAAGAATTCAACAAATGAATTCTTAGTGGCATCTTTTAATTCAATTTCCTTTGTCCACCTGGTAAAGTGATCTATAGCAACTAGAATCCATTTATGACCAAAGCTAGAAGGACAATTGATAGGACCAATAAAATCTAATCCCCATTGGGAAAAAGGTTGATCCACTTGAATAGAATGAAGTGGAAGAGCTGCAAGTCTTTGATTATCTAAAAAGAAAGCACATTTCTCACATTAATCATGGCATAAGGATGGCCAGTAGTAACTGACTCTTATGATCTTCATTGTGGTGGTTCTTATTGAAAAGTGGCCACCATTGAGACCATCATGAAGCTTCTTAATTATTCTCTCTTCTTGGTCTATGCCAATACACCTTAACAAAGCTCCATTGAAGTCATTCCTAAATAGAATACCATCAATTATGGCATAAGGAATGGACTGCAATTTGAACTATGTTCTTTTTTCTCTATCCAATCCTTGAGGATATCCATTTCTTGATAAGAAGGTCATCATGTCATCTAGCCAACTCCTTGGATCATCATCTCTCGCCTCCTGTTGTTCTATCAACACTAAAGAAACTTCTTCATTTGATTTGTGAGATGAGATCATCTACTTGCACAACCATTTCCCTCTCACCAACCTAGTGATTTGGATGTCCACATCATACTCCATCACCTTAGCAATCCAACTTGCTCCTTTCTCACTAATATATCTACTCAATAAGAAATCTTTAACACTTGCATGAGGGACCAATAAGTGGATCTTATTATGGGATAGAAGATGTCAAAATTTCTTCAAGAACCTTATGATTGCAAGGGCTTGCTTCTCTACATAGCTATATTTGTCTTAATACTCCTTTAGTCCTTCACTAAAGAAAGAAATAGGTTGTTCTTCATTCTTATCATTCAATTGAGTCAAAATAACATAAATACTTGACTCACCTCGTAAGGTGTAAAGAATGAAATCCTTATCAGAATTTGAATTGATGAGAATAGGGGCTAAGGCTATGGCTTCTTTGATATCTTCAAAAATTTCTTTCCCTTCCTTGGTCCATTAAAATACCATATTATTTTAAAGCATAACTGTAAGAGGTTTCACCATGGTTTCTAAATTAGGAATAAATATCCTCACAAAATTTATTCTACCAAGAAAACTTTGTAGACCTTTCTTATGACTAGGAAGGGATAGAGAAAGTATTTCTTCTATTCTTTTTGGATCAATGTTTGGACCATCCTTAGATACAATGTGTCCTAATAATTTACCTTGATTAGTGGCAAAGACACTTTCTTGGATTCAAAGATGCTCCATATTCTCTACATCTTATGAGTACTTGTCTAAGATGATCAAAATGATCTGCTAGATTCTTTGAATACACTATGCTATCATTAAGGTAGAACACAAACCTTTCAATCATATTTTTTAAGGCCATCTCCATTTCCTTTTGAAATTTTGCATCCGCATTTGTTAGTTCAAAAGGCATTTAACTATAGGCATAGGTGCCCCATTTGGTGGTGAAAGCAGTCTTCTATCTGTTAGCCTCTTTGACTAACACTTGGTTAAAACCAAAGAATCCATCCAAGAAAGAGAATCTCCTTGAACTACTAACCTTAGATAATATTTTTTCCATGGAAGGGAGTGGGTGATGATCCTTAAGGGAGGTTTGGTTAAGATCCCCAAAGTCTATACATAGTCTAATTTCTCCACTCTTCTTCCTAATTGGGACAAGGTTTTCCACCCAAGAGGAATGATTAATAGGGAAAATGATATTGGACTCAATTGATTTAGATAGTTCTTTTCTCATTAATGGCTTAATCTTGGGATTCACTAGCCTTTACTTTTACCTAACAAGTTTGAAATTATCAACTAAATCTATGGTATGTTGAAACAAAATTGGGTCAAAACCCTTTAAATCATCATATGACCAAGAAAATACATCATTAAATTCTTGACATAGATGAACAAAACTTTTTTGTTCAGTTTCAGAACATAACTTCCCCATATTTAGCATCCTTCCATCAGCAACTACAACTAGCATATGATCATCTTTTTTTGTAGCAAGGTTCATGCCTCTATCCCTTGCTTGGTCATCAATATTTAAGACACTCTCTAAGGTAATGAGACCCTTAGGAAATTTTTTAGAGCTAAAGTTGATGATTTGATCACCATACTAGTCATGAAATCTCGACTAGTTTCCATCTAAGAACTCTGCTTCATTCTACAAGAAACTTACAATTTATGCATTAGATTCAAAGACCTACCAATTGATATTATTATCAGGTTTAGTAGGTCTAAGCACCACTTTAATCTTATGTCTCTTCTCATCTTCAAGGCTCCTTGGCACATCATAAGATGCTCCCACTACTACAATTCTATTGGCATGTCTATTTCCTCTTCTACGGATGCTCTAAATGTTAAATCAATGAAACTTTCAAGCAAATCCCATACTCTATGTTTATAAGACTTGGGAAAACCATTCTTGGAGATATTTTTATTCCTCACCCGATTGACCACTAGCTCACTCTCTCCATATACACTTAATATTTGAATTCCTTATTTTTGAGCAAGTAAGAGACCCTAAATCAATGCCTCATACTTAGCCACATTATTAGTACAACTGAATTGAAGCTTAAATGAGAAGAAGTACCTTTCTAGTACAGGAGAAACCAACATCACACTAGCCCCTAATCCATTTTTATTCCTAGATCCATCAAAGTACATGCTCCATAATCCATCAATATCTTCTTTGATTTTCATTAGGTTAGGAATGAGAGCATCTTTCTCTAATATACAATAAATACCAAGGCCTATCTCCAAGGTTTCTAACATAGGATAAAATTGATATGCATTAGCCCATTCATCTAAGAGGAAATTAGCTATCTCTACTAGAGAAGTGGTAGGCTCATTTGCTGTTTCATTCTCATCTATCTCTAGGATTGTGTAGTTCATGTTGATGAGATTAGGAGTGCATGGCTTAATATGATGGAGGGATAATGATTTTTCTCTAATCAAAGCTTTGGTTGCATACCTTGTTATAAAAAACATGTATGGCCAGTCAGAGGATATTTAACCACCTATTTGGGTGGTGAAATCTCTTGAAAGACAAATGGTAAAGTGTGGTTTAACCTCAAAAATTGATATATCTTGAACTATGGTACAACCGGGGCATGTATGTAAGAAAATTTCAACATTCCTAAGAATTCCTACAAGTTTTATAGTACTAACATCTAACTATAATACATCCTTAACAATGGGTTCATATTTCATTTCTAAGATATCAACAACACATTTGGGAATTACTAAACTACTAGCCCCTAAATTAATCATTAAATTATAGACTAGCTTATCTCTTATGATCAAAGAAACATAAAATGGAGGAGGTCTAACATTTTCACTTGTTTGTACCTATTTTGATGGTTGTACCAAACTTATGACATTATCCATGCTAGACTATTGATCTATAAGTTTAATGCTTTCCAACTCCTGCTACAATAGCCTCTTCTGTGATGTTATGATAACCACAACATCTCAAATAGAAATGTTTACATTGGTCTTCTTTATTTGATCTATCACACTAAAAGATGCATTAGGTTCCTTGGTAGAAACCCTAGATGTAGAAGGTTGAGATGGAACAACTTGATTGTCATCCACATCTCTCTTGTCATCATTTTTCCTTTACTGCTGAGAAGCATTAGTAGGTTGGCTAGCATTGTGTTGCTATGCAACTATTTGTACATGAGGCACTACACTTAATGTTGAAGCCTAATTAGGAGGAGGAGTAACATCTTCAAAATTCAAATCTAGAGACAAACAAGAAGTCACAAGGAAGCAGATCCTGGAAACTAGGCACACAGGAGGGGATCCAAGCAGGTAGTGGAGAGGAGTCAGGGGATGGGGACCCATGTGAGGACATACCAAGGAATCTCCCAAAGAAATGTGCCTCACTCTTTGATGTCAAGCCATTTGGTAAGTCCTCTTTCCCTCTAGTTAAGGTTGTGTTAGGTCTGGAAAAGGGTTCTTGCATGATTGCTATCCTGGACAAGATTGTTGACCACAACATTGCCTCTATGGCCTCAAAGTTCGTCTGAAAGTTTATTGGCCTGAGACAAAATATTGATGTGGTTTGGGCCTACATTTTGAAAAAATGGAGCTTGAAAGGTTAGGCTAGTGTCACTACAATGGCTAAGGGTTTTCTCTCTTTTGAGTTCACCTGTCAAGAGGACATGGCTGATATTCTATGTGAAAGCCCCTGGAGCTTTGGGAGGGCCACCTTGGTGCTTAAAAAATGGTCATTTGAATTGAACTTAAATGAATCATTCCTTTAGCAAGCTCTAGTTTGGGTCAGACTCCCTGGGCTGCCATTGGAGTTCTGGAATGAGGATGTCTTTAAGGGAGTGGCTAGCTCTTTTGGAGAGCTTCTCTCCATCGACCCTATTACAACTTCTAAGAGTAGGTTGACTTATGCGAGGATCTGCATAGGTGTTAGGGAAGGGGATGATATTCCTGAAGTGGTATGTTTTCAGTCCAAACTTGGCACTCATATCCAGCAGTTGGACTATGAGAGCATCCCTTTTGGGTGTTTTCATTGTCTTAAAATAGGTCATAAGGCTTTTTAGTGGTGAAAAGAAAAGAATTCTAAGAAGAAGAATCCTTCTTTGCAAATGAGGGTGAAGAAAGTTTGGAAAAAGAAGACCACTACTCAGGGCCAAAAGGGCCTTTCTCTGGAGTCCCAAAAAGTAGCAGATGCTCCTAAGTTGACTAACCAAGAACCTCAGGGCAGGGCAAGAAATAAAGGGGAGTTAGTCAAGTCTAGACCGAGTTCCAATTTACCTTTAAATGCCTCTCAATAGAATGAGGATGACCAGCTTAAGGATAGGACCCTCATGCCTGGACAAGCAGAAGGTAAGGCTACCTCGCATAATGGTTTTTAGGAGTCTAGAATGGAGAATTTCCCTAGAAAGGAAGAGCCTGTACTGGGTTCCATAGAGGAGGAAAAGGAAAGAGAAAATAAGGAAATTATCATCTTTCAGGACCCAGACAAAAACTTGGTTTCCACCAAAGAAGCAACAACTAGTTTAGGAAAAAAGGAGGACTTGGTGAAAGATCTGGACCAAAGGGCAGATCTTCTCAGCACCCCAAAGAATGGTAACAAGGCTTCTAGATCCTTGAAGTTTGAAAAGAAGGGAGAGACACTCAAGAAGAACCAAATCAGAAATCCATCTAAGGCTTCTCCTGTGGCGACCAGGAGCAGCTGCAAACTAGATGTGGGCTCTACTACCAAAGTAGGCATAAAATCAGAGAGGGAGTCCAGAGAGGAGGAGACCAAAAGATGCTTGGCAAATGGGTACCAAAGTACATTGAAGGATTTTCCTAAGAATAATAAATGAAGATCATCTCATGGAACATTAGGGGCCTAAATAGTGCCCATAAATAGGATATTATTAGGAATCTAATTAGAGACCAGAGACCTAACATTTTGATGATTCAAGAAACTAGAATGAAAAAGGATTTATTGAGAAAAATTAAGTTCAAAAACCTAATGAGCGGGGAGGCATCGAACTCTAATGGAGCCTCTAGGGGTCTGCTGACTTTATTGAAGATCAAACTTTTCAGGGTGGAATTAGTCTTCAATGCAGGTAACATTCTTTTCTGTAAAGTGTTCCATATCTAGTCCAATGAATTTTGGTTTTTGCTCAATTTATATGCTCCCAATAGCAAGAGAGATAGAAAGTCCTATTGGTCTAGAGTAGAAGGGTTGGTTCAGAATAGCAACATGAAGAAAGGAATCATTATGGGAGACTTCAATACCCCTCTTTTGGACAAGGAGATGAAGGGTGGTCTGCCTCAGGACTGGGACAACAAGCATGACCTTTCTAACTTCATCAATGTTTTGGCTCTTCTGGATCTAGACCTTATGGGAGGTGACTTCACTTGGTCCAATAAACACATAGGAAGGGATTGTATTCAGGTTAGATTGGATAGAGCTCTCATTTCTCCTGATTGGCTGCAGTCTTCCTCTTGCAAGTTAGCTCTTTTACCCACAATTGGGTCTGACCACTCCCCTATTTCCCTCTTGATTGTTCCATTTGATCTCTCTAGACCTTGTCCCTTCCATTTTGAGAAAATGTGGACTTCCCACCCTGACCTTTTAGAAAGAATTAAGGTTTGGTGGAGCATAGAAGTGGAAGGCACTGCAATGTTCAGGGTTGCCAGAAAACTCAACAATATTAAAAGGATGGTTAAAGCTTGGAATAAGTCAAATTTTGGTCACATCTTCTCTCTTAAAGAGGATCTCTCTGCTAATCTCTCTTCTATCCAAGCCTCCATTCAAGAAAATGGGTATGATGCCTCGTATAGGGAAGAAGAGCTATCCATCCTGTCTAATTTACATGATATCATTAGCAAAGAGGAAAAGTTCTGGAGGCAAAGATCTAGAAGCATCTAGCTCAAGAAAGGAGACTAGAACTCAAAGTTTTTCCATTTAACAAATCTTAAAAATAGAGCAAATAATAGGATTTCTAGCTTAAAGAAAGACTAGTGTGTGCTGACAAAGGAAGAAGATATATCAAATGATGCTGTGTCTTTTTTCTCCTCCTTGCTGTCTTGGGATACTTTTCTCTCTAAAGTGGATCAGGATGATATTATTTCTTGTATTCCGTAGATCCTCCTATCACACCATAATAAACTACTCTAGGCCATTCCTTCTGACTTCAAAGTAAGAGAAGCTCTTTTTTCTCTTCCGATGGATAAATCGCCTAGCCCTGATGGCTTTCCCACCTTCTTTTTCCAAATGTACTGGCTTGTCATTATGAAAGATGTTGTGAAGGTGGTTCAGGAATTCTTTGGAGCTAGAAGCATTCTGAAGGAAATAATCTCTACATTCTTAGTTCTTATTCCCAAAGTGCCAGGCATTGACACTTTGGATAAGTTTAGACCCATCAGTTTATGCAACTCCTTTTATAAAATCATCTCAAAGGTGCTCATTTTGAGGCTACTTAAGCTTCTCCCCCTGATTATTTCTTAGCAACAATCTAATTTTGTTTCGGGCAAACAGATTCTAGATTTGATTATTATGGTGCACGAAGTGATTCACTCTATGGAAGCTAGAAAGAGAGAAGGAATGTTACTCAAACTTGACATGTCCAAAGCTTATGATCAAGTTGATTGGTCCTTTTTGGAATTGGTGTCGAAGGCTTTTGGCTTTGATGTCAAATCGTGTAAGCTTATCTCCCAGCTAGTCACCACTCCTTCTCTAGCTGTTTTAGTTAATGGATCCCCATTTGATTTCTTCAAACCTACCAGAGGCCTACATCAGAGGGATCCTCTATTTCCTATTCTCTTTATTATCCTTGTAGAATGCATTGGCAGACTCATGGAGAAGAAAAAAAAAAAAGGGAGGATCAAAGTTTTTAAACCCTCTTCCAAATGCACCCCCTTTACACATTAACAATTTATAGATGACACTATTATGGGAGGAGAGGCCTCGATTAAGGAGGCAAAAGCTATGAAAGAAACTTTGGATACCTACTCTAGAGGGTCGAGGCAACTCATCAATTGGGACAAAAGTTCTATTTTCTTTATCAATACTCCAGAGGAAAGATAGAAGAGAATCTCCAGAATCCTGGGATGTCAGGTGGGGAAGCTTCCTTCTACCTAACTTGGTCTCCCCTTGGGAATGACCCCTTTAGATTCCTTCTAGAATGGCATCATGGAAAGGTTTAGTAAGAAATTGGCAGGATGGAAAGGAGCCATTCTTAGCCAAGCTAGAAAATGCTAACTTGTAAAATCTATCCTTCAAAACTTTCTGATATATGCTCCGAGCCTTTTTACCATACCGATGAAATATGCTTAGAGGATGGAGAAAATCCAGAGGGATTTCTTGTGGATGAGAGCTGAAAGGAACAAAAGGTGCCCCCTTGTTGCTTGGGACAAAGTTTTCCTCCCCAAGAAGAATGGTGGTCTGGGAATTACGAAGCTCATTCACCTCAATAAGGCCCTCCTAGCTAAGAAAATCTAGTGCATCTTTAGTAGCACAGGGGATTGGAGAGATACTGTAGTTAATAAGTATATAAAGAGGCCCTCTATTCAGTTTAACCTCTTCAATGAGGACATCCCAAGAGGTTCTATTGTTTGGAATGGTTTCTTAAAAGCCAGGGACTTGGCTAACTAACAAGTCTCCTAGAAGTTGGGTAATGGGGAGGACATTATGTTTTGGTCAGATAGTTGGCTTTCTCAGGGCCCCCTTTTGAACAACCCTTGTTATGGGTTTTGGGCTAATGATTGCATCGACCTTTATGGGCACAAAGTTAGCAATTACAAAACCAAATAGGGTTGGAGGGACCTTTCCATTATCTCAAATGACCTCAAACCAATCATGATAATGCTTAATTCCTTATCCCTTAGCATCAATAAGGATGAACTTGTTTGGAGGGATAATGCCAATGGGATCTATTCGGTTGCCTTGGGGTACTCTGCTTTATGTAGCTTAAATGAGTCTCCCCCTTGGTCAAAGGCTTGGATCCCTGGTCTTACGCCAAAAGTCAACATTTTTTTTGGTTGGCTTTTTAGGAGAAAACTCTAACCCAGGAAAATCTCATCAAAAGAGGTCACACCATGCCCAGAAAATGTGTTTTGTGTAAAGAAGAGTCAGAGATAGGAAATCATATGTTCATTCACTGTTCTTTTTCCAAGATAGTTTGGGGCCTCCTCACCTAGGACTTAGGCCACAACTGGTACTATCCTTCTAACCTCCTAGACTTTTTCTATCAATGACATGGCTTGTTCAATGGGTCTGTCTTGAAGGAAATTAGCTCCTAGATCCTACCCCATTTTTGTTGGAGCATATGGAAGGAGAGAAACAACAAGATTTTTAGAGATAGGGAGGAGTTGGCATTAGTTGTTGGGAGAAAGATTTTCAGCAACATAAAGGAAAAATTTTCTATGAGGAAGGGGGGAGAATTTGAGATAGGAGATAGGATCAAGGAGAAGGTTAAAGATAGTTCGAGAAAAAGACAGGAACCAAGTGGTTCCTTCCCCTTGAAGGATGGCACAAACCCAACTTTGACGAAGCCTCCAAGGGCAACCCTAGCTCCTTGGTTAGTGGAGGCATGATAAGGATTGAAAATGGAGATAGTATTGTGGCTTTTTCTCTCCTGTTGGGATTCTAAACCAATAATTTTGTAGAAGAAAATGAAGTGAATGCCACGTGCAATGTTGTAAAACTGGCCTTTGAAATTGGTGTCACCAATTTATGGCTCAAAGGGTATTAAAATAAATTATAAAGTGATTTATTGGAAACTCACATCCATCATGGATGATTGCAAATCTAATTGATGAGACTTGAGAGACCCTCACAAAATTTAATAGAATCCACATCACACATATTTTTTGAGAAGCAAACATGATTGCTGACAAGTTTGTGAACATTGGGGTCAGCGTAGACCAAAAAATGACTTGGCTTCCCGAAATTTGTTTGTCAACCAACATTAAAAGTGTGATCAACTTGGACAAGATCCAAGGAAGTATGGAGAAGATCAAGCTATAATGATATTATGAAGGTTACAAGTAATAAGGATACTTTACAATATGGAAGCATGAAAAATCATAAATGCAGTAACTCATTATTGATTAATCGACATGCTTTGTGGGTTGTTTTTCACACTCACTTCAGGAACAATAGTAGGGCTATTTTTCTCTGCTTATTGTGAACTCTTGATGGTCCCTTTCAGTCATAGAGTGAGGAGCACATGAGTAAAGAGGGTTGGAAGTGTGTAGATATGGTAGGTGAAAGGTGTAGAAAGGAGCCGGTGGGAGATTTTGAGAAATGGAGAAGTAGGGAGAAGGTGTGGGAAAAGCTAGAAGAGGGTGGGATTACCAATTATATCATGAAGCTACATGGTTTCAACTAGGAGGTGACGAAAAGAATGGTGGGGTCCTAGATGGATGACAAGGTGAAGGTGAACGGGGTCTACTTTTAGATAACAGAGGAGGTGATTATAGTTGTCATCAAAATCTCTAATGAGGGTTTTAAATTCTTCAAGGATAAGAAGCTCTCGGACAATGCGATTAGGGAATTTATGGAGAGTGAGAAGGAACTAAAGGTGCTGAGAAAGATTGACACCTACTATGTCCTCGACTCCATGAAGAAGCAGCGGAGGTATGTTCTGAGAGCTGTTATCGAGTACATCACGTTGGACCCTAGGTTTGATAGAGCTTGCACCCACCACTTTGTTGTATTGAATCATTTTTGACATAATGCAAATATTTCCTTTCCATATTATCTGTTAACCTTGATGAGCAAGGCAGTGGACAACTTCAAAAAGAAGCCCACTACAAACCCAGCTCTACATTAGGGGTTGTTGCTACTTATCCATGAGCACTTTAAGGCTCAGACTATAAGCATCACTCTCCCTTAGGTAGAGAAGGTGGAGTCTGAAAGCTCTAGTTACTCCTCTAACTTGGATGAAATTTAGAGCCTCAGCTCTGAGGATGGAGGGATCTCTTCTTCGAGGAAATTAGTGACTCACCAAGCTAAAAAATCACCCTCCCCCATAACCCCTAGTAGAAAAAGCCCTAGGGATCTTGGGAAAAAGCCTCCTAAGAAGGATGAGGAGGGAGTCAATGATGATGAGGAGGAGCCAAAGTCTAAGGAGGTGGTTAAGGAGATGTAGGAGGAAATTAAGGATGAAAGTGGAAGGAAGAGACACAAGTGATAGATTTTGGAGGATGTGTGCTCATAGTTTGAGGAGGCATCTATGTTGCCCCTATCTCTTGTCCACCTCAATGCCCAACCTGAGGAAAAGAAAGAGGAGAATGCAGGGTATGCAAAAGGGGAAGTGCAGGTTGATGATAGGAGGAAAGTTTGGATAAAATTTAATGTCAAGACTTCAAAGATGGGCATCTTCAGGGAGGCCATGAATTCCCAAATCCTCATGGATAAATAAGAGGAATAGAGGCTAGAAGAATTCATTGATCCGATGATAGTGGCTATTTTGGATGGATTGAAGGAGATAGGGATGAACCTCTTGAACAATGCTCGTAACAATATGATTGAAAATTATAGATCAATCAAATGGATTTTCCATGAGTTGGAGGAGGTCAAAGAATAGGTGATACATATTGAGGCAACAAGGAACGGGATGGATGCTAACAGGAGGATGAATTCGACTGACAAGCTTAGTTTGGCAGAGAGAAGGATACACAACCTGGAGAACTAAAATCACAACCTTCCAAATCAGATTTTCTCTTTGTTCAACTCCATTAATGACAACATCATCTCTCTTACGGGATAGATCAAAGACAAATAAATGTAGGATGATGAGGAAGGAAAAGATAGGGAAGAAGCTAGAAGGGAAGACAACTCCACAAAGGACAACACTATTCCTAATCAGGACTAGGGGGACCCAAGGGCACAATAGCTAGAAGCGAAGGAGAACCAACTAGCTTTCGAGGCTACTCAGGTTATGCAAGAGCTGGAGCGAAAGAGCGAGGAATAACTCTCACCTGCTCTTTTTTTTTCTTTGTCTTTTGGCTTTTGGTCTAGCTTTAGGTCGTGGTTTTACTTGTCTTTTTTCCTAGTCTTTTCTCAGAACTTAAATTTTTGGCTAGGCTTTATGCTTATTATCAGCCTCTGAACTTTTACTTTTTTGGCTGGGCTTTCATGCTTATTATCAGCCTTATATGTTTTAACTATTGGGTTTTAGGATCCCTGTAAAACCTGTTTATCTAATCAAAAACATCTTCAACTCTACCCTTGCTCCTAGTATTGTAAGCATAAGAATCTTGGTCTACATTACAATGCTCTTCCACCAGATGGTTCATGAAAAACAATCATCCTACTAAAAGGTATCAACAGGTTGATTAGCATTGTGTTGTTGGGCAATTTCTTGCTCTGGTATAGTTAATGCCAAGTACAATTCTGCCTTTTGACACATGCAATATCCATAGGAGTAGTTACAAGAAGGGAAAAAATTTTGATCATGGGAAAGATTGTTTTGAGGGACTAAAGCCCTATTTAGGTTTTTTTTTTTAGTCTAGGGTTGGTCGATAGGTCTATTCTGACTGTAGAGGACATGACTTTGGTTTGGGGATCTACCATGAATGGGGCCTTGAATTTGGAGTTGGAGAAGCCTATTATTTTGAGCTTGCTACCTCTTCATAGTTACCAACTCATTGCCCATTTTTTGCACTACTCCATTGTTGTCCCATCTTCCTTTCTTGATCCTACATCCTCTTATTCACATTCTACATCAGTGTCTGCATCATAGCCTCAATCCTATCAACTCCATTAGAGTATGTGGAGGATTTTAGGACCACAATAAGAGGCTGACTTATAGAGGAAGTATGAATAGGGGCTACAATAGGTTGATGATTGGGCATGTGGAGGAAGAAAGGAATTGAGGACCTTGGAGCTAGCTTCCCTCCTTATATCAAGATATTCTCTTCTCTTATGGAAACCTCATAAGCATTTGGTAGAGTGTCCCCTCCTATAGATTGTAGAGTGAAAACAATATCACTATTGAAGGCTCTAAGATAATACAAGGATGCATTACTAGAAGAAGGCTTCACTATAGTAGATATTCTATCCCATGTCTTCTAAAATCTATAATTAAAATTAGTTGTCCATTAATGGGGTGCCCTCTTGATACTTGTCAACTATACTAAAAGTGATAGGTGATCACTTTTATAATCAAAATGCTTACATAGGGCTGCTCCTAACCCATCCCAATTAGAAATATAATTATGAGGCAAGTCTCTATACCATTGCAACACTTTCCCCTTCAAAGATGAAGCCAATAGCCTAACAACAACATCACCCTCAGATATTTTGTGTATATTACAAACATTTGCAACCTCTTAGATGTGTTCTAAGGGGAAGATGGAGGTTTCACTAGTAAACTCAGATATACTTTTAAGAGATGATATTGATATGTCATGCCTTTGGGATAATAGGAGAGGAATTCCATCATTAAAGGTGGTAAAAGCATGAGCTCTAGCCATGTAAGAAAGTGATTTATTGATATGAGTGGATGGGATTCTAGGTTGAGATCTAACAATAGGAGGAGTAAAGATGGATCTTACAAGAGTATGTTTTACTACTGCACTCCTAACTAGTGATAGAGATATCCTAGCCTTTCTTCTTAGATTAGAAAATGAAAGATCCTGGTATTGGAACTTACCTCTAGAAGATGCCCTTGTTTTAGATTTGGGCATGAATCATAGAAACTTGGTCTAGAAGCTAGATGAGGAATGGAATAGAGTCACCAAGTGATTAGATACGAGCCTATTGAAAGCTTGAAAATACCAAGAACAACACTATCTTCTCAGTACGTATTGAAACTTTTCTTCTTTGACACTAGTGAACTTGAAATCTTCTGAATGATGGTCCCACTGGGCATGCCAAAAACTGTTGTCACAAAATCTTGAACCCTTGTCCAAATTTTTTACCTAAGGACAACCTTGTAAAACATGGAAACAACCTCCAAGCTATGTGACTTGAACTATGAGGTTGAGTCTCTAGAGAAGGTTGGTTTCCTCTACTAACTAGGATGTACTTAAACTACACTTGAAGAGAAAAGAGAGAAGGAATACATGAAAGAAACTACCTAATCTAGTCTAAGGAGGTGATGCACCAAAATAGGGTGTTTAATCCTACCTCTATCCATATATGCATACTTAACTATTTATAGCCTCAAATAATAAAAAATCAAACCTTGTTTACTCTAACAACCACATATAGATTAGAAAAAAATGAATGCTATAGGAAGAAACTTAATTCAATATCATTCATATGCCAAAATAGATACAATCATGCAAATTGTAGAATATAGACAAGAATATTAACCAGAGGTAAAGGAGTCTTGCACAATGTGTTAATTGCTAAAAGAGATATAGTAGAGAGTTACAATGGATCAGAGGCCAAGGGAATTTATAATATGCATGCAAAACATGCCAAGGAAAACAAAGAAGAATCTATCTCCTAAGAAGTTAAAAAAATATGCTTTTAACAACTTAAGCATAACTAGATATTTCTAATAGAACCACTTCACAACCACTACATCCAAAAACTATTGTAAATCTAGAAAATATCTAATCCTAGTACAAAATTGGATGCTAGCAATTCACTTGTCCACCAAACAAAGCTTTGAGAGGCCATGAATGATGGTCATTCACTTTTGACTAAATATATGGATCAACATGCATTGATGGAGTGTTCCTTTGAATTTATCAGACTTGGGGAACGATGAAAGTGGTTCTAGGAGATCAAAAATATTGGCTTCATCATCAAGGAGATACTTCTACTGTCATAAGTGTGCAAATTAGTTGTGTTATTTGGTCAACTAGAGTCAGCCAACAAGCCTTGCCATGTGGACATCTTTTAACATTCTGCCACTTTGCAAAGTCTTCATGCTTTGACCTCATGTGATTGCAAATTCACCACCACATTTCTTCAATAATAGTTCTTTATTGCAATACCATGACCAATTGGTTATAACTACTTCATAGCCTATCATTAACATCTTTCATTAAATACAAAAATCTTACGAAGACTAAGATGCTAACCGCATTTGCATTATCACCAATTTGACCTGAAGCTCACCTTATAACCTTGCAAACAAGAAAAAAAAAGAAATAAATTGATCATAACTCTAACCATAACATCCTCCCTACATGTTGTGATAGTGCATTGGCCAAATATTTGAAAGATCTAATGGTGAAAAATGCATCCTCGAAATACTGGAGATTTTTCCCTTACCACACTGTTATGACTTAAATCATAGTATGCCAAACTTACCCTGTGATCAGGAGAAAACAATACAATAGTACTGTCACCACCCTAACTTGGGTTGGACCAGAAAACTCTGTAATGATGCAAACATAAAGAAATCACACCTTCACCACCTTGAACTGAGTTAGCACCTAACCCACTATGACTGTGCAAATCACAAAGACACAACTTTGAAATGTTCTAAGCCATACATGAAATAAAGCCACGACACTTAGGATAAAGACATGACCAGTGTTTAAAATAGATCTTTGTGAAACATTTGATCATTTGAAAATTTAAAAATTATGACTGTTAGATGGCTCAACATTTGAAGTCAGTTTTCGAGTGGGAAGACATTGTTGGATAACACTGCACTCTAAAGATTTGTGACCTTGTTTGTAACATGTGAAATAATTCCCTTCAAAATTTCATTTGGTTTTGTGCTCATTTTCCTTGTGACAATATTTGTTGCAATTGTATCATTGAAATTTGAACTTGGGTTGCATGGTATTGCTCCAACAAACATTATAAGTGTTAGTGAATAGTTTTTCCCATGAATGTTCATATATCAAAATAGAGAAAAGAATGTAAACTAACAAATGAATTCCAATTCGAAGAACTTAGGAATTCTCTACTTGAAATTTATTCAATTGAAATAGGTGTAGCTACCTTTATTGCATTGAGAGTTTTAACCAAATAAACTCAACAAAAAACTTTCCAAGAATGCAATCTGCTAGAGGTGTTGAAACAACTTATTTCATCTCATGAATATGAAACAGACTTTAATGCAAAAAAACCACTCAATTTTAATTATCAAAATGATCCACATAGTTGAATAATTAAATTATTGAGCAGGCAAATTTCATGAACTAATTTCCTAGAGAGTTTCCAAATTCAGAGTTCACAATTTCAAAATCAATAACAGGTGCAGTTGAAAGCTTAAATAGTATCTACAGAAATACCAAAATAAGTAGACAATAGTACCCACTTACAAAGCTTTCAACCCAAAATCAAACTATAAAGTTTCATATATTTGCTAAAGTTCTGAAATGTTGCTTCTAAACTGGAAATAAGACCATAAACAAAAGTAGTTCTGTCTACTGATCTACTGGAGAAATTCGAACCCCTTAAACAATACTAATTATTACATTTATAGGCATGGGGCTGGACTTAAGCCAAAATTACCCTGCCAAGAGTTAATTGTCTTTTGGAAATAACTGATAACTGAAATTGAAAGAAAACCAAATGGTAAAGAAACTACAACTAAACGGTTTTTGATCAGGTTTCACTATCGCCACCAACCGCTCCTCTTGCCAACTTCCACGTTTCGTAGGTAGCTAAAAAGGAAAAAATAATAGATTGATGTGGAAGACCAATGTAGGCAAGCCGTTGCTTCCAAATTTCATTCATCTTCTTCAGTTCAGCAGCCTTTTCCTCGTGCATCTCCAAGTGCTTCAGATTGATAATCAACATAGCTTCAGTGTGAGCCACGTTGGAGAAATCTTGCTTGGCTGGTGTTCTCTTGTCCTGCCATTCTTGAAATTTCTTTTGGACTTCTTTGATTATTTTGTCTAATTGGGCAATGGAATCATCTTCTCTTTCCATGAACTATTTTACAAACCACTTAAGGTCATTCTGAATAATCTGATGTATAACCTTAAGTTCTTGTAATGCTTCCTTGATTTTAGATACCCCCTGTGCCAGTGCTTCATTTTTCCATTCAATGCAATCTTTTATGATGTAAAAAGTTTTTTCATCAAGACCCACTACAGGACATTCAGCTTGAAATTTTTGCAACCCACATTCTTGCACATCTTCTAGCAATATTAACACTTTTTCCCAGTTATTCTTCTCTTTTTCATATCCATCATTACTTACTTCCACCTTTTTAGCAACGTTTGATATCTCTTTCAAGGCGTGCTCTAAATGTCCAATGTGTTTTATAGTGTTAAGCAGAACATCTTGTACCCATTCACCTGCTACTTTGGCTACTACTTTGCACTTGTGTAGATTCTCCAGTGATTGTTGATTGGTTGCAGAGGATACGTCAACAATGGCTGACATCTCACAGATCGGCTTTGCTTCAGGATGCAAGATAGTATTAATGTACTGTGCCATGTTCTTTATTGTCTCCTTCATTTCTTGCTTGTCTTGCCCATCTTTCCACACTCTCTCCACGATCTTCTTATTGGATACCTCAAAGAATCTCATATCAACTTCATGATTTCCTTTTCTCGAATCAACCTTTGTTATTTGGAAATCTTCAGGCACTACAGAATCATAAGAACTTCCATTAGGTGGAGTAGCTATCTCTGCTACCCATTGACCTGAACTTTTGTCAAAATTGATTCTTGCTTCGGTCCTTGCTTTTTTTACTTTGGGTGCTTTACCAAGGCATTTTCTAACTAGGTCGTCAATAGGCATAGATATTGGGACCATACTTCTCTTCTTCTCCATTGATTTCTCAAGCCATTTAGGAGTAGTTTGATCCTTTGCAGCACCAGGGGAACATTTAACTAAGGGGAGATTACTTTCTTGATTTCTTATATCCATTGGAAAATTCTGGGATTCAAGTACATTATCTGCCATAGATAGGTCTTCTTCTATCTCCAAGTCCATCGTTATGGTGCTTTTACTTTTGACGGCTAATCCCTTCTTCATGCTTGAGTGGGTTGCTCTCCTTCCTTTTGGAGTTTCTTCTTGAACTTGAAGTTGAAGTGTTTCTAGAATGGCTTCAAGTTCAACTTCAAGTGGACAGTTTGACAACGACATAGCCCAAAATTTTCCTTTCTTACCCAGAAGTGCTAAGATTTTTTCATTCGTGTGACATTCATTGGAAAAGGTGCCGTGGGTGTTCTTGTTTTAAATACCCTATCAAATCTGCATGTACCTTCCCATAACAAGTAATCATGGAATGACATTGTTAATACTCCATTAAGTATTGCCCAACTGAATACGTGCTGCCTTAAATTTCTTTGCATATGACTTCAAGTGCTTTGGGAAAATATTATGCTGGGACCCACCTTGGAATGACTCAGCAATCTTTAATCTGCATACAAAAATTGTTAGCAGACAAAATCAACACTGAAATTGAAGTTGAAGTTTTGAGTGATCAGGCTTCAACATCAACTTGGAATTCAACTTGGACTTCAAGTTTACAAAGGTTGACTCGATAAAACTAGTGTGGTTATCACATGGCAGACCAACAAGACTTTGAACTTGAAGTTGAAGTAAATTACTACTTCAAGTTCAACTTTGATGGGAAGACTTGTAACCAAAAACCTATTAGGGTGCGACCAAGGTTACAAGCTCTAACAATCAGCTCCTGTAGGGGAATGAGACTAAAAGGATCATGAATGAACCCAATGACTAAGGACTACAGAAAAACTCAAAGATGATGACACAACACACAGAAAAAAACAAGGAAGGAAAGGAAAGCCAAAAGGGGATGGTATTTACAATGAGATGAGGAAAAGGATAAAAAATGGTACAGCTTGAGATCCTGTCCATTGAAGGATAGGGGAAGTTCATCTCCATTAAGGTACTATAGCTTGAAAGCATTGGAACCTAATTCTTCAGATATTACAAATGGACCCTTCCATAAACTTTCAAATTTAGAATGAGCTCCCTTGGGTTCCATCCTCTTATCCCATAAAAATACTTCATCTCATTTCATGAATTTTTGAGGCCTTGCCTTTTGATCAAAGATCTTTTTAACTCTTGCCTAATGTTGGGTGATGTGGTCAACTAACTCCCTTCTTTCTTCCTCAATTCTTTGAAGATACAATATCCTCTTTTCGATGGAAGATTGAAACACTTCATCTTCAATTGCCTTTTGCAAATTCAATGTCGCGAACTCTAAGGGTAATGACAATTGTGCCTCAACTCCATATACCAAATTTAAAGGTGTCATACCTATGGCTCTCTTGGGAGAAGTTCTGTTGGCCCACATAGCTTCATACAACCTCTTGTGCCAATCCCTTCCTTTTTCATCCACCAATTTTTTCATAATATTAACCAAGTTTTTATTTGTGGATTCTGCCTGCCCATTGCCTTGAGGGAAGTAGTTTGAAGAGTGAGAAAAGTGTACACCATCATCATAACAATACAATTTTATCTCCTTGGATGAAAAATTCTGTGCATTACCTGTCACTATTTTACTTGGAGTACCAAAATGGGTCAAAATATTTTCTGTCAAGAATTTGCACACTTCTTGCGAGGTTGTCACTTTAACAAGAACTGCTTCTACCCATTTAGTAAAATAATCGGTAGTAGTGAGTATGTGTGTATGTCCCACACTTGAAGCTGGATTAATGGGTCCTATAAAATCCAACCCCTACTGTTGAAATGGTTCTTCTATGATTACTAGTTTCAAAGGCAAGGTAGCTAACTATGGTTTCATAGTAAACAATTGACAGTTTTCACAATTTCTAACCCAATGGTAAGTAGCCTTAAACATACCTGGCCAATAGTAACCACTTCTTATGATTTTAAATGCTATCACTATTGATGAAAAGTGACCCTCGCAAGCTCCATCATGGAAGGTTCTCAATAACTTATCCTACTGATTGGTATCAACGCATCTCAAAAACATACCATCTAGGCCTCTTTTGTACAAGATATCATCAATTATGAAAAACTTAGTTTCTCTGAGTTGGAGCATCCGTTAGTCCTTTCCTTTCAGGTGATCAGGACATCTTTCGTAAGTTAGCAAATAAGCAATATCTAAATACCATTCATCTTGGAGACCTACAAATAGGCAAGAGGGATTTGACTCTTCTTTTTCACCTTCTGCAATAAGCTTACACGAGCCTTGCCCTCGAATCAATTTAGTCGATCAGATGTCTAAGTCAAATTCTTGAACTTTTTCCTCCCACGTTGCTCGATTGTTGACTGCCACATCTTGTTGTGTGAGAATACTCTTGACAGCCATGGATGGTGCATACACTATAGAATGGGAGTGCACAATATAGTGCCTAAAGTATTTTATTGCTTTTACAACAGCGAAAGCTTGTTTTTTAGATAGAGAATAGTTGAGCTCATGTTTTTTTAGAGGTACACTCATAAAAGAGATAGACATCTCTTCTCCTTGGTCATTCTTTTGAAGTAGTATGCCTGACATGGTATGCTCAGATGTATAGCAATACATTTTGAAGTCTTTTTTGAAATCAAGATGGAATAAAGATGGAGCTTTAGCAATAGCTTCTTTTACCTCTTTGAATTCTTTTGACGTTGGTTCATCCCATTTGAAATTTTTCTTCTCACTGAGTAACTTAGCCATAGGTTTGACAACTTCTACAAAATTTGGCACAAATTTTTTCAAAAAATTGATCTGTCCGAAGAAGGATTTTACACCATTTCTATTGACAGGGAGGCATAATTGCTGAATGGCTTTCACTCTCTCTGGGTTGATTTTGATTCCTTCTTTTTAGACCATGTGTCCAAGTAACTTCACTTCAGTCACAACAAAAATTGATTTCTTGGGGTTTAATGAGATTCCATGATCTCTGCATTTCTGAAGCACTTTCCTCAAGTCTTTTAGGTGTTTCTTTCATATCCTAGAAAACACTATCATATCATCAAGATATACTGTGATACATTTGTCTAATAAATTACCAAAGGTTGAACTCATAGCTTGTTGGAAAGTGGCACTAGCATTTATTAAGCTGAAAGGCATTCTTTTGTAAGCAAAGGTTCCCCATGGTGTTGTAAACGCTATTTTGTGTTGATCTTCTTCAGCAACTTCTATCTGGTTATAACCTAAGAAGCCATCTAGGAAAGACATCATTTCTAAGCCAGCAACTATTTGAAGAATTTGATCCATTATTGGTAAAGCGAAGTTATCTTTCAAACTGGCTTGATTAAGATTTTGGAAATCAACACAAATCCTTATTTCTCCATTTTTCTTTCTGACTGGCACTATGTTTGCTACCCATGTGGAATGGTGGATTGGAAAAATAATTTGAGCTTAAAGCATCTTATCTATTTCCCTGAATATTGCATCAAAAACCTTTGGATTATACGTTCTCAATTTTTTCCTAAAAGGAGAAGTCCCTGGTTTCAGAGTAATATATTGTTTGTATTTACTATTTCTAAAAGTTTTCAAATCATCATCAGACCAAGCAAAGATGTCTATATATTTTTATAGGAGCTATAAGAATCTAGCTTTCTCACCTTCATCACAACAGGTTCCCAAATTAATGATTTTGGGGTTATGCTTATCATCTAGATTCACTTTTTCATAATTAGCATTTGGATCTTCTCTAGGTGTTGAATCTTGAGCTAGGAAGGTATCTTTCCTATTGAAAATATTTTCAAGCTCAACTAAGCCTTTAGGTATAACATTCCCTTTTAATTGCAACATGTCACCTTCTTCAGGTGGATTAGGACAAAACTCTCTACATTCCACATCTGAACCTTCAAAATAGTTCATAGAGAACTTCTCAACATTTTGCAAGAAAGCATTAATATGAGCATCATCTTTAAATACTTGCCAAGAATTATTATTATTAGGGACACTTGGTCTGTGAATGATTTCCACTGAATACTTCTTGTTCATGAAATCAAGATGGGGGATCAACAAAGAGGCTGATACTGCTAAAGAGTCTGCTCTATCATTTAGGTCCCGAGGAATTGCTTCAATTCCAAAAGCATCCAAATCTTTGATTTTGTCCCATAATCAATTTCTATAATGCTTGAGCCTTGGGTTTTTGACTAAAAATATGCCTTTAACTTTTTTCACTATCAACTTGGCATCTCCTCTCACCTTTAATAGCTTGATGTTCATTCTTTTTGCTTCCTCTATACCTAGAAGTAGGGCCTCATACTTAGCTGTATTGTTAGTATTTTCAAAAGAAAGCTTATAAGAAAAAGGTAATTTCTGATCATCAGGGGATATGAGAACTATACCAGCTCCATATCCATTCAAACAACAACTTCCATCAAATTCGAGAGTCCATAGTAGATCTTCACCTAATGGCTTCTCATCTGTTTTCTCATCTTTAGACAAAATTAAATAGTTAGCAAAATCTGTCTCTTGATAAAGGATTTGAGATTTGGGGTTATTAGATGGGAAGACTATATATTTGGATTTTGCTTCAGGTAATAGGGTTACTTTCTCTTTCCCAATAGGTACCATAGCTTGAGACCAATCCATCTTAACTTCCCCTCCTAGGTCTCGACAAAAAGTTTGACTAAGAAGCATGCCATAGCTTGTGGGGATATCCACAACTAGAATGGTGAGTTTAATCCTTTTCTCTGGGTAAGTAGCTAATGCCACTTGGGCATCTTTAATTTGACCCACCAATGGTACCTATTTGGAATCCATGGAATAACATTTGCCAAATGTTTTGATTAAAGGAAGATCTAGAGCTTTTGCTACTACTGCCGGCATTATATTATCAAAAGCCCCTAAATCTATGATTCAATTACTCAACTTAAAGCCATGTCGGAAGAGAGAAACATAAAATGGATCAGGCTTGTGATTATAAGAGGGTTCAGGACTGATTGGGTCTGGTTGGACTATCTCTTCCTGACTATGAGATTTTTGTGTTTCTATTTTCTTTCCTTTTGAGGATTCCTTCTTTTGTTGAGCAACTGTTTTGTGGCTTTCTGATACTTTAACTTCATGGATCTGTTTGGTTGCCTTGTCAGGAGAAGGCTGATTGACATATTCAATTAGCTTATTAAGTTCACCTGGATTCATTCTTAGATATTCTGCAGGAGAAATTTGTATCCTGGATGTCTTACAAAACTCAACAATGTCAAATGTGGAATCTGAATCAACAACCTTCCTAAGGATTTGAGGAACACTAGTTACAATAGGTGATGACTTACTTTCACTTTCTCTTTTCTCCCTTTGATCCTTGGCCAGTGTTGGATTTGACTTATTCTTATCCTGAGTTTCAGCTGCGCCAGTCCTTTGTCCTCAGGTTAAGACTGAACAAGAAGCTTCTTCTAAGGCTAATAAGATGTCATTACCTCTGTTAGAGTTAGATTCATACTCAAGGTAATAATTTACGGAGTCGCCAGGTTCCTCAGAAGATTCTTCTTCTATTATCACGTTGGTGGAAGCCACTTTTTCTGCTTCAAGCTACTGATATCTAATATTTTTAGGATGAGAAGTTCCCTCATGATCATTTGTAAGATGAAAAAAACACATGTTATTTTTGCTAGGTGGGGCTTAAATCTATAATCTTTGTTGACTTGAGGGTAAAGTAAGTTGTTTTCCCTGAAAACTACTTTGGCCTGGATATTTTCTTGGGATATCTTGGTATGGGGTGTTCATTTTAGGAAGTTGTTTCTTGAGAGTCATCACATCATTGATTAACTCTTGAACTAATGGGTTTGACTTTTCTGAGGAAGGTGATTGAGTTTTAGAACTTTGCATTTCTTTCTTCCATTTTCCTGCAGCTAAAAGATCATCTTCTAGTTCAACGACTAGTGTTTGAGCTGCCTCAACATCTGCTACTTTGTTTCTCCTCAAATGAAAACTGATGTTGGGAGGCATTGCATTAACAAAGAATCCTTTACTATTTTCATCATTGGGCCTCTTGGTAGTAGGAATTTTATGAATTATCTTATTGAATTTTGCTACAAAATCTCTCATGGGTTCCTGTACCTCCTTTTTCAATTGAGTTAGTTGAAGTAGCAAGGTATGTTCATCTTCAGAGGATTTAAATCTATCTTCAAAAGTAGTATGCATATGATTCCAATCAGTAATAGAACCTTGAGGTAGATGATGAAACTAGTCTGTCGCATCATCAATCAGAGTCTACACAAATAATCTCATAGCTATATCTTCATGAGCCACAACAAGGATGACACCCAAGGTATTAAAGGCATTAAGGTGCTTATCGGTTGATTTATTTCCATCACCATAAAATTTAGGCAAAACATCTTTTGCACCTTTAGGAAGTGGATGTAAGTTACCTCCAAGAGCTAAGGGGCCCACTTGTGCACCCCAAGGGTTAGCAACCATCGTAGGGAAAATGAGGTTCAAAGGCTAGATGTTTAAATGAGAACGTATTAATGTGCCTAGTAGAATTAATGCTTGAAGGTTTATAGCTATGGGAGTAGATTTCCTATGAGAAGTTGGCCTACTTTTACTCTTGACACACTTCTTTCACTTCTGGGAGAGATCAGGGGAAAAATTGAGGTTTTTTACAAACTCATAAGACTCATCAATGAATCCCTTCCTTTCTTCACTTCGAGTATACCTTTTGCTAGCCAGCTTAGCACTATATAGATTAACATGCAATACTCAGAATGGCCTTGGGACCAGTCTATCCACTATTGCTTCCTCATTAGCAATAGGTATACCCCTAATGAGTTCGGCCCTTTTTTCTTCACTTTCAAGCACTCGATTAACCTATTTAAATTGCTCTATGCTTGTTCTGAGTTTCCAACCTAATGCACTTAAGTTATAAATGATATCTTCTTGTGTGTTATCAAACCCTAAGCTTGGTTGAAGTACTGGGAAAACTTCATGATGTGGTAACACCATTTTATGAATTCCCCAACGGAGTCACCACAAACTATTAGTGAATAGTTTTTCCCATGAATGTTCATATATCAAAATAGAGAAAAGAATGTAAACTAACAAATGAATTCCAATTCGAAGAACTTAGGAATTCTCTGCTTGAAATTTCTTTAATTGAAATAGGTGTAGCTACCTTTTTGCATTGAGAGTTTTAACCAAATAAACTCAACAGAAAAAATTTCCAAGAATGAAATCTATTGGAGGTGTTGAAACAACTTATTTCATCTCATGAATATGAAACAAACTTTAATGCAAAAGAACCACTCGATTTTAATTATCAAAATGATCCACATAGCTGAATAATTAAATTATCAAGCAAGAAAATTTCATGAACTAATTTCCCACAGAATTTCAAAATTCAGAGTTCACAATTTCAAAATCAATAATAGGTGCAGCTAAAAGCTTAAATAGTATCTATAGAAATACCAAAATAAGTATACAATAGTACCCACTTACAAAGCTTTCAACCCAAAATCAAACTATAAAGTTTCATGTATCTGCTGAAGTTCTGAAATGTTGCTTCTAAATTGGAAATAAGACCATAAACAAAAGTAGTTCTGTCTACTGATCTACTGGAGAAATTCAAACCCCTTAAACAATACTAATTATTACATTTATAGGCATGGGGCTGGACTTAAGCCAAAATTACCCCACTAGGAGTTAATTGTCTTTTGGTAATAACCGATAACTAAAATTGCAAGAAAACCAAACGGTAAAGAAACTACAACTAAACAATTTTTTATCAGGTTGCACTATCGCCACCAACCGCTCCTCTTGCCAACTTCCACATTTCATAGGTAGCTAAAAAGGAAGAAATAATGGATTGATGTGGAAGACCAATGTAGGCAAGCCGCTGCTTCCAAATTTCCTTCATCTTCTTTAGTTCAACAGCCTTTTCCTAGTGCATCTCCAAGTGCTTTAGATTGATAATCAACATAGCTTCAGTGTGAGCCACATTGGAGAAATCTTGCTTGGCTGGTGTCCTCTTGTCTTGCTATTCTTGAAATTTCTTTTGGACTTCTTTGATTATTTCATCTGATTGGGCAATGGAGTCATCTTCTCTTTCCATGAATTATTTTACAAATGACTTAAGGTCATTTTGAATAATCTGATGTATAACCTTAAGTTCTTGTAATGCTTCTTTGATTTCAGATACCCCCTGTGCTAGTGCTTCATTTTTCCATTCAATGCAATCTTTTATGATGTACAAAGTTTTTTCGTCAAGACCCGCTACAGGACATTCAGCTTGAAATTTCTGCAACCAAAATTCTTGCACATCTTCTAGCGATATTACCACTTTTTCCCAATTATTCTTCTCTTTTTCATATCCATCATTACTTACCTCCACCTTTTTAGCAATGTTTGATATCTCCTTCGAGGCATGCTCTAAATGTCCAATGTGTTTTACAATGTTAAGCAGAACATCTTGTACCCATTCACCTACTACTTTGGCTACTGCATTGCACTTGTGTGGATTCTCCAGTGATTGCTGATTGGTTGCAGAGGATATGTCAACAATGGCTGACATCTCACAAATCGACTTTGCTTCAGGATGCAAGATAGCGTTAATGTATTGCGCCATGTTCTTTATTGTCTCCTTCATTTCTTGCTTGTCTTGTCCATCTTTCCACTCTCTCTCCATGATCTTCTTATTGGATACCTCAAAGAATCTCATATCAACTTCACGGTTTCCTTTTCCCAAATCAACCTTTGTTATTTGGAAATCTTGAGGCACTACAGAATCATGAGAACTTCCATTAGGTGGAGTAGCTATCTCTACTACCCATCGACTTGAAATTTTGTCAAAATTGATTCTTGCTTCGGTTCTTGCTTTTTTTACTTTGGGTGCTTTACCAAGGCATTTTCTAACGAGGCCATCAATAGGAATAGATATTGGGACCATACTTCTCTTCTTCTCCATTGATTTCTCAAGCCATTTAGGAGTAGTTTGATCCTTTGCAGCATCAGGGGAACATTTAACTAAGGGGAGATTACTTTCTTGATTTCCTGTATCCATTGGGGAATTCTGGTATTCAAGTACATTATCTGCCATAGATAGGTCTTCTGCTATCTCCAATTCCACCATTATGGTGCTTTTACTTTTGATGGCTAATGCCTTCTTCGTGCTTGAGTGGGTTACTCTCCTTGCTTTTGGAGTTTCTTCTTGAACTTGAAGTTGAAGTGTTTCTAGAATGGCTTCAAGTTCAACTTCAAGTGGACAGTTTGACAACGACACAGCCCAAAATTCAGCTTTCTTACCCAAAAGCTCTAAGATTTTTTCATTCGTGTGACATTCATCGGAAAAGATACCACGGGTGTTCTTTTTTTAAATACCCTGTCAAATTCGCACGTACCTTCCCATAACAAGTAATCATGGAATGACATTGTTAATATTCCATTAAGTATTGCTTAGCTGAATATGTGCTGCCTTAAATTTCTTTGCATATGATTTTAGGTGCTTTGGGAAAATATTATGCTGGGACCCACCTTGGAATGGCTGAGCAATCTTTAATCTACATACAAAAATCATTAGCAAACAAAATCAACACTAAAATTGAAGTTGAAGTTTTGAGTGATAGGGCTTCAACATCAACTTGGACTTCAAGTTTACAAAGGTCAACTCGATAAAACTAGTTCGCTTATCACATGGTAGACCAACAAGACTTTGAACCTAAATTTGAAGTAAATTACTACTTCAAGTTCAACTTCAATGGGAAGACTTAGGACCAAAAATCTATTAGGGTGTGACCAATGTTACAAGCTCTAACAATCAGTTCCTATTGGGGAATGAGACTGAGAGGATCATGAATGAACCCAGTGACTAAGGACTACAGACAAACTCAAAGACGATGACACAACACACAAAACAAAACAAGGAAGGAAAGGAAAGCCAAAAGGGGATACTATTTACAATGAGATGAGGAAAAGGCTCAAAAATGGTACAGCTTGAGATCTTGTCCATTGAAGGACAGGGGAAGTTCATCTCCATTAAGATACTGTAGCTTGAAGGCATTGGAACCTAATTCTTCAGATATTACAAATGGACCCTTCCATAAACTTTCAAATTTAGAATGAGCTCCCTTGGGTTCCATCCTCTTATCCCGTAACAGTACTTGATCTCCTTTCATAAATTTCTGAGGCCTTGCCTTTTGATCGAAGATCTTTTTAACTCTTGCTTGATGGTGGGTGATGTGTTAACCTAACTCCCTTCTTTCTTCCTCAATTCTTTGAAGATACAATATCCTCTTTTCGATGGAAGATTGAAACACTTCATCTTCAATTACCTTTTGCAAATTCAATGTCGCCAACTCTAAGGGTAATGAAAACTATGCCTCAACTCCATATACCAACTCAAAAGGTGTCATAGCTATGGCTCTCTTGGGAGAAGTTCTGTTGGCCCACACAGCTTCATACAACCTCTTGTGCCAATCCCTTCCTTTTTCATCCACCAATTTTTTCATAATATTAACCAAGTTTTTATTTGTGGATTCCACCTGCCCATTGCCTTGAGGGAAGTAGTTTGAAGAGTGAGACAAGTGTACACCATGATCATAGCAATACAATTGAATCTCCTTGGATGAAAAATTCTATGCATTAGCTATCACTATTTTACTTGGAGTACCAAAACAAGTCAAAATATTTTCTGTCAAGAATTTGCACACTTCTTGCGAGGTTGTCACTTTAATAGGAAATACTTCTTCCCATTTAGTAAAATAATCAGTAGCAGTGAGTATGTGTGTATGTCCCACACTTGAAGCTAGATTAATGGGTCCTATAAAATCCAACCCCCACTGTTGAAATGGTTCTTCTATGATTATTGGTTTCAAAGGCAAGGTAGCTAACTGTGGTTTCCTAGTAAAAAATTTACACTTTTCACAATTTCTAACCCAATGGTAAGCAACCTTAGACATACTTGGCCAATAGTAACCACTTCTTAGGATTTTAAATGCTATCACTGTTGACGAAAAGTGACCCCCGCAAGCTCCATCATGGAAGGTTCTCAATAATTTATCCTGCTGATTGGTATCAATGCATCTCAAAAACATACCATCTAGGCCTCTTTTGTACAAGATATCATCAATTATGACAAACTTAGCTACTCTAAGTTGGAGCGTCTGCCAGTTGTTTCCTTTCAAGTGATCAGAACATCTTCCATAAGTTAGAAAACAAGCGATATCTAAATACCATTCATCTTGGAGACCTACAAACAGGCAAGAGGGATTTGACTCTTCTTTTTCACCTTCTGCAATAAGCTTACATAGGCCTTGCCCTCGAATCAATTTAGTCAGTTGGATGTCTAAGTCAAATTCTTGAACTTTTGCCACCCACGTTGCTTGATTGTTGACTACCACATCTTGTTGCGTGAGAATACTCTTGATAGCCATGGATGGTACATACACTCTAGAATGGGAGTGCACAATATAGTACCTAAAGTATTTTACTGCTTTTACAACAGCAAAAGCTTGTTTTTCAGATAGAGAATAGTTGAGCTCATGTTTTTTTAGAGGTACACTCATAAAAGAGATAGGCATCTCTTCTCCTTGGTCATTCTTTTGAAGTAGTATGCCTGACATGGTATGCTCAGATGCATAGCAATACATTATGAAGTCTTTTTTGAAATCATGATGGAATAAAGATGGAGCTTTAGCAATAGCTTCTTTTACCTCTTTGAATGCTTTTGACACTAGTTCATCCCATTTGAAATTTTTCTTCTCACTGAGTAACTTAGCCATAGGTTTGACAACTTTCGCAAAATGTGGCACAAATTTTCTCAAAAAATTGATCTGTCCGAAGAAGGATTTTACACCATTTCTATTGACAGGGAGGCATAATTGTTGAATGGCTTTCACTCTCTTTGGGTTGATTTTGATTCCTTCTTTTGAGACCATGTGTCCTAGTAACTTCCCTTTAGTCACAACAAAAATTGATTTCTTGGGGTTTAATGAGATTCCATGATCTCTGCATTTTTGGAACACTTTCCTCAAGTCTTTCACGTGTTTCTTTCGTCTCCTAGAAAATAGTGTCATATCATCAAGATATACTATGATACATGTATCCAATAAATTACCAAAGGTTGAACTCATAGCTCATTAGAAAGTGGCACCAACATTTATTAAGCCGAAAGACATTCTTTTGTAAGCAAAGGTTCCCAATGGTGTTGTAAACACTATTTTGTGTTGATCTTCTTCAGAAACTTCTATCTGGTTATAACCTAAGAAGCCATCTAGGAAAGACATCATTTCTGAGCCAGCAACTATTTGAAGAATTTGATCCATTATTGGTAAAGTGAAGTTATCTTTCAAACTGGCTTGATTAAGATTTCTGAAATCAACACAAATCCTTATTTCTCCATTTTTCTTTCTGACTGACACTATGTTTGCTACCCATGTGGAATGGTGGATTGGAAAAATAATTTGAGCTTTAAGCATCTTATCTATTTACCTGAATATTGCATCAAAAACCTTTGGATTATACATTCTCAATTTTTGCCTAAAAGGAGAAGTCCCTAGTTTGAAAGTAATATGGTGTTTGTATTTACCATTTCTAAAAGTTTTCAAATCATCATAAGACCAAGCAAAGATGTCTATATATTTTGATAGGAGCTTTATGAATCTAGTTTTCTCACCTTCATCACAACAGGTTCCCAAATTAATGATTTTGGGGTTATGCTTATCACCTAGATTCACCTTTTCATAATCAACATTTGGATCTTCTCTAGGTGTTGAATCCTAAGCTAGGAAGTTATCTTTCCTATCAAAAAGTTTTTCAAGCTTGACTAAGCCTTTAGGTATAACATTCCCTTTTAATTGCAACATGTCACCTTCTTCAGGTGGATCAGGACAAAACTCTTTGCATTCCACATCTAAACCTTCAAAATAGTTCATAGAGAACTTCTCAACATCCTGCAAGAAAGCATTAATATGATCATCATCTTTAAATACTTGCCAAGAATTATTATTATTAGGGACACTTGGTCTGTGAATGATTTCCACTAAATACTTCTTGTTCATGAAATTAGGATGGGGGATCAACAAAGAGGTTGGTACTGCTAAAGAGTCTGCTCTATCATTTAGCTCTCGAGGAATTGCATCAATTCCAAAAACATTCAAATCTTCGATTTTGTCCCATACTAGATTTCTATAATGCTTGAGCCTTGGGTTTTTGATTGAAAATATGCCTTTAACTTGTTTCACTATCAACTCAGCATCTCCTCTCACCTTTAATAGCTTGATGTTCATTCTTTTTGCTTCCTCTATACCTAGAAGTAGGGCCTCACACTCAGCTATATTGTTAGTATTTTCAAAAGCAAGCTTATAAGAAAAAGGGAATTTCTGATCATCAGGGGATATGAGAACTATACTAGCTACAGATCCATTCGAACAACAACTTCCATCAAATTCGAGAGTCCATAGCAGATCTTTGCCTAATGGCTTCTCACCCATTTTCTCATCTTCAGACAAAATTAAATAGTTAGCAAAATCTGTCTCTTGATAAAGAATTTGAGATTTGTGGTCATCGAATGGGAAGACTGTATATTTGGATTTTGCTTCGGGTAATAGGGTTACTTTATCTTTCCCAATAGGTACCATAGCTTGAGACCAATGCGTCTTAACTTCCCCTCCTAGGTCTCAACAGAAAGTTCGACTAAGAAGCATGCCATTACTTGTGGGGATATCCGCAACTAGAATGGTGAGTTTAATCCTTTTCTCTAGGTAAGCAGCTAATGCCACTTGGGCATCTTTAATTTGACCCACCAATGGTACCTGTTTGGAATCCATGGAATAACCTTTGCCAAATGTTTTTGTTAAAGGAAGATCTAGAGCTTTTGCTACTGCCGCTGGCATTATATTATCAGAAGCGCTTGAATCTATCATGCAATTACTTAACTTAAAGCCATGTAGGAAGAGAGAAACATAAAATGAATCAGGCTTGTGATTATAAGAGGGTTTAGGACTGATTGGGTCTGGTTGGACTATCTCTTCCTGACTATGAGATTCCAATAGAAGGTACCCTATGTATAGGTGAGAGCTATTTTCTCTTGATCTTTAGGAGCTATCCATCCAGTAGGGAATACATTTTATAGACCGAAGTCATGTCCACTATCACATCTATATTTTACAACCAAAAAAATCCTTTAGGCATGCCTTGTTTAAATTCCTAAAATTAGTACAAACACGAAGGGACTTGTCATGTTTGGAAACAAGTATTACTATATTGGATATTCATTCTGCATAGTCAATAGCTATGATACACTTCACACTTGCAACTTCTCTAGTTCAAATTTGACTAACAAGGAAACATGAGCATGCATCCTTCTTAGCTTTTGTTTAACAGTTTTAATGCTTGGAGCTATAGAGAGGGGATATATAATAAGCTCTATATCTAAGCCATGCATATTAGCATAGGTCCATGCGAAGTTAATATTTTTCTCTTTAAAGAACTATGTGAATTGTTCTTTTTCCTTAGTTGATAAAGATTGGGCTACATGTATGATCTTGGGAGATTCTTTAGTACCAAATTTGATTGGCTGTATCAATTCTATCAAAAGTGATGATCTATCCTAAAAGTAGCTTGGAAGACTACCCATTACCTCATCCTCAAGCACCTCAAAGAGATTTTCATCTTTAGATATGTCTTTATTTTTACTCTTTTTAAGTTCCAACATTGCAACAATGTGGTATTTGTCATCTAAACTCTCATTTTCCATTTTTCTCTTCAATTTGTGACTAAGGTATTGGATGTCTATTTTGGTAATAATGACTACTAGTTCACTGGTGGAAGATATCATAGGTTCAATGAAATTTAGGTTTGTAATCTTGAAATTATTTTGGAATGAGGGTAGCATAGGTTTTTTATTTTGAATAGACTAGTTTATGAGATGAGGGTGCATGAGCGAAAGTGAGCTAGAAGATTTAAGGTTTTTTATGCAAGGGGGATAATCTCTGGTGATGAGAGAGATTAAGACTATAAGGAATGCTCCAAAGGAATCCAAGTCAAGATATGTCTGAGAGGAATCAACATGGTCCACTAAGGTATGTTGTGAATCCAACTCATCCAACCCTACACAAGACTCATCAACTATTTTCAATTAGGTAGCATAGGCCTGTATCACATCCACACCTAATTCACAAGAGGCATCAGAAAGGGACTCCTACTCATACTTTTGAGAGTCAACACTTTGATCTTTTGCCACAAGTTGAGAAATGTTTCTCCTAATTCTCTTTGTATTAAGATTTTCAAAATCTAACTCATCAAATTTGGGTTGTCTAGATGTGGAAGGTTCAACAGTGTTATCGTAAAACAACATATCTTCTCCTCAAAACAAGGAGCTAGAAGGGGCAAAGTCCTCTTTACATGTCAAAGAAATAGTATTAGGTTAGATATCATCTTTAGATTCACTAGCTGTAGGGACCTCTCTATCAAACCATGGAAAATTATCTTCAAGACCATACCTTAGACCTGTAATTTCTTTGAATTTTTATCCCTTTGTGTGACTTAGGGGTTCTACAAGAGCATTCTTATTGTCATTCAAAGGTCCTTGACCATGATAAAACTTTTTTTTCCAGAAATTGGTAGCCTTTCCCACATATTTTAGGATAAATAGGGGTAGTTAAGATGAATTTATTATTATTCTCTTCCTCTCTATAGATCCAATCTCTAACATCTTGATATTTCTTTTCATATTTTAAAGGAATGGAGGATTGAACAAAGGTGAAATTGTAATGTAGTCCAATGTATACTCCCCCATACTAATACTCATCATTTTTAGATACTTTTCACATTCTGCTAATGATGGTCTAATATCACTAGAAGGTTGGTTATGTACCACTAATGACTTTGCAATAGTAAGCATATTGATGGACATAGAATTATCTCTTGGGATCTCTATTTCTACACCATTAAATGGAAATTTGATACATTGATGGTACAACTTGCATTTCATGGATCTATAGTCTACCCAAAAATAATAATAAACAAGTGGGATGTCTAACACTTGGAAGACCATGTCTTTTTCCATAGGACCCACACAAATAGGAAGGCATAATTAAGCATTTGGAAGACCATTCAACCTCATCATAGGCTTTGATAGTTATCTTGTGTCTAGGGTCAATTTATAATTTCTAACATTCCCAATTGTTTAACTATAGTAAAGGAAACAATATTTAACCTATAACCATTGTCTATTAGTACTCATCAAACTTAGGTGGAGTAGATTTCTACTTCAATGTGGAGGGAAAGATGATGGGGATGACTAAGAGACTTATCATCTTCTTTAGGAAATGTAAGATAGTGAGGTGAGGTGAGGAAATATGGTTTACCATAGCTTGAAACTATTCAACTTTAATATATGTAGGAATGTTAGCTATATGTAGAGATTTCTCTAGGATCCCCTTGTGCAAAAGAGATAACTCTAGCAACTTAAAAATAGAAATTTGCATGGAAGTCCTTTATAATTTACTCACAAGGTCATAAATAGATATAGTAAGTGGAGCCAGCTACTTGGAAGATGAGGCATGCTTGGGATAATTAGCCACTTTGAGAACAATGTTATATTTCTCCCTAGTGACAACATTCAAGGTCACACCATGTGAAGAGGAGGAATCAACTACCCTAAGGGAGACCCTAGGTCTAGTGCCTTTGAAGTTTTCATGAGGGTTTCAAGTTCTCAAGACCACCTTAGGTTTCTCATTTCCAGTGTCATAATTGGGTTCCTCTTTAAATTTAGGGCCCATCATGTAGATGCTTTCACTTATGGGCTCAATCATGTTGATCACGTTATCTAGGTTAGCATATGCATAGCTAATATTGGTATGATTACCCTTTTTATTGGCTTTGGATGTCTCCCCCTTTTCATAGTCAGATAATGGTTATTTAAAACCCTTGTGGTCATAATTCTTAATTAAGCCATTCATTACAAATTTTTCTTCATCAATAAGATCTTGAATGACATCCTTGAAATTGTAGTAATTATTAGTATTATGACCCTTATTCCTATGGTAATTGCAATATTCATCATCTCTCCACCAATTAGGTTTTACGGGTGGGTCATAGGGCCAAGAATTATTAGGCAACATGATGATCTTATTAGAAAGAAAATTTTTAAAGACCACTTCATATGATTTGGCCATTGGTGTATAAGCGCATCTTGGTCTAGAGGGCCTCTTGTAAGGAAAGTCAGCTACAGAAACAACTTCCTACACTAATATCTTAAGACAAGTATGGTGCAAATCCTATTAAAATCTTTTACACTTTAAAATTCAATATCATGTAAACAACAATATTTCAGCCAATCAAGCATAAAGAAAATATATAGAGAAAGAAACACATAACACAAAGATTTTTCGGTGGGGAAAAGCCTTTCGGTAAAACAACCACACCCCTCCAGAACCTGCATAATGTATTATCTTCAACAGAAGGTTACAATACACTTGCAATGCAAGTTCAACAGTGACAACAAAAGACTCCATTAGCAACTCACAGTATCAACAATACACTTTCTCACATCGCTTCTCTTCGCAACCCTAAAAATGCTTATAACATGCACTTCACTTTAGGGCTACTCCCAAAGGTAACCGTATTAGGGATTTACCATTCTCCAAGAAAATGGTAACCCCAAAATATTTTTTTGGGGTGATACCCCAAACCCCACTATTGGGGTAGAGTGTACAGTACTCAAATTTATCAGTTGCCACATGTCTTCACTTGTCATTGAATCTTCCTGACATAGCTCTTACGTGTCATAGGAATTCGTCATAACCATTTTAGTGATGATCTCCTTATACACAATTCAAGATGCTAACACATCAACATTATTTGCAAGAAATACATTTTACAAAAAAAAAAAAAAGAATAGGAATTACCCAAGGTTGAGACACCTTATTCCTAACACCTCTTAGCCTTGTCAAAAGATTGTGTATTTTAGGTCTCTTGTTGTTTAGTAGCATATATGGCATCAAATAAATTAAAGGCTAATTCCTTAGTCTTAGGAGAGTCTAAAATTCCATTATTGACTGCATGTTTTTATTCCAAGGTTTACCCTTATCCTTACTATTTCCATTGCCATTTTAATCCTTGTTGAGAACAATGTCACCCTTTTTGACAACCACATCCTCAATGTGATAGGCACTTTCAACCATGTCATTGAATGAGGTAAATAATCACTTTCTCAGATCATAATATAACTTAGGTACAAGTGTGTTGATGAAGATGCCAATTTTCTCAATCTCAGGAATTCTCTAAGGATACCTAGAATGCAATGATCTCCAACATTGTAAATAGGTAGCAAATACCCCTTATTTTAGTTTTATATTGCACAAATCCAACATAGTAATAATATGTTGTATGTTGTGTGAGTATTTTTGGTTAAATTGTTGTGCAATTTTGTCAAACGTCTTAAAGGGAGGTAACAATTTGGTGAACCATTCCATGGCTTGTCCCCTTAAGCTTCTAGGAAATAATCTCATGATGTATGTGTCCTCATGCATAGAGTCCATACTAAGAGTATAAAAGTGATGTAGATGGTCATGTGGGTCACCATTTCCATCATATTTTTGATACTTAGGAACCTCTATATCTTGAGGAAATGACACCATGTAGAGAATTCTATCAAATGGGAGAGCGCATATAGATTCCAAAAAATATGTTTTGGATTGTTCTTTTACCATTTATAGTTGAGTAAGTTGACTTCTTAGATCTTTCATTTCTTTTCTTAGGATCTCAACCTCAGTTGGCTCTCTTTTCTATCATCCTTTGAACATCATAGTCATGAGGGAGTTTCCACCCCTGAGAAGTTGTGTATTGAAAGTATTTGTCTCCATTTTTCTCAAAGGATTTTAGCTTAAGTTTTTGGATAAGTTCATCTTGTTGAAATATCATAAGGTCCTCACTAGTAACTTAATTATGTACGTTATTCTAATGGTGTGATTATGAGGATCTAGGTGGCGAGGGACATCTTGTAGCATGTTTCCTTGGAGATTTGGGTGGTGTATTATTCCCATTGTAGCCATAGAATAGGTTTCTATAGTTTTCATGAGCGTGTCAATTTTCAAAATCATAAGTGTGAGTACTAGTTTCATCATGTGGGTGAGACATCTCTCTAACAAATATGTGCTTAGCTTCTTTTAGTCTTTCTCTATCCAATTTGGCTTATTCTTCTCAATGTGCAAAAAGTTCTTAAAGATGATGGTTTATCTCTTTGGGATTCATGGTGAGGGAAACACTCTTTGTATACCTAGGCATATCAAAGTGGTATCAAAGAAATTGTCAAAGTAGTAAAGTGGATTATGCTAAGTAGTAATGTTAACCTCTTCCAACCTATCAAGGTTATGATCTTCTCCATAGGCTTTCTTATGAGGATGTCTAATTGGAGTGGATAATTGGGAAAAAGTAAATGAGGGATGACTTCCTTGACTAACTTGGAGTCTAGTCACAACTGACATGTAAGGTTAAGTCTTTAGCATAGCGAGATAAAATTGAGCCTTTTGGGGTTAAAACTTGTATATTCAAAGTGATAAATTTTCAAAAGATAGAATAAAGTGAATAACTTGTCAACAATGCTCAATAATTTACAACAATAATGATTCCATCCAATAATTGAGAAATAATCTTGATAGAAAGTAGCCAAAAGAATGAGGTAGCCACATTTTTTGACAAGTGAGAAAAAGAGACATTAAGTTTGTATCTTTAGATAATACCAAACATGGAGATTCTATACTAGACTATGATAAGACTAGGTAAAAACACCACTAATCTAGGTAAAATGAAATCTAAACTCAATTATGCAGGCAATAGAAACCATGTGATAATTCACACCACACTAGATAGTATTAGTTCAACAAATTATATCGTACAATAGTTTGTACAGTAAACGTATGATACTTTCTTGATAGACAATACTTCCTAGCAAATCCTACATTAGAGTATAGAATACAAGGGTGATAAAATTTGTTAAGCAGTGTGATACTTTTGAAAAATTAGAAGTATCATATGATGTTTCTTAGAATTGGTGTGCGATAAAGGGTCACTAAAATTTGTAGCATGTGACTTGTTGCCTAGAATGACTATATTTTAACTTAGTTCTCAAGTGTTTTAGGCTAGAATATAGTTGTGAAAAAATAATCCAATTTTTAATAATAGACACAAAGGTTTGAGAATAATTGGAGATGTAATCATGTTTTCAAATAGTTGAAAAAGGGACAAAGAAACTATTGAAAATAGATTGATATAAGTATGATAAATGTGTTTCAATCATTTTTTTGTCATTGATGTCAAACCTACTACTTGTAGGTAAGACAATTACTTATATAATTTAAATACTATAATTTATTTGATTGATGAAGAGGATTTGATCAAATGAGGTAATAATAGAATCTAGAGGAAAGGTTGAGTTATGATATGAAAACGAGTACAAAAATCAGTTAAGACAGTGATATTATAGTGCATTGATAATCTACTTAAGGTTGCAAAAGGTGCCGAGAAAAGTTAGTGCAAGTTGAGTAGAAAATTAGTTGGAGCCGAGAAAAGTCAATCTCAGTGTAAGCTAGTAAAGTTTAGTTAATGCCAAGCACCAGTAAAATTTAGTTTGTGCCAAGTGTTTTGATAGTGGATACTAAGCAACATAGCATGTGCCGAGCATCAGAAGATAGTTAATGCTAAGTGTTAGGATTATGAAAAAGATCAAGAATTCAATGAATTTAAGTTGACACATTTTTTTTCTTGGATTGTGTGAGCCATGTGGAAGATAAGATTGATGAGTTGGTGTCATAGAATTCAAGATAAACTATTTCAGGTGAATTCAAAGAGGATTGAAGTAGAATTTTCTAGATGGGAATGAAATGAAACAAGGGGTAGATTCATTGAATCCTACCTAATTTAACCTAACCCTAAAATGGATGATAGAGGATGGATGAAAAAGGATATTAATTCTCTATTTATAGAGATTGCTGGTCAAAAGAAAGAGTTGATGTGTGAGAACCTAAGGAAGATAAGAAGTCTAGGGTATTTGCTTCATTTAGTGACCTAAGAGAAGAGAACGCATTGGAAAGAAAAGCAAGAAGTCTTAAGTGTATGAATTCTTGAAGGGTGAATAAGCTACCAGAGATGAAGTGTATGAAATCCAAGAAGAATGGATGATTGAAATAAATATTTGTAATTTGTACGTATGTTTTAAGTTGTTATTAGATCAAGCCTTACTATTACTCTCTAATCATTATATTAGTCTAGGGTAAATCTTTTGGATTAAGGTTGACCTAACAGTCATTTGTAAATCCTTTAACCGGGTAAAATTCCAAGTGAATGATCTAAAGTCCTCTAACAAGGCTCACTCCTAACAATGTGATTGAAATCCTTTAACTGGGTCACATTTAACAGTGTGCATTATAAACTTTAACAGAGTTGACCTTTTAGAGGGCATCACTTCAGAAGAGTGAGAATGAGTAGCATGTCACTGGTGGTTTTTTTCAAATGGAGTTTCCACATTAAATCATTGTGTCAAATGTGTTATTTAATCTATTTCATGTGTAAATTTATAGAAATTGATTTGACAACAACCTATAAGTTTGAGTGATTGCATAATCTAATGGATGCATGCATGATGAAAATGTTTTATGGATATGGGTTCACTAAGATGTGAATTTTTTAATTTATATATCTAGTGTTGGGATTAAAGATAGAGTAACAGAGAGGGCGGTGAATCAGTTACTCACAAAAATTAATCGACAAATCCCTTAGATGTCTTAAAGATCTAGTTACTACTTATACTCGGTAAACAAATGCTATAACTCGATAAATTAAACTATTACTTTCTTTTCAAGCATTCATGCATGTAACTAAAAATAAAGTGAACACAAGAGACACCAAATTTAACGTGGAAACCCAATATGGGAAAAACCATCAAGTAACTAGTCACCAATTTTTCACTCTTTTGAAGTGAGCCTTGTTAGGAGTCAACCCTGTTAAAGGTTACAATACACACTGTTTGGTGTGACCATTTTAGAGGATTTAATCACCCTATTAGGAGTGGCCTTGCTGGAGGATTTACAAAGTGGCTGTTAAACCAACTCTATTAAGAGATTTGAAATCACTGCTACAATGGTTAGAAAGCAACAATGAATTGACCTGAACAAAATGCAACTGAATTTGCTAGCTAGAGGTCTCTGTTCAACATCATTAGATCCTCCTTGATCAAATATGACTCTGCTACTCCTCAATGATATCTAATCATCCTTCAAATTTGCTTCCATAATAATCAGTCTTCATATCTCATTAATTCCACTTTTTGCATCTTCCACACACTTAGAATTTGCAACTTGACCTCTTACTTATACCATTTAGATTGTCAGATCAGCTTATTCACATGTTACATTTACCAATAAACCATACATTAGTTAGCTATAGATATAACTCTAAACAAATAAATGCTATTTCATAAAACAATGAAATCCTTTATTGGTCAACCCTGCTTCCAAATTTTTATTGAGTTAACCTTCTTGACTCGCTTAACATTGCAATATCCTTAAAATCCTTTGGTTACTGAGTTTACTTGGTAAGAATTGAATCCCATAGTAAGAACTACTTCTTCCAAATTACCTTTGATGATCGAGTGAGCTTGGTAAGAATTACTTCTCCCAAATTACCGTTGATGACCGAGTGAACTCGATAAGAACTATTTCTGTCACATTTTCTTCGATTATCGAGTGAGTTGTGTAAGAACTAAATTTCTTTGATTACCTTGAAAGCTCGGTAATCAACTATCTACTTGATAGACACTACAAACTATCTTTACTAACCTTTTGGGCTTGATAGACACCGTTTATTGCCTTTCTGACCTTCTGAGCTTGGTAGACACTGTCCTTTGCCTTGCAAACCTTCTGAGCTCGGTAGACACTATTTGATGACTGATATGACATTTGTGTGACATCAAAGACAACACACAATTGAACAATTGTATCCAAAAATCTCCCTCTTTGGCATTGATGGCAACACAACATGTCACCGTAGGATGAAATTTGAAAATAAGTCTTTTACTGACAGAATAAAAAACTCCCTCTTTCATAATAATCTCTCCCTCTTACACAAAATTTTATTATTTGCAAATTTCAAAAAGATATGACAGTATATTCTCCCTCTTTGACAACACATTCCAAAGACAACTCAAAACAACTAAATAGTATTGTACCTGATGTACTGATTCATGTGCAATATCTTCATTGGCTTGTTGCATCAACTAATAGATTTCCAAATCTGTTCCTATTGATGCATCACTAAAATTGTATTTTAGTGAGCTTCAAATAAGGGAATGACCCCTAACTTACCTCTTAGATACAAGAATGCATCCTTAGGTAAAGGCTTTGCAAATATGTCAACAATTTGTTCCTTTGTATGCACATATTCCAATCGTTTTTCCTTTTCTTGCACTAATTCTCTAACAAAGTGATATTTTATGGCAATATTCTTGGTTTTTGAACGCATCACTGGATTCTTGGAGATGTTAATTGCACTTGTATTATCACAAAACATAATAACTAGTTCTTTGATTTCTTTCTTCATACCTTCTAATAATTGTTTAAACCACACAATGTTTGAGAAATTTACTGTTGTTGCAACATATTCAACCTTTGTTGTGGATTGAGATGTACAATTCTACTTTTTGCTTTTCCAAGAAACCAACCTTTTTCCAAGAAAGAAAGCTCCTCCGCTTGTACTCTTTCTATCATCAATATTTCCTGCCCAATCTGCATTAGTGAACACCTTTAAATCTAGTTTTCCTCCAAGTTTATACCATAATCCATTATCTTCAATTCCTTTTAAGTATCTCATGATCCTTTTGATTTCCATCATGTGATTTTCTTTTGGTTTTGCTGAGAATCTTGCTACAATCCCTACTGCAAGGGCAATGTCTGGTCTTGTGTGCACTACATATTGAAACTTTCCAATCATAGATCTATACAATGTCTGATCCACTTCCTTTGATTCATCATCCTTGGTAAGTTTTAATCTAGTACACATAGGAGTCCCAACTGGTTTGCAATCTTCCATACCAAAAATTTTTAGTATCTTCTTGATCTATTTAGATTGAGTGATGTAGATGCCATTTTATTCTATTGAATTTGAAGACCAACAAAAAATTTGATTTCACCAAACATTGATATTTCAAATTCTTTGTTCATTTGTTTTGAAAATTCTTTGCAAAGATCATCATTTCTTGTGAACAAAGTATCATCTACAAATATTTCTGCTAAAACAATCTTATTATCTGGTCCTTCCTTTATGTACAAACTTTTGTTGTCATTACTTCTTTGAAAACCAATATGAATAAGATAGTTATGCAATCTTTCATACCATGCTCTAGGGGCTTTTTTCATACCATATATTGCTTTATACAATTTGCAAACCATGTCCTTCTTGTTTGGATCAACAAAACCTTCAGGCTGCTCAATGTAAACCTCTTCATCCAATATGCCATTGAGAAATGCTGACTTGACATCCATTTGATAAACTTTGTATCCTTTGAATGTAGCATATGCAAGTAAGGTTTTGACACCTTCCAATCTTGCAATAGGAGAAAAAGTTTCTCCATAGTCTACACCTTCTTCTTGTGAATATCCTTTGCATACCAGTCTAGCTTTGTTCCTTGATACCTTACCATCTTCATTTAGTTTGTTTTTGAATACCCACTTTGTTTCAATCACATTCTTGTCTTTGGGTCTAGGTACAAGAGTCCATGTTTTGTTGTTCTCTATATGTTCTATCTCTTCATTCATAGCTTTAATCCAACTCTCATTGTCTAGTGCATCTTTGACATTTCTAGGTTCAAAGTCAACAAGTAAACAAGTGCCTTTCAACTTACTTCTTGTCATTGTTCCTTCTGATTTATCACCAATGATTTGATCTGGTGCATGATGCTTTTTGACATACTTGGCTAACATAGGCTCATTTCCTTTTGAATGACTTGCATTGTTATCCTTCTGTGTCTCAACTTTTGGTTCTGATTTTGGTTGCTCAGGCTCGATAAATGCTAACTCGGTAGCTTCTGTTTGCAACTCAGGTTCTTGTAGCTCAGTAGATGCTGAATCAGTTTGAACTTCTTGTGACTTGGTTAATGAAGACTCTAGAGTTGAGGATTCTTGATTAATAAGTATACTTGGCATTGTATCAAGTTCAATGTAAACAAATCTTCTGTAGTCTTTAGGTTCCTTTTTTCTTTCTTCTTCTATTCTTTCTACAAACTCATCAACTTTCACATGTGCACTTTCTATGACTTTGTGAGTAGATAAGTTCAAACATCTATATGCTTTGCTTTTTCAAGAGTATCCCAAAATTATTCCTTCATCACTTTTTACATCAAATTTACCTTTTCTAGATTCTTTCAAAATGTAACATTTACTTCCAAATACTTTTAGATAACTTACATTGGGTTTGTAGCCATACCACAACTCATAGGGAGTTTTGAATGAGTCCTTTTTAAGCTATACTTAGTTTAAGGTATGAACTGCAGTGTTGATAGCTTCCTTCCAATATTTGATAGCAATGCCTTTCTCAATCATTAAGGTTCTTGTAAAATCCATTATAGATCTATTCCTTCTTTCTGCTATTCCATTTTGTTCAGGAGTTCTAGGTGCTGAAACCTATCTTTTGATTCTCCTTTCAATACAAAAGTTATTGAACTCATGTGAAATGAATTCAACACCTCTGTCAGACCTTAAGCATTTTAGTCTTTTGCCTGTTTCCTTTTCTACTCTAGCCAAATACCATTTGAATTTTTCAAATGCTTCTGATTTCTCTCTTAGGTACATGACAATCATCATTCTTGAATAATCATCAAAAAATAGAACAAAGAATTTTTCACCAGTATAAATTTCAATGCCAATAGGTCCACACAAATCAGTATGCACACTTTCTAGAACTTCTTCAGTTTGATAGTTCTTTCTTTTAAAACTAGTCTTTCCCATTTTACCAACTTGACAATTCTTGCATAGACCAACCTCAGGTTTCTTAATGTTAGGAATACCTTTTACTTTCCTTAATTTACCGATCTTTATTAAGTTTTCAAAGTTTACATGACACGACCTTCTATGCCATAACCAACTTTCTTCAATTTGAGCAATGAAACATGAACATTCACTAAGTTCAAGATAGAATAAGTTACCTTTTGTTTGAGTGCCTGATCCAATCAGCTTTCCTTTGCCATCCAACAATCTTGCTTTTCCATGCATAAATTCTACTTTGAATCCATTATTGAGTAGCTATGCCACACTCAAAAAATTATGCTTTAGTCCTTCTACCCAATATGCATTATTACATACAAGTTCCTTGGTTAGTGAGATTCTTCCTTTTCCTCTTATACAACAAGGTTCATTGTTACCAAATCTTACACTGCCACCATCATAGTCTTCAAAATATTCAAACTTAGTTTTATCACCAGTCATGTGATGAGAAAAACCACTATCTATGATCCATGTATCATTTCTTCTCATATGAGAAATGAGTGCCATTTCCTCATCATTATCAGACTCATCTTTTACAGGAATGTAGACAATTTCATCTTCTTCTTCATCATCAGAATCATTAGTATATTTTTTCATAAAACATGTTTTCTTACTTTTATCCTTGAATGATTTGAAGTCTTTCTTTCCATTGTACTTGTGACCTTTCTTCTCATCTTTGTTCTATTTATTTGGGCACCTAGCAGCAATATGTCCAATTTCTTCACATGAAAAATAGATTAGAGGAACCCTACCTTTGTATTTCCCTTTGCCTCTTGAATATTTTCTTGCTAGTAGAGCTTCAACCACTTCAAGATCATTGACTAAACTTTTTTCTGATTCTTCATCACTATTTGATTGTGGATCCTTCATCTTTTTCCCTTTTTCTTTGAGTGAAATCTTGGCTTCAAATGCTGATTCAATGTTCTTGATAGCTAGAACATAATTGTCATAGTTGTCTAGCTCAAATGCAGTCAATCTTCTAACTATGGCCTCTAAATTTATTTTATGATTTGCCTTACATCTCCTTTCTTAAATTGCAGAGACTTTGATTGCATAAATGAGAAGTAGAGTTCTAAGAACTTTACTTATAACTGTCTCCTCACTGATATCTCCTCCAGATGCTTTGATTGCACTAACACATGCTTTAACTCTTTCAACATACTTTGCAATGTTTTCATCCTCTCTCATCCTCATTTGATCAAATTGTCCTCTCAAACTTTCTGCTTTGGTTCTTCTCACATTATTACCTCCTCCATAGATTTCTTTCAGCTTGTTCCACATTTCAAAAGCAATTTTACAATCTTTGATGTCATCAAATTCTTCATAACTCAGAGCAGATGCTATATCTATCATCATGTTATTGTGAGCCTTCTTTTTGGCCATATCATTGATAGATAATGTACCAAAAGGTTCTTCATATTTTTCATCAAGGTACTTCAACCTTGTATCACCAATAGAAGCTAGATGAAACCTCATCAATCCTTGCCATGCTGAGAAGTTGTCCCTATTAAGTCTTGAAATTTCTCTTTTGTAAGACATCTTGATCTTTAGCTTAGATCCTTGAAATCTTTTCTTGTAAGCACCAAAAGCTCTGATACCAATTGTTGGGATTAAAGATAGAGTAACTGAGAGGGGGGTGAATCAGTTACTCACAAAAATTAATCCACAAATCCCTTAGATGTCTTAAAGATCTAGTTACTGCTTATACTCAGTAAACAAATGCTATAACTTGGTAAATTAAACTTTTACTTTCTTTTCAAGCATTCATGCATGTAACTAAAAATAAAGTGAACACAAGAGACACCAGATTTAACGTGGAAACCCAATATGAGAAAAACCACCAAGTAACTAGTCACCAATTTTTCACTCTTCTGAAGTGAGACCTATTAGGAGCTAACCCTGTTATAGGTTACAATACACACTGTTAGGTGTGACCATGTTAGAGGATTTAATCACCCTGTTAGGAGTGGCCTTGCTAGAGGTCTTTAGAACAATTCAACTGAACTGTCACCTTGTTAGAGGATTTACAAAATAGTTGTTAAACCAACTCTATTAAGAGATTTTAAATCACTACTACAATGGTTAAAAAGAAACAATGAATTGTCCTGAACAAAATGCAATTAAATTTGCTAGCTACAGGTCTTTGTTCATCATCATTAGATCCTCCTTGATAAAATATGACTCTGCTACTCCTCAATGATATCTAATCATCCTTCAAATTTGCTTCCATAATAATCAGTCTTCATATCTCATTAATTCCACTTTTTGCATCTTCCATACACTTAGAATTCACAACTTGACCTCTTACTTATACCATTTAGATTGTCAGGTCATCTTATTCACATGTTACATTTACCAATAAACCATACATTAGTTAGCTATAGATATAACTCTAAACAAATAAATGTTATTTCATAAAATAGTGAAATCCTTTACTGGCCGACCCTACTCAGTAAATACTACTTCCAAAAATTTCCTGAGTTAACCTTCTTGACTCGGTTAACATTGCAATATCCTTAAAATCTTTTGGCTGCCAAGTTTACTTGGTAAGAACTAAATCCTACGGTAAGAACTTCTTCTTCCAGATTACCTTTGATGACCGAGTGAGCTCGGTAAGAACTACTTCTCCAAAATTACCTTTGACGACTGAGTGAACTCGGTAAGAACTATTTCTATCACATTTTCTTTGATTACTGAGTGAGCTCGGTAAGAGCTAAATTTCTTTGATTACCTTGAAAGCTTGGTAATCAACTATCTACTTGGTAGACACTACAAACTATCTTTACTAACCTTTTGGGCTCGGTAGACACTGTTTATTGCCTTGTTGACCTTCTAAGCTCGGTAGATAGTGTCCTTTGCCTTGCTGACCTTCTGAGCTCAGTAGACACTATTTGATGACTGATATGACATTTGTGTGACATCAAAGACAACATATAATTGAACAATTGTATCCAACATCTAGACCTTAGATAACTGATTCACCTACCCTCTCAGTTATTCTAAAGAATTCCAATAATTGGTATTAGAGCTATCTACTTAAGAGGACTAGTTTGAATGTACTAGAAGCATAGAGATCAAGATTGTTAGAAATAATAAAATTGAAATGAACTAAAATTAAAGAATTATAAATTAATCCAAGAGAGTTTGTGATGAACATAATTACTATCATTTATAAGAGCTTTCCAAGATCAATGCAAAAGAGGAGACAAGGATTTTGAAAGGGGAAAGCAAAGAAAACCCCTTGTAAATTATATGAATGAGGAAAATGCCTAAGAATGAAGAAAGAGAGAGAAGGAGATAATATGGAGCCATAGAGCTCATTACATGAACTACATCGTGATTGTGTATTGTAGACTAAGAGAGAAGTATCTCTTATAAAGAGATGAGAAGAGGAGTTATTTGTAACTCCCATGTGAATGATTACCACATTCATAAGTGTGTGCATAAAAAGTGTCATAATCCTCTTAAGGAGGAATCAACTATTTTCCTTAATAAAGGAATTACTAAAAAAGATTTTTCCTCACATGTGGACTAGAGGACAAATGACATAAATGATACCTTGGTTTATCCCATTTAATAAATACAACCAAGGAAATATTACCAATTCTAACACCCCCCTTTAATCTTTACTTGGGGAAATTACATCAAAGGGTATTAAACCCAAATTTTTACAATGAAATTCTAAATAGTAGCAACTTGATCTTTGATAATGTCTTCAATTATGCAAAAGGTCTCTTATAAGTGTAGGTAGATCTTCGTAGAGCCAAGAGAGAAGTGGATAGGTCATTAAGGCACACCAAATAATATTGTCTTATACGTGCCTGGATGGATTACCTAAAAAATATAGACACAAGAAACAAGACAACTATCCACAAGGAGTATTTCATCTTATATTCAAATTAGAAATTCTTTTGAATAAGGATAAAAAAACTCTCTCATAGAAAAATAGAGAGGAAAATACAACGTGTTACCACAAAGCAATGGAGTTAACCTGATATCAAGATAAATTATATGCTGAAAATATTATCATAAAAAAAAACTTGATCAATGTTCTCATGAAAAGTATATTATACTAATGCACTAATGACCACAGACAAGGCCAACTAATGATACTTGCATCAATATTGCATCAATCACGTGGATATAGATAGTCCACTTAATGAATCATCCCACTACAAGTTAATGGGGGTGTCCCTCCACAATGTGCATGATTCATGATCTAAGCAATGAAGTATCTAGGTCATTATCACATTAATATATGAAAATAAAATATAAGGAGAGAAATGCAGATCAAATTAGTATTATCAAGATTTGTTAGGATACTAAAAGGAATGGATTATGAGGATTTAATAACATATTACCTTCAAATTGGATCAAATCATTTGAATTTGGAGGGAAAACTCCAATAATAATATCCTCTTCATTGAGGAAAAAAATGGAACAACATGGAGGGAAACTCCATAAATATCAACCTTTCAAAGTAGAGCATATAGAATCAAATGGAGAGAAATTCCATATAAATATCAATCTTTCAAAGTGGAACCAATAGAACCAAATGGAGGGAAACTCCATAAAGATATTATCCTTTCAAAGTGGAACAGATAGAACCAAATGGAGGGAAACTCCATATAAAATACCATCCTTTCAAAGTAGAACAAATAGAACCAAATGGAGGGAAACTCCATATAAAATGAGTGCACACCAATATAGGATGGAGGGATACTCCATGGGTCAGATAAGGAAACTATGGATTAGTTATATTTAGGGGACCTACATAGTTAACCCTGAAAAATTGGCTCCCTATGCAACTTATAAAAAAAACTTGAATAAGCTCATATAAATCAATGGTATAAAACCATAAAGTGCCAACATGGGCATAGAATGATGCTATCAAAGCATAAAATTGCAACTATGTGTAAATCAATAGATCACAATAAAGTTGAAGGAAAATGTTTAAGATAATTCATAATCCAAAATTTTTGAGGTAAATGTAGTGATATTTGGAAGAGTAATGATCACTATAAAGAATATGGATATCAAGTAGGAAAACTCCATTGAGGGTGAACATGGGTACTATATTGAAGGTGTTGAATTATAAAACATATTTACATTTGTGAAACATATAGAAACATAGTTTGGTATACACGAATATACTCACAATTTACTAGTCACAATAGACACAATAGTTTGTATGTTTATCTGGGTGTATATGTGTGCACCCATATATACTCAAATAAATATACCCTTAAATATATATATATAAAATAAAATAACTAATAATGATGGAAAGAAAGATGATTTTGTGGCCATTAATCATAGAAGGTTCTTTAGATCAATTATTGTATATCAAGAAGGACTTGAGTCAAAAAGGTTTACCTTGAGGCTTGATAAAAGTGATATGATCCCAAGAAGGAGAACATGAAAACATATTTCAAGGAGATAGAAAAGGCATATGTTACAATATAATTAATTCTAAGAATTATGAGTGTTGCCACTATAATTTACACCCAAAAAATTAAGTTCTTCTAGGGAAAGTAGACTTGTGAAAGATTAAATTAAGCTTTGAGAATATGATAAGAAATTTTTTTATAATCATTATAGAGCTTTGAAGAACTTTAAATAACTAAGCTCAAACTAAAGAACTATAAATTTTATAGGACATTTTAATTTTAATACGGAACTAAATTATAGTAAAAGATGGATAACAAGATGATAAAAATAATTAAACTTGGTAATATCATTTGCAAAAGGTCATAAAACTTATCCATAAAGATATTCATATTTAAAAAAAATTATACTTAATCAAATTTAATATTTTTTAAATATAGACAAGTCAAAAGAAAAAAAAATTGTGAAGAGTAAAGAAAAGAACAACTTTTTTTTTAATTAAAAAAATTGAAATAGTAAAAAAATTTTATTATTATTATTTTTTAAAACATAGTAGGTATGAGAAGAGGTGAGAATACTTAAAAAAAAAACACTCTTTTTCTTTTAAAGAAAACGTTAAAAAACAAACAAACTAATGTTGAGTTATAAGAAGATTGAGTACTTGATATAAAACAAAACTTTTTTTAGATATTAAAATAGTAAATTTTAATAAATAAAATAAAATAAAATAAACATTCAAGATAACACAACGGTCCTCAGAAATAATCAAAGTAGTTGGGAGGAAATATAATGGTGAGACAATAAAATAAGAATGCTAGTTTGAAATAAAAGAGCAACCGAAAAGTGCAGCCATACACATGAGAATTTGAAAACAAAGTGCAACAATAATGATAAGAAAGTGGAGAAATAATGTTAAGAGAAGTCCATAAAAGGATTAATCACTATGATATGTGAAACAATGTGTCATTAAAATAGCGGGGGATGATAAAAAAATTTGAAAATTGTTTTAATAATGAACCAATTACCTTCATTAGATTCCAAATAATATAAAAGTACTTAATAGACAATGAGATAGAGAAAAAAAAATTATGTTCATTTTCCTTGTTAAGATAGACTATTATTACTAACAATCTTTTAATTAAAAACATCAAGAAAAAATTATTAAAAAAAAGTTAGATAATTTTTTTTTAACTCAGACTTAAAAGAGGTGGAAAATTACATTTATAAGAAAACAAAAAAGTTTAAAATGTCAGATTATTTTAAAATTATGAAGAGACAAGACTAATAAAAGCCAAAAATAATGAGGAGATAAAAAGCTTGATAAAAGAATGTATTTACGGGCAACCCAAAAAAAACAAGTGCCAGTTACAAATTTTTAAAAAGAATAATGATTAAAATATTTTGCTAGCAACCCAAAAAACAAGTGCTAGTTACAAAATTTTAAAAGGAATAATGATTAAAATGTCTGCATGAAACACACAACAGGAATAATATCATACTTATGAAAAGAAAACTGACACAATCAAGTGGAAGAAAGAGGGAATAGTATTATGTTGCAGAGATATTGAACAAGCTATGAATTCAAAGACCATGATCAAAAGGTAAGAAAATAATGAAAAGTGTTGTTGGAGGAGGCAAAACACTATAGCTAAAGCTTACACAACAGTAGAGGAGAAGAGGTTGGCCTTTGATAGGGAGAAAATAGCATGAGATCAGCAAGGGAAGCAATAGAAAGGGGAGGGGCATCTGCTAAAGGCAACACATTGAGGAGGAGGAGGGAGACCCGTAATGAAAAAGAGGAGGCTACTGTTGCTATTTAATGGTAGGCAATAAGGCCCGAGAGAATTATGACAACGACAAGAAGAGGGAAGATTTTCAAATTGTCTTAAAGATTAAAAATACTTCTCATCCTGCATATGGGGGAATATGCAAGGGTTTAGGTAGGAGGCAGCAAGTGCAGGACAATGGAGATGATGTTCATGGGAGAAAAATGGGCCCAAACTTATTCTAGATTGGGGTTGACCTCTTGTTCGCTATAGCGCATGCCTAAATCAATCATTTCAAGAAAGGGAATCAGAAATTTCATTTGCAGAGTGGTAACAATGGGGGATTCCATGGTAGTCATCCAAGGCTAAAGCCTTTCTATTTCTCAAATGTTTGCCAATCTCAAGAGCTAGGGAAAGAAGGCTAAAAAAAGATCAAAGTCACATCCAAAGGTGTCAATTTGACTAAGTAAAGCTAGAGTAGAAATGAAAATTGGATAAAAATAAAAAACATACAATATTTTTACAAAGCATAGAAACCAAAATGAGCATGAAAAAATGCAATGAGGGAGGAAGGAAATTAGAGACAATTAGGCATGCATGGCTTTGAAGGTGATGTTCCCAAGTCTGAGAGACTAAGCACAAATTGATGACTTTACTATCATGGACTGAGTGGCTCAAATAAAGACCTTGAATAAACTTATAAATTATGTAAAAGTCTTAATAAAAAATGATTGAGATCTTAAAATTATGTAAAACTTATAACCTTGATTGAGATCTCAAAAAGCAACTAAAAATGATATAATCATAATTTGAATTAGTATTACAAGAGATATATTAGACAATTTAAATTGAAAGAGAAGAACTTAGAAAAAAATAGACTTGTTCTATTAAAAATAATAATACAAGAAATATCAATGGTGAAACAAGTAGATCTAACTTTAATGTACAAATAAACAAATATAGAGTTTTCTTTTCCTTTTTTCTCAAAAAACTGTACTAATGAATAATCAAAATTTGGGAAACTAGATGAACATAAATGTAAGAGAGATTAGTAAGTAAATATAAAATAAAAAAGGGATTTCAATTTGTAAATAAAGTATATGAAGATAGATTTCAAAAAAAATGTTAGATTTTTTTCGAAAAAAAACTTTAATCAATAGATAGTCTAGATCAAAAAAAAACTTTGCAAGAAAATCAAAGAGAAAACCCGCAAATAAAACTTGTTAGAACTAATCTATAGCTCTTTGGTGACAAGCCATCCAAAGAGGATTAGAGTAAAACTTATAGATTGAATAAAACCTATAACAAAATAATTTTTTTAGAAAAATGATGCTTCAAGTTTCTCTTCTCAAAAAGTCTCTACAAAATGGTAACCTTGACACAAACTCAAAACAAGGATTAGAAAGCTCTAATACCATGTTAGAAATAATAAAATCAAAATGAATTAAAATTAAATAATTATAAATTAATTCAAGAGAGTTTGTGATGAACATAATTACCATCTTTTATAAGAGCTTTCCAAGATAAACGCAAAAGAGGAGACAAGGATTTTGAAAGGGGAAAGCAAAGAAAACCCCTTGTGAATTAAATGAATGAGGAAAATGCCTAAGAATGAAGAAAGAGAGAGAAGGAGATAATGTGGAGCCATAGAGCTCATTACATGAACTACATCGTGATTGTGTATTGTAGAATAAGAGAGAGGCATCTCTTATAAAGAGACAAGAAGAGGAGTTATTTGTAACTCCCATGTGAATGATTGCCACATTCATAAGTGTGTGCATAACAAGTGTCATAATCCTCTTAAGGAGGAATCAACTATTTTCCTTAATAAAGGAATTACAAAAAAAGACTTGTCCTCACATGTGGACTAGAGGACAAACAACATAAGGGATACCTTGGTTTATTCCATTTAATAAATACAACCAAGGAAAGATTACCAATTCTAAAAAAGATCTCAAAAAGAGAAGTACCCAAGCTTAATAGAGATAACTTTGCTGCACAGAAAAGTCTAATAAAGCTACACCTAGGAGGTCTTGGAGATCATGCAAAATCTATGATTAGTGTTGAGCACACTAATCCTGTTGGAGGCCTAACTGCTGAAGATCTAAAAAAGAAGAAATAAAACAACCAAGCAATGTTGGAGATTGACTCTACCCCAAGCTATGCCAAGTTTGATGATATCAAAGGTTGTGATAGTGCAAAGAAAATGTGGAATTCTCTAAACACTATTTATGGAGGTGACAAGAATGTTCTAATATCCAAAGCTGAAAGTCTCAGAGGTAAATTCAATGACATGAGAATGAAAGAAGGTGATAATATTGCTCTAGGATAAAAGATGTTGTTAATGGAATAAGAGGAACTGCTAGTAAAATAGATGATGATACTATACTAAGAAAATTTTTGAGAACACTATTGTCCATCTATGCTATTAGAATTTTTGCAATACAAGAATTAAGATGTATGCCAGGGAATGATCTAACTCTTGAAGCTCTGGTAGGAATGATCTAACTCTTGATGAGAAGAAGAAGAAGAAAAAGACATGTTGGAAATAATCAAGACTAGCTAGGTTACTAAGAGGGGAGGGGTGAATTAGTAACCTCAAAAAATTTAAATCAATTCAACACTTAACAATATAATTATTCACCATTCATTCATCTATTCTACTATATGCATGAGAAAAGATAAACATTAATAACACATGAACACATTATTTTGGTGACCCCAAAACCTTCCAAATAAAAAGTAAAACTGGGGTGGGGATGATACCCACAAAATTTCACTACTGCAGTATAAAGTTGGCCTATTAGGGCTTACATTGACCACTTCTAATGATTTGCCCTATTAAGAGTAATTTGGACTGCTAGATCCACCTTGTTAGAGGTTTTACAAACATACAATGAAGTATGCACTCGATACTGTTAAATCTACCCTGTTAAAGGATTTCAAATATTGATTCACCTATTAGGATGAAATAGTAGATCTGACTTACAACTTGATTGCTGATTATATCCTTGAAGTATAGATCACCTCTTGTGATTGATATATCTTTACTGCTCCTTGTAGACCTTGCCGAATACTTTGCTTTGTTGTTGATTCACAATTACACTTCTCAAAACATTACATATTCATTCCTTAATACTCTCATCCATACATTGAAAATGATACAATACATTACATATATACCATTTCAATATTTACAAATATAAGGTTGGCTAAAACACAAGTAAAAAAAACATTAGTGAGTTGGCCAAATAGTAGAAAACTCGAGTTCTTCAAGCTGACTTGGTGAACTTTTGATACTCGACATCCACTGCATTACTCAGCATCATCATGCACTTGGTAGAAGTAGAAGCTCAGTCCATACTAATCACACAACGTAGCTTGGAACTTAGTAGCCATTGGAGACTCGGTAGATATAGTGTTAGTTGGTAGATACTGAATCCTTTGTTTACCTTGCTGTTACTCGGTAAACACTACACATCCATCACTCGGTAAACACTAGCTTCTCATCACACAAACTGATGACTTGATAGACACTAAGAAGCTTACTGACCACTATCTACTCGATGAACACTACTAAACTACACACTCACTCGGTAGCTTTAGGAATGCTTAGTGTGAAATGTTTAACTGACGAACTTACTTGGTAACCACTGAGTACTTGATATAAACTATAGACTGAGTGATGAGCTTGGTAATCATTCAAAATTGAATAAGTGTTGTCACTAATGAAAAATATAACATAATGCCAACAATTTCCCCCTTTGACATTAGTGAGAAAAACACTTATGAGCCTTTTGTATATTGACATACTAATTTTTGATTTTTCAAAATTGATCTTTGTAAAGGTACTGTATATACATATCTTACATATCTCCCCCATACATATGGCATAATATATACATAGCTTTTGATCCTTTTTATTCTATACATAAATCAATCTATTTTCTCCCTTATTTTCTCCATAAATCTCTTACTCCCATGTCTCTTAATAATTCTTACTCGCCCTTTTTGACAATAATGCCAAAGAGATATGAAAAATATTCAAATAGAGACACCAAAATGTGAGAGAAATTTGGAGTGTATCTTGAGAATAAGAGCCAATATCTCATCCCAATTATCTTGCAAAATTTTGTAGCTAGAGATTGAACTTTTGCAGAAATTTCAATCATATGATCTACTATGGGAAAATTGTTATCCTGGACTAATGTTTTTGAATATGCAATGTGTTTCTATATTAAGTCCATAACTAGAAGGATCATATTTTGTATATCAATCAGTGTAGACTTGATCCTAGCTTCCTCTCTTAGCAATTCTGCTTGCATTTCTGAAAAAAATCTCACCTTGATGTGATGTGCTAAGCTTGAACTAGAGTCAAGCTATAGCCTTTGAGTGCTTGCCTTCATATCAACATCAATCTTACTCAATTTATCCTTTATATCCTTGGCGAACTCGGTAACATCACAAAGCTTGCCAAAAAGTGGTCACATTGGTGAAGGATTGTTCAAGATTGCCCAAAATTGTAGATAGTTCTACCTGGTTAATGGAAATGTGTTGAGAAATGTGCTCAAACACCTTATTATCAAACTTCTTCTCTACCTTCTCAATAAGCTTTTCTTGGCCAGAAGTATCTTCATTGAACTTATTTATAGCTTCTTCCAATTGTAGAAAAATGTGTTCAGATAAGTCTACATCAACACCTATAGCCTCTATTATTATATTCTTAGCATTTTCAATTATTGTAAATTCTCTATCTCTTTCAGCTCTTAGTTGTTTCTGCCTTGCCTTTTACTCTAAAATTTGACTGACCAGTATCATTTCATCAGTTGTGGCAGTGTCCAGATCCAACTTAGGAATAACAATTTCCTTGTCCAAATCAATGTCTTCATCAATTTCCTTACCAGTAAGCATAAGTTTTGGAGGAGTCCTTCGTTTTACTTCTGAGCTTACTTCCTTGGACTTAGAAATGGAAACAATTGTAGAAATTATTGGACTTGCAGTAAAAACTTGAATAGGTCCAACTGAAGAAAAATTGAAAGAAGTGCTAACTGTGTCCAAAATTGATGTACTATCCAAAAATGAAGTAAGAATAGGTGGAGCACAAACTAGAGTACCTACAACTGGAGAACTAACTAAAACAGAAGCTAGTGCTATCAAAGTTGTAGAAAAAAAAACTATAGAACTTACTAGTAAACTTACTATACATGCTACTATAGAAGTTGACACAATTGAAGAATTGACTGCTTCACACACTGCTGAAGTAGATGACTCGAGAGATGATGAAGAGGGCTGCAACTTGGTAGATGAAGTGATAGATACTTCCATTGTAGATACTTGGAGCTATGAAGTAGCAAATAATGATTGTGCAAATGATATATCTGAGGTGTTTATAATCATACTTGCTGAAGCTATCTCCAACCTTGATGATGTAGCTATTTTAGGTGGAGAGTGAGGAAGGGAAGAAATGACTTATGCTACTATTCTCATTGGATCACTTTCTTCATCTTCTTTGTTGTCTTCCTCATCAAATTATTCCTCTTTCTCTTCATCATCCTTCATCAATTCATGACATTCATTAGCATCAATGGTAACACATGGAGTGTTATCTTCTTCATCATCATCACTGTCATCATCATCCTCCTTGATTTCCACTGGGTCTTCACTAGGCTTATTTAGATGATAGATATTCTTCCACATGTTTTTTGCATCTCTAACAACATGCTTAATGTCTTTGATCAAAATCAAACATGCATGGAATCTAATCATCATTTTCTTTCATTGTTTCCTTGACTTTTGCATTTGTGAGATTAGGTAGTAACTTACTCAAAGATTGTTCATATATGTCTTTAGCTATCTGTATAGTTGATTCCCACCTTGGCTATAATATTTCCAACAATTCTTTTGAAATCTATGGAGCAATCTGATTCAAGTAATATTTCCATTTTCCCATTTTATTGAGTACCAACTCCTTAATTTGCATCTTTTCAACATCAATCCTTGTCTCAAACTTTAGGGCCTTGAAGTTTGTGATGCCTACTCCTTCTTCCATCTATTTTAACCTTTCCTAGAAGGTAAGTGGGGGCTTCACAAGCACAAATTTACTATCTCCTTTTCCTTTTGATCTTCTTGTGAAAATGACAGTGGATGCCTTGGGAGGTTTGGTAATGATTATCCTTCCTTTCTTCTTTGCTAGCTCTGCCTCCTTCTCATATTCCTATTCTTCTCCTCCTCCTCCTTCTTCTTCTTCATCCTCTCCTGTACCTTTTGTAAGCATAAGAGGGCCAGTGGCAGTTTTCATCTTGGCTATCTTCCTCTTTCCTTTGCTGATTGCCTAGGGTAGCTTGATTTCAAGCTCAATTCTTTCTTTGACTTCATCGAAGGTTCCAAAGACTAGTAACTTAGGATCAACTAGTTCATTCACCAGTTCTTCAATAATATCTCTAGTTTCATCAATGTTTACTTCATATGGGAGAGGTTTCACCCATGCAACTCAGGGCCTGATTGCCTGAATATACACTCTATCATAGTCAACCATAAAACATACATCATCTTTGTAATCCTCAATAAGCTTAGGAGGAATCCTGAACCTATTGTTCATCCTTTCCTTGAAATCTTCAAAGTAATTATCCATAATGCTATCAAATTTTATACCCATTTCTATAATAAATTCATTTATTTGATACAAAATAGGAACATCTTTTCTCCATACTACAAAACCTTTGGATGGGAAAAAATTTTATACATAAAAGAAAAGACATTTTAACAAAGAACCAAATTTGCAAGGGTTGTTTTTTGATGTCCTAATATTGTCCATATTCTTGTTCAATTGTTTTAGTAATAAATCTGATAGGTCAAATTCCATATTTTTCTTCACAACCTTAAATGCTAAATCCACTGCCTCCAATGGCACACTATTCAAATGATTAGAGCTATAAATCTTATGAGCAATGATGTGAATGCCAAATCTCAATTCAATGTCAGAAACAATGCTAATCTTTAAACCTCTACTATCCCCACTCAGCTAGGATTTTCTTCTAGAGTTCATCTCGACCTAGGGTTTTTTTAGTTTTGGCTTTGCTCAGCATGGCAAGACCCATAATCTTGTGTATCATTTTCTTGGTGATTAACACTAGTTGCTCTAACCATAGTTGTCCATTATGCACATGATTGAGAATGTATCTAATCCACTTAATCTGAAAGCTCCTTGGCATGTGTGTGATATGGGTTAATCCTTTGGTTTCTAAGTGTTTATGCTTAGGTTTCAACAAACCATCAACATACATCTCTTCTAAGGCACTATCCATCTCTAGGGTTCCAATTTCCTAAATAGAACACTTAAAATGAGTGTGAATGTCATTACTAAGAAGTACCTTGGGTGGAAATTGGGATTTAGCTCCATTAGGATCTAGTGACTCTACAATTATTGGAACTAGCTTGAAGTTAGGCACTTTCCACTCCACACCTTTTACCAACATTTCTGAACCTCTTTTCACCTTGCTGCTGCTAGTGCTTCTGGATGCCATCATTGCTCGATAAATAAGAGAAATTTTTTGAACAAATTCTTTGCTACAAATTTGCTGAAAATTGCCTGGATGCACTTGGAATCACTCTACTTTGTGAATTCTGAAGTTGTGGTGTAAAATGAAGTCAAATTCTGCCCTTTTTCATGAAAATTCACCATTAATTCTAGGTAACATAATGACATAGTGCATGATAGACTATCATCCACTCACTAGATCGGTATAAACTTGTGACTCCATGATCAAACAAAACTTCCATTATTCCCGACCTAGCTCGGTTAAGTCTGTGACTAACCTTGCTCAGTATGACCTGATTTCATGTGATCTTTCTATATCCAAAATACTAATTTGGATCTTCTACATTTTCATTTGGAACTACTTGAGATATGACTTGATGATACAGTTCTAGTTCCTCCTTCATGAATCTAACTAGAAATGGTGGAGTCACCCACTTCTTGAGTGACATGGCCATCATTTGACCTATTTTGCTTGGTAGATTTGGGAATCCACTGCTGTCTCATCTACTTCCTGATGTTATCAACTTTAGCTTCCTTTTCATCTTCAACTCTTCCTATATTCATCCAGTTCTTTGCTATATGACCAAGTTTAGTGCATGTATAACATCTTACTATTAAATATCTCTTTCTCAAGTGATGCCTTGTGCAGTCTATGCCAATGTGTCCGTAGTCTCCACTTTAGTGACATCTACACCAAGTATTGTAGTCCCAACCAAATATTGCTTTTATAAGTTATTCAGCTAGATTGAATGGTTTGGATCTACATTCAAATGCCTTGTGACCTTGTTTCTTGCATTTGTGGCATTTACCTTCAAATTTTGGTTTCTTCTTGCATTCATTAGCTTTATGAACATGTTTATTGCAATTGTAGCATTTTCCATTGAATTTTTCCTTTCCATTGTTCCAAGATTTGTTTGATTTATGACCTAACTTACCAAAATTATTGCAAGTATGTATTTGATTCCTTTGGGCCCTTAATTGGAAGATTCACCTTCTTTTTTGTATCCAAGTCTTGCTTTACCTTTTTGACTATAAAGAGTTTTCTCACTTTGCTGATTCAATTGATCCATGTCTGCTTGAGATTTCATCATCCTTTCATTGAGTTTCTTTTTAGAAATTAGATCAGCTTTCAATATTTCATTGATATGTCTTTTAGTGATTAAATCATTCCTTAAAATTTCATTTTTAGATCTCAAATTCATGATTTCCTCATTTGCATTTGAGAGCTAATTGATAAGGCTTTCTTGCTGAAGGGATTGATTTTGATTTGCATGGTCTCTTGCTTCCAAGTCTTCACTTGCCTTATTCCTTTGTTCCAAAATTTCGTACATTCTTATTGAATGAATTTCCTATTCTCTTTTCAATTTTCTTACCTCTTCTTGTAGGGAGCCATTCTTTTCTAGGAGTTCTTTGATTGCCTCACTTTCTTCATCTAAACTACTTGAAGGGAAAAAGTCTTCAATATTTTCTTCAACATATTGATGGTCATTCATCTGTCTTGCAAGTTCCTTCCTTCTTTTCAGTAATTGGGAAATATGCTCTTTTGCTTCCTTGAGTTGAGCTATGGACATCTCCAGATCTAGTTTTTCATTATCAATAGCTTTGTCATGTCTGAATATCTCCATTGTCCTTAATCTTTGCTCAAGCTGTCAAACTTTATCTTGAGAACCACAAAGCTCTGATACCAATTGTTGGAAATAATCAATACTAGCTAGGTTACTTAGAGGGGAGGGGTGAATCAGTAACCTCAAAAAATTTAAATCAATTCAACACTTAACAATATAAATTATTCACCATTCATTCATCTATTCTACTATATGCATGAGAAAATATAAACATTAATAACACATGAACACAATATTTTGGTAACCTAGAAACCTTCCAAATAGAAAGTAAAACTAGAGTGGGGATGATACCCACAAAACTTCACTACTATAGTATAAAGTTGGCCTATTAGGGCTTACATTGACCACTTTTGATGATCTGCCCATTTAAGAGCAATTTGGACTACTAGATCCACCTTGTTAGAGGTTTTACAAACATACAACAAAGTATACACTCTGTTAGGAGATTTATACAAAGACTGTTAAGTCTACCCTATTAAAAGATTTGGAAAACTGATTCATCTATTAGAATGAAACAATAGATTTGACTTACAACTTGATTGCTGATTAGATCCTTGAAGTATAGATCACCTCTTGTGATTGATATATCTTTACTACTCCTTGTAGACCTTACTGAATACTCTACTCTACTGCTGATTCACAATTACTCTTTTTAAAACATTACATATTCATTCCTTAATACTCTCATCCATACATTGCAAATGATACAATATATTACATATATACCATTCCAATATTTACAAATACAAGGTTGACTAAAACACAAGTAAACAAAACATTATTGAGTTGGCCAAATAGTAGAAAACTTGGGTTCTTTAAGCTGACTTGGTGAACTTTTGATACTCGACATCCACTACATTACTCGGTATTGTCATGCACTCAGTATAAGTAGAAGCTTGGTCCTTACTAATCATACAATGTAGCTTAGAACTCAGTAACCATTGGAGACTTGGCAGATATAGTGTTACTCGGTAGATACTGAATCCTTTGTTTACCTTGATGTCACTCAGTAAACACTACACATCCATCACTGGGTAAACATTGGCTTCTCATCACATAAATTGATGACTCGATAAACACTGAGAAGCTCGGTGACCACTATCTACTCGATGAACACTGCTAAACTACACACTCACTCAATAGCTTCAAGAATGCTCAGTGTGAATTGCTTAACTAAAGAACTTACTTGGTAACCATTGAGTTCTTGATATAAACTATAGACTGAGTGATGAGCTCAGTAATAATTCAAAATCGAATAAGTGTTGTCACTAATGACAAATATAAAATAATGCCAACAAGATAAAATATGTGTCTAGTGAAAATGATATAGATGATTAAGATGTAGATCAACTTGAGGCACTACTAGCAAGGAGATTTTATAGAGGTAAAAGCAAGTTACCTATCATGTATTTCAATTGTAATGAGGTTGGTCATATTGCTGCTAGATGCCTAAAGAAGAAGAATTAAAGAGGTGGCGACAAGTACAAAATTAGAAGAGATGAAGACAAAAAAGGCTACAAATACAAAGGCAAGAAGTCTTGCTACATTGTTGAAGAGGAAACAAAAGGTGGATCTGAAGATCATGATGATGAAGTGGTGTATGTTGCAATGAAGGATGAATCTGATGAGGATGAGGCAACTGCACTAGTGTTTTTTGTGAACAAGAATAATAGATGGATCATTGATAGTGCGTGTTCACATCACATGACTGGAGATAAAAGTAAGTTCATTACCTTGAAATATTATGATGAAAATAGTGTAAGATTTGGTAATGATGCACCATGTCTGATAAAAGGAAAAGGTTCTATCAAGCTCACTATTGGAGTTTTAAAACTATTGAGCAACAAAATGCTCAATACCAAAATTAAAGTGCTCAAATAATCTAAAGATTAGCTAATTCTCATAATCAATTACAAAAGTAGATCATCTAGACCCAACTTCAATGAAATCGAGGATGGTTTCCTACTCTTTAGGCTCTGCTAAACCAAGGTGGGTATACCTAGGGATGATTCTAAAGAAAAATGTTGTATGAAATTATCTTAGTTTCATTCCGATTTTCATCTTCTATCCTTAGGCACATACATAGTTTATAAATTTCTTTGAAACTCTCAAATCTATATGCATCCCTATAAGAAGATCTGGTCCTAATTCTCCTAGAGTTTACAAGTGCTTTTGGGAATAGTAGTTGCCTATGACTCAGAAAACTAGATGTAAGTGAGTGGTGAACAGCATTACAACCTTGAACAAAATAATATATGAATGATTTTGAATTTATAATAGCTTTAACATGTAGAGGCAGAATTTACTCTTGATCATTTTTTATTTATAAGACCAGTACCTTATCCAGTTGGCAACATAGTTGATTATTGGTAGGAGGCCTTATTCAATTAACTTGTAATTGAATATGTCAACTATAATCACCTATTTCCATTCTTACATGATATACTCTTCATAAACTCATGAATTCTACCAATTTATTAAAGCATTTACATAACTCATTGAATTAAAAGTGACAATATAATCAACACACCCCATCTAGAATGCATTCAATCAGATGAACATTATCCAAATGATCTCAAAACTAATAAACTCATGAAAAGGAGACATAAAAATAGTAACATAGATTTTGGTGTAAATATCCCTTTGTATTATCCTTCTTGCTGACTAATACAATAACCAATAGGAACTTAGTAAGGAACCTAGAGAATCATACTGACTCTACATTTCTATTCATTATCAGAAAAATACCTCTAAACATAAACTCAGAACAACTACATATGACTAGACCAAATGTAATTTCTTGGAATAACTGAAGACATATAAATTTTTTTGGACCATCACAATGCCCTAAAAACTCACTTATATAGGCATGAGTTTCAACAAGCAACAAGAAAATGCAATTTACAGGTGTCTCTTTACAACAAATCCAAAACATCTAATAGAAAAAATTGCAAATAACAGAAAGACATGCTGATCAAATATTCCTTTGTGCGTCCCTTTCTATTACATTTCGTTATTCTGATTTGGCTGCAACTCTGATTCCTTCGCGTATGCAACTACTAAGCCCACCAATGATGAAATCTATTCTAAAGATTGTAAACTAACCTCAACCCATGGCTTTCATCATCATTATACTATACTGTGAGAGTCACTCTTACCTATCACTATTCCTTGGTTACACTAGTATCCTAGGGTAATGGGATTGTCACTTAATATGAAGCATCAGAGATTTAGAGGCTATGTGGTTGTCAAATATAACAAAATGAGCATTTTCTACTTCCTCAGCCTTATCTGCAATCAAAACCATTCCTCTACCAAAATATGTCCCTCTTTTAAAAGGAAAGACATGCATTAACAAAAAGTAAGAGTAATTATACACATGAAACCCATGAGTATAAAATCTTCTTCACCCTCTCCAAAAACTCTACATAGGGCTCTATATATCTGTACTACCCTGGTATTAAAGTATACTTTCTTGAAAAATTCTTTAAAGAATGATGTTATTGCTAACAGGATTCTAATTCTGCCAAGTTCACCCTTTACTCTTTTCACTACCTTAGTGGCTTGATCACAACTCTTTACCACAATCTCAAGGAGATCATAATCCACAAAAACACATAGGATTACTAGTCTTCCTTGGTCAAAATTCCATATACTGGCAAGTGGAGTAAACAACTTCCTCTCTACAAACCATATTTTGAGAAAATTTAAATCAGTTTGTGAGGTATCAACATCCCAAACCCAATTGCCTTCATTAAGCAATCCCTCTACAACCTAAGATTTGATGAGTCCATTAGAGGCATTCTTTGACTATACTTGCAATACTGGAGCACAACAAAAAATATAGTATAGTTACTTAATTGAAGTTCCTTCTTATTCCTTTCTACAATTCTGTAACCTTTTCACGAACAAATTACTTCACACACTTGCCAAATACAATCTTCTCATTAATTGCTTCTGCTCAGAAAAGGCTTGAAATCTTTATTCACATAAGGTGGGACTAAGAAAATCTTCTATGTTATTCTTTGTTTCTTACACATGTGAAGATTTCATATCAAATAAATACACAGAGAGGCACCACCTTTTTTTTCAATCTACGTCGTCGATCTTAACAAATCCTATGATCAAGGGATGTAGAAAAAGGTGACAAGTATTCCACTTGACAAGTTGGTCAATCAATCCAATGAGAATAGACCACATATATAGCTCCCTTCTTGGTGGCATCTCCGTTTGGACCCACTGGCAACTAAGGACACATGTTGGCAAGTCACTACCTCGCTATACATAATAGAATGAGCACCTTGCCACATCAAAGTAACAACAACTGTTGATTTGATCTTGATCATGTGGATGACACACAACTGCATTGCTTAAACAAATAGTGGTGGGCCCCATATTCTCTATCTCATTGTACGTATCCTCTGAGCAACTCTTCATAGCGAGATAGCGATGGCCATTGATCTGAGATCAATCCAAGGGTAAATAAACTACACAAACTTCTTAAGATGAGGTGGGTCCCATATTCGCTATCTTGCATGGAGTAAACCACACACATCTTTTTTATGGCAAGATAGAGAGAATTGTTGATCTTAGCTTGATCTGACGATCAAAATCCCTCTTGCATTTTATGAATGGGGGGCTGGGTCAAAAAGATTGATGACGTGATAAATTCTACATAGCCGGCGAAAGAAAAATTATATTTTAATTCTAGTCATCTTTTCACGTTGCTTGGGTTCCACTGTATGCTCATTTCACTACAACTCGCTATATCGCTAATAGTGAGAGGCCTAGATTTTTTGATTAGTGAGGTAGCGAGCTCTGGTGACTTAACAAAACTCGACGCTAGAAAAAAAAAGCATGTTACATCATAGTTACCCACTTAGTAATTTCGACATGGAAATGATATCATCATTTATTATGCCACTTGGGACTCTTAATGACCATCGAGAAGTTTGGCGACTGTCGTGACATGGGTTTCTAGGTTGATCGCTATCTCGCTATTGTCAAGAAACTTGAACATCCTGATGGCGAAGACATGAGTACTGGAGCCTGAAATATTTTTGGGATCCCCATTTACTTTTCTAGCTCAAGGAGTCAAAAAAAGTTCACGTGATTAAAAACCAATGCAAAACTTTTCTGGTCACTGCCTCCATTTATCTAGGCACCACAACTTAGTTTGATGGCAGTTGCTATGTCGCGATGGTCACTTAACTCACTTCTTATCATAACAAAAAAGTGACAACCCTTGATCTTGTTATGATAGGGTGGTGCTCCTTAAAAGGAAAAGAGATGCAGGGCATGAAATCTAAAGAACATAAGGGAATATTCAGAAACTTTTAAAAAGTTCGCACCTGAGTTTTTAAAAAAACCATAGGAGACCTAGGGTTCACTTAAGGTATTATAATAGCTGTGTTAAGAGACAAATTTTGAGAATTCAAAAGATTTTGACAACACATGAATCAGGGCACAACTAGGGTAACCTAAGATTATGAAAATTATGAGGAATGAAAACCTTAGTCTACAAAATGCAAAGACCTAAACTAATTTTTGACCAAAATTTTAGACTTTTTCCATACTATGAAAAATCAGACCAACACTCACAAAAAATATTTTATGTGAGAATACTTACTATATTGAAAGGCTTAACTATAATTTGTTGAGTGTGTCACAACTAAATAATTTGGGATGTAAGGTTGAGTTTGAGAACAAAATTGCTAAGATATATGATATTGATGGAAAAATGATTGGAAAAGGTGATCAAACTAGAGGTAATCTATTCTATCTTGATATAGAGTATGCTACTTATTTACTTGTAGAATTTGAAAATGTGTGGCTATGGCACAAGAGGTTATGTCATGTCAATTTTGATAACTTGGTTAGTATCAGTAACATGAGAAGAGTTAGAGGTTTTCCTAAGTTGAAGAAGCTTGACAATATAATTTACAAACAATGTTAGTTAGGGAAAATGACAAAGTCAATTTTTAAGAGTAAGACTCATACCTCTAAAGGAATATTAGAGATTTTTCATATTGACTTTTGTGGACCAATTGAAGTGCAAAGCTACAAAGGAGATAAATACATTATGCTAATTTTTGATGATTATTCTAGAATGATGATTGTTATGTTTCTAAAATTAAAATATGATGCTTTCCAAATGTTTCAATGGTACTTAGCAAGTGTTGAGAAAGAAATAGGTAAAATTTTGAAATGCTTGAGATCTGACAGAGGAGGATTTACATGAAATGAGTTTGAGATTTTTTGTAATGATAGAGGAATCAAAAGGCAAACATTTTCTCCTATAATCCCTCCACAAAATGGAATTTCTGAAAGGAGGAACATGTCTGTAATGGATTGTGCTAGGACACTCATGATGAGAATTTTTTTTCTTTGAAATATAGGAGAGAATTTGTAAGAACAACTATCTATACCTTGAACTACATACAAGTCAACAAAGGTACTCATTCAACACCTATTGAACTATGGTATGGCTACTCACCCCATGTAAAATATTTGAAGGCATTTGGAAGCAAATGATACATTCTCAAAGATTTTAGGAATGGTAAAATAGATGCAAAAAAGTGAATAAGGTATGTTTATTGGTTATTCCACAAGAAGTAAAGGTTATAAGTGTTTAAATACTAACATTAAAAAAGTTGTGGAAAATGCAAATGTGAAATTTGATGAATATATAGACTGAACCTATGAAGGAACTAGAAGAATTCAAATCATTTGTATACTTTTATGAAGGTATGCCTACTGATAAAGATTCTATAAAACAAGTTTCAGTGACTGTCAAGTCATATACCATGAATGTCGAGTTGTATTTAAGAACCAAGCTACATTCAAGTACCGAGTTATAGAATGAAGTTGAGGTACATTCTACTTTTGAAATTAGTGTACATGAAAGAGATGTTGAACTACTTGACACAAAGTTACATAGTGATTTAGAGGTTGAGAGACCAAATGAAGAAGCTAGAGTTGAACCAAGATTGTCTAAGTATGTCAAGAGACATCATCCTACTACACAAATCATTAGAGATAAAGATACTAGACCTATGACAAGGAACAAGTTAAGAAATGATACATGTTTTATCAAATTTATCATACAAAAAAGGCAAATTTATCAAAAAAGGAAAATTTATCAAGATCTCAAACAGAAAAGCAAAATTTTAATCGCAAAATCACCATTACAAATATGTTCGCATGAACATATTAACAAGGTATGTTCACATGAACATACCTTATTTAAACTTAATATGTTTGTACGAACATAGTTAGCACGTTCAGGTGAACATACGTAAAATTCTATATGCAAATTTTTCATTATTTCATGATTTCCTTCGTCCCCCAAAAGTGGTACCTAGTATTGTGGGTTCACCTAATACATATTGTTAAATGTGACCTTATTAATGGATTTCAATCACCCTATTAGGAGTGAGCCTTGTTGGAGGACTTTAGATCATTCACTTGGAATGTCACTTAGTTAAAGGATTTAAAAATGACTATTAGGTCAAGCTTAATCCAAAGGGTTTACCTTAGATTGATACAATTATTAGAGAGTAACAGTAAGGCTTGATCTGATAACAACTTACAACTCCATTTGCAGATTATAGTTCTTTGTTTTAGTCCTCCATTTTCCTAGCTTTCATTCATTGTAGCTCTGATAGCTTGTTCACCCTTCAAGCATTCATATCCTTAAGCCTTCTTTCTTAACATGCCATTGTAGACACTTCTCTTAGGTCACTTGATGAAGAAAAACTCTTATCTCCTTGTCTTCTTTAGGTTCTCACACATGACAAGCTTTGCTTTTGACCAACCATTCCTACAAATAGGAAATTAAGATCTTTTGCCACTCATTCTCCAATGTTCAATTTAGGGTTAGGAAAAATTAGGTAGGATACAATGAATCTATCCCACATTCCATATCTCTTCTATAAACTTCTTATTGAATTCTCTTTGAATTCACTTAAAAATGGTTTATCTTGAATTTTGTGCCTCTAGCTCATCCATATTATCTTCCACCTGGTTCATATAATCCAATAAAAAAAACTTGTTAGCTCAGATCCATTGAATTCATGATCTTTAAAATAATGCAGGCACTCAACATTATCTTACTTCTGATGCTCGACACATACTGTGTTGTTCAACATCCTCTATAAAATCACTTGGCACACACTAAAGTTTTGTTGGAAATGATTGAAATGATCATAAGAAAAGTTGTTGGAATGATATATGGAACTGGTAAAGAATGTTCTCAATCATTGTTTTGTCATTGATGTCAAACTCGCTACTTGCAGGAATGACAATTGCTTTAGTGATCGAAATACTATCAATTAGTTGATTGTTAAGGAGGAGGAAATCAATAAGATGTAACTAGAACACCTAGCAAAAGGTTGAAGTTATGATGTTGTAATGAAGTACAAGGATCAACTAAGCCATAGATTAAAAAGTGCATTTGATGACATACTATAAGATATAGAGAATGGGCACACTGAAACATATCAAAGATGTAAGGTTTTAGCTAAGACATTTGTAAAGCTCAACTAAGTTCATTAGAGAGAAGGTGCCGAGTAAACTTCAAGTGCCGAGCAAGTTCAACTGCCAAGTAAACTTTAAGTGCCGAGGAAGTTCAAGTGTCGAGTAAACTTCAAGTGCCGAGGAAGTTCAAGTGCCGAGTAAACTTCAAGTGTCAAGCAAGTTCAAGTGCTGAGTGATATCGAGTGCTGAGCAGAGATAGGTTCCGAGTAACATAGAGATGCCAAACACTAGTAAAATCGATAGGTTTCAAGTAACACAGAGATGTCGAGCACCAGTAAAACCAATAGTGCTGAGTAACACAGAGAAGTTGAGCACCAGTAAATCAACAATGTCGAGTTGCTACATTATTTTAAAAATCAAAGATTCGCCAGATCTAAGCCGACAAGGTTGTTATCTAGAAGTTTGTGAATTAAAATGGAAGATAAGAATGATGAGCTGGTGGCACAGAACACCATTTAAAATGTTTTAAGGATACAATTGATGAAGTTTGAAGATAAAACAAGATATGAGGTAGATAATCCATTCAAAACCCTAAAATTGGAGAGGGAGAAATGAGCGGCAAAGGAAAATCAGATTTCTATTTAAGGAGTCATAAGTTAATGAAAGAGAGAGAGAGAGAGAGAGGCGGTCAAGCATGAAAGCATGAAATGTTGAAGGAGGTGTTAAGGAGATAAGAGAGCATAGTGAATCTGTTTCAGTAAGAAGACCCTTGATATGGATGCATTGGTACAATGAGTTAGAAGACTCAACGAGATGAAGCTTGAGAAGAAGTCAAGCAGTCAGAGCTGAAGTGATTGAAGCCAAGCATTAGGATTGAACTGAAAGTGTGATCTAAAATCTGCAAAGTATGTTGTAAGTTATATCAGATCAAAAGACCATTATCATTACTTTCTAGAAATTGTAATAGTAAAGTTTAAATCCTATGGACTTAGGTTGGTTTAATAGCCATGAAATAAATCCTTTAATAGGGTGACATTCCAAGTGAATGTTCTAAAGTCCTTTAACCAGGCCCATTCCTAACAGTTTGGTGAAATCCTCTAACAAGGTCACATTTAACAGTGTGTTGTAAGCCTTTAACAGGGCAGGCTTTTAATAGGGCATCACTTCAGAAGAGTGAGAATCAAGTAGCATGTTACTGGTGGTTTTTCCCAAATTGGGTTTCCACATAAATCATTGTGTCATGTGTTGATCTTGCATGTTTTATTTTTGCATGTTGATTTACTGTAACTTGCTAATATGGTTGATTTGAAGTTTGGATGGATGAAAAGTGTATGGATTCATTAAAAGTAGTGAAAAAGTATTAATAGGGCATTTGGACCTTGGATAACTAATTCACCCCCCCCTCTTAGTTATTCTAAAGAATTCTAACAAGTTTACTCAGAGCCTTACTGCTGACTCAGTTTAAAGGAACTACAAGCAGAAAAGATCAAAATGCCTAAGAGAGAAGTTCCCAAGCTCAATAAAGAAAACTTTGTTGCATGGCAAAGCTTGATGAAGCTACATCTTGGATCCATAGGAGATTATGTCCAAAATTCAATTGTCACTGAACATGTAGATCCAACAGGTGCTCCTACTGCAAAAGATATGAAAAACAAGCAAGAACACAATCAGACAATGCTAGAAATTGACTCTGCACTTAGCTATGTTGAATTTGATGATATCAAAGGATGTGATACTGCATTCAAAATGTGGAAAGCCCTATCAAACATCTATGGAGGAGATCAAAATGTACAAAGAGCAAAAAGAGAAAGTCTCAGAGGAAAGTTTGATGACATGAAAATGAAAGAAAATGAGAATGCTGCTCAGTATGGTGCAAGAATAAAGGAAGTGGTAAGTGCAATAAGATGCTTGAGTGGTCAATTGGATGAAGATACTGTTAATAGTAAGTTCTTAAGAACCTTGCTTCCTATCTATGCTATTAGAGTATCACCAATACAAGAGCTAAGATGTATACTAGGAAACAATCTAAGTTTTGAAGGTATAATAGGTAGACTCACTGCATTTGAGTTATCTAATTTTAAAACTACAGACCAGAGAATGTTGAATCTGCCTTTAAGGCCAAGTTATCACTGAAAGATGATGAACAAGTGAAATCAAAGAAAAGAAAAAAATGAAGTATGTATCTAGTGACAGCAATACTAATGAGGAAGATGTGGAACAATTGGAAGCATTGCTTGCTAGAAGATTTCACAGAGGTAAAGGAAAATTTAAAAGTAAGATGCCTATCATTTGTTTCAATAGCAATGAAGTAGGTCATATTGTAGCCAGGTGTCCATAGAAAAAGGATTACAAGGAAGGCAACAAAAACAAATTTAGAAGAGATGATGACAAAAGAGATTACAAATAAAAATGTAAGAAGTATTACATTGTTGAAGAAAATTCTGATGAAAATGATGATGAAGTTGTTTATGTAGCCATGAAGGATCAATTTGATGAAGAAGAACCCACAACACTGGTAACATGTATAAAAAAGAATGATAGGTGGATCATAGACAGTGGATGCTCACATCACATGACAGGAGATAAAAGTAAGTTTGTTAACTTTAATCAGTATGATGGAAATAGTGTTAGATTTGGTAATGATGGTACATGTCAAATCAAAGGAAAAGGTTCCATTAAGCTCACAGAACAAATTTCATGTGATAATGCATACTATGTTGAAAGATTAAATTACAATTTACTAAGTGTCTCACAGTTAGGCAATATAGGATGCAAAGTGGAATTTGGAAACAAAACTACAAAAATCTATGATACTGATGGTAAACTGATAGGAAAAGGAGATCAAACAAAGAGTAATATGTTTTACCTTGATATGGATGATGTTTCTTGTTTTATTGCAAAATTTGATGATGAATGGTTATAGCATAGAAGATTATGTCATGTCAACTTTGACAATCTGGTCAACATCAGTAAAATGAAGAAAGTCAGAGGTTTACCAAAATTGAAGAAGCCTGATAATATCATGTGCAAACAATCTTAGCTAGGAAAGATGACTAAGTCAAGTTTCAAGAGCAAAAACTATACATCTAAAGAAGTACTTGAATTAGTTCATATTGACTTATGTGGTCCAATGGAAGTACAAAGCTATAGAGGAGACAAATACATAATGTTGTTTATTGATGACTATTCCAGGATGATGACTGTTATGTTCTTAAAACCAAAATTTGATGCTTTTTAAATGTTTAAGTGGTATGTGGCTAGAGTTGAAAAGGAAATAGGAAAAAGCTTGAAATGCCTAAGATCATACAGAGGTGGTGAATTCACATCAAATGAATTCGAGATATTCTGTAATGATAAATGAATCAAAAGACAAACGTCAGCTCCTAGAACTCCCTCACAGAATGGAATTGCTAAAAGAAGAAATAGATCTATGATTGACTGTGCCAGAACACTAATGATGGAAAAGACTGTTTCTCTAAGATACTAGAGAGAAGCTGTAAGTGTAGCTGTTCATACACTGAATCGAGTACAAGTCAAAAAAGGTACATATACAACACCTTTTGAATTATGGTATGGTCACTCACCCAATATAAAACATTTCAAAGTGTTTGGTTGCAAATGCTTTATCCTTAAAGATGCTAGAAATGGAAAATTTGATGCAAAAAGTGATGAAGGGATATTTCTTGGTTACTCCACTAGAAGTAAGGCATATAAGTGTTTGAATATTAACACTAATGAAATTGTGGGAAGTGCAAATGTAAATTTTGATGAGCACACAAAAGTCCAAGCTGAAGTACCAAAGAAAATGGAACAGTACAAAACCTTTGTGTATTCTTATGAAGGAATGACTGTTGATGAGGATGATGTCAATCGAATTGAAAATCAACAACAAGTATCAGTTTCAGCTGAGTCACGACCAGTGAATGCCGAGTTGCATTCAAAAGCCGAGTTGCAGAATGAAGAAAATGCACAATCTAATTCTGAAGATAGTACACATGATGAAGAACAATCTAACAACGAAGTGCATAGTGATCCTGAATTTGAAAGATCAAACATGGAAACAAGGACAGAGCCAAGATTATCCAAATATGTAAAAAGACATCACCCTGCTGAACAAATAATTGGTGACAAAGATGCAAGACCAATGACAAGGAACATACTAAGAAATGAATCATGTCTGATTAGAAAATCTAAACCCAAGACAGTATATGGTGCATTACAAGATGATAACTAGTGTAAAGCTATGGAAGAAGAAATTGATCAAAATAGAAGAACAAAACCTGGAGTCTGGTTCCTAGACCAGTTGACATGAATGTGACTGGCACCAAGTGGGTATTCAGAAACAAGCTAAATGAGAATGGTGAGATTACCAGAAACAAAGCTAGACTAGTATGCAAGGGTTATGCTCAAGAATAAGGAATAGACTATGGGGAAACATTTGCCCTTGTTGCTAGAATGGAAGGAGTAAGAACTTTACTTGCATATGCTGCCTACAAAGATTTTAAAGTCTATCAAATGGATGTAAAATCTACTTTCTTAAATGGTATACTAGAAGAAGATGTCTACATTGAACAACCAGAAGGATTTGTTGATGAAAACAACAGGGATGTGGTGTGTAAGCTACATAAAGCACTCTATGGTTTCAAACAAGCACCTAGAGCATGGTATGAAAAACTTCACAAGTATCTAGTGCAAATTGGATTTGAAAGAACTGATGATAACATCAACATGTACATCAAAGAAGAAGAAGATAAAGACATTATTGTATCTAAAATCTTTGTGGATGACATAGTGTTTGGTGGAAAGGAAGTGCTTTGCAAAGGCTTTGCTAACAAAATGAAACATGAATTTGAGATGTCTATGTTTGGAGAAATCAAATTCTTTGTTGGATTGCAAGTACATCAACTCAAACATGGTATATTTGTGACACAATCAAAGTACATCAAAGAGATTCTTAAAACATTTGGATTGGAGGAATCCAAACCAGTTAGCACACCAATGGCAATAGGAAATAAGTTGTCCAAAAGTGATGAATCTGCTAAAGTCAATCAAACAATGTACAGATCAATGATTGGAAAACTACAATATGTTGTACATAGTAGACCAGATATAGCATTAGCAGTTGGAATAGTAGCTAGATTCTCTGCTAATCTCAAAGAAAATCATCTCATAGCAGTAAAAAGAATAATGAGATATCTTAAAGGAATTGATAACTTTGGTCTATACTACAAAAAGAATGAAAACTTTTAGCTCAATGCATATATAGATGCAGACTGGGGAGGCAACATTGATGATAGAAAAAGCACAAGTGGAGGTGCATTATTTCTAGGCAAAAGGTTAGTTACCTAGACTAGTAAGAAAAAAACATGTACATCCCAATCCACTGCAGAGTCAGAATATGTAGCAACTGCAGTCAATTGCACAAACATTGTATGGCTCACACATTTATTGAAAGGAATGAAAGAAGAGGTAACAAAACTTGTGATATTATATTGTGATAATACAAGTGCTATAAACATATCCAAAAATCTAGTGATGCATGCAAAAACCAAGCATATCGTAATCAAGTATCATTATGTCAAAGAATTGGTAAAAGACAAACAAGTGAAGTTGGAATACATTCACACAAATGAAAAAACTATAGATATCTTCACCAAACCATTGCCCAAGGATGCTTATGAATATCTTAGAGGAAAATTGGGGGTAATACCCCTAACTCAAGTAGTTTAAACCAACAAGGATGCCGCCCTGCATCAACAGAAACAAATCATTAAAATATCAGAAGAGTGATGCAGAGGACGACAGCAGGAGCAGAAACTCCAAATCATTCACAAGCATGGTGACAGAGGGAGAAAACAACAAGAAGCCAAAGCCCATATTAAGCATGATAAAGATGCTACATCTTTGGCATTTATGTCAAAGAGGGAGAAATATGCAAAAACCTAATCAATATATAAGAAAGAGGGAGATATATATAAAAGAGGAAGATATATGAGATAAGTAGTAAAAGATGCAACAGCAAAGAAATATATCAAACAACGTATACAATCTTGGTGGTAACTAAGTTGATCAATTGATCAGTTTGGTTTGCCATCAATGCCAAAGAGGGAGATTGTTGGAAATGATTGAAATGATCATAAGAAAAGCTGTTGGAATGATATATGGAACTGGTAAAGAATGTTCTCAATCATTGTTTTGTCATTGATGTCAAACTTGTTACTTTCAGGAATGACAATTGCTTTAGTGATCCAAATATTATCAATTAGTTGATTTTCAAGGAGGAGGCAATCAATAAGATGTAACTAGGACACCTAGAGAAAGGTTGAAGTTATGATGTTGTAATGAAGTATAAGGATCAACTAAGCCATTGATGAAAAAGTGTATTTGATGACATACTATAAGATACAGAGAATGGGCACACTAAAACATATCAAAGATGTAAGGTTTTAGATAAGACATTTTTAAAGCTCAACTAATTTCATTAGAGAGAAGGTTCCGAGTAAACTTCAAGTGCCGAGGAAGTTCAAGTGTCGAGTAAACTTCAAATGTCAAGGAAGTTCAAGTGCCGAGTAAACTTCAAGTGCCGAGCAGGTTCAAGTGCCAAGTGATATCGAGTGCCGAGCAGAGATAGGTGTCGAGTAACATAGAGATGTCGAGCACCAGGAAAATTGATAGGTGCCAAGTAACACAAAGATGTTGAGCACCAGTAAAACCAATAGTGTCGAGTAACACAAAGACACCAAGCACTAGTAAATCAATAATGCCAAGTTTCTACATTATTTTGAAAATCGAAGATTCGCTAGATCTAAGCCAACAAGGTTGTTATCTAGAAGTTTGTGAATTAAAATAGAAGATAAGAATGATGAGTTGGTGGCACAGAACACCATGTAAAATGTTTTAAGCATACAACTACTGAAGTTTGAAGACAAAACAAGATATGAGGTAGATAATCCATTCGAAACCCTAAAATTGGAGAGGGAGAAATGAGCAGCAAAGGAAAATCAAATTTCTATTTAAGGAGTCATAAGTTAATGAAAAAGAGATAGAGAGGCGGTCAAGCATGAAAGCATGAAATGCTGAAGGAGGTGCTAAGGAGATAAGAGAGCATAGTGACTCTATTTTAGTAAGAAGACCCTTGATATGGATGCATTGGTACAATGAGTTAGAAGACTCAAGGAGACAAAGCTTGAGAAGAAGTCAAGCAGTTAGAGCTAAAGTGATTGAAGCCAAGCATTAGGATTGAACTGAAATTGTGATCTGAAATCTGCAAAATATGTTGTAAGTTATATCAGATCAAAAGACCATTATCGTTACTTTCTAGCAATTGTAATAGTAAAGTTTAAATCCTATGGACTTAGGTTGGTTTAATAGCCATGAGATAAATCCTTTAACAAGGTGACATTCCAAGTGAATGTTCTAAAGTCCTTTAACCAGGCCCATTCCTAACAGTTTGGTGAAATCCTCTAACAAGGTCACATTTAACAGTGTATTGTAAGCATTTAACAAGGCAGGCTTTTAATAGGGCATCACTTCAAAAGAGTGAGAATCAAGTAGCATGTTATTGGTGGTTTTTCCCAAATTGGGTTTCCACATAAATTATTGTGTCATGTGTTGATTTTGCATGTTTTATCTTTGCATGTTGATTTATTGTAACTTGCTAATATGGTTGATTTAAAGTTTAGATGGATGAAAAGTGTATGGATTCATTAAAAGTAGTGAAAAAGTATTAATAGGGAATTTGGACCTTAGATAACTGATTCACCCCCCCCTCTTAGTTATTCTAAAGAATTCTAACAAGTTTACTCAGAGCCTTACTGCTGACTCAGTTTAAAGGAACGATAAGTAGAAATTATGAAAATGCCTAAGAGAGAAGTTCCCAAGCTCAATAAAGACAAATTTTTTGCATGGCAAAGCTTGATGAAGCTACATCTTGGATCCATAGGAGAATATGCCCAAAATTCAATTGTCACTGAACATGTAGATCCAACAGGTGCTCCTACTGCAAAAGATATGAAAAACAAGCAAGAACACAATCAGACAATGCTAGAAATTGCCTCTGCACTTAGCTATACTAAATTTGATGATATCAAAGGATGTGATACTGCATTCAAAATGTGGAAAGCCCTATCAGACATCTATGGAGGAGATCAGAATGTACAAAGAGCAAAAAGAGAAAGTCTCAGAGGAAATTTTGATGACATGAAAATGGAAGAAAATGACAACACTGCTCAGTATGGTGCAAGAATAAAGGAAGTGGTAAGTGCAATAAGATGCTTGAGTGGTCAATTGGATGAAGATACTATTAATAGTAAGTTCTTAAGACCCTTGCTTCCTATCTATGGTATTAGAGTATCAGCAATACAAGAGCTAAGATGTATACCAGGAAACAATCTAAGTTTTGAAGGTATAATAGGTAGACTCACTACATTTGAGTTATCTAATTTTGACAACTACAGACCAGAGAATGTTGAATCTGCCTTTAAGGCCAAGTTATCATTGAAAGATGCTGAACAAGTGAAATCAAAGAAAGGAAAAAAAAATGAAGTATGTATCTAGTGACAACAGCACTGATGAGAAAGATGTGGAACAATTGGAAGCATTGCTTGCTAGAAGATTTCACAGAGGTAAAGGAAGATTCAAAAGTAAGATGCCTATCATTTGTTTCAATTGCAATGAAGTAGGTCATATTGCAGCCAGGTGTCCACAAAAAAAGGATTACAAGGAAGGCAACAAAAACAAATTTAGAAGAGATGATGACAAAAGAGATTACAAAGAAAAAGGTAAGAAGTGTTACATTGTTGAAGAAAATTTTGATAAAAATGATGATGAAGTTGTTTATGTAGCCATGAAGGATCAATCTGATGAAGAAGAACCCACAGCACTGGTAACATGTATAAACAAGAATGACAGGTGGATCATAGACAATGGATGCTCACATCACATGATAGGAGATAAAATTAAGTTTGTCAACTTTACCTAGTATGATGGAAATAGTGTTAGATTTGGTAATGATGCTCCATGTCAAATCAAAGGAAAAGGTTCCATTAAGCTCACAGAACAAATTTCATGTGATAATGCATACTATGTTGAAGGATTAAACTATAATTTACTAAGTGTCTCACAGTTAGGCAATATAGGATGCAAAGTGAAATTTGGAAACAAAACTGCAAAAATCTATGATACTGATGGTAAACTTATAGGAAAAGGAGATCAAACAAAGAGTAATCTGTTTTACCTTGATATGGATGATGTTTCTTGTTTTATTGCAAAATTTAATGATGAATGGTTATGGCATAGAAGATTATGTCATGTCAACTTTGACAATCTGGTCAACATCAATAAAATGAAGAAAGTCAGAGGTTTACCAAAATTGAAGAAGCCTGATAATATCATGTGTAAACAATGTCAGCTAGGAAAGTTGACTAAGTCAAGTTTCAAGAGCAAAAACTATACATCTAAAGAAGTAATTGAATTAGTTCATACTGACTTATGTGGTCTAATGGAAGTACAAAGCTATAGAGGAGATAAATACATAATGTTGTTTGTTGATGACTATTCCAAGATGATGACTGTTATGTTCTTAAAACAAAAATTTGATGTTTTTCAAATGTTTAAGTGGTATGTGGCTAGAGTTGAAAAGGAAACAAGAAAAAGCTTGAAATGCCTAAGGTCAGACAAAGGTGGCGAATTCACATCAAATGAATTCGAGATATTCTGTAATGATAAAGGAATCAAAAAACAAACGTCAGCTCCTAAAATTCGCTCACAGAATGGAATTTCTGAAAGAAGAAACAGATCTGTGATTGACTGTGCCAGAACACTAATGATGGAAAAGACTGTTGCTCTAAAATACTAGAGAGAAGCTGTAAGTGTAGCTGTTCATACACTGAACTGAGTACAAGTCAAGAAAGGTACATATACAACACCGTTTGAATTATGGTATGGTCACTCACCCAATGTAAAACATTTCAAAGTGTTTGGTTGCAAATGCTTTATCCTTAAAGATGCTAGAAATGGAAAATTTGATGCAAAAAGTGATGAAGGGATATTTCTTGGTTACTCCACTAGAAGTAAGGCATATAAGTGTTTGAATATTAACACTAACAAAATTGGTTGCTCAAAAGAAGGGTCATCAATAGCAATGACCCTTTGAAGCTTCTCCCCATTATCAAAAATCTCATCGCGACCATTTGTGTGGCGAGACCAGTGTAGCTTTTGCTAAGAAATCATCAACACTACTTGCGGCACTTGAGTCTAAAGAGGATGTGGGTCCAGGGTATGAACACCCACTGTCCCCTAACCTCTAGGGTTTGAAACAAGAGGCAGAGGGAGCAATGGAACTAGGGATTCAATGGGTATCTAGCTTGAACTAGCTTTACCATGATCTATAGGAATAGAGCTCGCCTTAGCTATAGCCAAAACCTTCCCTTTTTTCATCACTGTAGTCCATTCATCTTTCTTGGTGGCCAAAGTGAGCTTAATTTCTGAAGTAGAGGGACAGTTACGATCCAACAAGGGGCAATCCCTAATCTTATGCTCAACTCAATATCATAGATAGTACATATTTAGAAGGTTAACGTAAAGCACCTTTTGAGTAAAGGTGGTACCACCTATCTGTATATCCATTGTATCTTTAAGGTCCTTGGATAGGTCAACCTCAACACAAACCCTATGTTGGGGACAAGCATTGAAAAACTTGTCTAGTTCAAGGCACACCACCTTGCCAACATTTTGCAAAATAGTAGGTAAAAAAGACCAGCAAGGAATGGTAAGCCCAGGGAAGTCCACCCAAATGGGTACCTTAAGTTTCTAATCATCAAAAATAACAAAATCTTGCAAGTAGTGCTAAAAAACTAGGAGAGAGGACCTTACAATCTAGGAGCCTCATAAAAAAAATGTTCAACTTGGCTTGCATTACCAAAATGAAAAAGGAAAAAGCCTTTGGTAAGGCTTTGAACGGCTTCAAGGAAAATACCTTGAGGTGTCCAAACCTTGGAAACCCATTCACGCAGTGTGCTTTCAGAAGGAGTACGACCTACAAAATAACCAATGAGGGGTTTTTTTCTAGCTATTTGCATGCACTATCAAACTTCTTGGCATTCAAAATAATATGAGGAGAGGAATTACCTCGTGGAACACTGTGGGAACAAACTTGCATGGGTGTTTGGTCAGTGGAGCCATTTTCTCTATTAGCAACAACAACTCCAACACAAGCATCAACTGCTGGGCTGGAGAAGGCCAAATTCATTATAAATGAGAATAATACGATAGTAAATGTAGTATGACAACTAGTGGAACCCAACAAGGATTCAGACAGAGGTCATACAAACCCTAGAAGAGCTCACTAGTGACTATCATTTCTTACACTTCCAATAAATTGATTTTTGAAGATTTGATCTAGATAAATAATTTAATAATTTAGCAAAAATTCCGAGAAGGGAGAGCTAATAGTCTAGGTAATCATTTTTGGGTGATTACGGTCATCAAATCTAACAACAAAATCATATTTATACAACTTTAAAAATTCATTAACATGTCCTGTTATATAATGTGAACATTCATAGTCTATTATCTATCATTCTTAGATCCTCAATTCAGGTAACTAGGGTTTTTTCTTCAATTAATAAGGATTTCATATTTGATAGCAATAAAGATAATCTCTTCCTCACTCTTTTTAGATTAATCATTAGTAGCACTATTAATAGAAACATAAGAAAATTCCTTCTAATATCTAGGCTTAAGCTTCCTCATTAATTCTTAGGAACTCTCTTAGGAAATGTAGATGTAAAACAACCAATTTTATTGCATACAAAATATTTCAAAAGAATCCTCTCTTCATACACACCTTTACCTCTCAATATCCTCTTTTTAATCACATCTTACAATCCATCTTTCTTTACTCTTCCTTGATCTCTTCCCATTCCTTATCATGTATCTACCAAATCTTTTAGAACTATTAGAACTATCATAATTAATCTCATTCATTCCTTTATAAATAATAGCTTCAAATTTCGATTATACTTTAGGTAAAGAATATCCAAGTTTAATCATTTCAAATATGAATAAATTACCCACCATTGTATTTCTTGTCATATTTTAAACATTCTAATCTAATAGGAAAAACCTTGGTTTCATAGAAATATGACTAGGATCTATGAATATATGACATAATTTTATCTAGTTTAATGGTTTCTCCAAAAAGCCCAGTTCCACAAATAACTTCTATTATCTTTTTTCCATATGCTTTGATTATTTCATCTTTACTCACCCTCATAGATTCCAACTTTCCTTTAAAATATTGTAGTGTATCTTGTAACAAAAAATTTTCACCTTTATGAAGTGAAAGAAATTTCCTCCAAATCTCATCCATCACATATGTATATTTACAATTGGATAGGGAAATGAGTAAGTATTCCTTACTAATCATATATTGTAGTAAATTTTCTTCATCTTTGCTTGATCTATATTCTCAAGATCAAGAATCTGATAGGGATCCTATATAACTTTCTAATGCTCCATTTCAATGAAGATAAGGTGTGTAATAATCCTTCCTTTCCATTGTGCATATTTAGTTCAATAAAACTTCACACTCTCCTTCTTAAAGGCCATTACATATCCCCTGAAGTGATTAATACTCTACAAAAGGACCAAGAAGTTCTAATACCAATTGTTAGGAATAAAAATGTACAACACATAAATGGGGGTTGTGGGCGGGGGGTGTCAATCAATGTGACCAAATAAAAACATTAATCCACTTACCACATATATGATCTAAAATTATAAAGATAATGCAAAGAAAATAGAATGATAAAACATGACACTATATTTTTTGTGTTGAAACCATATTAGGGGAAAAACTATGGTGAGGTCAAACCCACTAGATGATTTAATAACACATATAAAACCATGTTAAAGGTTGATCATAAATACACATGCATTAATGCACTTGATTGGAGCTCACCGCTATATTAAAACAAGGGAAACAACCTAGATTGGACAATATTCCAAATATAGTAGGGTAAATAACCCAATAAGTGGACACAAATCTACTAAGATAAACTAACTAGAAACATCAAGTACACCAATGTAGTTCCTTTGAAGTACACTATTAGATTCCACTCATACCTTTGTCAACCAATATTTACCCCTATTAGTGATCCAAATTTGCATAAGCATCTTCACATTTTATAATTCTCTTAGTTATCTCTCCTACACTTGCACACTTGATTTCACAAATATCTTTATGCAAGTAACTAACACTTAATCATAATAATCCAATCAACATATTTCCTAATCGAGTCAACCCAAGAACAATTTTTCTTTAACTATCCACTGAGAAAATTGACTTCCAAGTCTCCAATCCTCAAACAAATTAAAAAAATAGAAATTCAAATCTTCATGATGCATCTAGAATTGTAGGCCAAAATTCTATTCGATCGGAGTCAACAAAACAATAATTTTCTTTTCACTATCTATTGAGAAAACTAACTTCCAAGTCTCCAATCCTAGAACAAATAAGAGAATAAATGCAAATTAAAATCTTTATGATGTAGCTAGAATTAAAGACCAAATTTATATTCCATCAAAGTTCATCAAAGAGTAAACTCCACCTCTATTCAAAAGTTTTATTAATAGAGACTATTTGTAACTAGTCTTCAACAAAACCTATGCACACAATCAAACTCTAGAAATCTATTTTTCACTATGTAACTTCTCTAAATCAACTTAGAAAATGCAATGACAAGTATAGCATGTAGAGTCACCAAAAATCATTCCATAAGGTCACATCAAACTATATTTTCACAAAAACTCTCTTTGTACTGTTTATCAATAGTGTTAGTAAACAATTTTTCTCAAATGATTTTACATTAAAAATGGAGAAAAATGCATACCAAAAAATTAAATCCCTATAGAATGTTAAGGAATTCTCTGCTTAAAAGTTTTCTCAAGTAAAACAGGTGCAATTACCTTTATTGAAAAAGAATAATTTTTAATCTTTAACCCCAAAGGAAAGATCTTTTCAAAACACAATCTTCTAAAAATGCTAAATCAACTTATTCTATTTCATCAATATAAAGTAGATTTTAATGCTAAAGAACCACTTGATCTTAACTATCAATATTATCCACATAATTGAAAGTCAAGAAAACAAGCAGGCAGATAAAATGAAATTCACTTCTCACAGCTCCTCAAATTTTGAATAGGCAATCTCAGAATGAATGAAAAACATAGAAAAATCTTTTTATATAAATAGTATTTTCAGAAATATAGATTTGAAGAAGTAGACAATAGTATCTACCTCCAATAAGCCTTTAGCAAAATCAAGTTGTAGAGTTTTATTTATTTTTGTTGATAATCTAAAATGCTATCTTCGAAAAACTTAAGATTAAACCTAAAACAAAAATAGTTTTGTTTATCAGTCTGCTAGAGATTAACCCTATGCCATACTAATTATTACATTTATATAAGGCATGGGACTGGACAATTGCCAAAATTACCCCACCAGGAGTAAAATAGTCTTTTAGTTAACACAATTGTGTTAACCAAAATGCAAGAAAGTAAAAACCAGAAAGAAAAACTAAGCAACTATCTATAACATTTTCAATCAAGTAGCACCATCCACACCAACTACATTCCTCGCTACTTTCCATGCTTCATAGGTGGTTGAAAATGCAAAGATAATGGATTGATGAGGTAGACCAATGTAAGCAAGTCATTGTTTCTAGATTTTTTTCTCCTTTTTCATTACCACTATCCTTTCCTCATGCATTTCCAAGTGTTTCAGGTTGATTATCAGCATGGCTTCAGTGTGGGCTACATTTGAAAAGTCCTTCTTAGTTGGTATCTTCTTATCTTGGAGCTCCTAGAATTTCTTCTGGACTTCTTTAATCACTTCCTCTGCTTGGGAAACATAGCCATCCTCTTTACTTGTGAAGTGTTTTCCAAACCATTTGAGGTCTCCCTAAATTATCTGCTATACAACCTTGAGTTCTTGTAGGGTTTCTTTGATCTTAGTCATACCTTGTACCAATGCTTCATTTCTCCATTCAATACAATCCTTGATTACATACAAGGATTTCTCATCTAAACCAACTATAGGACACTCAACTTGAAATTTTTGAAGTCCAAATTCTTGGATATCTTCCAACCATATTACCACCTTTTCCCAATTGCTTCTTTCTTTCTTGTACCCTTCATTGCTCAGTTCTACCTTTTTGGTGATGGTGGAGATTTCTTTCAAAGCCTTATCCAAGAGACTTATGTGTTTCACAGTGTCATCTAGGACACCTTGCAACCACTCCCCCGCTATCTTTGCAATCACCTTGCACTTTTGTAGATTATGAAGGGATTGTTGGTTGGTTGCAGAGGTCACATATACAATTGTTGACATTTCACTGATGGGCTTTGCTTTTGGGTGTACGATGGAATTGTTATAGTGTTCCATGTTCTTTATTGTCCCCTTCATCTCTTGTTTATCCTGCCAATCCTTCCACACTCTGTGTACAGTTTTCTTATTAGAAGCTTCAAAAAACTCCATATCCACTTCACAATTTTCTTTTCCTAAGTCAACCTTTTTAATTTGATAATCCTGAGGAGCAAGAGATTCCTGCAAGCTTCCATTTGGTGGCATGGCTATTTTAGCCAACCAATGCCCTAAGTTTTTAACAAATTTGATTCTTGATTCTATTTTGGCTTTCTTTATATTAGGTGTTTTCCCTAAACATTTACTAACCAAATCATCTATTGGCATTGAAAGAGGCACCGTACTCCACTTCCTTTCAATAGAAGTCTCCAACCACTTGGGTGTAATTGGTTCCTTATTAGCTACAGGGGAGAACCTAGCCAAAGCAAGGTTACTCTCTTGACTATCAGTGTTTACTAGTGACTTCTAAGGTTTTGGTACATTGTCTGCCATCAGTGATCTTTTTGTAGCCTCAAGATCAACTGTCATCATATCTTTTCCTTTGTTTGATGATGTTTTCTTTGTGCTTGAATGTGTCACCCTTTTAGCCTTAGGAGTCTCTGCTTGAACTTGAAGTTGAACTAATTGTGGGATTGCTTCAGCTTCAACTTAAACTAAACCTACAATAGGAACATGAACATCTTGGTTAGTGATAGCTTTTTTCTTTTGGGAGGCCTTTTTACTTTTGGTTTTTGAAGACTTTCTAGATGGATCAGGGGTAACAATAGTTTTTGATTTTATCCAATTTTTGATCCTAGTTAGCACATCTTTAGTGCGAGAAAACAAATCATCTTCCTCCCTTCTTCCCCAATTGATCTCAAGAATGAGCATGCATTCAATTTGGTCAATATAAAATGGATCAATTACTTCTTCCAAATCCTCCTCTTTTAACTCGTACATGTCAAGATCAACATTAAACATATTAATTTTCTTAACTGTTAATCTTGACCATAGCCTTTTTCTTACTTCAAACTCATTAGGAAAATTTTCCCAGTAGTCTTCTAACTATGGATTGTGAACAAAAGAAACTACATTTTAAAAAATTTTCTTGACAAATCTTGTGTAATAAAAATTTTCTCAAGGGGAAAAAGACTTGAAAAATAGATGGATTAATGCTTCTCTTGTCAACATGGCTTGCTTTAGACTAGAGCATCTATAGTGATCGATTTCAATGGGAAAGAAAATAGAAGAAGACCTCTTAGTAATCTCAAAAGACTCCACCATAGAGACAAATTGTCTACACATTTCAGATAAAACAATAAAGTCTAGGCAATAACAAGGCAACTTTAATGGTTCACCTGAATAACCACCCATTTTGAGATATGTGAACTTAGGGAATTGAATATAGAAATAACCACAAACTTGTATAGCCTGCATTGCTTCCTCAGATAATCTATTATTTTCATGACCCTGAAGTTCAAAAACTAGCTTTCCCAAGAAGACATCATTTACCCTTATGAACTCTTTACACATAGTAGCCTCTTGGAGATCACTATAGTATTGGTAAATAGGTATTTCATCTGTCCATGGTGAATGTGAAAGGCCTTCCCATTCTTTGGATGCTACCAAGATATAAACTAAAAAGGAGGATAGGAAAAATGGACCAAAATTGTTAACAGTTACTAAACCCTTGTGTAAATTCTCAGCAATTAGGTCAACCCAATCAATGAACTTATCTCCCTCAACAATCTTTTGGTTGAAGAAATACATCCATGTTTCCTAATGAAATGCATGCTCGTTTCCTTTGACTCTGTTCAACAAAAGCACAATGTTTGCAATTTCTTTGATGAAATGTTTAATGATTAACAGTTTGGGCAACCTTGAACCACCTTCTGTTGGTTTTAGGAGCCAAGAATGGGCTACTTTATTGTCATAACTACTTTTCCTTTCAGCATATAGGTGTTCTGCCTCCTCAAATGTCCATGATTCATAGGGTTCCTTATGAGGGATCCTAAGGGCTGAGCAAAAACTGGTCGTATTCATTGTGACTACCACTTCCCTTGAAATTTTCTTGACACATCTCGTGCTAGGGTCATAGTGGTTTGTGCATTCAATGATTAACTCTAGGCATGTAATAGCTACATCAAATGCGGTGGCTTCAAGCAATCCACTATTAACCAGTTTCTAATATATAGGACCTGACTAGGCATTTTTAGCTCTTCCAATTACATCAGTCAAGCTTTTGTTAACCAAGAATGTGTCACAAATCTCAAGTAAAGAGCTAAGGAGACATGGTTTTTCCAATTTGGGCATTTTGGGGTGAAACAATGTCATGGCTTGCTATGGGGTGATAGGGTCTAAAAGATGCAAATGAAAACCTTTCAAAACAAAAGCAAGCACAAGAAAAATTATAGAGGGTAATGGCGGTGCACTTACAATTTGACAAAGCTTATCCTGTGACATGTTCTACTTACTAGATGATGCTGGGATTTGCATTTGCAAATGGTAGAATGAGCGATGAAATGGCTAATAAATGCATTTAAGGGATAACTTATGACAAAAATCTCAGTACAAATATGGCAAATAAATAAAATAATTACTATTCGTGTGTTGCAAATCAACACACCTACTAATGCTCCATGTCATCATGAAATGACAAATTTACCTTTTCTACAAATCTTGTCATGTCAAGACATGTGTCTCCTTAACATCCTTATTTATTATTTTGCATGTCTCATAAAATGTCATCATTGTGGCCCATTTCACCTTTTTTTATTTCAAGGATTGAATATGTACATGAAAATATAACGTTAGTATACAAAAATGATATCAAAGTTGATGTTGAAGTTTGAGTTGTTTGGACTTCAACTTTAACATTGATTTCATCAAGATTGACTCAGGGCAGCAAATGTGGACTTTGATATATGAAAGACAATGGGAGGATGCGAACTTGAACTTGAAGTTAATTGAAGCTTCAAGTTCAACTTCACGATCAAGAAATGACTCATGCATGAGATGCCTTATGGCATCAGAAAAAAATGAGTGTGGTAACAAATAGGAACATTGTCTAATAGACATATGTGTCAACATCAATGTAGAAACTTTAATGAAACATAATCAATATTAATTATTAGTGTGAATCTCTTCCTACATCTAGAAACAAAATTGAATCATAAAATAAACTTATGAACTTGAGTAATCCACCTTGATGGACTCAAAAGTCTTCTTTAGTTATTGGATTTCCTCAATCCACATTTTCTTGTTTTCTATCCACTCCAAAATGACACAAATTAACTAGAAATATGTACATGAATGTTTTTCAACATATCCTTTTCTTGATTAATGGCGGCCAACTCTTCTTTAGAGGATCCTTGGTGCACTTATAAATGCATTTCCTAGACTATTAATATATGAAATTTATAGTTCTTGGAAATCACCAAAAGGAAAAATAATATATTCTCATTGTTGTTATGGATGGAATTATTTATTTTGCATTTTTTTCAACTAGTTATCACTTCCATGTATCTTATTGATTTTGGAAATGTTACTAAAAAAATTAAGCTACAATGGGTATAGAGTACAATGATTTCTATAAAATAAGAGTTGTTAAAAGAATCAAAAGAAAATGAAGAACTCATTGAAGAGACAATATTATAGTTAAAGCTCTTTTCCCCACATGTATACTTGTTCCCTCATGTGCCATAAAATTTAGTTGAAGGAAGAGGAGACTAACTGATTTTTTTTTGGTAGCAACTCAAAGAAACATGCCACAACTCTTTTTGATTTATAACAATTACTTCAAGAAGGTCAATATTTTCTAGTGGATGGCGATTAATTGTATTAGTACACATTGCAATGCCTTGTTACAAAATAGTTCAAACAAGAAATGGATTTCACTGAGATGCAAACAAATAATGCTTACCAGTTATACAATATTCCCAATGTTCTTGAGGGATATAACCTAGAACACTAGGTGAAGATCTAAAAATGAATTCTAACACACATAAATATAGCTCTATTTCATGAATTCAAATATAAAGTAAACCAAATATACCATCTTAGTCATGAAATGCATGAATCCATTACAGTCGTATCCTTCAAGGATTGTGTTATGATATGATATTTTGTCTCATCTATATAATAAATATAGGAGATGACATTAAATAAACAAATTTTAGTTGGTTGATGAATAATAGTAATGATCTAGATGGATCTGGAAAAAAAATAAAAAAATCCACAATCTCAAAATCTCTCAAATCCAAAATCATTGCAAAGAGCTCTAAAAATTAGACCTGCTGCAACTTGAACAAGGTCAAAAGGATCTCATTTGTAAAAGTTATTCTTGATCGAAGGTTTGGAAAAATTAAAAAATAATAGGTTGACTTTAAAAATGTAAAAAATCAATTATCTCAAATCCATGCAATTTTTTTGCTAAGTTGTAGTGTTCATTGTGTTGACTTTGGAGCAATTTCTAGTTTCCAAAATGAAGCCCATATGCAGAAGTTATGGCTGGTCAAAATAACCTAGAAAAAGGGTTGACCAAATGAAATTATCATGATGCCCAACATATTCATCCAATATCATAGTGACAAGTGGTAGTCGAAAAGGTGATGTAGTAGTCAAAAGTTGACACATGGCAACTATATAGTGACATAACATCTAAGTGGCATTGGATGTGGACAAATTTGATAATGGCACATGTCATAAGTTAGAAAAATTATCATATGCCATGTGATACCTTGGTGAATAATTTCTTTTTTTCAAAATATTTTATGGGTTTCAAACCCATAACCTCCAACTTTCTACTTTCTTACTCTACCATCACACCATTAATGTATTTGTTGAACATTTGGCATAAAAGTAATTTTTTTCTTGACACATAAAACAAAATAGGCTAAAGGATGGCATGAAGGTCATCTTATTTAAACCTACAACCTCCCAAAGACAACTAGGGACCGTTTGGTGGCTAAAATATGGTTTGGGAATTGGAATCTAGAATTCTAGAACCTAAAATTTAAATTACAATTTTTAGAGTTTAGTTTAGGATCAATTGGTTCAAACCCAAAAATATTTGATATTCTAAATTTATTTTAATTTCAGACTTGTTTGGTTCAAACCTAAATATTCAATATCCTAAATAGTTGAATCTTTGGGATAAATTTTTATCTTGGTAAGTATGAAGAAAGATTTCTAAATGGGGTTTCCTAAGCCTGTTTTCGTGGCTTAGCTCTTTTGTTGTAGTGGGTGCCTTTGTTTGCAACTTGACAATTGATTATTTGTAGAGAAATACAGTACAAGATTGTTTCATGTGAGTACCTTTTTTTGATCAAATTAAAGAGTCTCTATTCAATAAGCATATGCTAGAAACCATAACTAGGCCTCCATTGATTGAGATCAAGTAGTACAACAAAGAGAAGGTAATGGCTAGAGTAGTCACAAATAATAACACATTTGAACACAAAAATATCATATTTCATCTTTTTTGGTTTCCTTTGTCTACTATATCATTGCAGGATTTGATCAACATTTTTTGCATTTTTACTATTACACAAGTTGGTAGCCTCAAAGAGCCCCACCAAATACACTTTTACTACCCCTTGCAATGCTAAATTAAAATGGTTCTAAAATCACAAACTAGTCTATAACAATCCAAATTGGACAAATGTTAACTACAAGCCATAATTGGATATAAAAGAAACTTGATTTCTAAGATTAAAGATAATAATAGATACATAAAACATAAGTCTTGATTGACTGTAGAGAAATGAGAAAATGAAAGTGTCGATCGATACTCCACAACCTTCAAAAACTCAACATAGATTTGATGCTAATCATCTACTAGAATTCTTCAGAATAACTGGGGGGAGAGGTGAATCAATTATCCAAGGTACATATGTACAAATAAAAATTTTCACAACTTAGTGAACCCATATCCATAAAACATTTTCATCATGCATGCATCCATTAGATTATGTAATCACTCAAACTTGTAGGTTATTGTTAAATCAATTTGTAGAAATGTAAACATGAAATATAACAGATTCAATAACACATTTGACACCATGATTTAACATGGAAACACAATTTGGGAAAAACCACTAGTAACATGTTACTCATTCTTACTCTTTTGAAATGATGCCTTGTGAAAGGCCAACCCTGTTGAAGGTTATAGTGCACACTGTTAAATGTGACACAATTAAAGGATTTCAATCACCCTATCAGGAGTGAGCCTTATTAGAGGACTTTAGATCATTCACTTGGAATGTCACCCAGTTAAAGGACTTTTGATCATTCACTTGGAATGGCTTTTGATGTTGACACTAAAGTTTATTGGTGCTCGACATCAACTAAAATTTACTCGGTTTACATTGTTTCACTCAGATTACACTGAAATTAAGTTTTATCAGCTCCAACTAATTTTTTGCTCAGCTTGTACTAACTTTTCTTGGCACCTATTGTCCACTCGATAAGGCTTGGCAGACAAACTTTTCTTAACTTGTTCTTCTAAACTTACTTAGTAGAACCAACCATTGCCACCTTAAGTACATTATCAATGTACTATAATATCACTATCTTAACTGATTCTTGTACTCCTTGTTATATCATAACTCAAACTTTCTTCTAGGTGCTATTGTTACCTCATTTGATCAAATCCTCTTCATCAATCAAATAGAATGATAGTACTTAAATCATATAAGAAATTATCTTACTAGCAAGTAGCAAGTTTGAAATCAGTGACAAAAAAATGATTGAAACACATTTATCATACTTATATCAATCTATTTTCAATAATCAACATCTTCACAAAGTTCATCTAGTGTCTCTTTGAGAGCTTCCACTACAACAAACTTCCACCCATCTTTAGTTTGACTCTACAGTTCATAGTAAAGATGAAGAAATGACCATGTATTTGTCTCCTTGGGTTGGACCATGTTTACAATATGGGCTTGAATCTGGGAAAGAAATGTAGACCCCACAAACACCTCATACATCATATTTTTATCTTGTCCCACCTACAATTTCTGTTCACCAAGAAACACCCTCAATCCATGGCTTTCAAGAGATACCAATTTCTAATTTTCCCAATTCCAATTTCAATTTTGCACACCTAACAATAGAAAATGCTAATTCCTATTTGATTTCAACAACAAAATGGGCCTCTAATGTTTTCTACTAGCATACTATACATGATTTTTAGTGTAAGATTGGTGGAGGTTGTTATTATTCATCAATTTTCTTGGCCAGAACTCCTTTCCATAAGGATTTTAAACTATCTTATTATGTCAAAGTAATAAAATATAAATTTGGGTTTAGAATAGAAGACATGTAGAAGAGAGACTATGAACATGTTCTTGAAAGCAAAGAGAGAGACTATGAACATGTTCTTGAAACCTTGGGTGTTGTAAGAAGGTGTGTTTGGCCTGCTGACATTAATAAAGCAATCGCTGAATTGAGAAGTGAACTCAGAGGTGTAGTCTTATCCGGACAAACTCTGTATCAAATTATTTGTGTCCCTCTTTCATCACTTTATTGTTTCTAATCTCTTTCAATTTTATTATTCCCTCTTTTATATAATTAAAAACATAACTAATTTAAAGTGTTTGAATCACAATTCTTGTAATTTCAATAGTTAAAAATATATAGTCATGCGTAATAATTTCTCAGATTAGGAATTAAATATGTATTTTTGGATTAAGTTATAAACCTATAAATCCTAGTTTACATATCAAGTAAGTAGGAAAACACACAATATAGGTATTATAATCATGATTAACTTGGTCAAATTGTAGTAGATTCAAATGAAGACAACAATTTTACTTTTATAGGTTCTCAAAAGGATTGAGGGTTGAGATTAAAATGTTAAAAGATGAATTATTAATATTAGAGGGTAGGTAAGGATTAAAAATATTAATCTTGAAGTTGATGAAAGATCAACCCCATAGCTCCCAAAAATCACTTGCATGCAAACACCTGCCACAAAAAGAGAGAAGCAAAAGCTATGGAGGTTGGAATTCCTAGATCCATAGATGAGAAATTCTTGATTAGAAAAAAGAAAGATTTCTATAATCGTAAGTGAATTCATAAATTACAAAGAGATCAATCCTTATATAACAATACCAAAACCTTAATAGGTAACTAACCTAGGTTGCATGATAATAATTAATAAAGGAATTAATTATTATATACCCAAAGTTTAGCTGAAGTAAACTAGAGATAATAAGTGACTTAATAATTAAATAAATATGATTTAATTAATAAAAAAATACTTTATTACTCTAACACCCCCCTTAAGATAAACTTAGGGAGTAACTAAAAATCTAGAAACTACTATTGAAAGAAGAATTGAGTCGTAACAACAAGGCTTGATGAGGTACCCAAACACAACTAAATCTCTAAAAAGAGGAGAAATAGAAAAAATGACATGGGAAAAATCCTACTCTAAAAAGATATGGAAAGAATTTTCTAGAAGATAGGAACAAAAGGATCATCACAAAGAACACCACTGAAGCATGAAGTTGCAAACATTGCCAAATTGTTGATCTTAAGAACCTCCACTATATAGAACATGACCAAGTAGAGAAGACTAAGTCTAAATAGATGATAAATCAAAGATGGAAGGTATCTTCATGGCCTCCAAAATAGGAATGAAAGAATGTCTATATGGTAAATGGTCCATCTCACCAAAATGCATAGGTATCCAACCATTGCAATCGCCAAGTACATAGGATCAAATTATGAATACATAGTTCACTCCATCGAACCAAGAAAAAAATATAACCAACATAACTCCCCTATAATGTTGAGAGGTAAGACATGAACACTGAAACTAGATACAATATTTCATGTAGAAAGAAGAACCAGGAACATCGAGAGTGCAAAAGAAGTACAAACACCTATAATGACATGTGTCATTGACACATCATGAGGCTAATGTCATGGAAGGAATACTCACTTGACAAAGAAAGATGATGAATATGGCCAACATGAAACCCCCCAAGGAACTTTATAATGTAGTGTGAGTACAAAAAAACACAAAGATGTCAACAAAAATACTTAGTGCATTTGTAGAAATACTACAAAAGGATGCCAACAAAGATCAAAAGAGACATGAGACTAATACAAGAGATAGTATGACCCATGAAAAATAATCTAAAACAAAAAAATTGATCTCCAAACCTAAAAAAACCAAGATATCCACCATAGTGCAAAAAGAAAAAATTGAATGGGATGTGCCTGGAGCAAAATCTGGAAAATAGAATGTCTCAAGATATGTCTCCTGGAGTGTAAAATAGAATTTTTAACTTTTACTACATAAACTAGCAACCAAAAAGAATCAAAATTCAAATTAAATCGCACCATCATAATGAGCTCAGAATCAATTTTTTGACGATATCTCATTTGCAAAAAATAGAGTTTGAATAAGCAAGTTACGACTAAAAAACCACATGTAGATAAAAATGCACTAGAAGGGCAAAAAAATCATTGTCTTAGGGTTCATATCAAAATGCCCCAAGAAGCGTGCCCACTAGTACAAGATATTACCTAAGGATTTGTACCAAAGATTTTTATTTCCGTACCAAATTACCTTGGTTTGTGTGCAAAATCCTAATTTTTGCACCAAAAAATTGCAATTTACATGACAAATATCTCGATTTCTAGGCCAAAAATCTTTATTTTCATAAAAATCTTGGTTTGCATGCCCAAAATCCTTGATTTTCATGAAAATATTTTGATTTATCTGTTGATCTCAGATTGGTTTTGATAGCTGAGTATCAACACACTTAAATCATTTACTAAGTTCATGCCGAACTAGTAATGCATGCCGAGTATGATATACAAGATTGTAGTGAGTTGCAATGAGTGCTAAGTCACTCAAGCATTAAGTAGATAGACCATGTCGAGTGATTCAAGTGCTAAGTAAATAGTAAATACTGAGCAGTTTAGGTGCTGAGTCAAAATCAAAATTACAATATGTGCCGATCATCAGTAACTTCAAGTCCTGAGCAACACAGATTGGACATATTTGTTTGTGATTGCACAAACAACTATGTAAACTATTTTTCAACCAACCAAAGGATAGAATAAAATCTTTTGAAGATAAGAACGAATCCGTATGCAAATTCCCTATGCAATTACATGCAACCAATTAGAAAAAAGGAAGGATTAAGCGACAAAAAGGATGAATCTCTGTCGTATATTCATACCTAACCCTAAGTCTTCTAGTCTTCTTAAGGAGGATGAAACCCAAAACTTCATATGAGTGTGTAAGGCATTGAAGCATAAGTATAGAGAAGTTTGCATGCAAAAAACAAAGCATTCACATAGACTTAGAAGTTATAGAGAGTGAATTGTAGAATTAGTTGGAGGAGAATAAGAACATAAGGATACATCAATTATCACATCAGATCAGGAAGGATCAAGAAGAACACTGTATAGATTTGATCTTTAATCAAGCAACCAAAACCAATCACAAGATCTCTACTGAAACATCCTAACAGGTGATTTTAGTTAAATCTCTTAGGTGGAGTAGTCCTAATAGACTGTTGTAAATTCTTTAACAGGGTGACATTCCAAGTGGATGTTTTGAAGTCCTTTAGCCAAGCACACTTCTAACAGGGTGTTGAAATCCTCTAACAAGGTGGGACTTAAAAGTCCTTGTAAGTCTTTAATAGGGCAGTCCTTTCACAATGCAGGTCATGTTTCATGGTCAAACCATTGTAACCTTAATTGGCTACACTTTATTGCTATAGTAGTGAAGAATTTTGGGTGTCATCCCCACCTAGTTTTACCTTCTCTTTGGAGGGTTTCTGGGTAATCATATTTGGTGTCAAATGTGTGATTGCTTATATGTTTACATGATTTAGATGTATGTGCTTTACATGTTATTTCAATTTATCTATTGAATGCATGAGATGGATGAGTGGTGAGAAGTTTTATGGGTTCATGTTTTAACTTCTAATTCACCCCCCCTCAGAAGTTTACCTTTCCTACTTGTAATTCCAACATTATGTGTCCAAAATCACAAAATCATTGCCTTGGGAAACATGCCAAATCTAGGAGCAATTTTTTTTAGCCTCAAATTCCAATTGTGTCCAAATTGGATAAATTTTATATGAAAATAGGGGTTTTTGGGTGCTTTGAGCTCAATGGTGAGGTTTTTTTTGGGCTCATCAACCCCATAGCTTTCAAGAATCATCTACATACAAACACCTGTCATAGAAAGAGAGAACTAAAAGCTATGGAGTCTAGAATTCCTAGATCCATAGACGAGACATTCTTGATGAGAAAAAAGAGAGATTGATATAATCAAAAGTGAATTAATAAATTACAAAGAGATCAATCCTCATAAAAGAAGACCAAAACCCTAACATGTAGCTAATCTATGTTACATGATAATAAATAAATAAAAGAACTAATTATTATATGCCCAAAGTTTAGCTTATGTAAAGTAGAGATAGTAAGTGACTTAATAATTTAATCAATATGATTTAATTAATAAGAAAATACATTATTACTCTAACAATTAAGATATAAATTTGAATGAAGGGACAAGATTAAGTGATAGCTAGGACTTGGATGACTTTTGGTGATACATCACAAGATGCATCAAATTTATACATATTCAAAAATGCCACAGGAAAAGATAATGAATTACTTAGATAATATTAAATATATAAAGCAACCACTTAACTAATTATTTAAAAAGGTGGGATTAAATAATAAATATTTATTCAATTAAAATAAGGCATAATGGTAAAATAAATAATTAAAAAAATATATCTATTTAGTTGAGAACAAACTTAGGATCTAAATGTATCAATGATGAAAGAGAATAAATATTCAATAGTGATAGGGCTAGCCCACTATAATGCTCGATAATTTGCAGTCTTTCTTTTCTTCATAAGATCTAGTGATTTTTCTTATACTAAGTTATGAATCACCAAAGATATTAATATGATTGATTTGAGAGATAATGCATTGCTCAAGACAACAATAAGGGATGCATACCTTACAATATTATTAGTACACATTACAAATTGATACAATATGAAAGATGATTTGATTTACTTGAAAAAGGTATTATCATAACACTAGCATTGAAACAATTTGACACATACAATCATCAATGAAAAAACACCTCCTAATGTAGGAACATCTAAGGTGTATGATAAATCTTGTATCGACCAATTTTTACTTTAATAGTAAGGACTAAAAATGGTAGGGTTACTACATTTAGTAAGTTGTCATTTGCACAAGTTAAATTTGAATATAAAACCAAATGATCAATGACCTTTATACAACCATACATCTAATCATATCATTTATGCAATCATAGATCTAGCATAGAGTGGGAGATGGAAGAACATTAACTCAGACCAATCTTTAAAAGTGAGTACAAAAATGAAAATCGATAATACTTAAGTTACACTCCCACTTTCCTTAGAGATTGTTTCACTTATACCATTGACATTAAACACAAATAATATCTAATTCAAAGTGAGTTCAAAACAATGAAAAAAATATAAGATACCCAATTACACTATTATACAAACCAAAAAAATAAAAACTAAAAGACAAATACAAATTATAAACCATTTGATTTGAAATATCCAAAATAAATATACAACTAGCTAATATTGTATTACCATCCAAAATTATTTTCAAAACATAGAAATTTGTAGAACCTTGGTGTCACTGGCAAAATTGGAGTGGACCTTAGTGTGTATAAGAGAAGCATATTGCATTAATAAGTATGACACATGATTATTCAAGATGAAGAAGGAAAATCCTAATTTCAACCATGCTGCTATGTTGGGTCAGATTCATTCAGCAAACCCACTAGAACAAGTACTAACCATGGGACCATTCTAGTTTTGTAAAAGATAAAAGGTGTCTAACCATGGTACCTTGATCATGAAGAAACGACAACATAAATATGCAGCTACTGAGCACACGTTGACTTCTTCCTCTCTTTGTCTTTGTACCACACTGCAATTCGGAGTTCTTTCCAAACATAATATCTGTTGTAAATAATAATATTACCTACAATTTGCATGAAATTATAAAAGAAGAAAGAAGACCGTTGATAAGTTATTCCATGTCTATTCACATCATTAAAGTTTTTTTATATGGACGTATGCAGGAGAGGAGTACCAATCTGTAATCCAAGCAAAAGTTATCGATGTGAAATAATGAGAACAAATTTGAAGATATCCAAAACATAGGGATTTCTAGTGAGTCATTGCTCTCATTTTTATCTGTTTAGTTTTATTTTATTACGTTATAAATTATAGAATAGTTTTGGTATAGTAGGCCCTTAGGTGATAGTACGTTCTTTGCTTTTTCTATATATTAAAATTAATATGAATTTACTGAAATTTAAATGATAGAAAATGATATAGATAACAGATTTAGTAATAGTATTTAGTTTGAATTATTGCATTTATTTCTATGTATTCAAGTTAATTTAAAATCTTATTATTATATTATATTTGATGGGTTGAGTTCAATAAAGTTAAGTTAACAAAGATGATGTCATAGTTTTTAAATTTTATTATTTATTGAAGTTCAAATTCTCTCAATTATGTAAATTTAGGAAAGTTTAAATGATAGAAAATAGATCATGCAACTTATTTCTAGCAATATTTCTTAGGTGAAATCATTGCTTTCAATCTATGTATTCGATTTTATTTCGGTTTGTATTGAATTATAGTGTAATTGCAGTATGGTATAGTTTAACATGTTGTGCTTAGTTGATGAAGATGATGGTACAATATATTATTTTCCTATTCATCAAAGTTTATTTAATCTTCTCAATATAAATTATTGGTTGTGTTTTTTTACCAAGTATAAAATTGAATATTTAACAACATAACAATCGTGGTTAGTGTTATTGTATAAATTTTAATAAATGATACACATATTATGACATTCTAATGATAAAGAAGAAACCATAATCTCCAAATTAGAATGGAGTTGTAAAGATGATGAATATGACGATGATGAAGGCGGCTAGAAGTATTCTTAGTTAAAGTTATCTTTCAAATTGTGTTTTTATCAAGGATATAACCACCACTTTTGCATAATTAATTAGTCACCTATACTAGAACTTCTATTAGTACAATACTTATGGAGCATGGTTAGCAAGAAAGTCTTCACTATAAAATATTCATATTTTTATTTGTGAGGTACGTGCACATCTACCAAGGGGGAAGCATAAAAAGTTCTAATAAAGTTCACTCAAGAAAGGGATTGAACCCAACACAAAATAGCATCAATTCATACTATAGTTCAAAAGGAATTCATGAGCAATGACTTTAACCAACAAATAGACCAATGACTAAAATAACTAGAGTCTAGAAGAAGCAACGAGGAAACTAAATATGAAGGGTAAAGAGATTCCTTCCACTCCTCATTAAGTTATTTGAGAGTTTCCAAAAAGGAAGTCTTTCTAGATGGACACATAGTAACATCTAGACCAAGTCCCTCATTTTCCTTAATAGGTCCATATTTCACCAACTAGATATCAATCATATGAGTCACCTCATGTTTCCTCCTTTTGATCTTTTTTTACTCCATCTCTTCCTACAGGGTGTTAAAAGAAGAGGTAATCTTTTTTCATCATGTTCTTGCTAAATTTGAAAAATCCAACCAATTGTTTTTTGTTCATGGGTTTAATTCACTTTACCATTTCCTAAGGCCCTTATCATTTCCTATGTTTCCTCATCAGAGGGAATAAAGTCTTTTAGCTCTCAAATTTGGTCCTTCATAATACTCTAGTTGCCTAAGTTCTGATCCAATTTCCAATCACTTTCCACATTCTAGTATCCATATTGTAGACACCCAAAAATTGGAAAAACTTAAAACGACACAATTTTGATCAAAGAACACAAAATTAAGGATTAAATCAAAGGAAAACAACAAACTTTTAAATCAATCATTACATTAGGTCATTAATTAATCAAATCACCTATCAAGTCAAGGATGACCTAAATCAACTTTAAAAAGAGGAAAAACAATTCACAAAATCATAAAATGAACTAATAAAAGGAAAAAGGAAATGACAGAAGTTGAAAATAAATGGAACATTTATTGAATCAATAAAGCCATTTATCCTCACAAAAGTGAAAATCCTCATTTTTTAAAGAATTGGAAAATCCTCTTTTATCCTCACAAACTAAGTTTGTTGGACTCTTCCTCTTGGTACCTTATGAGATATTTATAGTTTCACCATTACCTCCCAGTCAAAAGTGAAACCTTGATTCTTACCCCAATCCCTTCCAAAATCCTATAAATAGGAGGGAAATTCAAGAGAAAAAGGACACAAGTTTTAGGCATATGCACTATAGGCAAATTTAGAGTTATCATGCAATCATTGTTATTATATAAATTTCAAGTCATTTTGATAACATTTTAGCATTCTTTTCATTTTATTTAGTATCATTTAGTACATGTTTAGTCTATTGTATACATTATCATAGCATCCTAAGGTTATTATACTCACATAATTTGTATTCTTATAGATCTTGCATAAATCTTTGTAGATTTTCATTCATAGCATACTCATGTTCTAAAACTGTCACTTAGATGCTGGTCTTAGAGAAATCTTAGCAGTTGTAGTTAGGAAAACATGGGACATTCGTAGAGTCTCTATTTGATAATGATTTCTTGGGTTTAGATTAGTTTGTTGTCATTTTATTTGCACTCTTCTCTAAGATCTCATGAATACATGAATTCACCATGTACAAATTAGTGCCCACCATGGGATTTTGTCTTAAAACCTCTTTATTACTCCAGTTTTCTTGCTAATCTTTTCTTTTTCTTTTAGATATCTATTTTTTCTCTAGTTTTTGGTGTAGCTCTAACCCTTTGTAGGTTCTATAGTGTTTGGGAAGCTTCATTACAAGATCAACACACTTTCAAAGACGTTCCCAAGCTCACCAAGATTAGATTTGTCATTTTCCTGACCTTGCAACACTTTTAAGCACTGTTTTAATGCTTCCAACCAATATTTTAACTCATTTGAAGTGTTCTATAGTGCTTTTGAAGCTTTTTCTAAGGCATTTTCACTGCATTATAGAGCATTTTCTTATTCTTATAGTGTATTTGCACTATTAAATAGCGCATCTACATTTTTTTGTGATGCATATGCTATTTTCTAACATACATCTGATCTAGGTTATTAATCATCATGTCTAACATTTAGATTTGATTATCGATTCTTTGCAGATTTGTTCTAAGTTGATAGAGACTCTCAGGCTACTAAACTGCGAGACAAGAATGAAGATCTAAAAAATATGCCTAGCTTTTGCTAGCTTCAAACCAAGTAAGTAGACCTAAAACCTTATCAATGGGAGTGCGGCATTTCTAAAACTATAATCTAGTCTAAGTAGTAAGTTTGATCTCACTAATCTAATTGGAAGTAGGCCTATGCTCTCAACTCACTAGAGTTGATCAAAATGCCAAACCTTCTATGAGGGTCAATAACAGTCAAACATGGAATGAATAAACACTTAGCTTAATTAGGATCCCCTTTGTCTTATATAGTTAAGGGATTAGAATTGAACAAATATTGTCTATTATGTTTAGGAGATCAAAATAATAGTGATATGCTCTCACTTTTCTAGAGTAATCAGATTCCCAAACCTGCTTTCAATCTCTACTTTTCCTTCTTTTTACTATATAAGTTAGTCTACCATAGAAGGGCTACTTCTAGAGATTTTCCCTAGTAGGGATGGTGAGAGGGAATGCCTTCCAATCTTGGAGTCTTAATCAAATGCAAACTAACCATGTTTGAAATATAGCCTTCCTTTGGTAGTCTCACTAGAGATTGCGCCAAACTTCCTTAGCGTTGGTGGGAACCTCTTTGTCACAAAAAGGTAAATTTGAACATTTTTATGTAAACATTAAAACCTGTAGTCACCAGCCTTAAACAACCATGTTAGGAAGCCATTTCTTTCATTTCTAGGTGTGTGTGGGCTTAATTTTTTGTTATTTCTACTACAATTGTGTATGGATGTGTCTGCTATAACACATTATAATTTCAATTTTTTAGATCATAACCCTTTCAAGAAGATGCAATGGAAAACTAAATTGTAACAAAGCTTAAAATTTGTTGAATAACTTGAAAACAATGCATCCAATTCATAAAATAGTGCATTTGACCTTTCCTATGGCACATTTACACCCTAAAATAGCACATATGACCGATGAAATAATACATTTGAACATTTAAATAACACATATACTCTGCACACTAGCACTTGGTGAACTGTACTTATTGAAATAGCACATCCAAGACTTTCTATAATGCATTTGAGAAACATTCCAAAAGAGAGGCTATTTGCACATGTTATTTTCACAAACGAACTATAGATTTGGATACCCTTTTCCCTTGTTGACATTTTGCCAAACTGAGAGATTTGGAAATTGTCCGTCACCATTTTTCAAACAAGCAATGTTCTAACTCCAACGAAGTTCCTTATCCAATAGCTATTGTTATTTATCCAATAGCTATTGTTATTCTAGCTTCATAAATCAAGTTAGAAATGAACCGAAAACACACACCCATTCCCCACCTAACTTTGCGAGCTTGAGTTTCATTATTACCAACATTGTTAAACAACTTTTTTTGACATAGCTTGTTGCTTAATGAACTATGGTCTACAAGAGACTCTCATGTTTTTAAAATTAAAATGAACTAAAGAAATCCTATCTACATCTCATGCCACTATGAAAAACCAGTGTAGCCATGAAATTGAAATAATCATCTATATGGGTGAGTGCTAGAATAGCCAAAAGAAACATCAAATGCACATGATCTCCAAACCTTGGTGAGCCTATTACACCTACCAACTATTCACCAAATACAACTACCCATGAGTCACCTTTGTTCAACAGGAACTCAAAAAATTTTCAAAATGGGTTCATCCAACATGTGGGATGAGAAGAGCATTGAAACTAAAATTGAATATTTTCAGCAAAATTTTGAGCTTGTTGATATTATGGACAACATACTTGAAAGACACAAGGAATGTTACTTTCTAGCATTAACACAATAAGGTGTGAAATTATTGTCTGACTATGACATTACAACTCTTAAATGAGGTGAGGAAGAATCACCATTAGATTTTGTTACACAAAAACTACAAGACTTACAACTAGAAATGGAAAGGATGAAAAGAGGGAAATTCCAGCCCGCAGAATTCAGCCTCGAGAAGGTGTATCCCCTTCCTTTCGACAAGAGCATCACCTTTATGCCTTTCCAACAGAACATGCAACTACCAAAATATGAAAAGTTTTTTGGTACATCCGATCCTCAAGATTACCTTAGACAATTCTATACTCTAAGTATGGAATTTTTCCATGACACAACTTACCTAATGCAACTATTTTCTAGAAGCCTAGGAGGGCAAGCCATGGAGTGGCTTCCAAAACTCCCCTCCAACATCAAATCATTTGATCAACTAGCTACTGTGTTTATCATACAATACTCATATAACATTTAAAGGGAGACCCCCATGATCAACCTATGTAACACCAAACAACTGCCAAGAGAATCCTTCAAAATGTTCCTACAAAGATGGAGGCATACCTTTGCCAAATATCATTAGAACATCCCTGATAAAGAAAAAATAGACATATTCATTAATAGTCCCTCCAAATTGATGAGTTACTGGCTGCAACTTCAAGGTCCTAAGGATTTTAAAACTACATTAGAAAATGCAACCAAAGTAGAAGAGACCCTAATAAACAATGATATCATCAAGTTATCAAAATATGGTAAGGGTTTCTCAAATAACTCCTCACAGACTCACAATTCATTTGATTGGTCCACCAATAAAAAAAATTCATGGTGGAGAAATAAAATGAAAAACACAGTCAATGATGGGGTGGTTGAAGCTAACCATGTTAAACCACATGCTCAACCCCATCCAAACTAGCAGTATCCTATCATTAATAACACCAATGTGAACACTAGAAAAAACCCACCCAAACAAGATGATCTTCATCCATTTTACTAGTTCAATCTAGCTACTCCTTCAACATCCAATCAACAAGTAGCCTATAATCAAGCTACTCCCCCAAGAGGATTCCAATCTTTGGATATACCTAAATAATATACACCTATTGGGGTGTCTTGTACAAGAGTGCATTGCAAACACTCTTAGCCGATGAACTCATTATACTCCCTAAGGCCAAGCCCTATGAACCACAAGTTAAACCAAAGTGGTGGAGTGAAAAGCATATTTATGACTACCATTGAAATAGGGGGCACTTAACCAACAATTGTCATGCCCTTAAAAGGGCTATACAAAAATTGATCAATGATGGAACCATTGATGTAAATAATCTTTGTAATAATGAAGACCACACAGCCTTCAAAAATTTTTTTTATGAGCCATGAGAAGGGTGAATCCTCTAGAGCAAACTAGAACACATCTTCCCATGACAAGGTTAATTATGCTCACCATTATGATAATACCATCAACATGATCTTTGGATTTGATGACATTGTAAATGTCATCATAATTAAAGATAAAAATAAGAAATAATCATCAAACTTTTTTACCTGAGGTCAAGCCTCTAAAGTCATTCTACCAAGGCCCATAACTAGTTCAAACCATACAACTACTAGTTCTACTATACCTAAATACAATCTAGTTAACTAGTTATAAAAATCTCTTGCCCACATTTCAATCTTTGAATTGCTACAAATATTGCCTGAACATAAGGAAATCCTTACCAAAGCCTTACTGCCAAATAACCTAGATGTTAGTAGACTCCAAAACATGGTGAGTAACCTTTTCACCCCTCACTATGTATCTTTTCCAACACAGGATGAAATGTCATTCATTTCATCCACAAAACTCCCCATTGCACATTGAAGTATTTATTCACAGGAACAAAGTTAAAAGAGCCTTGGTTGATGGCGGGGCAAGACAAAACATTTGCACATTGAATTTGGTAAAAGCCCTAGGGTATATAGAGGATTTGGTTGATCCAAAGAAGAAAATCACCATTAAGGCTTATGATGATGAGGAGAGATCCTCCAAGGGCATGGTTATTCTACCAATCAAGGTAGGTCCAATTGTAAAAGAAATTGTTTGTCAAGTCTTGGACTTAAAATTAACTTACAATATCTTGTTAGGAAGGCCATGGATCCAAAACATGCAAGCTATTCCTTTCACTTACCATCAACATCTCAAATTTTCATACATGGGTCAAGAGGTGACTATACCTAGGTATCAAAACCTTGCCTAATATTGTAACTCACTTGTTCCTCATAATAGGGAAGAAACTGGCACCTTGACAGATGACACTAGCCAATCCACATCAATAGACACTTCATGTTCCACCAAATGAGATAACAACCTCTTATCCACATCAACTAAGAGTAAAGAGAAAATTGGTTGTTCCATTTCTTTTGTTCCTTCACCATCATCGTCAACAAAATCCAAATAGTCACATTACAAGGAAATTGATAGGCTAATGAAAGAGTTTGATAGAAAATGCAAATTTTAACACAAAGGTGTAGGCAAGTACTTTCTCTCATTATTTGATGCTCCACTCTCTCGAAGATCTCACGACAAACCTTCTTCAACAACTAGGCCCTACCACACACATTTTTTCAAAGAAAATGGTGAGCCTTCAAGTTCTGTAGAGGAAATCAATGAAAAAATGCAAAATATTGACATTTCTCCTCACCTAAATAGAAAAGGTTTTTATTTAATGAAAAATATAGGATATATAGGTGATGGCCCTTTAAGGAAAGGGAAAGGCATCATTCAACCTCTAGCAGCACAGTTCAGGTCTAACAGATAAAAAATAGGGATAGAGTACTTTGAACAAGACAATGCATAGATCACTTCTAAGTCTCATTCCAAACACAGTAATTCCTCCTCTTCTACCTTGGTGTGGGTTCCCAAAGAAAGAGATGGAAATAACCAAAAAGTAGCCAACACCAAGAATGTGAATCTATCCTTCCCAGATTCACATCACACAAGAGAACTGCTTATGGACACCTCTAATAACAAAGATGATGATGATTCCACCAAATGGAAATTTGAATTGTTATATGAAGAGTCCATCCATGACAAAGAATGTGATTTTATTCACATATCCACATCCAATAGTTCCATTACATAAGGATCAACCTCTCATTTGGACTTTACTTCACCAAGAGCCAACACACATTTGAACAACTTAGAGGCTGATACAAAATAGACACATCACATCAAATCATACGAGGATGATGAACCTATTGATGGGTTTCAATTTCAAACTTTATTTCCTAACTTCTTTCTAGCAAAAGTCAAAGATGAGTACTATGAGCCACTTGCTAGCTCTACTTTTCCTGATACTTAAGAGGATGCATGTGTTATAGACCTAACTGATACAACATATGAAATATCAAACAAGGTCATGTCTTTAAACCTTGCTAAATCCTATCCATATCAAAAACCACTCTCCTTAGTACATCCTGAGCTCATCAGCTGGGATACAATTGACCCTCACCATATTCCTAATTTTGACACTGACCACGATGTTTTTGTCTAACTTAATGTGATTGTTCAACTATCTCGTTCACAAAGAACAAGAGAAATACACATAGATGGGTCTGATATCAATCATCACAATCATACTAGAATAGGCCAATCACATCAAAGCATTAATGACCAACACCAAGTTGTAGCTAATCTTGAGAAAAAAATTTGAAATAATTAGAAATGATGCATCCAATGGTGAAAACCCAACTGTGGTACCCATGGATGAGATGATTGATACCTTACCCAAGAAATTTGAGGAAAATTTATCTATCCTAATTCAACCTATAGAAAAAGTCAACATTGGAACAGAGTAGGGACCAAGGATTTGGCAGTCTTTAAATATAGAAGAAAGAAGCAAATTCATTCACTTCTTCAAAGAGAGGTAGATAAACTTTGCATGGCATTATGCATACATGCCAGGGTTAGACCCAACTCTAATCCTTCATCACCTCAACATTTTTTTAGAGGCCAAGCTGCTTAAGAAAAAACTAAGGAAAATGCATCCCCAGATAGCCTTGCTAGTCAAAATAGAACTAGAGAAATTTCTCAGCAGCAACTTCATCTAGCCCTTAGCTTATGCATCATGGATAACAAATATTGTCTCGATCTAAAAAAAGGATGGTAGTATATGCATCTGTATTGATTTCTGGGATGTCAATAAAGTGTGTCCTAAGGATTATTTTCCCCTTCCAAACATTACTTTTGATTAAATTCCTAGAGATAAGAACAGAGTAGTAGATGCCATGGCCACCTTGGCCTCCTTGCTTTAATTACTAGATCAACACAAGCAGTATGAGTTCTTAGTAGAAGAGGTGATTCAACTTGCATTTACTCAACTTGATTACCTCACTACTTTTCATTTAGACACCATTGATTCCCTTTGGTATGACTCCATCACCACCTACCTCCACGATAACACCATTCCCTTTGACCTCTCATGAAACCAAAGGTGTAACTTCATTCGACAGACCTCACATTACACTTTGGTGGCTGATACACTATATAGGAAAGATCTTAATGGTACTTTTTTTAGATGTCTTGAAAAGGACGAATCGAGAGTCACTCTGCAAGAAGTCCATGTAGGCATCTATGGGTCACACTCCATAGAAAACCCCAAGAATTAGGCAACTAGGGAGAAGAAAGGAAAATGAGAGGCTAATTGGATTGGTCCTTATATCATCATAGAATCCTTCAGGATGGGTACTTATAGACTCTTAGATTGTGATGGCGAGGAATTAGTAGAACCTATCAACAACATCCATCTCAAAAGGTTTTATGTCTAAAGCTGTGAGGAAACATCTCATCACTAAAAATACCAAAAAAAATAAAAAACACCAAAAAAAATTCAAAAAAAACTCGTACAAAAGGAATGAAAAATATCACCTTTGGATTTCCCTAAACAACACAAGTCCTTCAATGCATAGGGACAACAAGGATGGATCAAGCAACTCTCTATGAGACAAGTTTTGCTTGTTTGTAGCCTACCTAGCATAGTTGAGTTAATTTCACACATACCCAATTAAGAAACACTTATGGGTTAAAATTTAGTGGTTTGTGGGCATCAAACACAATTCATAGTAGCAGAGACAACCAAAAAAACAATTAAAAAGGGAAGACCAAAAACTCAGAGGCAACATGGAGTCTGATTATGTTCTAAGATATCACAAACATGAATTGCAGAAAAATCAGTGCACATCTCAAATATTTGCTATAGCCAATAGTTCCCAATATCCATTTTGACCTCCATAAAATCCATTTGTAGTCCCAAAGACCCTTTATGCCTCCGTGGTCTCTATTATAGCCCTAAGAGTCCACTTTTAGCCATTGGAACCCATTTTTGGTCTCCTTGCCTCTTTATGTGTTCCAACAAGGTCCCATTTATCTCCATATTCCAACAAATATCACTCACATCCTCCTTCCACTCCCACCAATTTCAAAAATTGCCAAAAACATTAAAAAATTGTTTAAAATGATCAAAAACATTAAAAAATAGTTAAAATTTGTCAACAACATTAAAAAATTCTCTAAAATTCTCTAAAATAGTCAAATTATCTTGAAAATATAAAAAACAACCTGAAACTAAGGCTAAACATTGATGAACTCATCCTAGATGAGCTATTTAATTTTGCATAAATTATTTTTGTATTTTTCAAACCGATGATACATTGATTTCATGTCAAACTGGTGTTTGTCTATAATTGTTGCTTCTTCGAGACAGGTTTGCATACCTCGATCGATGTTATATGAAATCAATGGTGAGGCCCACTATATTGAAAAATATTTAAATATTTTATGGCAAAAAATATAGTAACCAATTGCATCAATTTATTAAGAAGCAGTATAGTTATGTCTTGAAATATCTCACTAGACATTGGAAAATTCAGCATAATGTGAATAGCCCAACAGAGTCCCTTTTCTTTGGTCCTGCTAAGAACAACAATTCCCAATGGATTTCCAGTCTTATTTATGTTGCAGAGACCACTATTAACCCAGAAACCTCTCAACAAATATATTAATGCTATCTTGAAAGGCCCAGATATCCATCAGACTCTTTCATCACATCTCATAGGGTCTCAAAATAAGTAAGCATATGTTTGAGAGATGGCAAGGCCCTCAAACACCTTTTTTTAGCCCCCAGTGCCTTTTTAGACCCCTAAAATGCCTTTTTAAGTCTCAAACACTAGTTTTAAGGCCCCATAGTGCCTACTCAAGCTCAAACACATTTTTAAGGCCCCATTAGTGCCTTTTAGGCCCAAAGTGCCTTTTTTAAGGCCTCATTTCGCCTTTTTGAGCCCTCAAGCACCTTTTTTTGGGCCCTCAAGGGCCTTTCCAGCCCCCAAATGCCTTTTGAAAAGCCCTATGAATATCCATCTTGACACACACCTAGAGAGAACTCGAACTTTGACTTTTAGCTTGTCTACAAAAGCTATCAATATATATAGAATTATGCCTTGCAATTTGTGGTTTAGCACTTCCTACTTTTTCCACCTTGGGCACCATGACTCTCAAAATATCACACAAGTTTGTAATCATCTTTTATTGAGATCCCACATCAATATTCAATTCACATGCATAAGTGAAGGTCAATCTTGCTCTACATATCTCATTGTTCCCACTTTTATGAAGATTGACAACTTGCCAACTATTTGCAAACAACTCCAAAAATATCCAAATCTTTCCAAAATTTTAAAAAAATTCATATATATTCCTAAAAAATTCAAAAACATCCAAATATATTCACAAAATATCAAAAACATAAATGACAATGTTTATCTGACATTTTCAATTTTTAACATGAGCCACAAGTACCCCTTTTGCTTGCCACAAAAAACAAATACACTTTTATTCTTATAACAAAAATGGCAATATTACATTCAAATATCATCTAGTGGATCATTTATTCTAGCCTCCCTTGGGGAGGTGACAAGATAGGGTGTCCGGTCAAGGGCATCTTTGTAGACCCAGCTACAGAGGATGAGGCAGCTGGTATCAATCCTCCTCACACCCACACCGCATTCATGGGAATGGGAAATCTCCCACTACAAAATTGAGCATTCAATAGTTATGTGAATTCCCTATCTACAAACTACATCTCTCATTGCTTCTCCTTGGGGAGTGATTGATGATAAAGCCCCATATAATACATAGCTTCCTGGTGCACCTTTTTAGTTCATTGCATATTCACAAACACATTGTCCACTAGCTTGTTTATCCCTAGCATAGTGATTGCTCATTGGACCACATACCATTCCTGTTGCATTTGGTTAGTCACCATCCTCTAGTGCTCCACATCTACTTTCATTTCACTTAATCGTTGTTGTAACTACCTTACCTTTGACTTGCTTAACGCTAACCACTCTTGCAATTGCAATGATAATGTATTTGATTTTGCAGTAGCCTCCCTAAAAGACTTAGACTATGCCTGCAATAGCACTAGTTTATTCTACACAATCTTCAAACCCAATTGCACCATTTTCAGTTATTCCTGCAATCTTGGTGCTTGTGATCACTTTTCTCGCAAGCCCACATCATTTCCCTCCACTCATGATTTTTCCAACAATCACACTCAAGCATGTTCAAAATTCACTACCACTTGGAACTACTTTGCTTCTATTGGCACTCCATCCTCATGAGCTTTCTCCATTAATCCTAGCAAAAATGTGACTTCTTTCTCCACATAATCTATTCAGACTCTCTTTGCGGCCAACATTTTTTGTAAATCTTCCACCTCACTTGTCACTTGCACTCCACCCTTTTCCTTTGGTAGTGGTTCCACCACGTTCAATCCACCCCCTCTTCTTTCATTGAATTTTGCCTCAGAATCCTGAGGTTAATCAACTAACTTACTGCACTTTTACCTCACCCACATTGACATCTTTTGTTTCTCTCTAACCTTTTCTGGCAATCTTCTTTGGAGAATCCATCTCCCCCACCTCCATCGCTACTTCTGACATGCTCTTTGTTACCATAGGTAGACTATTCTCTGCCTGTGTCATTGGTTCATCATCTAATGCCACCTGCAGTGCCAGCTACACTATGCTCATTAACAACATAATTAATGCTAACAATGATATTTCTTCCACCCTGACTCTTGAAACCTCTGATTGTGCTTGTGCTAGTCTTGCTTGACTTGATTCACCCTACTCATGAACTAATGCTCATAGTTCGGGCTAATACACCAATTCCCCAAAGGTCATCCAAACTTGCTTCACCCTCTGTCCTTGGCTTGTTGTGATGTGGAGCCTAATTAGACTTAGAGGTTTATTTGGTGTAGTTTTCTCCCCATATTATTTCTATGATGGTTTTGGGGTAGTGCCCCCAAGACGGGTTCAAGGAGCAATGCCCCTACAAGGTCCTAGGGCAGTGCCCAAGTGCGCTTCTTGTTGCAGTATAGGGTGGGGTCGAGGGGAAATGTCCCCAAAGCTAAAAATGACCTTATATTATGAAAGGCATGCGCTGCTATTTTTTCTATTGGATGACTTATTCTAGCCCTAATTTTGTAAGTGGCAAAAACTTGTATAAAAAGGCTTAGGGTTAGGGATTTCATAATGTAATGGTGATATTATAGCTTCTTATGGTGGTATTGAGTTTTAAGGGATTATGGATTGTAATCACTGGATAATAATAATATTGGACATGTTGTTGGTGGACGTAGCCCAAGGATTGGGTGAACCACGTTAAATCTTGGTGTCATGTGTTCTCTTTTGTACGATCTATTATATTTTGATATTGGTTATCTTTGCATGTAACTATTATTTTTGTCTAAGGTTAATCCTAACATGCCTTACCCATCTTCCTTGGTTAACATCACCCTCCTATTGTAACTGATATGGTGAGTCTAACATGCTTTCACTTACACACTTCCATAGACTTCTCAATAAATTCAATAGTTGTGCTATGCCTTTCACCAAGCTTCCTTTTGTCTATATATTATCCAACTATTTATGACTGTCACTCACCACACCTTACATTTTTCTAGCCTTGCCACACATCCACTATCTGCATCTTGCCGCCCTAGTACTAGGTACACTTACCACTCAACTCTAACATACCTATGCCATAACATTTACTGACACATATCTTCTGCTACAATCCCATGATACTACTGTTGAATCACCACTGATACATCTCATGCTTTGTTGCTATCGTTCTACAACAATCACTTCCAAAAAGAATTGAACAAACTTGACACTACTCCACACAATTGTCAGCACAACTGGTCCACAAATAACGGTTTTTTTCCTACTGTTATGAACTTCTAGTACCTTGATGATGTACTTGACTAGAGGTACCTGAATGAAGTCATTATATTTCATTTGCCTTTGGTCTTTCACTATTTTTCTCCAATGATCCTCTTCTTTTATGCATTATTGATGTCCACTTGTAAGTGCCTCCTTTCATCTAGAAGGCCATGTGTACCTCAATCAGTTTTGTCTGATATCTTAGGTGAGGTTCTTTATTTGACATGTGACTATTTGCATGCATGTTTTCATTTACTATGGCTATAGTTTTTGTTCTTAATGGTTGTCCTATCTTTCATGTATATTGTCTGTTTAGTTGTAATTCTTGGCATGATAGGGTATTCATATCACCATAGTTGAGCTAGTGGTGGTTGTGCAATTGTCACTTTTACTAAATGCTCTATGATGATAATTAATTTGTATCTCTTTACAAAAAGTGATAGTTAGTTGCATTCATCTAGTTTTCTTTTCATCTTCGCTATCTTAAACATAAATAGTTGGCACATAAATCAAGATTACAAAAACTAGATTACATAGCATCATTTAAAAAATCAAAAACAAAATTCAAGCAAAAATATCAAAAGGCAAACAACAACATTGACATCAAAAGAGATATTTTTAACACTCAACTATTATAGACTTTACCTCATCACCATGCATCTCACTTCCTTATCTCATAATATTCATTTCACCTATTGCATCGCATGACCTTTGAATCTCAAACATTTTTGGTCACTATTAATCACATTATTCATCATATTCTATGCATTCCTTATTTCACCCTTCTCAAATTTCATTTCATTTTATTACTTTTCATGAATACATCACATTTCATTTCATTTATCTACATTCATTATCCACATATCACATTATTACATTATGCATCTATGCACTACATTAATCATTCACATTAATCATCCACATTTACCACTTTCATATAAATTAAAACATAACATCACATACACCCATCCATAACATCAGATATATAAATTCCATGATACAACACGTTCACACATTTTAACATCAAAAAGCTCAAATAGTCCTATATCAAAAGATTGAATCATCAACATAAAAAGGTCAAAAGGTCATCAACATCAACATCCAAAGGTTATCATCATAAATGACATACATGATAAGTCAATACAATACAATACAAAATGATCACAAATCAACCCTGTGTCACATCACCTGAATCATCTGTATGTGTCTAATCCAAAGGTCCTTGCTCACTAGGGGCACTCATCCTATCTCAAACAATTGAACATCAAACAACGACATCAATTTTTCATTACAAGTGATCATCCTACATCAATCAAATCTCAACATCTATCTATTGAGCTAATGTTTCTATATAGAACCTATTATTCATCCTCCTCTGTATCGTAAGATGGATATATTAGTTTTCCCTAGTCTGTATCTTGAGGGGGGCACGGTTTTCTATTTATTGAACATCACCTGACTAATTTTACACGTCACTTTGTTGAAACACATTGACCGGTTATTTGTTTCGCTCTATGTTTGGAGATGAACATTTTAGTTTTCCCTACTTTGTATCTTGACACGGGGGGCACTTTTTCTATCTACCCAATATCATTTGATTGATTATACACATTACTTGGTGACTATACACTCCTATCACTTGTTCTCATCAACATTTTAGAAATAAAATTGGAATATCCATCTTTTTGCACATCTATTTTTCCATTTTCATTTCTGAGAGGGTAATATACTAGGGCATAAATTTTTTTCAAATATAAAAAATGTTCTACCCCATCCAAAATTTCAACATCAAATCAAACTGCGGCATCCAATCAAGTTGTCCTAAATGAAGGATTTTTAAAACATCAACATTGAATCAAACATCAAAATTAGACATCAAATTATCAACAATCAGGCATCATATCAACCTCAAATCAATCAAACATCCAGTTATCAGAATTAGACCTAAAATCAAAAAATTAAACAGTCTTTGAACTAATATGATTTGTGTATTAGCTCAAAGAGGGGCATTTGTAAACACCCAAAAATTGGCAAATACTTAAAACAATGCAATTTTAGTCAAACAATGCAAAATTAAGGATAAAATCAGAGGACAACAATAGACTTTTAAATCAATCATTACATTAGGTCATTAATTAATCAAATCACCTATCAAGTCAAAGAGGACCTAAATCAACTTTAAATTTAGAGGAAAAATAATTCACAAAATCATAAAATGAAAGAAAAAAAGGAAAAAGGAAAAAACAAAAGTTGAAAATAAATGAAATATTTATTAAATCAATAAAGCCATTTATACTCACAAAAGTGAAAATCCTCCTTTTTTTTAAGAATTGGAAAATCCTCTTTTATCCTCACAAACTAAGTCTATTGGGCTCTTCCTCTTGGTACCTTATGAGATATTTATAGTTTCACCATTACCTCCCAGTCAAAAGTGAAACCTGATTCTTACCCCAACCCCTTCCAAAATCCTACAAGTAGGAGGGAATTTCAAGAGCGAAAGGACCCAAGTTTTTGACATTTGCACTATAGGCACATTTAGAGTTATCATGCTAGCATTGTTATTGTAACAATTTTATGTCATTTTGATAGCATTTTAGCATTCTTTTCATGTTATTTAGTATCATTTAGCACATGTTTAGTCTATTGCATACATTATTATAGCATCATAAGGTTATTATACTCACATAATTTGCATTCTCACATAGATCTTGCATACATCTTTGTAGATTTGCATTCATAGAATACTACCATTCTAGAACTGTCACTGAGATGCTAATCTAAGAGAAATCTTAGCGGATGTAGTTAGGGAAACATGGGACACTCGTAGAGTCTCTTTTTGACAATGATTTCTTGGGCTTAGATTAGTTCATTGTCATTTTATTTTCACTCTACTCTAAGGTCTCATGAATACACGAATCCACCATGTACGTGCATATTTAGTCTTATCAATGACTATCAATATGTAAAAAAATTCTTGTCATGTCAATAGTATTTAGATGATTGTAAAGAATGCATAATTCAATGATTTTTACAATTAAAGGGAATAATTAGGCACTCATCCACATAAGCAGGTTTCATTGAGTGAGGTGAATAAACATTGAGGGAGACTTTAAGGTCATCAAGTTATTTTTGAAGCTTGGGAACAAGGGAATGTGATTTAGGTGGCTGGTTGATAGTGCTGGTAGGGGAATTTTTTAGGGGTTCAATCTGACTTAGTGGACCAAGAAAATAGAATCCTCTAACACAACAATAATGTTAATATTGATATATTTTATATTTTATTTACATAGAGGGCTAACTCTAGTTTGACTAGTAGGAGAAACCAAACGAGGTTGGGTGGCCTTAGGGATTTACATAGTTAAACTAACATCCATATTCAAAGTGGACTTAGGACTGTTAGGGATAATATCTTGGGACTGGGTAGATGGAAATTATAAATTCAAAGTATTAAATCTTGAGTGGGGATCCTACTTTATGGCTTCACTTAATGATTATGACTGATATGATAATATCCAAAAAGGGAAATTATGTTTTGCATTATGCCAAAAATGAGTTAAAATAGGAAATACATGAGAGTGAAAGCATTTAAACTTTCCTTTCAAGGTGACAAATTTGATCAACACCAAATTTACATCCTTCCATTCACCAAACATTGTTTCTCTATTGAAACTATTTTGAAGCCTTACAACATCTCCATTAAGGCCAATAAATGCTTGGAATCATTCTTGTAGTGTCCATTCAAATTTTTGGGCATGGCTTTGCCTTCCATGACCAAACTAGTAAAAACCACTATCATATCCATTGAGGCCTCAAAGGATATCTACCAATTTTAATATTCCCATTATATCAAGCCTTTGTAAATTTCTTAGAGAGACAAACCTTTTTCATGTCCTCAATTCAATTTTTGACATATCTTTCTAGTAGGATGGACCAAAGAGTGTTGATCTTATATTTATCACAATTATTAGACTCAATTTGGTTGAGATCACCTCTCATTGTTTAATTGTAGAGAATATATACATACATGATTGTAGGGGAATACAATTGTCCACACCAAAAAGAAACAATAGGGAAATAATCATGAAAGATCTCAAATACCACACAAATAATGACATTTCCTCATAACTAATGTGTATCGAGGATGAGGTACTTTGTTAAATTTGGCTATATATTTATCAATCATAAATGAGCTTTCTAAGGTTACAAGTATTGAGATCCAAACCATGTTTGATATGTGTCTATAAATATTCCCACAACAGACAACCTATCTATTGCATCATTTCCTTATGAAAGGTGTGTTTTCATTTGACATCATCCATCTTGGCCAAGAGGCCAATGCATCTCATTACTCTATATGTGGTTCCCACACTAGGTTATGAACTCTTAGATGAATTATTATCTTATTGAGGAAATCACCCTTGATAATTACATTTTTGAAGCCTTAATTGACCATGAAATCAATCCTATGGAAATCCTTTTCCACCTCAGCCACATGGGAAGTTTAAATGACCAATTTTACCAAATAAGTAAAAAGGATTTTCCTACATATTTATCTAATATGATCACTCCACCTTCTTGACTTGGGTTCTCAATAGAAGGTTGATTAAAATTGAGTTTAAACCATATAGTGCTGGGGACACTACTTTATGTTACTTCTAAAATCTAGAGGCAGAAATCTATATTTTTCAAGATAAGAGGAAAGACCTCAAATTTTAGAAATGTCCCAATATAGGGATGAAGGAGTCTTATGTTTAATCCAAATAATGTTACTCATGTTTTTCATTATGTTATTAATGGTGTCAATGGTTAAAGCCTCCTAGTCAAAATTTTTGAAGATGTGATTATCCTATTCCTCTTACAATGCCTAGTTGTCATAGAATAGAGAATGTCACCAAAATTCTTAGGTGAATATATGGTAAGCGAGAAGGGTACATCCTAAGGGCATGGTTTGGGGTCCTCAAACCAATCCATTTCCTATCAAGACATAGACACATTTTTTTGTTTAAGATTTTAGGAATACCGAGAAGTAAACAAAAGGTGAGAAATAGTCTCTAAATCTTAGAATGTGTATGGATTCAATTATGTCACTATTTTTGCATCAACATCTTGGATCAAACTCTTTGATCCCTCTACTTTCTCTTAGTATCTAAATACTTCTCACATAAAGAATATCTCTCAAGACCAAATGTATTCCTTTTTCTATGAATGTTATCCAAAGTCAAGATTTTACTATGATACGTCTCCCACCAAAATAACCTTATTTAGGGATTACTTTGTAACTCCACATCATCAACCAATTGAAATCTTGATAATAATAGGGATCCAATACCTTATAAGCTAAATTAACAAAGTAAATAACATCCATAGAGTGACCGCTAATCATCTCATCTTGTTGATCCAATCTATAAAATCATTGGGAATTAAGAATCTATATAAATTGAACAACCACCATCTTGAGTGAACCCAAAAAATAAAGTGGGTCAATCTACTAGTAATGGGTTTCTACATTAAATCCTATCCATTACACACCTGAGAAGAAAGTCTTACAATTAGTGCCCTTTGAATAGTTGCGAGGAACATATAATATTTAAGAGGAGTGCTAGAAATCCATCCCAAAAATGACCTTATTCCTATTACCAATTTTCCAAACATGACCTTGTCTTATGGTTGGGAAATTTTGTATAATTATATCATATATTAAAAACCCAAGGCAAAAAATAATCCAAGAACTTTAAACCATTCATATTTAGAATATATCCAAAATACAAGATTCTAGACCAATCAACCAAATCTTTGATAAGTTTCCACCTTATCTTAGATTAAAGATATAGATTTAGTGGTTTTCAATTTCTAACATTTAATCCTCCATTTTATATTAGGGAGAAATTTTTCTCCTAGTGTACTAGTGATAACCTCTTTTTCTTTTTCCCTAGAGCATAAAAATATTCACTTAGTTAATAATATCAGATTTCCACAATCCATTACTAATGAGAGAATGCTTCTGGATTTGATTGCGTATGTTTTTTTATCATCAACGTTTTGGATCACACTTTGTGATACATCTTACATCCTTCTCTCATCCTGATGATGGATCACAGAGTGTGATCCGAAACGTTGATAATAAAAAAACATATGCAATCAAATCTAGAAGCATTCTCTCATTATTCACTTAATGACATCAAGTATTTTAACCCACATAGAATTGACTATGAACAGGGATACAATATACGCGGAGTGCCTTTTGTAGACAGTTAACATATGAATCTTATTAAATTTCTAAGAAATACCTCGTTCCAAGAATCTAATTCAATTTGGATTCTTTCAAGGAGACCAACCCACACAAAATCGTCCACTTTACCATCCATAAGGGGCATTTCCAAAAAGGTCAAAGGTAGGAAAGCAACTTGGCAGGTTAGAATAGTAGATATATATAACTGAATTTTATGAGTGTTAGGATTAACCAAAGACATAAATAATAATTACATGCAAATATTAATAATATCATAAAATAATAAATCACACAGAAGAGAACCATGTTAAATCTTGGTGTCTTGTGTTCTAAATCATGGACATCACTATAGCTAGAGTAGAAGGCAACTATTGCAGTCTTTTTGTTATCTTTATAACCTCATACATCAGCGGGATCTAAGATGACATTCTAAAAGAACCAGTACCCTTCTTCACTGTGGAAAGGCAAGATCGCCAACCATTTGAATACTTTCAACTGTTAAGATGTCTGCTATACCAACTGCTAGAAGTCTAAAACAGCTATTTTTTTTTCATCTATAATAGAAAATTACAATAATAACATAACCACTCAATAAACCAACCCAAAGTACATAGTTTAAATTGAAACTTGCTTCCTGGAATAAGGAATTTCCCAATCATCTATATAAAAATATTCCTTATAATTGTTAATCGTTAAATAAGATTTTGATTAAAAGTGACAGTTGAAGCGACCCTCAGAGCTGTGGGTAGCTAAATCTACATGACCACAATATCGAGAGGAAAAATACTCCCTTTATATATAAATTCAATCTTAATACGCCATTAAACTAATAATTAGTTTAATAAGAGCACACAATTTTTTCTTTTAAAAACTAAAATACCTTGGATTCAATTGACTACAGTTCAATGTTTTTTTATCGGATCAGAGTTGGAGTTAACCGGCTCCAGCTGTGAGGTCATATACTCATTCTCGTCTTTATAAAGTGATTTATAAATCTCAATAGCAATTTTATAACCCAAGTTTAATATAAAACTAACAATTCGATTCATCTTTGTAATTCGAAATGACTGATTACACTTATTCATTTGAGTCTGTCTAATCTAACCGACTATTTCATCACATAAAAAATGACTGATTGCTCTTGAAAAGAAAATTGAAGGGCATCTAGAATGATCAAGTTATTGAAGTGCAATTATAATTCTCAAATACATGGACTCAAGAATGAGTAAAGTGGGTGTCAATATCTCTGTAACAAAAGACCAATGAATACGAATGTGACTCTGGCCAGTGCATGGGAATTTGCATTTGTACCATAAGATTGTGAAAAGCATGTGAAAGAGAAATAATTGGTTTCTATATAAATTGTACTCATCAGTCATAACAATCCAAGGCCCCACGCAGTGTTGGATCTAGTTCATAAGTCTGATAATTACACCATCATTGTGTTTCAAACACTTGTCAGTCCTTGTATTATTTGACCGGAACATATATGGGTTGCAGGGTGGACACTTTGAATGCTGATAGCAACACCCATACATCTATTCTACAAAGTGGAGGACAATGTCAAAGAATGGCTCATTGGCTACCCTTTGTTGAGTTGTAGGGTAGGCAGATGATTGCTACATTACAGGCTATTTGTAGCTTTCTTGTAGCTTCAATGGAGGTATTCTTATCTATCCCCCCAAATGACCAATCAATTCAATGTGCTTGCTGATGTTTAACTATGGTATCTTGGGTATGTTGAGGAAGGTTTTAGAAGAAAATCTTAAAAAAGAAAAGGTCATGAGGACATGGATTGAAGGTTTAGGTCGTATCTTCTAAAGGCACATGTGTCTTGTGGTTCTCATAAGTTACAAGGACTGCCTCATTCAGTATGTATTACTTGATATACAATGAACCTTTCTTTTTCTTTGCAGTGATATTGAAAAATATAAAATTAATCAATCTTCTTGTTTTCATTGACGAAAGAATTCTTCCCGTAACATCTTCTTTTCATTTTTATGGCCATTTTGTTTTAGAGTAAGATAAAACGAATAAAACTTTCTATGAATAGTTCTTTGTTTTAGATAACAATGGGATGCCCACAATTTCTTTCAACTGAAAATTTTAATTTTCTAAGAAATAAATAATTTTATAGATATCTTAATTTAACTATGTGTTAGATAAATTAGATGATCAAGACTTCGTTCTCTTTAAACATTGTTCATGAGAATTTTGAAGTATGATCTTCAGTCTATCCATCTTCTTGTCAACATGTTTATATTTTATGAACATTGAATATACTTTTTAAAGATAGTTAATAATTACCCAATATGTATACAAAATATTCAATGATCATACGATACATATTGATTCTAAGAAAGATTAATTTATATTTTAATAATTGATTATTTTACATGACAATATTATGTGGGCAATTATTTTTGATGTTCATGTTACCATTGAAGATATTTTTGAAATTTTATTTCTAAGAATTGAATAATTTCAAACTATTTTAATTTATTGATATGGAAGACAATTTTTAAAGATTCATAATAATGATACAATAAGTACTAATTATAAGAAAAATTAAGTTATACTTTTCTATTTAAAATTAAGTTATACTTTAATTTTAAAGTGTACACTATATCTACTAAGTTGTGTAGAAAATGCATTACACTAAGAAATAAATAAAAAATCTTAGATTTTTCCTACTTTTCTATACTTAGTCATAGATGTATTAACTTATTGAATACATTAGGTTACTTAATGTTTATTTGTTATCATAATTTAGTTTGCACAATTATAATGTAGTGTACATATGATAGGAGATTCATAATAGTTGACCAAGACATTCAAACAAAACAAAAAAAACTTCCATTATTTACCATGTGTAAAATCCTTCTACATCACAACACTTATTGTCTCTATGCTCTTGTTGGAAAGAGTGATAGATTTATCATGATTAGTTGTCATTGATGGAAACTAATTTTCATTTTATCTTGATCATATTATAGATTAGACACTTTACTAGAGGTTTTGATACTTATCATTTTACAAAAAATAGATTTCAGAACAACCTGTTAGATCAACTTGGAATGAGTAGATTCAAAAGAGTTAGAGGATGCAATTACAAAGAATGAATGTGGATATATTCATATGTCTAATCTGATCATTATAGAGCTTGAAGTGATTGCATGTAGGAGATATTCATTTTTGCATATCAAGTTGATAGTATTTTGTGAACAAAGTAGTTCAATAAGATTTGCCAATATCAGTGATTGTTTCAAGATAAGTTTGGTAAATGGTATATTTTGGTTGATCCAACATCAGGGTGGACAATTTTAATATGGATAGAAATACCCTTGTCTATTCTACAAAGTGGAGGACAATGTAAAATGAAGGCTCATTGGCCACCCTTTGTTGAATTGTAGGGTGGGAAAATGATAGCTACATAATTACAGGTTATTGGTAGCTTTCTTCTAGCTTCAATGGAGGTAATTCTTATCTCCCCAAAATGACCAATCACTTTAATGGGCTTGTTGTATTCTTATCTTGCTATTTCAAAATATGTTTAACAATGATAGCTTAAGTATGTTGAGGAAGGTTTTGGAAGAAAACCTAAAAACTTAGGTCATGAGGACATGGATTGAAGGTTTATATCTTGTCTTTTAAAGGCATATGTGCCTAGTGGTCCCCACAAGATATAAGGACTTTTTCATTCAAGATGTACTACTTGATATGCAATGAACCTTTCTTTTTCTTTCCAATGATCTTAAAAAATATAAATCAATCAATCTTCTATTTTCCATTGACAAAAGAACTCTCTCAAGACATCTCCTTTTCATTTTTATGGCCTTTTTATTTTGGGGGAAAGATAAATTCTTACACTTTTCCTTTGGGTGAAATAAAGTCTTCTATCAATAGTCCATTATTTTAGATAACAATGGGGTGTAGATTTTCTATTTTTCCTAAGAAATACTTAATTTTAAAAATATTTTAAAACCACATGTTAGATAAATTAGATGATCAAGGCTTCTTTTTCTTTAGACATTGAGCATGTAAATTTTAGAGTACACTTTTTTGGCTATCCATCCTTTTTGTCAATATGTTTACATTTTATGAACATAGAATATGCTTTTTAAAGATACTTAGTAATGACACAATAAGTATAATAAATAATCAAAGATCACACAATTTATTATTGATTCTAAGATTTTTTTTTTAAAAAAAAATTGTTTTAACAATATGACAATATAATGTGGGAAAAATTGTTTAATGTTCATGTTACCATTGACGAGATTTTTGAATAATTATTTCTAAGAATTGAGTAATTTCAAACTAATTTAATTTATTGATATAGAGGATTTTTTTAAAGATTCCTAATTATGATACAATAGGTACTAATTATAAGAAAAAATATGTTATACTTTTCTATATAAAATAGGTATGTCTTTAACCATACTTTAATTTTTAAAGATACATTATGTCTACTAAGTTATGTAAAACAATACATTACTCCTAGAAATATAGTTTTCCTACTTTTCTATACTTAGTCCTAGATGTATTTAATACATTAGGTTTCTTAGTGTTTAGTTGTTATCATAATTTAGTTTGAATAGTTAAAATGTAGTTTATATGATAATATATACATAATAGTTTTCCAAGGAATTAAAACATAAATAGAATAAAAAATTCAATATCTACTATGTGTAGACTCCTACATCACAACACCTTCCACCTCCACCCTCGGTTTTTGATTGCATGACTTGTTCACAATCTTTAAAGTCTTAATGTCAGCTGGCACATGTTATCCTGTCAAAGTTTCTAATCACTATATGGAAAATTTACCTCTAAATTTATAACAAATTGCCACATCTCACATTAGACACCCTAGTTCAAATAGGACCCATCAATACATTTCTAGGCATTATTTTTTCAAGGAAGAAATAAAATGACTATGAATTCTCTTGGTAGATTTAAAATTATTGATGCTCAAATTATCCCATGAAATCATGACATCAATGATTAGCTGATGATGGTTTTGTGGTGCTAAAATAGACAAACTAGATTTGAATATTTTCCCATAGTGTAGGGAATTGAGTTGTAGTGCCTGCTCCTAGTTCAAATTTTGTTATCATTGTTGAACTCTTTTAGAGCTAGTTTTATGTTGTTGGTTAGCAGCATTCTTTTGAGATTATCAGATATTGTGCTATGGATTCAGTTTATTATGTGATGAGATTACTTAGACTCTACATTTCATGTATGCATGATGATTGTTACATTGCTTTCAGTTATTGATAATGATGATTAGTAAGATGATTTATTATCATATGTCTTTTCTTATGGATACTTACCCCATACTTGCATGTGTATGGTGTGTGTGTTTGCTTTGCGTGTTTGCTTTTGTATGGCGTGTTTGATGTGGTTAAGGAAGGGAGTCATAGTCACTTGCTAGTCGGGATCTACACGATGCACCACTTCATGTCATTGCCTGTCTAGTTTAGTATATATTGTGTTTGTACATGCATAGTTTTTATGCAGGTTGCAGGTACCGGGCATTGACTTCCCTGAATTGCCAGGATGAGTGTACCCTATCACATTATCTCAATGATAAGAGAGGGGAGATAATTCTCAAGTCCAAATCCCAACCTTTTATGCCATTTGTCCTAATTAGAAAATTAGAACAAGTATCTGAGTTGAGTACCCTCTGAATGCGTCAGATGACGTAATTCATGATTTAAACCCTTGGTTTGATTTTGTATGTATTTTGGCTATGATGGGTTTTTCATATTTTTACCTTTGTGAGTCTTTGGAGTATTTTCTATTAATTAAGCCTAATTAAAAGATTTAATTAATGGTTTAATTTAATGGAAAATTAATATGGTATTTTAATATTTATTTTATTTAATTAATTAGGAAATTAATTAAATAAAATAATTAAATTTGAAGATAAAAGTTAAAAGTTTAAATTTGGAATGTGACAACATTTATTTTAATAATAATATATTTGGAGTTCATTTTTAAATAAATGACTAAATAATAATATTATTAAAGCTAATAAATATTTTAGCAATTAAATTTTGGGAAATGAAATTTAAAAGTGGAAAATATATTTAAAATTATTAAAAGATTCTAGATTTCATGTGACTAAAATATAAATATATTAAGATTGAAAAGTGGAATTATAAAAGTTTGTGCATGAGATTTAATAAATAAATAAATAAAATTGGAAAGAGTAAATTAAATATTATATTAATATTTTCTTACATAGGAGTTGACAAATTCTCGAGAGTTGTCATGTAGACAACATAGGGGTTTGTACTCTAAGAATGCACAAGTTGTCTACACTTAGAAGTTAGCATTTTATTTGAGCACATGGTGTCTACAACCTTAAGACTTATCTAGAAGGTTAGAGAAGACTCATGCTTGGTTGTCATGCTTATCTTCTAGTTGTTTCTAGAGACACTCAAGATGCATCTTAGAGGCCTTTAAATAGAGGCTCTCCTAGTGTGTTTGGACAAGCTGAATGGAAGCTACAAGCTTCAAGCTAAAATGGAAACTTCAAAGCTTATATGCATTTGAGAAGCTCATATGCATCTACATACTCATATGCTTCTACATGCTCATGCTCATATGTTTCTACATGTTCTTATGCTTCTTCAAGCACTTCTTGTCACATGGGAATTTCGGTTGGCTTGGATCTTGGAGGAATTGCGAATGATGGAGAAGGAAGGGATTTTCTATGGACTTCTGAGGCATGGCAACTTTAGCATCAGTGTCCAGGTGCACTCGTGATATTCATATACTCTCTTTGCACTATTTCTCTTCCTGTCTTCATCGTGTTTTTTATATGTGTCTGAATACTCTCTGTGATTGAATCTACAATTTGAAATTAGAATCTAGATATTTTATTTTGTTGAGAAGAAAACAATAGAAAAACCCTAGTTCCAAATGAGAAAGAAATTAGATCTGAATCGGGTTTGGGTTGGAATTTATATTGTGAAATTAGATAGACAAGATTTGAAATTAAAATAGAAATTCTAAGTTGAAAATTTGAATGGTTAGGTGTAATCTTTCTATCAAATTATATTTTCAGATGCTCATTGAGATTTGATGATTCTTATCTTGGAGATTTGATGATTCTTATTATGGATATTTGATGCTTTTATCATGGATATTTGATGATTCTTTTTATGGATTATCTTTTGGATTTTCTTTATAGTCGCTTGTACAAAACTGTGGTGATTTATGATTCCATGAACTTAGGGTAGGTAATCTACTTCTAGTGTCGGGAAGTGGCTTGCAATGGGGGCCGGGGCCCTAAGTGGCTGCCAGGGTAACTCATTGTAAGTTTGGTTAATAAGTGATAACATTTACACACTAAATGGGGATTAAATGAACCTAAAAAGATAATTGTTTTGGTTCTCACCCATGCCTTGAGTGCTTGTACAGGCTAGGATGGGAGTATTGAGAACGCATGATTGTGACCTTGCATTCCGTAGTATGCCTTGTCAGTATGAGAGGATACTAGTGGCCGCATGAGATCAGTATGGACCTGTGGAGTTTAGCTAACTGCCAGGGTAACTTGTACATGATAAATGCGATGACACTTTCCCACTTGCAGAGTAGGTTTCCTACATGTCATTGTTGTGCCTCTGGGAATTAGATGTCGATTTTGTGTGATGGAACCTTTGAGTTAGTATACTTTTAGGATTCCTGGATTTAGAGAGTTTTCATGCTATGTGATTTTGATAGCCTGTTTGGGACTTGAGATTATCTCCTCAACATGGTGGGAGTGGACCACTTAGGTTCCACATGATCGGGTGGTAGTGTATTTTCCACTCTTATCATTTGAGATCCATCTGAGACACCATGGCTAGAGTATTCTTGGTTGGTATTTATCTTCATTATGACCTTGGATCATTATGATTGATGATATACCTTATGATGGATGTATTTACTGGTATGTTTCTTATATTGATGATTTGCATATATTGGATGATGTTATCTTATGTTTTACTTTGCATGTTAGTAGGATGTTTTAGGAGTGACATTCCTACTATGATAATACCGATGATCTCTTTAGTGCTTTGGAATGTTACACACGGAGGGATGGCTAGGATCCACGATGGTCTAATGATGCTATTTATGGTTAGGAGGAACCATGCACTTAGTTATTTATGTTTGTGATGGGTAAGTGCACAAAGTTGTGGTGCCAAAAGGGGGGTATAATTGGACACCTTTTTCCTACAATCAGCAAATTCTGGACTTCAACAAGAATTTGAAGATAGTTACGCTCAAAATTTTAAGATATGACAAAAACAAAAGTCGTAGTCCTTTGATTCTAGTTTCTAAACTACTAATTTTTTTTCAAAATGGTTTAGTTTTAGGTCCTCAAAAAAGGGGGCCACAGAAAGTGGTATTGTTTATTCCAAAAAAACATAACATAGTACAAAGTGTGGCCTCCCTAAAATTTTAACTTTTTTTCTGAAATTCTTTAATCGCTCTAGTCAAAAGTTACCTAACACTATGTAGTTTATCCCATATTTTTTGGGTAATTTTATAATGTGTATTTTTTTTTAATGAATTTTTAAATTAGACCCATCCCAAAAATGTGAAATATCTATGTGCTCCCCCTAGAAATGATTGAAAACTAATCTAAAATCAAAACTTCTTTTTTTCAAAGTGTGTAGAATGGATTCTAGTTTCTAAAAAACTAAGTTGTTACAAAATTCGATGAATGAGCTAAAATCTATAGCCCAATTAGTACATGGTGGTTTTTGACAAAAAATGAACATACATTCAAAAGAAATTATAGATGAAAGACTTAAAATAGTTCAAATTAAAAATCAATTATATGGTTAGATAGCTAACACAGAGACCTATAATGTTATGTAACCTGATCTTATCGATACCCAACCACGAAGAATCTTGAAGGGGAGCACACAAGAAAAATCAATCATTTTTTGTATGTTTGCTAGAAAACACGTCTTAGACCTGTTTATAAACTCCAAACCTTTGGGTTGGATCTCCAAGGCAAAACCAAGCCTTAGGCTTGGTTTTAATGCAAAGCTTTGAATAGCGCGTGCGCCCTATAGCGCACACGCCCTATTAAAATGCTATTGACTTCAAGGTAGTGCACACGCGCTATAGTGCACACGCACTATAGTGCACACACGCTATAGTGCGCACACGCTATTGAGACCTAAATTGCAAATCAAAACCAAGAGAGAGCTAGGGGGGTGGGGCGAGGGAATGGTTATTTGTGTGTGTGAGAGAGATAGAGAGAAAGTAGGGGATGAGAGAGGGGAGAGAGGAAGTGAGAAAGAGTAGGGGTGGCAGAGAGAGTATAGGATAGGAGATAGAGGAAATGTGAGAGAGTAGGGGTGGCAAAGAGAGTACAAGATGCAAGAGAGAGGAAGTGTGAGAGAGAGAGTAGAGGTGGCAAAGAGAGAGTATGGGATGGGGGAGAGAGATTGAAAGTAGGAGATGGGAGAGAGAGGAAGTGTGAGAGAGAGTACAAGTTGGGAGAGAGAGATTGAGAGTAGGGGATGGGGGAGAGAGAGAGTAGGTGGTGGGAGACGAAGTGGGAGAGGAAGAGCGAGAGAGAGGAGGATGGGAGTGCATGTGTGTGAAAGAGAGAGAGTAGGGAATGGGAGAGGGGGAAGATAGAGTAGCTTGAGAGAGAGTAGGGGATGGAAGAGAGAGTAGGCGATGGGAGAGGGAGTGGGAGAGGGAGAGAGAGAGGGGGGATGGAAATGTGTGTAAGAGAGAAAGAGAGAGAGTGTGAAAATGTGAGAGAGGGTAGGGGGTAGCAGAGAGAGAGTAGAGAGGGAGAGAGTGAGAGAGAGAGAGAGTGAGAGAGAGTGAGAGTAGGCAGTGGGAGAGGGAGAGCGAGTGAGAGAAAAAGTAGAGGATGGGAGAGGAGAGAGGGGGGATGGGTGTGTGTGAAAGAGAGAGTAGGGAATGAGAGAGGGGAGAGAGAGATAGAGAGAGTAGGGGATGGGATAGAAAGAGAGTAGGCAATGGCAGAGGGAGTGGGAGAGGGAGAGAGAGGGTGGATGGAGGAGAAAGAGATTAGGCAATGGTAGAGGGAGTGGGAGAGGGAGAGAGAGGGGGGATGGAAGTGTGTGTAAGAGAGAAAGTAGGGGATGGGAGAGAGTGTGAGAGAGAGTAGGGGTGGCAAAGAGAGAGAGTGAGAGTAGGGGATGGGAGAGAGAGAGAGAGAGAGAGAGAGAGAGAGAGAGAGAGAGAGAGATAGTAGGCGATGGGAGAGGGAGTGGGAGGGAGAGGGAGAGGGGGAATGGAAGTGTGTAAGAGAGATAGAGTTGGGGATGGGAGAGAGTAGGCAATGGGAGAGGGAGTGAGAGAGAGGGGGGGGGAATGGGAATGTGTATAAGAGAGATAGAGTAGGGGATGGGAGAGAGTGTGAGAGTTTGAGAGAAAGTAGGGAGTGGTAGAGAGAGCTTGTACATGATGGGGGTGAGAGAGAGAGAAAGAGAGTATGAGAGAGAGTAGGGGATGGAAGAGAGAGAGTGAGAGTAGGGGATGGGAGAGAGAAAGTAAAGAGGGAAAGAGAGTACTTGAGAGAGAGAGAGATAGTAGGTGGTGCAAGAGGGAGTGGGAGAGGGAGAGAGGGGGGATGGGAGTGTGTGTGACAAATCTAGAGAGTAGGGGATGGGAGAGGAGAGAGAGGGGGGGTGGGAGTGCGTGTCTATGAAAGAGAGAGAATAGGGAATGGGAGAGGGGAGAGAGAGTAGGGGATGGGGGAGAGGGAGTGGGAGAGGGAGAGAAAGAGAGGGGGAATGGGAATGTGTGTAAGAGAGACAGAGTAGGGGATGGGAGAGAGTGTGAGAGTGTGAGAGAGAGTAGGTGGTGGCAGAGAGAGCTCATATGGGATGGGAGAGAGAGAGTGAGATTAGGGGATGGGAGTGTGAGAGAGAGTAGGGGATGGGAGAGAGAGAGAGAGTGAGAGTAAGGGATGGGATGGGAGAGAGAGAGAGAGAGTAGAGAGGGAGAGAGAGAACTTGAGAGAGAGATATCTAGTAGGCGGTAGGAGAGGGAGAGGGAGAGAGACAGGGGGGATGGGAGTGTGTGTGACAGATGTAGAGAGTAGGGGATGGGAGAGAAGAGAGTGGGGGGATAAGAGTGTGTGTGTCTGTGAAAGAGAGAGAGTAGGGGATGGGAGAGAGTGTGAGAGTGTGAGAGAGAGTAGGGGGTGGCAGAGAGAGAGTACGAGATGGGAGAGACAGAGTGAAAGGATGGGAGAGACAGAGTGAAAGGATGGGAGAGATAGAGTGAAAGGATGGGAGAGAGTGAGAGAGAGAGTAGGGGGCGGCAGAGAGAGAGAGAGAGTATGGGATGGGAGAGACAGAGTGAAAGGATGGGAGAGAGTGTGAGAGAGAGTAGGGGATGGGAGAGAGTGTTAGAGAGAGTTGGGAATGGGAGAGAGAGAGTAAGAGTAGGGGATGGGAGAGAGAGAGTAGAGAGGGAGAGAGAGAACTTGAGAGAGAGAAATAGTAGGTGACATGGGAGAGGGAGTGGGAGAGGAGGAGAGAGAGGGATGGGAGTGCATGTGACAAATCTAGAGAGTAGGGGATGGGAGAGAAGAGAGAGGGGGGATGGGAGTGTGAGTGTGTGTGTGTGTGTCTATGAAAGAGAGAGAGTAGGGGATAGGAGAGAGTGTGAGAGTGTGAGAGAGAGTAGTGGGTGGCAAAGAGAGAGTACGAGATGGGAGAGACAGAGTGAAAGGATGGGAGAGAGTGTGAGAGAGAGTAGGGGATGGGAGAGAGTGTGAGAGAGAGTTGGGAATGGGAGAGAGAGAGAGTAAGAGTAGGGGATGGGAGAGAGAGAGTAGAGAGGGAGAGAGAGAACTTGAGAGAGAGAAATAGTAGGTGACCTGGGAGAGGGAGTGGGAGAGGAGGAGAGAGAGGGATGGGAGTGCGTGTGACAAATCTAGAGAGTAGGGGATGGGAGAGAAGAGAGGGGGGGGATGGGAGTGTGAGTGTGTGTGTGTGTCTGTGAAAGAGAGAGAGTAGGGGATAGGAGAGAGTGTGAGAGTGTGAGAGAGAGTAGGGGGTGGCAAAGAGAGAGTATGAGATGGGAGAGACAGAGTGAAAGGATGGGAGAGAGTGTGAGAGAGAGTAGGGGATGGGAGAGAGTGTGAGAGAGAGTTGGGAATGGGAGAGAGAGAGAGAGTAAGAGTAGGGGATGGGAGAGAGAGAGTAGAGAGGGAGAGAGAGAACTTGAGAGAGAGAAATAGTAGGTGACCTGGGAGAGGGAGTGGGAGAGGAGGAGAGAGAGGGATGGGAGTGCGTGTGACAAATCTAGAGATTAGGGAATGGGAGAGAAGAGAGAGGGGGGATGGGAGTGTGAGTGTGTGTGTGTGTGTGTCTGTGAAAGAGAGAGAGTAGGGGATAGGAGAGAGTGTGAGAGTGTGAGAGAGAGTAGGGGGTGGCAAAGAGAGAGTATGAGATGGGAGAGACAGAGTGAAAGGATGGGAGAGAGTGTGAGAGAGAGTAGGGGATGGGAGAGAGTGTGAGAGAGAGTTGGGAATGGGAGAGAGAGAGAGTAAGAGTAGGGGATGGGAGAGAGAGAGTAGAGAGGGAGAGAGAGAACTTGAGAGAGAGAAATAGTAGGTGACCTGGGAGAGGGAGTGGGAGAGGAGGAGAGAGAGGGATGGGAGTGCGTGTAACAAATCTAGAGAGTAGGGGATGGGAGAGAAGAGAGAGGGGGGATGGGGGTGTGAGTGTGTGTGTGTGTCTGTAAAAGAGAGAGAGTAGGGGATAGGAGAGAGTGTGAGAGTGTGAGAGAGAGTAGGGGGTGGCAAAGAGAGAGTACGAGATGGGAGAGACAGAGTGAAAGGATGGGAAAGAGTGTGAGAGAGAGTAGGAGGTGACAGAGAGAGAGAGAGAGAGAGAGAGAGAGAGAGAGTACGAGATGAGAGAGACAGAGTGAAAGGATGAGAGAGAGTGTCAGAGAGAGTAGGGGATGGGAGAGAGTATGAGAGAGAGTTGGGGATTGGAGAGAGAGAGAGAGAGTAAGAGTAGGGGATGGGAGAGAGAGAGAGAAAGTAGAGAGGGAGAGAGAGAAATTGAGAGAGAGAGAGAGAGATAGTAGGTGGTGGGAGAGGGAGTGGGAGAGGAGGAGAGAGAGGGATGGGAGTGCATGTGAGTGATCTATAGAGTAAGGGATGGGAGAGGGGAGAGAGAGGGGGATGAGAGTGTGTATCTGCAAAAGAGAGATTTTAGGGGATGGGAGAGGGGAGAGAGAGGGGGATGAGAGTGTGTATCTGCAAAAGAGAGATTTTAGGGGATGGGAGAGGGGAGAGAGAGAGTAGCGGATGGGAGTGTGTGTAAGAGAGAGTAGGGGATGGGAGAGAGTGTGAGAGAGAGTAGGAGGTGGCAGAGAGAGAGAGAGTAAGAAGTGGGAGAGGGAGGATGGGAGTGTGTGTGAGAGATCTAAAGAGTAAAGGATGGGAGAGGGGAGAGAGAGTAGGAAGAGAGAGGGAGTAGGGAGAGAGAGAGAGTAGGGAGGGTGGAGAGTGATGTGTTCTAATATAGTGCGTATGCGCTATAGCACGTACGCACTATGTGAAATCACCTAAAAATAGTCAAAAAGCAACTTTGGGGCCCGTTTCATTCATTCTCTACTTTTGTTCTGTTCTGCACTCTGTTATCTCGACAAAAATTGTGGGTTTCAACACAGCAAACATTCTTTCAAAGTGGCAAACACTATTTCAAGCTAACAAACACTATTTCAAGGTGGCAAACACTTTTGGAAGCTAACAAACACCAAATTCAATCATTGGATACACGATTTGAAGACTTTTTGAATATTCCTTGTATAGAAAAGGTTAGTGCAATCTATTTTAAATATTTTTTGTTGATATATAGATACAAATTTGATTATAATTTGACATGTTGTTTAATATATAGTGAATTCATTGAAATTTGTATGTTTCAATGAAATGTTATTTCGAAATGGTTAGAAATTTGACAAGTCATTTTATATATATATTGTGTATTCATTCAAATAATTATAATTTTTATATGTATTTGAATAATTTGTAATTTACACATTTTAAGTAATTCAAATGTTTGAATAATTTGACATGTAGAAATCATCATCATGCCAAGGAAGAAACCAAAAAATCAAACAAATGAAGATAGGGAGAGAGATTTGGCAATTAAAAGAGATAAAATAAAATTACTACGTGAGCAAAGAAAATTGCAAAGCAATAATGAAGAATTGACTTTTGAAGAGGATCAAGAACCATTGGTACCAAGAAACAAAGAGGAAGAATTGGAAAGACAAAGAGAACGAATGAGACTGTTACGCTCAAGAAGACAATTGAATTGTGAAGCTACACCATCTTCTAATGTTGGAGTCATATCGTCCGCTACACCATTTTCCAATGTTGAAGTCATATCATTCTCTCATGTTGAAGAGACACCGATTTGTAGATCCGATGATATACACACTCCATCATGTCATGTTGAAGGCACAACATCAACACATCAAGTAGGTCATATTCCATCTTTTGCATCTTATTGCCAAGGCACATCATCTTCGGTTCAAGGTACGCAATACACTCAACCTTATGTTGATGTTCAAAATGTTGAGAGAATTGAAGAGATTATAACACCTTCTAGAATTCGTTTTAGAAGACCAAAATATTTGATTGATATTGATAGTAACATTTTGAAGTCAATGCCTGACAAGATTAGCAAGCGTACTTGTCAAAGAAAAGTTAATCGTATGTAGAGATTATTTTTTGATGAATTAAATATTATAGGTCAATTCCAATTATTTGTTGAAATGATGAGGAATTTAAAATTTAGGCCTATCATGAAGATTCTTGGGCTAAGAACGATGGATGATTCAAATGAAAAAAATATTGTAAAGAATCTAATGAATGCTTATGACAAAGTGGGTTCTAAATCACGCACCAAAGATAGTAATATCGCAAGACGAGTACTTACATTGACAATAGTAAGTAGCGAAATGAAGAAAGCTCGACTCATGAGAAAGACAAGAAAAACATTAAAAATTGGTAGAGGTATTCTAACGAGAGCCATGCTAAGGCGTGAGAGATTGGAAGATCCAACAAAAAATGAGTTATGGACATTTAGCGGTAGACTACTGCGAAAGGATAAAGAAATTAGTGAAGCCTTTAAATCATTGATCAAAGATTTTTGGAAAAATAACACACGTGTTTCCCCTAATCAAAGAGATGTTGTAAGAAGGAGGATTGGTAGCCAAAATCGCGAGCCACATGCAAAACATTTTTTGGACACAACTCAGACACAATTTTTTGCAAAATTTATTGGTATGTATCCTCAAATTCGAATAAGTCAAAGATTTTTTGAGATGGGTAAACCTTTTTATGTGAAGATAAATCACACACGCACAACTTGTTGTTGTAGGATACATATTGAATTTTCTAACCATTTTGATGTTTTTAGGCATATATGCATAATTTTGCATTCTCAGTTTGTTTTGCAGGATTGTGACATAAATGAGCCACCAAGATCTTCAAGGGAATTCATATCCAACATTTTATGTGAAATAAGGGACGGCCAACAATTTTACAAGACATCATGCTTGGATGGTATGTGCTTATTTTGTGGTTCTTTGCAACTTTTATCAACTTGTCAACATATGGATAGTACACGTGCAATTGGAAATGAAATAGTAGATTATGGAAAATTTAAGACAGTGACATATGCTCTAAAAGATGGGAAACATGGCAAAAGATGTGATTTAGTCATTGAAAAGATTCCAATGTATGAGTTCATGAAGATTTTTCGTGAAAACATTATTTACGAGTATGCAAGGCATACCCATAGAGCTCGATGGCTGGATTTGCAATTCAAGTTGTGCAAGGATACGTTTCCATTGGATACCATTGTTTTGATTGTAGATTTCGCAGAGAACTACACACTACAACCACAAAATGAGGTGCAAGCAAAGTATTATACTTCTCAATAGGTTTCCATATTTGTTCACATAACATTCATGCATTCACCTACAAGTATAGAGGATGACAGGAAGATTTTGAGGGAGTACCATTTTTACATCAGCGATGATCGATCACATTCTATGGAGTTCATACATGATTGTTTTCAACTATTTTATGGAGATTTGGCTAACAGGGGCATCACATATCGTCAGCACATTATTTGGTCAGACAATTGTGCATCTCAATTCAAGAATGCACGGATGTTCTATTGGTTGAGCAGGATGCACAAGTTGTGTAGAATTCAATACATGTGGAATTTCACAGAGGCTGGTCATGGAAAGGGAGAGCACGATGGTGCAGGCGCATGCATCAAAAGAGCCTTAGCTCGTGAAGAACTAAAGTACAAATATGGAGCAATATTGATAGATGCAAAATCTATCGTCCAGTGGTGTAACGCTACAATGGGTCTAGGTAAGCAAGGTGAGTCTATGGTTCATAGATTTTTTTGGTTGATAGATAATACTAACATTGCACCATATCAGGATTGTTGCACACTAACAGGATCCAGTGAGTTGCACTCTTTTAGAAGCTCTGATGCAGGTTCATGGAGTATCCACACACAAAAAATGGCATGCTATTGTCCATCATGTTCAGAGGAAAATTGGGATGACTGTGAGTCGACTGAATGGGTGGACAAATGGGATATACGAGTTTTGGACCCAATTGACACCTATCGTCCCCCACAAGCACTAGAAATGGTACAGATGGAATCGTCTATTGACTTTGACCGCTTGTCTGATCTAGTGCAACCTGGTAATATATATATTTATATATCTTTGTAATTTCAATATGTAACTTTATAACTTTTACGCAAGTATTTTCTGAATTAATGATCGCATTTTGTACATTTGTCACTGCAGGCCATGTTTTTGTTGTTATTGCACCTGAAGACAATGAAGAAGGGATAGATTATTATTTGTGTCATTGTGTTCAAGCCAAAAAAAAATTGGATCACTCGGTTATAGATGGTGAAGGTTTAGAGTACCATGTCGGTGCGGTGATTGTAACCGGCACATGGCTTAGACGATATTCTATGAAGAACCCTAACTTGTGGTTATTCGAGGATTGGCAAACAGAGAGGAAGATTCTTCATTATTTAAATCTTGTTGTCGCATCAAATGTCCACTTGATAAAATATGGTGGAAAACCACATAATAAGAATCTTTGGAGAGTTCGCGAGTCAGACCACGAGGCAATACTTGAGACATTAAAATGTCGAGCAGATCCAGTTGGCTCATTAGATTGAATACAGAGAGAGGGAGAGAGAGAAAGAGTGATCAACTGGATCCAAATACGTTGTTGCAACCTCTTCCCCAAGACTGTCCACATGAATAAGGTGGACCATATTGTTATGATGCGTAAGTGATGAGATTTAGTTTAAATCATAGATTTTATGTTTTGATTTGTTTAGAATCTAGATTTTATGTTTTGATGTCTCCAATTTTTTTAAAGCTAGAACAATATTTTTCATATTTTCTTATTGTGATGATATTTTTCTTTCATTGCATGTTCTCTTGGATGACAGGAGGGAGAGAAGAAAAATAAGTAGATTTCCAAACAGCCAGCCACCCTTCTTCATGTAATTTATTCATTTAAGGTAAAAGTCCCATTTCCTTTGTTTGGCTTTGGTATTTGGTTATTTAAAGTCATTATTCTAGTTGGACCTTCGTATGTTTGAATTTGGGATTGTTTAGTGTCTATTTTTTATGATTACACTGAATTATTAATTCTACGATGTTTCTATTATTTAATTATTTAAAATAAATTAAATTTTTTTGTATAAATTATTACTTTTTGTATAAACTTTTTGTTGAAGGTGCACCTCCAATATTTGGTCTATATCTCTTTCAAACATTTAGATTATCCTCTCTTTCTTTCCTCTTCTATTCCTTTAGTGCAACCTTCTCCGCAACTCATTTTCCCCTCTCCATAGCATATAAGATCTCATTTCTTGCAATCTTTTCCTCTCTCCCATCTTTCCTATCCCTGATCTTCTCCTTCATGTAAAGTGCATTAGCCTCAAATAAATTCTTAGTCTCTCTTGTTCCTTAGAATTTTGTATCCTTTTCTTTGGTAGCTATAGGAATCTACTGGGTAAACCACTATGTTGTTTTCTGTCTAGTGGCATGTAATGTATAAAATCATCATCTCCATCATAGTCATTTTGGGCTTGGGTATCAAAAAATTGTTAACTATTTATTTCATCATGGTTGCCACCATTTTCAAAGCATTAGATGACGTCCTTGGGGTCAACATGTGGTGGGGATGGAATTAAAAGGGAAACATTTTCATCCCCACAAGTATTTGGTTACCCAAGGTTTGTGACAACCTCTTACAACCAATCTGGTTGTGAATCTTGCATTAGCAAGCTTAATCTAATATCAATGTTTGTTGTATGCTCAAGGTTTTATCTCCTATAATAGTCCACTGGCTGGTTCAGGTTTTCTGGTTGGGTATTTTTAGGTGCAATTGTACCTAGTCCCTTCATATTTTGTCCATAACTCCTCAACAAAGTGTTAATTGGTTCATCTAATAAGCCATTGATTTTTAGGAAGGATTCAATAGTGATTTCCTCCCCCTCACTTTACAAATCATCAATATTTGCATCATCTACAGTAGTTGTTTCTTGCAACTCATCTCTTACACTTTCTCAATTTTGCCTCTTCTAGGCTTGTTCCAACTAGCCCTTGCCAGTCCTAAACTATTGGGTGATTAAAATACCCTTTTCCTCACTCTAAAATATACTCCAAAACCAACTACACTTGTTTTGTAAAATATCACTGAAAACTGGCTATTTCAATCTGCCAACTAGGCCTAGTTTGAGGCCATTTACAAAGCAACTCACAATCCCTTGACTTTTGGAACTCCCATGAACCAAAAAAGTCTTAAGAAATGACTCAAATGCAAGGATTCTTTTATTTTTTTTGTCTCATGATCAAATTTACAATGGTTTTTACAAAACCCTCCTTTCTAGCCCCTTTACCCTAGGGCTTTCTAGAACTCTTACTTTGCAACGTCTCTAGAACCCCAAAATTGTTCAACCACCTTCACTTTGGTTATATTAGATGACTTCAAACATAAAATTCAACTCTTGTTTGGAGAAAACACTAAATCCACCTTGGGAGCAATCACATACCCCTTTTTATGCACTCAAATTTTAGGAAAAACTATGCAAATACTTCTTAAATGGTTTCAACACTCGACTTTTTAGATGGAAATGGTTATTATAGACTCAAACCAATAAGAAAAATCCCAAACTTGAGGTTTCTCAACACTCAACAATCAAATTTCAAAACTATTACCAGTACTTACTACTAGGACAATTTCTAGTTTTAATGGTCAAACTCCCAAACCATACAAAGGACCCCCTGTTGTTTTTGCATTTTTAAACACTCTTTTTGGAGATCTACAATAACCTCTCTCACTTTTTGGAGATCACACTCCGTTTTCATTTTACGATGCCATCTCGGGTGATGCTGAAACTTGCAATGTCGGCTAGTACAAAGTTGCCAACTGCCAAATCTCTCTCACCTTTCCTCGTGGGATCGAACTGTCTACTCTGTTAGCTCTGTGTGGTTAGGTAAACCCTATCCCCAACCTCATCCTATCCCCTTCAGTGCTCAAACGTTCTCAGGCATGCCAATCCAGAATGTCCCCAAGGGTCACTAAATGCCATAGGGCTGCGATCTTTGACGGGGCATATCTTGGAGCTTGTGCAAGGTATGGATGCGATTCTAGTTCCTACAGGACCATGTTGCAAAGACCTAGAATAACCTCTCTCACTTTTTGGAGATCACACTCCATTTTTGTTTTACAATGCCATCTTGGGTGATGCTGAAACTTGCAGTGTGGGCCAGTTCAAAGTTGCCAACTGTCAAATCTCTCTCACCTTTCGTCATGGGATTGAACTGTCTGCTCTGTTAGCTCCAGGTGGCCAGGTAAACCCTATACCCAACCTCATCCTATCCCCTTCAGTGCTCGAACGTTCTCAGGCACACCAATCCGAAATGTCCCCAAGGGTCACTAAATGCCATAGGGCTGCAATCTTTGACAGGGCATATCTCGGAGCTCGTGCGAGGTATGGATGGGATTCCAGTTCCTACAAGACTATGTTGTGGAGACCTACAATAAACTCTCTCACTTTTTGGAGATCACATTCTGTTTTCATTTTACAACGCCATCTCAGGTGATGCTGAAACTTGTAGTGTGGGCCAGTTCAAAGTTGCCAACTGCCAAATCTCTCTCACCTTTCATCGTGGGATCGAACTGTCTACTCCGTTAGCTCCGGGTGGCCAGGTAAACCCTGTCCCCAACCTTGTCCTATCCCCTTCAGTGCTCGAACGTTCTCAGGCATGCCAATCCAAAATGTCCCCAAGGGTCACTAAATGCCATAGGGCTGTGATCTTTGACAGGGCATATCTCAGAGCTCGTGCGAGGTATGGATGGGATTCCAGTTCCTACAGGATTGTGTCGTGGAGACCTACAATAAACTCTCTCACTTTTTGGAGATCACATTCTGTTTTCATTTTACAACGCCATCTCGGGTGATGCTGAAACTTGTAGTGTTGGCCAGTACAAAGTTGCCAATTGCCAAATCTCTCTCATCTTTCGTCGTGGGATCAAACTGTCTCCTCCATTAGCTCCGGGTGGCTGGGTAAACCTTATCCCCAACCTCTTCCTATCCCCTTCAATGCTCGAACGTTCTCAGGCACGCTGAACCAGAATGTCCCTAAGGGTCACTAAATGCCACAGGGCTGCAATCTTTGACGGGGCATATCTCAAAGCTCGTGCGAGGTATGGATGCAATTCTAGTTCCTACAGGACCGTGTTGCAGAGACCTACAATAACCTCTCTCACTTTTTGGAAATCACACTCCATTTTTGTTTTACAATGCCATCTCGGGTGATGCTGAAACTTGCAGTGTGGGGCAGTACAAAGTTGCCAACTGCCAAATCTCTCTCACCTTTCGTCGTGGGATCGAACTGTCTGATCCGTTAGCTCCGAGTGGCTTGGTAAACCCTATCCCCAACCTCGTCCTATCCCCTTTAGTGCTCAAACGTTCTCAGGCACGCCAATCTGGAATGTCCCCATGGGTCACTAAATGCCATAGGGCTGCGATCTTTGACGGGGCATATCTCGGAGCTTGTGTGAGGTATGGATGCGATTCTAGTTCCTACAGGACCATGTTGCAAAGACCTATAATAACCTATCTCACATTTTGGAGATCACATTCTGTTTTCATTTTACAACACCATCTCGGGTGATGCTGAAACTTGTAGTGTGGGCCAGTTCAAAGTTGCCAACTGCCAAATCTCTCTCACCTTTCGTCATGGGATCAAACTGTCTACTTCGTTAGCTCTAGGTGGTCGGGTAAACCCTATCCCCAACCTTGTCCTATCCCCTTTAGTGCTCGAACGTTCTCAGGCACGCCAATCTAGAATGTCCCCAAGGGTCACTAAATGCCACAGGGCTGTGATCTTTGACGAGACATATCTCGGAGCTCGTGTGAGGTATGGATGCGATTCTAGTTCCTACAGGACTGTGTTGCGAAGACCTACAATAACCTCTCTCGCTTTTTGGAGATCACATTCTGTTTTCATTTTACAACACCATCTCGGGTGATGCTAAAACTTGTAGTGTTGGCCAGTACAAAGTTGCCAACTGCCAAATCTCTCTCATCTTTTGTCATGGGATCAAACTGTCTGCTCCATTAGCTCCGGGTGGCCGGGTAAAACCTATTCCCAACCTTGTCTTGTCCCCTTCAATGCTTGAATGTTCTCAAGCACGCCGAACCAAAATGTCCCTAAGGGTCACTAAATGCCACAGGGCTGCGATCTTTGACGAGGCATATCTCGAAGCTCGTGCAAGATATGGATGAGATTCCAATTCCTACAAGACTGTGTTGCAGAGACCTACAATAACCTCTCTCTCTTTTTGGAGATCACATTCTATTTTCATTCTACAATGCCATCTCGGGTGATGCTGAAACTTGTAGTGTTGGCCAGTACAAAGTTGCCAACTGCCAAATCTCTCTCATCTTTCGTCATGGGATCAAACTGTCTGCTCCATTAGCTCCAGGTGGCCGGGTAAAACCTATCCCCAACCTTGTCTTGTCCCCTTCAATGCTTGAATTTTCTCAGGCACGCCGAACCAGAATGTCCCTAAGGGTCACTAAATGCTACAGGGCTGCGATCTTTGACGGGGCATATCTCAGAGCTCGTGCAAGATATGGATGAGATTCCAATTCCTACAGGACTATGTTGCAGAGACATACAATAACCTCTCTCACTTTTTGGAGATCGCATTCTATTTTCATTCTACAATGCCATCTCAGGTGATGCTGAAACTTGTAGTGTTGGCCAGTACAAAGTTGCCAACTACCAAATCTCTCTCATCTTTCGTTGTGGGATCAAACTGTCTGCTCCATTAGCTTCGAGTGGCCGAGTAAACCTTATCCCCAACCTCTTCTTGTCCCCTTCAGTGCTCGAACGTTCTCAGGCACGCTGAACCAGAATGTCCCTAAGGGTCACTAAATGCCACAAGGCTGCGATCTTTGATGGGGCATATCTCGGAGCTTGTGTGAGGTATGGATGCGATTCTAGTTCCTACAGGACCGTGTTGCGGAGACCTACAATAACCTCTCTCACTTTTTGGAGATCACACTTATTTTTTTTTTTACAATGCCATCTCAGGTGATGCTGAAACTTGCAGTGTGGGCCAGTACAAAGTTGCCAACTGCCAAATCTCTCTCACCTTTCGTCGTGGGATCGAACTGTCTGCTCCGTTAGCTCCGAGTGGCCAGGTAAACCTTATCCCCAACCTCATCCTATCCCCTTTAGTGCTCGAACGTTCTCAGGCACGCCAATCTGGAATGTCCCCAAGGGTCACTAAATGCCATAGGGCTACGATCTTTGATGGGGCATATCTCGGAGCTTGTGCGAGGTATGGATGTGATTCTAGTTCCTACAGGACCATGTTGCAGAGACCTACAATAACCTCTCTCACTTTTTGGAGATCACATTCTATTTCATTTTACAATGCCATCTCGGGTGATGCTGAAACTTGCAGTGTGGGCCAGTTCAACGTTGCCAACTGCCAAATCTCTCTCAGCTTTCGTCGTGGGATCAAACTGTCTGCTCCGTTAGCTCCGGGTGGCCAGGTAAACCCTATCCCCAACCTCATCCTATCCCCTTCAGTGCTCGAATGTTCTCAGGCACGCCAATCCGAAATGTCCCCGAGGGTCACTAAATGCCATAGGGCTGCGATCTTTGACGGGGCATATCTCGGAGCTCGTGCGAGGTATGGATGGGATTCTAGTTCCTACAGGACTGTGTTGCAGAGACCTACAATAACCTCTCTCCCTTTTTGGAGATCACATTCCATTTTCATTCTACAATGCCATCTTGGGTGATGCTGAAACTTGTAGTGTTGGCCAGTACAAAGTTGACAACTACCAAATCTCTCTCATCTTTCGTCATGGGATCAAACTGTCTTCTCCATTAGCTCTGGGTGGCCGGGTAAACCTTATCCCCAACCTCTTCCTATCCCCTTCAGTGCTCGAACGTTCTCAGGCATGCTAAACCAAAATGTCCCTAAGGGTCACTAAATGCCACAGGGCTACGATCTTTGACGGGGCATATCTATGGGCTGTCAATACTTTGACTATACTTTAAGTCAACGATTATCAATATGTGAAAAAATGGAACTCGTTGTATTTTTAAGTACTGAGAAGATGGCCTTGCCCTTCCCCAGGAGTTTCAGAAATGGGAGACATTAGGTAAGAGAGTGAAAATGTTACTATCACTTAAACGCACATGACGCAATTGGAAATGCAAATTTTGATGGTAATCATTTTGTGATAAGGGAGAGACTAGGGATGATCATTGTTACTATCTCTTTAGTAGTGGAATTTTGTTTTCTCTTGAATTTGGTGGTGGCGGATCAGTGGTAAGACTCATTGGATATTCCTTCTTATGATGTTAGTGACAAGTGTTGCTCTTTGGAAACACTTGTACAATCTTTTTTTAAATTATTAGATAAAAACAGAGAATTGTAAGTATTAAACATGATTAGCCTTTAGTTCCTAGAAGATCTTTATCTCCCCATCAATGCATTTAGAAAGTTAAGTTTGAAGAAGATCATAAATAGAAAAAATTAGAGAAGCGATTTAAACATTTATATTGATTGGAAACATGTGAGTCTTGAGTTTCCTCTACCTTTTAAAGAACATTCCTTAGCTAGCAGACCTAATTCCACATTCCATAAGACTGTCATTGTGCTAAAGATTTAGGAAACCAACTACTCTAAGATAAAGCTTCCCGGTCAATAATAATCTAGCCTATTGAGGTACATAATACTTCTCAATTAAACTTGTGTTAATTTAGTATTAATTTTGTAATTAACTACAATTTCAGTATCTGTGTATAGGGGGTGACTGAGAAAACTATTTGAGGTCCAATTTGAAATATATTTGTAAGGATCTCGACCAAGGTTCACAACTTTGATGATTAATACATTCATTCAGGCCAGAACCTCACTACAAAAAAATAATATATAAAAAAGGTAGTGAATAACGTCATGTCTAGACCCAAATCAACCAATGAAAGTCAAATTAGCATAATGTGGAACAACAATATATGCATTGAGTGGGTTGTCATAAAAAAGCTTCATAATAAAATTCATGTCTAGAATTAAAAGACCTTAAAGAACATTTATGCTTGTAACACAAATGGCCATTCAAAACTGAATATGATTACAATATGTGAAATAGCATTACAAGAACTTGTAATGCTCTTGTGAACATCGTGTTAATTCTTGTAAGAATCCCTAAGATGCTTGTTATACTCAAAATTTTGTTGAAATTGAATTAATTTTTATCCTGTCGGTTAATTGGCTTAGGGTGATATATGCTTCTTGGATGGAATAATGAGTTCATGAATAAGTCTGTATTAAGATTCATAGCATCTTCTAGTTATTTGCAAAGGAAATTTATAAATTACTTGCTAATGTCATATGGCTTGCTTGAGAAAGATGTCTGTGTTCTTATTGATGGGTACTAATGACTATCCACATTTAGTTCTTTAATATCCTATTTGACAAGCTTTCCATAGATATTTCTTTGCCATACTAAGTATTTTTGAAAACATATTTGAGTAGGACTATAGTAGATACTACCAGAAACAGCTTCTTTGCAGTTTTTGAGAAATACTAATAAAGCAAAAAGGAACATCTACTAGTTGGTAGACATAATGGAAACTCTCTAGCAATTGAATTTAATTTCATACATGCACATATCTAATTTAATGTCATACACGAACATATCTAATTTAACGTCATACATGAACAAACATATAATATAAAATGATAACCAATAATGTCATATACATTAACAAACACATAATATATTATGATAACCAATAATGTCGTATATGAACAAACATATCATATATTAACCAATAATGTCATACATCAAATATAGAATGTCATATGTACATCAAATGTGTATCGAATATTGCTCTCAGATGCTTATATATATACATGGGGAAGGAAACAAGTCTCTATATATATGTATCAAATATCTCAACTATATCTCTTCCTTCCCACGAGGGGAAGGAAACAAGTCTCTTGACATCCTCTGCCGTCGTGTGGAGGGAGACAGTGGAGATGACGGGGCCTTCCTGACACGCTCACTTGACCTCTTGTTGAGGCTCTTCTCCAGGTCCAACTAATACAAAGAAAGTAGATATGAATCAATATTTATTATACGTTGAAATCAAATATATGTACTCACAAAATCAATTATTTTCTTACCGCCAACAAATAGTCACTCTGTAAGTCCACCTCAAATGCTCATGGACGATCAGGCGTGACAAGACCCTACAACAATTCAATAAATATAATCACTTATAAATAACATTAGAAATTTTGAGATTAACTATTATAAACAACAACTAAAATGAAGAAAATTCTTTCATACCTCCGTCAGTGGCTGTGAGCTAGCCACAGCTGCGGCCACTCCACTATCAACAGACTGTCGCAGATGAGGAGGTGCGTCTGACATCATGAGTTGCACGTCATACAATACACATTATATCTAACATGAAACATGGAATAAATATAATCAAATGAATTAAATTAACATGAAACAACTATACCTGTGTGAAGCTCGTATGATGTCTCTGCTTTGCATCTGTGGTAAAGGTTGAGGGTCCTATGGAGAACTAATGCACATGCATATTTTTTTTTGTCAATCCTTAATATGATTATGTAATAAATATATGTATTAATTAAAATGATTAAATTGATACATACCTCAGGACTCGTCGAAGGGACAAAAAATGGGCCTAGAGGATCACTGCTAGGCCCAGGAACACTTTGACCCTAAATTTTGAACAATGTCAATAAATCCTAATTAATTAATCATTCACTATATGTATGAAATGTGATCAAATTAGTAATTTACCTGTGTGTCAATGCCAAATGTCTCATTCAGGAACTGATCGGTGACAAGCCCATCATCTGCACCATCTCCGACATGAGTGCCAAATGTGCATAGGGATCCACATGAAGTGCACATGTGACCACGATGTATAGAAGGATCCCCCTCAACTAATGGGCTCGTGGAATGGATGAGGGTCTATTTCAAAGCATTAATGGTCGCTAGAGTGCTGGCCTCTACATGTTCCTTCATAACTGAAGGAATAATCACATGCTCACGCTGTGGATGGACCACAGGTTCCCTAACTACATTAGGGTCACGACATGCTCCGGGCATCTCAAATGATGACCCCCCACCTCTACCCTGGGAGTCTAACATATCAAAATAATTGGGGATCTCCCCAAGGACAAACTCACAATATAATTTCTTCAAAAAATACATGGGGACCTCGTGATTGTTGCAAGGAGGGGCATCAAAAACCATCCACCATCTATCCCAAAAATTATTTCTCATAGCATCATGTATGCACCAATGGATGGGGAATCGTTTAGTACCCTCTCTAATAGTATTTTGCTCACTGGGTTTTCTAAATAATGCACATATACTACTTTTTGGTATTTCCTTTTTTTTAACATCTTCATATGACAATTTATTTGCATAAAATCTTTTTTGTTCATCCCTCTTAGCCCGCCAAATATCTAACTGACCACTAACTGAGGCTATCTGAGTGTTAATAGATTCAAGGGATGATGCCAATTGAGCCCTCATTGGATTGGTTTGTCCAGATTCTTTCAACCGAGCAATGATTCCTTCTAATTCAATTTTGCCTCTCTCTATTTCATTTCTTAGATTTTCTTGTGTGCCTGGTGGAGGTCTTGCAATTGGTTCGGGTTGTGGAATTTGTTCTTCTTGAGGAGGGTTTTGGTTTTGGGGTTCTTGAGGGTTTTGATGTTCTTGTGGATTTTCTGGTTGATTATGAACATTTCCTGATAAAAAGTCAATTGAAATTCAAATAAATAAACAAATCTAAATGAAATTTGTAAAAACCCTACAAAAGAATATAAAAAACTTACAAAACAATATGAAAAATATATCAAACAATGCAAAGTTAGGTTTATATCACTTACGGCTTCGTTGTGGGTGCGCTTGTGGTCTTGGATTTCGTCGACGAGGAGGCATTTTGGCAAATGGTGGTGCAAATGTTGAGTCTTCAACTCGCGTACGCGCTGCTCGCTGTAGGAGTAAAAGAAAATGGTAATGAAAATGATGGTCTGCGGGTTTGCAGCCCATCATACATACTTTTTATTTTTTAGAAAGTGCGTACACGCTGTTTAAAATGGGAAAAAAAATTTTGTTGTCACCTTTTTGGCACCACAACTCGGTGCATATGCCTTGATATATGGTTATATTTTATGATGGATGTTTATATCTTTATGATGATGATGTATCATGTATGACATGTGGTTTCATTTATGTTATTGCATCATGGATTAGTGTTAGTATGATGATGTACTGTATTTACATGGATGTTTATTCTTTCAAGCCTTTCATACCTTGTGACATGTATAGTGGATGATTGAGCAATCTAAAATGGGATTACTAAAAGGACACTTGTATATTGTTTAGGAACATTGGATGTATCATTGTTATTTCATAAGGATGTGATGTTAGATGAATAAGTTATGATTATATGTGATTCAACGTTAAGGAATCTTTAAAGAATGTAATCTGTTATGTATCTATGTTATGTTACTTTCATTTGAATTGTTTCTATTGCTTCCGCAAGTATTATGAATGGTTTATCTTTCATGTTTTAAAAAAAAAATTGTTTGGAAAACTTAGTGAAATTCTTTGGATCCCTTGGCGGGGCATTACATGAGTGATCTATTCCACATTTTTTGGCATGTCACCTGATTATAACACATCCATAATCACACTTAGATCATCTTGACCAAGGTTCGATACATAAATACCAACTATTTTATAATTTCAATGGGTCAAAGAATCCAGACTATGATTCAGTAGGTGAAGAAACAAACTATATTGTTTGTAGAGATTCTATATTTTTTAGAATAAAACCCTATGGCTTGTAGTATAAAGGCATTTTCGTAGCATATTATTAATAAATCATAGGGAATGTTTAGTTGGTGTCTTTTCCTCTTTATTTTATTCATTATATCATGTGTTGAACTCTTATAGGTTTAGTCCAATTATTTTATAGTTTTCTACAAAGTTATCCTTAGGAAGATAGTTTTTAGTAAGGGATGTCTTTTCTTTTGAGACTTATAGAATTATTTATGTTAGTTAATGAATAGGATCTTAAACCATGTCCTTTGTTAAGGAGAATTAAATTTTCTTTAAGAGTGATGTATCTTAGTCTAGATCCTTGTTGATGCCTCATATGGAAGGATATGAATGTGGGATCCCTATGTCAGGCAACTTTGGATCCTTTTTCTCATGAAAACAATAAAGGAAATATGATATACAATGTACAGTGTGAATGAAAATATAAAAATATAGAGAGAGAAAGGTTGAACCCCAACTAATACCACTTAACAAATTCCTAGACCATCTAACAAATATTTGACTTGAAGATTTTCCTCCCCTTAGTTTAAGGTTTTTTGATTGAAGGTGGTCTTCCTCTCACTATTACATTTGGGGATAATTTTTTATGACCAATCATCAACATTCTGACATTATTTCATTGGAGAATCAACCAAAATGGTCTTAAATTTTTTTTGTGTCATAATCGTTGATGCTCATACCATCCGTCGCTACTAACTTTGATAATCACTATCACTATTTTGAACCAAATAGCTATCACAATGTAACTACAAATCTAGATTTGGATTGCCAACTAGTGAGATGACATACTATCACAATTTCAATGAAAATGCCTTTGATGAGATTTGAGGACATCAACATAAGCCCATTCAAATAAGAAACAAAGTTTTCATCATTAGTATAGTGACCATGTCACTCCCATTTTAAAATACATCAAAATTACAACATTGATTTGACAAAGGTTCCATTGGATGTACAACAACATCATTAGAAAAAATGTTGTTATGCATCTAAATTATGACAAGAACTTCTACCGTGCTTTGATCCTCAATAGTGGTTTTGGAACTTGATTATTTCTTGTTCAAGTTACAAAAATTATATAATTGGTCACCATTCTCTCCAATATCTCACATTCATCACTTCTACTTCTCCAACACTCTTGTTACTCCACCACTTCTATCTCTTCCTCTACCTCTCATTCTACCTTTCAACTCCATCCCCCACTCTAGTCAAGACCTATTCCATCCAAAATGCACTTTATATAAGAATCCATTCCTCTTCTCTTCAACATCATTTATCTACTCTCTATGAACTACAATTGATAAACATGGGATAAATGAAGTTCATAGAAGAGGAATGGATTCTTATATAAAATATATTCTAGATGGAACATGCTCATTGAGTAGAGTGAAGGATGGAATGGAGTGTATAACTAGAGGCTAAGGAAGATGTAGAAGAGGCAAAGTTGGAAGTGTGTCAGAGAAGTAGAAGTAAGGAATGTGAGACATTGGAGATCATCGAAAGACATTATAGAGGTCCAATAAAGAAGAAGAATTAATCAAGTGCCATTGCAACTATTGAGGGTCAAAACATGGTATAAGTTGTTTCAAGATTAGGTCTAAATAGTTTAGAATATCATATTTTATTGGATAACCTTAGCATTAGAGAATTTTTGATGGATAAATTTTTACTTAGAAGTTATGATGATCTAGGATGCCTTATTTCAAAGACATTATATACTATCATAGAAGTTCTTTGTCTCTACCACCTATACATTATGATTGTGTAGCTATCACTTGTTTATTTGCACATATATATTTGTATTTTAGATTGATTTGATAGTTTCCAAAGCCCATTCTTTGTTGACACAAAAATTTATACAATAAATCCTCATAATAAGAAGACACAATAAGGAATAAGCTTGTAATGCCTACCTCTATTTGACTTTTCCGTTGTAGTGTTAGATTCTTTTAGGTCAATTTTTTGATTTTGTTTTATGATTATCGGTACTTGGTTACCAGATTTGATTAGTTGTGTTTTATACTCAGTTGTTTATATGTGATGAGTTACTAGTTATTTAATATGTTAATGATTATTTCGATGATGATATATGTATGTTTAGTTAGTGATTTTAGTTATTTTAAGATGTTAGTTAGAGGAATGATTTATATGAAGTTCTATGGTTAGTTATGCCATACTTGCATGTGTATGATGTACATGTATGTTTTATTTATGTTTGACGTTTCTAATGTGGTTAAGGAAGGGAGTCATAGTCATCTTCTAGTTGGGATCTACACAATGTACCACTTCCCACCATTGCATGTCTAGTTGAGAATATATGTGTTTGTACATGCATGGATTTTATGCAGATTGTAGGTACCGAGTATTGACTTCCTTGAATTGCCAGGATGAGCATACCCTATCATAGTATTTCAATGGTATAAGTGGGGAGATAACTCTTGAGTCCAAATCCTAACCTAAGCCAATTGTCCTAGAAAGTATTACAAGTATATGAGTTGTTTACCTTTTGAATTTTTCAATGATGTGAATTTGTGATTTTTACCCTAGAGTTTGTTTTGGTATTTTGTGCTTTATGATGAGTTTTTGTATTTGGTTTTGTGGGTCTGTTGTGATTCTCTATTCTAATTAAATCAAATTAAAAGATAATTTAACATTTTAAATCAATAGAAATTTTATATAAAAAAATCAATATTTAATTAATTGAGAAACTAATTAAATAAAAGAATTAAATTTAAAGATTTTTATTAAAATTCTATTTTTGACGTGTTTATATTTATTTTATTTAATGATAATTATTTATGAGTTTTATTTTAATAATAAACTCTAAATAATGTTCTTAATTAAATTAATAAATATATTATTAAAAAATGCTTCAAAACTTAAATAAAGAGAGAACTAATTAATTTAATAAAGATATTTTAAATTTCTAAAAGAGTTGTGAATGAAAAGGTAAATGATAATTAAATATTAAAAGATATATCATCAACGAGTTCCCTCTTATGATTGCACAATTAGAGCCCCAAATTTAGGAGAGAACTCCTTATCATAGATCTAGAGCTCATTGTTGTAGGAACTAGGTTTTGGAGAAGCATTTTTCAAAGAAGGAAACTTTTCAGAACGAAGAGGTTTTCTTGCATGCTTAGTGCATTTGTGTGTTTGCGTATTTGCATGTTAGCATCAGATCGAGGTAGGATCTCATGGCTTAATTATACAATGGTTTTCTATCCTTTGAATTCCTATTTCTATGTGTCTATTGTGTTTCTATTTTAGAATTATTTTGGGTTGAAACTCTTGTTTACATAATTATTGTTCTTCATTTTCATAAAATTCTATAAATAATTTGATGATTGAAAACCTTGTGTGTGGATTTGGTTGTTCATTGTTTCCAAGAAATGTCTGTATACAAATTGGAAATTAGGAAAAAAACTCATTTCTTTTTTATCGATCTTCATGCTCAAAAGCATCTATAATTAAATATAAGAATAAAAAACCCGTGTTTGGTAGATTTTATAAATTTGTAATCTAATTGGAAAAAATTGGGAGTTGGGTTTTGAAAAGAAAACAAATTTTGTTATACAAAATTTGATTGGTTGGTTCAGATTCCTCTACTAGGTTTTTATTTGGATATATATATATATATATATTCAATTACATTGTAATTTTTAATTACTATGTAATTACATTATTAAAAGTGAATTTAAATAGGGGGAGTGATGTGTTGTTTTGTTTTATAAAATTAAATAATAATAAAAATTTAATTACAAAATTGTTTGGTGGGCAGGGGCCACCACCCTCCCACTCCCCTTCTCCTCCTCCCTTTTTAACCCCCATGACTACCAAGGCAGCGACTGTTGTAACAGTAGTTGCCAAGGTAGTGCCTACCATTGACAATCGAGCCGCTAGGCAACTATCCCATTATATGGGTTTTGTGATTTGTAATTGCATGCAATTATGTTTTTTTAAAAAGGTTTATATTATATTAATAATATTATTAATATTAATTACTAATTATTAATTATTAATATTATTAATACAGATATTATTATTATTAATTTTCTTTATTAATATTATTATATTAGTTAATTTAATAATTATTGTTATTAATTGATAATAAAATTTTAATAATAATCTTTAATATTGAGGTTGTTGTGATTTTTAATTAATTGAAAATTTCTTTTAATTACAACATTATTGTGAGGTATATGGGTGATTGTAAGATTTTCAATTTTAATTGAGAGTTCTAGGTCATATTTAATTGACTTTTAATAAGGTTATGAATCTTCTATTCTTGTAAAATTGGAAATATTAGTAGATCAAAACTAGGGAATTTTATGATTTGGGTACCTTAGTAGTTATCATACTTTGAAAAGATAGAAACTGAACTTTGATTGTAATCAAGAACTTTAGTGAATTTGTGACTTATAATGAAATAAAAAGTGAAACCCTAGTTTTGAATATCAAATCTTGTGTTTGTTTGATAACAAATTGAACTATGAACATTGTTTAAACAACTTAATATGAATTGTTGAGTTGTCTAGGATGTTATTGAAATTGAAAACCATAGTAAATCTGACAACTAGATAAATGGAAATATGAACCCTGATTGAAATTGAAAACTCTATCAATAGTCATACTTGGAAAAGAAAAATTTAACCTTGATTGTTGTTGAATCTTGTGTTGGAAATGAAAATTAAAACTTGAACTTATGTGTTTTTGAAACCTAATGAATTATAAAGATGACTTAAATTATATGTACTCTTTTTATGATGTGTGATTTTACTATTGGGTGTCGAGTGGACTTAGCTTTGACCAATCAAGATGTTTACTAGAGGTTCGAGAGTTCTGTTTTGTGATGTCAAGATGATGTTTTGATCACAATCTTTTATACTCAACCATGGTAATGCGTCTTGTATGCTCTATGAGGAGTTTTGATCTATTGATTGTTATTGCTTTCTAGTGTTCTTGTGTGAAATTGAGGTGAATGGTGCGACCTATTTGATATAACCTTTGAGTCTTTGACTAGTTGTATTTGGATTGCTTTCTAGTTGCTTGTATAGGACTGAAGTGATTGAATGCTTTTTTTTGGCGATGTCATGTTATGATGTGGATTTGGTTTATGTGTACTTGATTTTGGATTAGTCCTATTAGGATGATCATATTGGTGGAATCTATGATCATGATCAGTAATATTTTAGTACTTTCCAATTGCCTGTTTAAGAACTGATGTGTGGTTTATGGTCATTTGAGATCATTTGTTTTTGTTGAGCTTAGGGTAGGTTATTTGTATGTGATGTTGGGAAGTGGCTTGCAATGGAGACCAAAGCCCTAAAGAGGTTGCCTAGGTAACTCATTGTAGGTTGTTTTAATAAGTGATAACATTTTATTAACAGGGTTTAAAATGAATTAATAAGATATGGTATCACATAAAGTCACTAGGGGGTCGAACTCTTGAAAGACTACCAAGGTAACCTTAGAGTTGACTCGTTAGTATGCCTTGTCTATATGAAAGGATATTGATGCTGCATAGAGACACTAGGGGGTCAAAGTCCAGAGAGGCTGCTAGGTTAACCTTAGAGTTGGCTCATACGATGACACTTGCCACATGCATAATAGATTTCCTATGTGTCATTGTTACCTTTGGGATTAGTTGATACTTGTTTCTTGGTACCTTGAGTTAGATTGCTTTCAAGATTTCTCTTGACTTAGATGTTGGATTTGACTTTTGAATTTTTTATCCTATTTGGGACTTTAGTTTATCTCCTCAGTGTGGTGGGAGTGGGCCATTTTTAGGTTTCACGAGGTCAGGTGGTAGTACCTCTTCTTATACCATTGAGATCCAACCATCAGATGTCATAATTGGATGTGTTTGTGTAGATGTTCCTTTCTATCTATTCATGTATTTCTATGATGGATGGTTAGACCTAGTGTATTTTATTTGATTTCATAGATCTTACAAGATGATGTAATTTGTTTCATGATGTATATTATTTTAGCCCTTCATACCTTGTGACTCATACATTGGATGATGGTGCACTATGATTATTGCCACATGGCATTTGAGATGACTGTATATTATTTAAATAGATTCATACTTGTAGTTACTCTAGGATGTGGAATTTTTATCTTTTTAGATTTAATATTAATTAAACTTAAATGTGATTCAATGTCATGGGACCCTTAATAATTGTAATATGTTTTATGGTATGTGTTTATGTGAATGTTAATTATTATGTTATATTATATTTGTTGTTGTTAAGTAATTATCTTTAAAAAAAATGTTTAATAAACTTAGTGAAACTTTGGGTTAATTCTTTTGGGTTCCTTGGAGGGGCATTACAAAGTTGGACACTTTGTAGTTAGTAGCATTAGTTGGAGATAGGTTACAATTATTTAAAACTTTCTAATTATCATAAGAAATAATGGAGAGGGCATCAACTAATGATAATTAGAGGACATATTTCTATGTCACCAAGCTTGGTAGGTGATTTAAAAATCCATTGTGAAAAATAATTCTACATCCATAATCACTAGTTTGGGAATATTGTGTGGTATTGGGTTTTTGAGTAACTTGTTTGAGAAGTAGAGAAATTTGTGCTAGAGTGTTTATTTGATATGAATTGGTATGTCTTGATATTGACAACCGATTCAAGGTATCTATAAAATTCAATGTAACTTGAGAGGATACCAATCAATCTTGGATTGGTCAATATTTTGAAACATATGTATCAATTGAAAGATGAATGGAAATTATTATAAGTGCCATCAATAAAGAAATATATAGGTCATTTGTGTGAATAAATGAGTAGGAGGAGCATTGAATTATATACTGTATAATAATTTTGTAATTAATGCTATTAAAAGATATGAAATGAATACATGTATTTTATTGTCAAATGTTATAAGAAAGCCATTTCATATTAGATATTCAAATTGTAATAGCATACAATTGATTTGCAATGAAAGTATAAATGAATTTTCTAGTTCAAAGAGATAAATTTGATTTCTTAATAATCATATTTATTATCTAACATGTAAAATATAACTCAATAACATAACCACCAAGTTTATTTGAAGAAAAATTAAATTAGCGTATGTGTTTACCTCATCTATAGAAACTTAGGTAACATTGACTTCATAATATAAAATGAATACAACAGAAAATTAGAAGTAAAAAACAACAACTTCTTCATTTTTCTTAAGGTTAGGCCAAGCAATAAAATTATTTCTTTGGAATTGAGGAGTGACAATAGTCTCTCTTCTTTCTTTCTTCTTTCTCCTTTTCTTCTTCTTCTTCTTTCTTCTTTCTCTTCTTCCTTATTTTCTTCTTCTTTCTTCTTTCTCTCTTCTTCCTTCTTTTATTTTATTTTTGAGCTCTTGTAACCCACCAAATTTTCAACAAGTGGCCCATAATCCATGAAAGGATCTTCTACTACATCCACTATTATGCTAGTGCTTTCCACTTACATTGTGTTTGTCCCAATTGTCACTTGTGGCATAATCAATGTAGGTGCTTCTAAAATTTTGGTAGTTGTTTCTTTTGTCATCTATGTATCCTCTGCTGTGTGTCTATTATAGTTCTCTGTAGAATAGATGACTTGAGTTTTTTCATCATCTTTATTATTGCTACTTTTATCTCTTTGTTGATTTACTCATAATTTTCTCCCATTATTAGAATAGGTCTTGTCTTTCTCCTTAGGTAAGGTTCAATATTTTTCAATAATCTCTGAAGATGCTCATCATCTTCAAATTCACAAAGTTTTCCTATCAAATTTTCTCTTATTTTCTTGTCTTCCCCTTAAAATCACATTCTTCTATTACCAACTCTTATATACAAGTCCATAGGAATAAGACTGTGTATATTTGAAATTTCTTGCCACTCAATATCATGTTCCTTATCACTATATTCTCTAACTCACTTTTCAAAGTTATTGTAAAAATAATAAAATCTATTCAATTGCACAAAGTTTCCATCATCTATGATTGGGAAAATTAGTTTTTCTACCTTTAGCTTCCATCTCTTCCTTTCTGTAGTAGAAACTTCTAACTTACTTTTCTCTATCTCTTTTCTAGGTTCCTCTTCTACGCTCTCTAATTTTAATTCTGGTCTCTTTGGTTGTTGTCTTGTACTCTTCTTTTTCTTCTTGTCCATGTAGGTGATTAATATTTTCCTCTTTTTACATGGTTCACTAGAAAGTTCCTTTACTCTCTTATATTTTTGTGGTTCAACTGGTTCTTGTTTGACTTCTGCAAATCATGTAGACCTTTTGGTGCTAGGAGGGGTAGCTGACTATAATTTGATAATGCTAATATCTTCTTCATCTTTACTTTGAATTGGTGGAATAAATGATGGTTTTAAGGGTACAATAATTGCATAGGGTGACAACGGTGTCTACATAGATGACACTGCTATCACCACTCCTACTACTACTACACTACAAATGGCTAATGGCTTGGCAATTAGAATATATGATTGCCCACTTGCCTTCATTTCTATTGATATTCCTATGACTTCTATGAATTCCTTTCTATTCATTCTTGATTCCTTCAATATGTCATCTATCATTTTGTCAAATCTCTTCTTGATATCTTTGCTATGCAGCTAAATGTCTTCTTCTCTTACCTTCTCCTTAGAGGTTCCCCATCTAAGACACTCCTTATCCTTTTAGACTCTAAAGTAATCTTTTCATATCCTTCAATAAACTCATTTTTCATCTCATATCCCATAGGATCAGTGAATTTCACTCTTGGTTTGACTTCTTCCATCCAAGTAATATTAGTTTCAACCATAAAATAAATTTCATCTTTATACTTCTCAACTAGTGATGGTGGCATCCTAATTCTTTGTTTCATTTATGCCTAAAATATTTTCATCATTCTTGTTATATCCTCTATCATTTTGTCCTCTAATTATTTTCTGTAATAATGAGTAACTAGATCAATTGTGCATCTTTTGGAGTTCCATTAATTACTTGGCATTCTAGGAAACTTTCCTATTACTTGGAAGAACAAATGTGTTATCAAATATTCAAACCTAAAAGTTGCATTCTTAGTCTTCTTTATCCCATAGATATTATCAAGTATCTGCTACTTCAGAATCTCACATATATTTACTTTTTCCTTTTTATTTGTCATCATGTATGTTGCATGAATGAATCTTGTTGGTACATAGTTCAGTCTAGAACTATTGTTCATCTTATGACATTTGTTTCTTTGATCATATCTATCTTTATGTTCCTTCCATTAGATACTTTTTTATAGGTTGGTTTATACTATCTTTTTAACATTTTTGACATTCCATAGGGTTACTACCCTCATTTCTTAATCCAACTAGTTTATGAATCATATCATTATTAGTTAGTTTGTGAACTCTTATTAAGCATACCATTAATAATTTGGTTCCAAACAATGCCAAGTCTTGGAAGTGGATCCCTTTAAATGATCTACTAAATGGTACTTTTCCTCTGTCTCCCACTAGATGCAATACTTTGAAATTATTTGGAAGACTTGTGAAGTTCTTTAAATAATATCATAAACAATAATATTTTTTATAATGATAAAATGAATATCAATAGCTCTATTTGGTGGAATTTACTTTAATTTGTGATTTTGATTTTCCTTTTATCACATGGAGAAGGAGTACATATTATGTGCTTGGATAAGCTTACAACTTACAATCTTTGCAAAATTAATATCTTTTTTAAATAAATATTGGTTTATTGATATATCTTGGTTTAAGTATACTAAGCCAAATAAAACTAATGCTAAATCAACATTCAGGACTTTATGTAATAATTCTTCTCTCTTGTACATCAAGTCATAATTATAATTTCTTTTTCTAAAAAATATTACTATGTCATTATCATAGTTATTGCAATAAAATCTATTGGAACCAAAAAGTTCTTCTTCAAATGGGTTTCATTTCTACAAAGTTCGCCTTATAAAATATAGGTTTTATGAATGAAGAAAAATATCAAGAGAGTGAGAGGGTTCTTACTGAGTCAATAGAAAGATTCATATTGAACTTAATGTTATTTTTTAGGCAACAATAACTATTTTAATCTCAACAAAAAAAAAATTCTATATGGATGGACATAGGGATCAACAATGAGGAAAAACCAACCCTTCATGCATAATCTCTTATACTTTGTTAAAAGATCAACAATGGTTGTATAGCTCATAAAAAGAAAAGAAAAATAATATTAATAATTATAAAATATAACTAGAATTAGATTATTTAGTAACAAAGGTGGAGGTATTGGGTGTGAGGAAGTAAGGTCTAATGAAGAGCTATTAGTGGTTAATCTATAGAACAATGGGAAAGGTCTTGAATCCTTTAATAGAATTAGAAATTTCTAATGTTCAATCCTCCTTGATGAAGATACTAATGATATAATATGTAATAGAGAGTTTTAAAAGATTCATTTTGAGCACTATCAACACTTTATTTTGGTTTAGTTGAGAAGCTCTATTTGAGGATGTTTACTAGGATATTGTCATTATCAGTCACTTGGGTTTTGTAAAAATATATTTTTTAATTATATTTAATATTTGTTTATAAATATTTTTTATCATTTTATAATATAATGTTATATATTTAATAATTAATTCAACCTATATAGGAGTCAAAGGTAAACTAAAGTAGGAAATTGTTTTTTGAATTAGTTCAATAATTTTATTTAAATAGATCAATTATTTTGTTTAAGTTCTAAAATATTATATTTACACAAGGAAAATAAACACTAGTGAAAATTCTTACACAAAAAATAAGTTGTGAAACTACACAATATACTTTCTCATATAAAAGGGATGCTATCCAAGGAATTGGTATACATTTTAACATTAAAAAAAAAATGGAGAAATAATAAAATATATTGTGATATTGCTATTAGGATTTAATTGTGTATTTTTTGAGTCAAAACCATTGACCCATGTTTCATGAGTAGTGATTCATACATGAATCCATCTCTCATGAGAATAAATGGAATGCTTAGTACTCATTGGAGTTAGGTGATGCTCACAGAGGTAAAGCATTAGGACTTCCCGGGAGGTCACCCATCCCAATACTATATCACCTTGAGAATGCATAACTACGAAGTGTCTTCCATGGTTAAACCCACTCTACTTGCAACCCCATGGAGGAAACTCTTTAGTTAAGCATGCTTGAGCTAGAGTAGTACTGGGATGGGTGACTTCCCGGGAAGTCACAATGTTTCACCTTTGTGAGAATCACCTAGATCCAATGAGTGCTAAGTATTCCATTTATTCTCATGAGAGATGGATTTATGTATGAATCACTACTCATGAAACATGGGTCAATGAGTTTGACTTAAAAAATACACAATTAAATCCTAATAGCAATATTACAATTTGACTTGTGGAAATATCTCCTACTTATCAATAAAATACATATGTTTCCATGGGATATACCTTTTATCATAAAGAAAATAAATAATGGCCAAGGTCTAAATATAAATGGAAACCTCCTCTAGTAGGATGGGAAAAACTAAATTTTTATGGGGCCTCAAGAGGAAACCCATGACTTGCAAGATTAGGTTGTATAATCCATTCTAACAAAGGCATTTGTATAGTTAAACAATATGAACCCTTAGGGGTGTTGTCTAATAATTTAGCACAAATTGAGGCACTCATAGAAGGGTTAAGATTCAACCTTGATATGGGAATTAGAAAGATAGAAATTGAAGGAGACTCAAGTAGATTATCCTGAATGCTCTAAGGAAAAGATTATCCCTAATTGGAAGTTATATTCCAAACATGAATATAGTTTAGTAATATTAGACAAATGAAAGAAACATAAAACATATTTATCGAGAAGGGAACAAAGAAGAAGACTCTTTAGCTAATAAAGGTTTAGATGGAGAGAATATTTAAATAGATGAAATAGGCTGTTTATTAAATTAGGAAATTAGATCATTGATCATAGATTCAAAAAACTAAATTACATGAAATTATATAACTATAAGGATACTCTTATTTAATTATTTATATCTAAGTATATAAAATCTAAATAAATAAATTCATATTGCCCTATATAATTTCATCCATTTATTAAACACATATATATACTAATAGTCACACACTTAGACACATATATTAACCTACTCTCATACTTTATTATATGACCCATTAACCTTTGGGTTTAATAACTTAATTCATGTTATAGTTATGTAGGCCATGCTCCTTTTTGATACATGTTTTTATGAAAAATTCTAGTAAATTTTTCTCATTAGGTCTCTTACTATTTTTTTTCTTTATTTTTCTTCTAAACATGGTTGCAATCCATCTAGTCTCCTTAGGCTTTTCCTCTCTCTTTCATCCTACTAGGCTTGGTTGTGGTTTCCCTATCCTAGTGACAAGTTTTAGATCTTTTAGTTGTAGTTGTGGTATCCCTTTCTCTTTTCTCTTTCCCCACTTCTTCCCCCTTAATCATCATGGGATCTTGCATTCTCTTTTTCATATTAGTATATGTGAGCTCGTAATCATGACATAGAAAGAGAATATATGCATCATTTCTAAATAATTTCATTCAGAATGATAATTGGAGTTGATGCTTAACTATCATTAACTAAATATTTTTAATTATAATATAATTAAGTGAACATGGACCTATAAACCTATAAGTCATTTTTCTTAATCATATAAAAGCATTTTATTTCATAAGGACTCTAACAATGGGCAAGAAACTGAGTAGACATAAAAAGTTTCTAATAAACAATGGATATCTTCAAATAATTATAATAAAAGAGGAACATTTCCTCAATGTAAGAAAATTTGAAAATAGAAGGGAATACCATTCCAATAAGATATGTAAGCTAGGGAACACCCATTTTCACCCTAGGCAAGACTTGAGGTTTTCTTAGCTCTATTCTTTCCTACTAGTGCCCATTTTGATGGAGGAAAAATTGTACAATTTTTTAATTTAATAAAATTATTTGGCTTGGGCCTTTTATTGATAAAAAAAAAAATATCATATGTAATTTATTAAATTTTATTTTGATACGAATAATATATATAATTTTTTTCTTATGTAAAAATATTTAATAAAGATTTTCCATTATTAAAAAAAAAATTAATAATTTTTTTGTGAAAACATTATCTTTTGTCATTTATGAATGTACATTTTATTTAAATTTAAGTTAAATTGCTTCACTTCAAAGTTATTCTTTAAATGAGGATACAATCATTTTTCTAAGAGAAGTCATTCTTTAAATTTGAACTGAATGTAAAAGAGAACTTGTTGACATTAAGGTCAATTTGTCTATTAGTGACTTAACACTTAGTTAGTTGGTTTCATTGCTACTGAGCTCTATAGTTTCTACTAAGCTTATCATTCTTCTAGTAGTGTTAACCAAGTTTTTCAGTTGCTATCAAGCTAAATAGTAAGATTGTAGTTCATGCCAAGCTTCATAGTGTCTACTAAGAATTTGAGATAGATTGCAGTGCTTGCAGAGTTCTACAACATCTACCAAGCTTTAGAGGAAAAGCATAGTGTTAACCGAGCTCTATAGTGTTAACCAAGTTCTATAGTGTCTACCAATCTTGTAGTGTTAATAAGGAGAATTTAGTGTCGACTAAGCATTGTAGTGTTAATAGAGAATTTTAGTAACTACCATGTTTCTCAGTGTTCATGGAGTCATACAAAGTTGACTAAGTTCTTGCTACTTGAAGTCATCAGTATGGACCAAGCTTCAATGTCAACCAAGTGCTAGAGTCTATCAAGTGTTGATAGTGTTTTTCAAGTGTTATAAAATCACCAAGTTTGTCTTTAGAACCTGAGTTCAAGAATAGGCTTTAGAAATCGAGTTCAAGAATAGGCTAACTTAGTGAATAATGATGAATTTGGTATTGTAGCCAACTCCAACAGGTAATAAAGTGGATTGGTATATATGTAATATATTGTATCATATCCAAATAAAGTAATCAATATGTGTGTGAAGAAGTAAGAAGCAGATGAGTGCAAATTGAAGAAGGCTACAAGTAATAAATGGTATAGTAGAGACTTATCTATCATAGTGAGGTGATCATTGCAGTTCAAGGAATCTTATTCAACAAATCAAGTTGTAGATTAGAGATTAGCCATTGATTCATCCTAACAGGTGCATCAATCAAATCCTTTAACTAGGTGAACTTAACAATCTTTTGCTAAACCTCCTAATAGAGTGCATACTTCATTGTATATTTGTAAATCCTTTACAAGGTGGACTTAGCAATACTTATTGCTCCTAACAAGGCAAATCACCAGAAGTAGTCAATTGTAAGTATTAACTGGCCAACTTTATACTATAGTACTAAAGATTGTGGGCATCATTCCCACCCCAATTTTACTTTCTATTTGGAAGGTTTCTAGGTCACCATATCTTGTGTCAGAGTGTTATGAATATTTTATTGATTTCATTCTTTCATCCATGCAATTAGATCATAATTATATATAAAGGATTAATCGGTGAAGTAAGTTGAATGTTTTATTGGTTCCTAATTCACCTCTCCCCTTTAAGTAACCTAGCTTACCTTATATTCCCAACAATTGGTATCAGAGCATTGGGTTCTCACATCATTAGTTAAACAACTGGAAAAAAGATCAGAGGCAATGGAGGTATACAAACTAGAAAAGGCTATTGAGAATGAAAAGTTGGATATGGAATTGGCTATTGGACAACTCAAGAAAGAAAAGGAGCAACTCTCTCAACCCTTGCAAAGAAGACAAGATCTTCCAACATAAATGAATGGCTATCTCTACATTAAAGAAAGAATGGAAGACTTATGCCAAGAAAGAAATTTAGATGAAGTTGATGCAATCAAAGACCTACTTGAGAGGAATCTCATTCTTCAAGAAGAAGTTGGAAAGCTAAAAAGATAGCAAGAAATCCAATCAGTCAGAATGTGTGAAGTCATGGATCAAAATGGCAAAGCCAAAGAAGAGATAGAATGAAGGGACAATGAAATTCAATAACTATACCTTCAGAAAACAGACTTTGATCAACTCAATGACACAAATTAAGAGCTTATAAATCTGAGGACGGAGAATGAAAGACTGTAGATTGATCTTAGCATGGAAAGAAAACCAATGAGAGAATGATGAAATCTCAAGAAAGCATGAATCAATTGAGTAAGAAAAGTCAATGTAGACACAAAGGAAAAGTTGGATTAGGATATACACATGAAGGTGAATCATCTCAACAAGGAGCTCAAAAGAATAAAAGACCTACTTGCAATCATTGTGGTAAGATAGGTCATACATCAAATAAATGTTGGAGCAATGGTAAAGCAAAATTCAATGAAAAGTGTTACAATTGGAATATGCATGGGCATAGAGAAAGGGAATGCACAAAGAAACCTAAGTATGAAGGGAAGTGTCACAATTGCAACAAACAAAGACACAAATCTTCAGAGTGCAAGATCAAGGAGTCGAACCTAGTAGAGAAAATATTGAAAGTAGTATCAGGTTGGGATTACAACACATGGTGTAGGTTTCACTATTGTGGTGAGTTTGGGCACATTAGAGTAAATTGTGTAAAACATCACATGAGGAAGAGAGACACTACAAAGAGATGTTTTGTTAGTACAAAACTTGGACATCTTGCCAAGAACTATATCAACAGAGGTAGAGTAGAAAATGAAAAGAAAGCCAAAGCTTACAATATGAGAAAATAATGAGGCAATAGTGGGTACAAAAATCTCCAAAGAATACAAGTCAAAGTCCTAAAGTTGTTGACACCCAAGTTAATGAGTTGGGTGACACAATCACCTTGACTTAGTTCCCTATGGAGATCACTAGAACTATGATTTAGAAGAAGACATCTAATATCAGTTTTAACTAGTAAGTAGAAATATCCATATCAACATTGAAGATGCACAAGGATCACTGAGTGATGATAGAAGTTCAAGACCTTACCAAGAAAGGTTGGATCACAAGATATTACCAATAATGGTTGGGTTACATATCTTTCTCTAGATGTAGATGCCAAGTTGGTGATTCTACCGAGTACTAAATTTAGACTGAGTGATGGTAACCTTATCAAGTTGAAGGTGTCTTCTAAGCAATAAAGACCTTAAAAAGTGGAGGATAGCTTGTCATTGAGTGAACATTTGTACAAAGCATTAATGATGATTGTGAAGACACAATTTGGTTAAAAGGAGCAAATTCATTGAATCATTTCACCATTAATTTTTAGAGCTCTTAGTGAAGAGTTATTTTCAAGCCCTCGAGCAATTTGAAGTAGTTATTGAAGATTATTGCCATGTTTAAGATTAACTGAGTGAATGATGTCTTCAAGAAGTAGAGTGAAAAAGGGTTTAGAGATGTTGATTTGTGGAGTGGATTGTAAGGCTCCCACATTCAAATTGGTAGGTAGCAATTGCAAAGGCACTTGACCCAATCAGAGTGCAGTCACAAATCCCTCTGAAGGTACTTCTGATTCATGATATCAAGTCATTTTATCACTATTCAATCCAAGAGCTTGAAACCCTAGAAATGAACCAAGCATTCAATGAATTATGTGTGGATGGTTCTTTAAAAACCAAGCATATTCATTTGAAGATGAAGGGTTTGACATACATTATGCATATGTCACAAAATTTTCAAGCAAAATGGATCAAATATATCCTGAGTAGAGTTCACAAGATGTATTTGTGGTTGGATCACCTTGCCTAGATCACAAAGAAGATGATATACAAGATTACTAGATTGCTAATGTTGAATAAAGCTAAGACCACAAAAACCCTAAGTCAGGTTGAATTGACGAAGAGAACTCTTGCCGAGTGGGATGGCAGAGGAATGAAGCTTAATGGAGTAACATACATGGAAACCAAATTTGGGATACATGTGATTACTTACAAGTTATATAGCTCAAGAAAATAGAACGGTGTTCCTTGTGAACTAGTTGACCTAACACTAAAGGTGTCAAAAAATAATTTATCTTTTAACCTTTCTAAGCTACTGTTGAGTCAATTGGGAAAAAACATGGAGAGTACTCGACTCTCCAAGAAAAAATTGTGTAAGTTTGGTTCTCTTTAAACCTGTTTGTTCTTCTATGTTCAAAAGTTTTTCCCTTCTAAAGGAACTATGGTATGGTGGAAAGACATGCCTGTTTTATATCAAATAAATGAATTCATAGCTGAAATGGGAGAAAACTTTGATAGCATAATGGATGCCTACTTTGAAACATCCAAAGAGAAGATGCAAAGAAGATATAGGATTCCTAATAAGTTAGTAGAAGATTATGAGTAGGATATATATTTTTTAGAAGATTGTGATAAAGTTTACATCCAAACAGTTAGGCCAAAAGAGGCATGGGCAAAACCTTTGGGTTATGAGGTGAACATTGATGACACCAAAGATATTATTGAGGCTCTCTTGAACGAGCCTATGGATCCCAATGGTACCTATTTTGGCACATATGAGGAGGCAAAGGCCAAGATTAAACTTGAGATCAAGCTACCCTATGCAGTGAATAGAGGAAGAAAGAGGATAGAGAAAATCATGAAGAACACCAAGTCATCAAGCTCTCCTCTCATGCTTATTGAAGATAAAGGAGATGAAATAGTTGATGATGATGAAGAGAATATAGAGGAAGTAGAACTTGAAGAATAGGAGCCTCCCAAGAAGAAAGGGAAGGTTACAAAAACAAGGCCTACAAAGTCTTCCCCTGATGTGTTCACAAGGAGATCCACCAAATCTAGGAGGAAACTGAAGTTGGGTGATGAAGAATTTGAACAAGCAATTTTTTAGAAGACTACCCCTAACTTTGAAGAGAGATAAAATAGATGAAAAGGAGGTGTGAAATCCTTCAAATCACTCAAGTATGACACGAGGAGTGCAACAGAGAAGAAACAAATTAAAGAGGCCCTAGTGGCACATATGACAAGGGGAAGTATTCCCCTGATGAACTAGTCAAACAAGTTTTTGATCCAATTCTCAAGGCAATTGCACCAGTATGGAAAAATGTAGCAAATGTTGCTAGAGACAATGGATCTTAAGATAACTCATGTTGAGTCTTAGTGACAAAGAGGTGAAGAAATCATTAAAGGAAAATGAGAAGAAGCTTACCCTAAGTTCAATACATTGCTGATCTTGTCAAAGGACATTGAATCTATGGTGAAATCCAATACTATTACATGGAAAAACATCTATGGGTTGCACAAGCCTAGTGATAATATTGTTAGCATGAATGTTGATGCTATGGGGGAGCATTGTAGAACATTGTTATGATGTACTTATAACCGTGTTTGTCATTGATGACAACATAATAATGAGTTTGTAAAAGACTAACAGAGTAGTAGCCTATGATTTGTATTAAGGACAATATATCACTTATCTAATTATGTGTAGTTACCAACACATACTATAGTGTATATTTGTTACATAGGCAGTGTACAAAACTTGAATCAACACTGTACGCAAGATATAGTTGATCTATAGAGAACTGTATGTAAACATAGTATTAGGAAAGCAGTTCCTATAGGGTGATTTTTATAGCTCATTACATTTTTAATGAAGGGTTGCGTAGTTAGCTGGAAATAACATACTAACCTCTAATGATGTCAGAGAATGCATATGTACAGAAGTCACACGTGTGAAAGTTTATGTATAACTATGAGCTGACAACATTAATTAAATGTGTATTTCATTTAATTAATATATGATAATGAAGTGTGAACCCGACTTAAGGATTTATTATTGAGTGTGGTATAAAGGAAATATGTTTTTCATGTTTTAAAAATGTGAGAAAAGAGAATACTTGTGAATTACTAAGAAGCATAGCAGAGTGACTTACTAATGCATGTAAGTGACCTTAAGGGTTACTATTACTAATCACAGAGTTCTAGATTTGATTGCATGATTTGAAGGTGAAGGAGTCCGATGTACTAGATAGAGGAAGAGGCAAAATCCTATTACACATCTATTATTTTGAAAGGAATAGTACTAAGGTCAATTGGACAGTGGGTTCATTGATTTGATCTTGAAGCTATTTAGACAGTGGGTTCAACTACCTTCCACAACTCCTAAGAGGGTTGGAATCTCCTAACAGGGATTCAAAGTTTACTAACAAGGAATCTTTGTACTAAATGTTATAATAGACTCCTAACAGGGTCCATCCTCTAACAAGAAATATTCATATTAATACATCATTTTTTGGGCATCATTCCCACCGAGGTTTTCCCTCTGATCAAAGGTTTCTCTACTCAACATATCTAGTGTAATTGTGTATGAGCATCTCTTTATGGTTGTTGAGTACATTGGTTGATTCGTCAAAATGTTTTAATTCTCATATAATTGGTTCACACCCCTCCCCCCTCTTAGTTATATTGGTGACTATTATTTCTAACAATTGGTATTAGAGCCTCAAGTCCTCGAAGAAAAAGTTTAACTTTGGAGATCCATGATGAACATGTTTAGAAAGGAAAGTCCAAGATTTGATTGGCACAAATTACAATAGCTAGAAGGATAAAATGAAGACTCATCTTTTGTGCATGGGTCTAGGATATTGGCTTGTTACCAAGGCACCTAAAAATATTGTGGAGGAAGACAATCTTGAAAGTTGTACCAAGGAGTAGAGAGAAGTATTTATGTGCAACATAAGGGCAAGAGAAGCAATATTGTCAGCTCTACCTGAAAGTGAGTATGGTCAAGTAAAACAACTCAAAACATCTCATGAAATTTGGAAAACTTTAGAAGCTAATTTTGAGGGTGATACACATGCAAAAAGAGTTAGATTACAAAATCTATATTTTGCATTCCAAGATGCTAAAATGATGGAAGACGAATCTGTAAGAAGCTATATTGGCAGAATATCTGAGATTGTTGTAGGAATCACATCTCTTGGTGGAAAGAAATATGATGATGAAGTAATATGGAAGATCTTGAAAATTCTGACACCACCTTTCAAGATAATAACATAGATGATTAGGGTGATGATACCTTGTACTACTAATTTCACCAAAGAAACATTGCTTGGTAGATTGGAAGCTAAAGAATTCGATCTGAAACAATATGGAGAATTAGAAAAAGTTGAGACAACATTTAGTGGATTAAATATTACACCTAGTCTAGCAAGGAACACAAAAATGCAAGGAGACATTGCTAGCAGCAGCAAGTCTATTGAAGAAAAGATCTAGGAAGGAGTGGCTCTTCTTGTGGAAAGAGAAAGAGATGGTAAGAATATCTTTAAATGTTGGACAAGTAATGAATATGGCCATTATGCATTTAAGTTTCCTAAAAGAGAAAGGAAGTATAAGGGAAGATTCAAATCTAGAAGACATAGCAATTGTTTATATGGTAATAAAGAAGAAGAGGAAGAAGAATCTGATCAAAACAAAAGTGAAGATGAATTAGGATTTGTAGTTATAAAGGAGGATGATCTTGATAGAGAAATTAGAGAAGAAAGTGTGTCGATCTCACAAGTTGAAAGGAAAGATTGGATCATTAATAGTGGTTGTTCACATCACATGACTAATGATATGAGAAAATTTGTTAAATTCATAAGCCATTACAGAGAAATTGTAGAGTAGGGAACAATGTAGCCTATCACATTATAGGAATAAGATCTATCACACTAGATGGTAAAAAAAATACTAATAATGTTTATTTTGTTGATGGAATGAAATATAACTTTTTAAGTGTTGGACAACTTATGGATAAGGTTACCAATTACAGTTTGGTAATGACACATGCATCATCAAGAACAAGGAAGGAAAACTACTTGGTACTGGCACAAGAACTAGAGGTAATGTATTTCAATTAAACTCCATTGAAATAACATGTTTAGTAGATAAAGTTGACAATAGTTGGTTATGACACAGAATATTTTATCGCATTAACTTTGATAACATTGTGAAAGCTAGTAATACACTTGTTGTGAGAAATTTACCCAAGATCATTAAGCCCACTAACATTATTTATAAGGAATGTATCTTGGCTAAGTAGAAGAAAGTTTCATTTCCTAGCAAATAGTTTGGTACTACACAAAAGCTAAAATTGGTCCATACATATTTGGGTGGTCCCGCGAGAACAAGAGGATTCTATGGAGAGAGGTATTTTATGATTTTTGTTGATGATTTTACCAAGATGATGTGGGTAGCTTTTCTTAAATAAAAATCAGAGGTATTTGAGAAATTTGAGATATTCAAGAATAAAGTAAAGAATGAATCTAGAGTTAAAATCAAAAGCTTAAGATCTGATAGAGGAGAAAAATTTACTTCTAAAGAATTCAATATCTATTGCGAAGAACATGGAATCAGGAGATAGCTATCTTCACCTCATTCACCTGAGCATAGTGGGATTGGTGAAAGAAGAAGATCAATTGCTAAAGCAGCAAGAGTTATGTTATTCAAGAATGATGTACCAAAGACCTTTGGAGAGAAGCAATCAACATAGCAGTTTACACATTGAATAGAGTATAGATTAGAAAAAGTATGGAGAAAACACCTTATGAGTTATGGTTTGGTCACTCACCATCAATCAAATATTTTAAAATATTTGGAAGCAAATGCTACATCAAAAGAGATGATGATATCATTTTTGGAGGAAATGATGAAGCTAGTAACAAATTCTCAGAAGATATGAAGAATGAATTTGAGATGAGCATGATAGAAGAAATGAAATTTTTCTTAGGATTGCAAATTGTTCAAAACAAAGAAGGAATCTTTATTTCTTAGACAAAGTATTTGAAAGATTTGTTGAAAAGATTTGGTCTAGAAAACTATAAACCTGTTGGAACTCCTATGGTAACTGGTCACAAGTTATCAAGCAAGGATGAGACACCTATTGTTGAACAAAAGAAGTATAGATCTATGATTGGAGGTTTGTAGTATCTAACTCATAGTAGACCAGATATAACTAATGCGGTTGGAATTGTGGCAAGATTTTAGGCTGATCCTAAAGAATATCACTATGTAGTAGTAAAAAGAATATCAAGATATCTAAAAGGGACATCTGATTATGGCATTTGGTATGACAGAAGTAATTATTTTACTCTTTGCACTTATACTAATGTTGATTGAGTCGGAGATATGGATGATAGAAAAAGCACCAATGGAGGAGCATTCTCTCTTGGTGGAAGATTGGTTTCTTGGCTAAGCAAGAAACAAGATTGCACTTCACAAAGTACTGTAGAGGCAGAATATGTTGTGGCAACAAATAATTATAATCAAGTTATATGGATGAAGCAGATGATGAAGGACATTGGAATTACATTCAAAGAACTTGTTATCATATACTGTGATAACACAAGTATGGTTAACATGTCTAAGAATCCTATTTTGCATTCTAAGACTAAGCACATCTCTATAAAGTATAATGTGTTGAAAAAGAAAGTTGTAGAAAAAGAAATTAGATTGGAATACATTAACACTAAGGAATAGATTGTAGAAATTTTCACAAAGGCCTTACTAAAGGATATATTTGAGTACCTAAGAGGTATGCTTGGGGTTATGCCCCTACCTATTTCAGAATAAAAGATGCAAAAGTGTATCAGTCCAGGGAACAAAGCACTAATGATAGACTAGATTGAATATTGATGCTTCTTGTATGGGGGAGTATTTTTGATGGATAGAGTCATCTAGGACTCTTGTTGATATTGTTGTAGAGTCTTTTGACACTTAAGCTAGTAAGATGTTGCAGAGATTGATGCATAGCTGTTGGTTGCTGAAACCTTTGACATTGATGTCAATGGGGGAGAGAGTGACATGAAAAATATTCAATTGGGAAGAAATCAGAACATGATTTGGTATTCTTGGAACTTAGAAGTTTTTCATCTATGTTGCCATCAATGCCCAAGGGTGAGATTGTTAGCATGAATGCTAATGCTATGGGGGAGAATTACAGAACATTGTTATGATGTATTTATAACTATTTTTGTCATTGATGACAACATAGCAATGAGTTTGTAAAAGATTGACAGAGCAGCAGATTGTGATTTGTATTAAGGACAATATATCACTTATCTGATTATGCATAGTTGCCAACACATACTACAATGTGTATTTGTTACAAAGGCAACCGCATAGAACCTGAATTAACAGTGTACAAAATATATAATTGATCTACAAAGAACCATATGGAAACAACATATTATGAAAGTAGTTCCTATTGTGTGATTGTTACAGCTCATTACATTTGTAATGAAGGGTTGCATAGTTAGTTGGAAATAGTATCCAGACCTATGATGACGTCAGAGAGTGTGCATGTATAGAAGTTGCACATGTGAAAGTTTGTGTATAGCTATGAGCCAATAACATTAACAAAATGTGTATTTCATTTAATTAATGCATGATAATGAAGTATGAAGCCAACTCAAGGATTTATTATTGAGTGTGGTATAAAGGAAAGATGTTTTCGGTATTTTATAAATGTGAGAAAAGAAAAGACTTGAATTACTAAGCAGCATAGTAGAGTGACTTACTAAGGTGTGTAAGTGACCTTAAGGGTTACTCTTACTGATCATAGAGTTCCAAATCTGATTGCATGATCTAAAGGTGAAGGAGTCTGATGCACTAAATAGAGGAAGAAATAAAATCCTATTACACATCTATTATTCTAAAAGGAATAGTACCAAGGTCAATTGGATAGTGGGTTCATTGATTTGATCCTAAGGCTGTTTGGACAGTTGGTTCAGCTGCCTTCCACAACTCCTAACAGGGTTGACACAACTCCTAATAGGGTTGGAATCTCCTAACAGAGATTTAAAGTTTCCTAATGGGGTCTCTTTGTACTAAATGTTGTAATATACTCCTAACAGGGTCCATCCTCTAACAAGGCATATTCATATTTGTACATCATTTTGTGGGCATCATTCCCACCAGGGTTTTCCCTCTGATCAAGGGTTTCCCTAGTCAACATATCTAGTGTAATTGTGTATGAGCATCTCTTTATGGTTGTTGTTTACATTGGTTGATTGGTCAAAATTGTTTAAGAGGATAAATGTTTTAATTATCATATAATTAATTCACCCTCGAACCCCCCAGTTATATTGATGACTATTATTTCTAACAAATGTTGTGAAAATAGATGATAAGGATGGTGAGGAAGATGACATGGAAGAGGATGAAGAAATAAAAGATGATGAAATAGAAAATGTATATTTTGATGATGCTGATGAGGAAGGAGAACAAGAACCTACATGAGGAAGTCTTCCAAAAATATAGAGTATTGAGGATACAAATGTAGAGAAGATAGCAACATAAATTATGACTTCCCTTCCTCATTCTCTGAGCGAAGACTTGGTGAAGCATATCTTAGAGAAGGTTTCTATCGAGTTGGTTGAGGTTAAAATTGCATTTCCAAGAACCCAACCAATCTCTAGAGCAACTTTACCATGTACTTTAATGAGTGAAGTGTCTAACACTTCATCTACTGAGCAACAGGTTCAGATCTTTCCAACATCATGATTGACGTTTCCCCTACATTTGTTTCTATTCCATCTATTTCCACTATTGTTTCCACCATGGCTAGTGCAATGACAGTTGAGACTCAGTCAGTCTCAACTGATCACTAAAGTTTTGAACAAAGGAAAGGAAATTATTCCTTCTATTATAGATAAGGATAAAGAGAAAGAAATTGATCTAGATGAGGACATTGTTATTCCAAATTGGGATACCTCTGACCTCACAACTGAAGAGATGGACACCCTTGGAGAACTTTGGAAGAAGAGAGCAAGGCAACAAAAGCTCAGAGAGGAAACGAAAAAGAAAAATCAAGTCCTTGAAGATATCAAGAGAATATTTATTGATGCTCTGAGCATTGAGGTTGATGAGAAACAACCTATTTTGGATCAATTGGTTGAAATTGTCCACAAATATAATGAAGAGATAAATGGACAAGAAAAACTTTTGTAGAGGGCAGAAAGAAAATTTTGAGAACAAAGTTTTGGAGCAAGTAACACAAAAGATAGCTATTGATCAAGTAGAATTATCTACTATTCTTGCTACACTAGAAACATATGTACATAATGTTGTTTCTTTATTTATCAAGTTGAGTGGAACATCTATCTTTACTAAGGAGATAAAGGACAAACTATTTAAGATAGATGAGGATATGAAGGCAAGTGTACATCAATTTTCACTTGATACTAGTTGTTGTTCTACACATTTTACAAAGATTAGGTACTTAATAGATCTCCAAGTAGATTTGTTAAAGGAAGAAGCCAAAATAAGGGCAATACGTGTAGAAATTTAAAGCATGATTCTCCCAAACATGGATGCAATGGAAAAACATATTGCACATGCAAAAATATTGGTCCATGACAATAACTTCTCCATAGCTAACCATATGATGGAACTCTTAGTAGATATACAAATAGCCTTGCATGCATCTAAGGTATTGCAAGAGAATTGGGACAAGACCATGGTAATTATTTTGAAGGTACATAGTGATTTGTTGTCACATTTTGGTATTAACTTGTAAATATTTTAAACCTTTGACATTTATGTCAAAAAGGGGGAGAATATTATTGATAAAAGGGGAGAAGATTATTTCTATAAAAGGAAAATATTATCATACTCCAGATTTATGTATGAGGAAGAGATATATGTATGGGGGAGTAGTAATACGATGATACATGTACAGATGGCATAAGATATGACTACAAAAGCATTTTTTGAAAAATTAGTAAAAACAGAGTAAGAGGTTACCGAGCTACAACAGTAGACAATAGTCAAAAACAAGTTGAAGATCCAAATTGTTGATAAGGAAGTTTTGACTTGCAATTTTGAGAATTCAAATTTTTGGTATGATAAGTATTTTTGTCACTAATGCCAAAGGGAGATATTGTTCATATTAAGGTCAATTTGTCTATTAGCGTCTTAACACTTAGTCAGTTGGTTTCGTTGCTACTAAGCTCTATAGCTGGTACTAAGCTTATCATTCTTCTACTAGTGTTAACCAAGTATTTTAGCTACTACCAAGCTAAATAGTTAGATTGTAGTTCATGCCTAGCTTTATAGTGTCTATCGAGCATCTCAGATAGATTGTAGTGTTTGTCGAGTTTTACAATGTTTGCCAAGCTTTAGAGGAAAAGCATAGTGTCAACCAAGCTTTGTAGTATTAACCAAGTTCTACAGTGTCTACACAGTGTTAATGAAGACAATTCAATGTTGATCGAGCATTGCAGTGTCAACCGAGTATTTCAGTATCTATTGAGTTTCTCAGTGTTCACCAAGTCATACAGTGTTGAACGAGTTCTTGCTACTCAAATTGTTCAGTATGGACTGAGATTCAACACCGAGTGCTAGAGTTTGTTGATTGTTGATAGTATTTTCCTTGTGTCAGAACATTGCAAAGTTTTTCTTCAAAACCTGAGTTACAAAAAAAGGCCAACTTAGTGAATTATGATGAATTTGGTATTATAGCTGGCTCTAGCAGGTAATCAAGTGGATTGGTATATATGTAATATATTGTATCATATCCAAATAAAGTAATCAATATGTATGTGAAGAAGTAAGAAGTAGATGAGTGCAAATTGAATAAGGCTACAAGAAGTATATGGTATAAGAGAGACTTATCTATCATAGTCAGGTGATCATTGCAACTCAAGGAATCCCATTCAACAAATCAAGTTGCAGATCAAAGATCAGCCACTAATTCATCCTAATAGGTGTATTAGTCAAATTCTTTAACTGGGTGGACCCAATAGTCTTTTGCCAAATCTCTTAAGATAGTGCATACTTCACTATATATTTGCAAATCCTTAAACAAGGTGCACCTAATAGTTCTTATTGCTCCTAACAAGGTAGGTCACAAGAAGTGGTCAATTGTAAGCCTTAACTGACCAACTTTATATTGCAATACTAAATCTTGTGGAAATCATCCCAACACTAGTTTTACTTTCTATTTGGAAGATTTCTGGGTCACTATAAATCCTGTAGCTACTTTTGTATTGGAGTGGGAACCTAGAAAAGCTAAACTAAACTTGAACTTCTCGCAACAAACATTCAGACTAGCATCAAAATGCAACACAACAAGGCTGAACTAATATGGCAAGACCACAATAGTAAACAAACACAGGATGACCAAAATACATTTTTTTATTGATGTTTCATATTAGACTATGAATTTACATTCTAATTAAATTTATGTTAAATCACTTCACTTGAAAGTTATTTTTTAAATGATAGCACATTCATTTTTTTAAGAGAAGTCATTCTTTGAATTTGAACTAGATATTAGAGAAAGAATTGGAAATTTTGGTGCTACTTTTGTATTGGTGGAGTGGGGATCCTAACAAAGTTGAACTAAATTCAAACTTCTCACTAGCACAACAAGGATGGATTGACATAGAAAGATCATAAAAGTAAACAACATGATAATGTTAAAAATATAGGGTGAACAAAATACATTTTTAGATTGATGTTTCAAATCATATTGTAAATGTACATTCTATTTAAATTTAAGTTAAACTATTTCACTTGAAAGTTCTTTAAATGAGGACACACTCATTCCTTTAAGAGAAGTCAATTCTTTAATTGGATATTAGAGAGAAACAATTGGAAACTTTGCTACTACTCTTGTATTGGAGGAGTGGGGAACATAGCAAAGTTGAACTAAACTCAAACTTCTTACAAGATACATTGGGATTAGCATATAATTATATTTAATCAAAATGCAACACAACAAGGCTGAACTAATATGAGAAGATCACAACAGTAAACAACGATAAGGGATATAAAAGTGAAGCATTTTTTTTTTTTGTTTCTTACAACAAGTGTTGGGATTAGCATACAATTATATTGATATAATCAAATACAACATGACAATGCTTAACTAATGTAATTGTTTTGCTACTTTTGTATTGGTGGAGCGGGGAACATAACAAAGTTGAACTAAACTTGAACTTCTCACAAGAAGCATTGGGATTAGCCTACAATTGTATTGATATAATCAAAATGTAATACACCAAGGCCAAACTAATATGGCAAGATCATAACAATAAATAACACAATAAGGTTGTAAATACAGAGTGACCAAAACATATTTCTGTACTGATGTTTCATATCAGATTGTGATTTTTGATTTTTTGGATAAGTCATTCTTTGAATTTGAATTGGATATAAAAGAGAGCCAAATGGAAAATTTTTGGCTACTTTTGTATAGGCGGTGTGGGGAACCTAGAAAAGCTGAACTAAACTTGAACTTCTCATGACCAAGTATTGGGATTAGCATACAATTATATTGATATAATCAAAATGCAACACAACAATGCTGAGCTAATATGGCAAGATCACAATAATAAATAACACAATAGGGTTGAAAATACACATTATGTTGCTACTTTTGTGTTGACGGAGTGGAGAATGTAGCAAAGCTGAACTAAACTTGAACTATTCACAAAACATGTACTAAAAAAATCTCCAAAGAATCACTACTTTTCTAGATGCATGCATTTAAATTGATATAATCTATAATCAAAATAAAACAACACTAAGATTAAACTAACATGACAAGATTATTAATTTGAACAATGACTTGTTCATGAGGGATACACTAAAATAGTCAAAATACAACACATCAAAGTTGCACTAAACCTAAACTTCTGATCTAAAACCATGAACCTAATAATGAAACATTGAGTGTGATCTAAAATATTGATGCATGGGCTGCTAAACTGAAGTAAATAATACATAACACAAAAGATAAACTAGACCTAGACTTTCACAAAAATCTCCAAAGAAGGGACCAACAAGGATCTTCTTTGTTTGCTCAGTTTCTTGCAACATACAAATATATTGATGTAATCAAAATACAAAATAACAAGGCTAAACTAATATGCCAAGATTATTTATGTACAACATAATAAAGGTGAACTAAACCAAAAATTCTCACAAGCAGCTCCTAAGAGTGGACTTTGTAGTATTGGACTCAATAGGGGCATCTAATTATATTGATGTAATCAAATTGCAACCTAAATAGGCTGAATTAATATGACAAGATTATGTGCAATAAACTATATAAGTTTTTGGATCCCTCAACCCAACAACAAAACAATATGAGACCTAAAGATGAAAATTTGACTCTTTATGATGAATGTTAACTATATAAGTTCTTTTCTTTTGATGTTTCATATCAATATCAAATTTCAATTATCCACCGCCTTAATTCTAAATACTGAACTATTGAATTGTTGAGTGCAACCTCATGATAAATCATTGAATGTGATCAACATATAATTATTTTCAAAATTTATCTTTTATAATTATATTAACTAATTATTTTAAATCATGATAATAATTATGTATAAAAGCTTAATATTAAAATTAAACATTAAAATATATATAATAAAATATGCCCTTAAAAGATACTACAATATGCTTATACTTTTTTGTATTTGAAATAAAATGAAAAATCATAGAAAGCCAGCCTACCTCTTGCGTTGTTCTATAACCATCTGGTTTCGTCCTATTATTTTAGCTTCGCACATTTTCGAAAACTTGATTTGCTAAAAGTTTAGAAAGGGAATGGCGGAACCAAACTGCCATCCCTGACAGTCCGTTTTACCATTAGTCCAAGGGAAAAACCAAAATCGGGAGCAGTTCTTAAAATTGCTATGCAGATCAATACAAAAATTAGTGTCTTTCAAAAACGGTAATTACTGATACATAGGAATATACAAAAGCAAGGAAAGATTTTGAATATCGTCCGAGCAACAATAATAGTTTCATCAACTTCCTATCTGCCTTCAAAACAAGGTGTAATCGGAAAGAAGAAAGAAGAAACACAATCATATTAAATATTTGACAAAATTCTAGCTATTATAATGGCGATGCAGGAGGGAGTTCTCACAGTGATGCTACATATGGTTGTGGCCATTTTGTTGTTGCTGCTGCTGCTGCTTCATTTTGAGCTTCATCGGATAACCCTCCCAGTTACATCCGCTCTCAAAGAAGGAATTAGCTGCTAAAGATCCTGTTCCTGTATTGTTGCCGCCGTGATTATTGTTGTTGTTGTTGTTATCATTGACTACGCCATCCTCAGACGGCATGAGGCCTAGGGTTTCAACGGCCTCCCGTACGTCATCATTTTCATGGCTGCTGGTAAAGGTTGGAACTTCGTCATGGCCGGCTTCCAGCTTACCAGGAGAAGTTGAAGCTTGAGGTTTTGAAATAATGGCGTTATTAGAAGCATTTGTCATATTTGAGAATCCCAAGGCTCCCTGGCGATACAGTGAATCGAGCTGCTGAAAATAAGGACAGGTCTTGGAATTCTCGGGCCTCTTCCTGTTGCTGTCCTTTGCCTTTCTGAAATATTTGTTTATATTCTCCCATTTCTCCTTGCATCGCTTTGCGCTACGGTCGTATCCGAGACAAGACATTCCAGCGGAGATCTCTTCCCAGAGGGGGCCTTTAGCGCCTGCTTCTTGAAACCGCGTCTCCATGCTCGTACGGAGGCGAATTAGGCTTAGAATTTCCGGCTTTGGCCAGCGTTTGTTGTTCGGATCGTATGGCTCCTTGATATCCTGCAGGTCGTGGGAGAAATCGCCTGGAGTGATGTTGATCGGAGCCGCCATTATTCCTGGCAGCTGGAAATTCTCGCCGGTGATTTTCTGTAAGGCGGTGAGGAATGCCGCGTCGCAGGTAGCCGCGCGGGCTCGTTCATGTGACCAGAGCTGGTGCTCGCGGTCGAGTCGCGCAGTCTCTTGGCGTCTCCAGGCTTCCTCACGGCCGATTCTTTCTTGTTCTCGTTGTTCTAGGGTTTCAAGTACCTTTCGCAGCCAGGCTTCTTGCCTGTCCATGAATTTCTTCATTTGCATGTCGAAGTAGCACTTCATTTTAGATTTCCACTGCTTGCGCTTTCTTTTGCGCCTGGAGATCAATTGCTGCTCGTCTTCCTCATCTTTGCATTCGTCCTCTTCCGAAGAAGAATCTGAAGATAAGCTAAAGCTTCCCGGACTGTTATTGTTGTGGTAGGCTTCGGAAAACTTTTGCGAGGCCGCGGCTTCACCTCCGAAGTCCATTCCAGCAGGGCTCTCCTTTAAATCTGTGCGCAAACAGGCGTCTGCGGCATCAATGGTGCTTCCTCCGTATAAAGCCTCGAGCTGGCTGAAGAAACGGTAATGCTTTCCGTCCTGCCTTCCTGCTTTGCCTTCTTTCGTCTTCTTGTAGTATTTGTACAGATTCTCGAACTTCTCCCTGCACTTCTTCGAGCTTCTCTGGTAGCCGTGCTCTGCCAAAACCCTGCAAATAGTGAAATCGATGTTAAAGATCAGCGCACATATTTTCAAAGTTTCAACAATTGACAGAGATAAGTACTGCTTAAAAACTCTCCCTAAAATGCACTCTACAATACGTAATAATATTGATTAGATATAAACGGTAGAATTTTGAAAAAAAAACATTTTTCTATAGACACTTCTTGTTTTGTAATCTCCGTGCTCCAAGTGAAGTAAATGGTTCCTTTCTGTGCTAGAGTTCTTTCTGTGCTAAAGTAGCTCCTTGCGTAGTTACGAAAAGCTTAATAACACTAGTATTTGCAGCGAAAACACGATTACAGCGTTGTAATGCTTTCCCGGCATGCTTACTTCATGATGTTCTTTCTGATCGTGCCATGCTTATATTATGAGGCTGTTCAGGATGCAACGACTAATTTTCTTCCTTTTGTTCAAACTTTTACTCCGTTTAAAAAACAAGAAGAACAAGAAGAATGATTTTCTAATACTGAAACCCTAAAAACTAATTTCTTTGCACTTAGATCTCCGGGTGGAAATATCAGGAGAAAACAAATCTGGGAGAGACTTCATTTAATTCGATGCTAAAAGCTTCTATGTAGTTTACCTACACATAGACTAATCATCTTAAGTGTGCCTTCTGTTAAATTCTTCTCTATTTTCCCTAGCTTTAGGCTAGTTTTTCAGTGAAATATCGAGATTTGTTCCCTCTTCTAAAAGTGTGTTCATCCGCTGCAAATATTTCCTGGATCTTTACACCAATTCTCCAGTAAAATATCGAAACTCGTTTCCCCTTCAAAGCGTGTTCACCGGCTACAATATTCAACCTGACAAGCATTTAAGGCCGCAGAGAATAGAGCGCAACTCGATTTTATCCTCAAAACCTGAGCTCAGGTTTTCTATATCAAGGCTTAACAAGCAAGATACGGTATTGTTAGACGGCTCTGTAGCGAAAAATTCCATGTACTTGCACTACTATTCCTAAAAATGAAGACTCGAAATAAACAACGCCTGAAGCAGGCTCAGCGTTTTATCCGCCGCACCAAAAGGTTAAAGGACATACATACACAACTGGCTTTGTTGAGAGCACTCACGAGATTCGAACCCTATCACTTCGATATTCCAAACAAGTAAATGCTTGCCAGCAAAGAACACACAAGAATTAAACAATGCCGAACGTCTATACTCCAGATTCACACTAAAAAACACATATCAGCTGCCTAAAACCGATTCTACGCACTTAAGATCGCAAAACGGTAAACAAACTAATTCAATTACCTTGAGATTTCATCCCATAGAGGTCCTTTATGCGTGGCTTCGCGAAACTTCGAATCCATATCTGATCTAATCTTCAACAGCGTAAGGGTTTCCTGCCTCGGCCAGCGGCTATTTCCTCCACCTCCACCCCCGCCGCTTCTATCCCCCTCGTCGAAACCCTCGTCATAATCCTCAAGATCCCTCGGAACGCCATTAACGCCAACAGCTTGTGGCTTGCTGATAATCCCGGGCGGCGAAATCGTGCGCTTTGAAGGCGGAGGTGACACGGACAAAGATGGCGCGCCTGTAGAATCCGACCCTAGGCTCAATTGCTGAGCAATACAATTCCCATTGCCATTGTTGTTACTATTACTGTTGTTATTGTTACTGCTTTGCCTCAGATGATGGAAGCTATGAAGGTTTTGGCGATTGTCCTCCTGGTAGATTATGTGCCCCTGCTGGTGGTGGTGGGATTCGATCTGGTGCCGCTGAAAAGCGGCATGGAACTGCTGCTGCTGTTGCTGGTACTGAAGATGTATCTCCGGGGGCATTTCCTGCGCCAGGCTCAGCATATGACCACGCCCCACCATGAACTGCTGCAGCTCTGCAAGTCCATACTGTTCTCCTATCTGCATCTTCTTCTTCTCCCCCAAGTACACCACCAAAGATCTTTATTTATATCGACCAAATCAGATCAAATATTTCTACAAACTTTGCCTATCATCAAGCTCCGATCGGTTCTATTGAATCCCTGCTCAATAATGCACAAGCTCAATGAAACATGATCTATTTGCCCTGCATTATCTCTGGTTAAGCATTCGAATTAACACAAAGATGAATCCAACTTCACTGGTTGGTGTCCAGAGCTCCCCATTTCTTTGGTGTCGTTTCGCCAGAAATAAAGAATACACGAGACAACAACCAAAACTACCCTAAAGACAGATGCTAACGGCGCCGTCCTCGTTAACGGCGTCACGTCGGGAGTGGGGAGCGCACAGGACGGGGAACGTTCTGGCATGGGCCCGCCAACAGCTCTAACCGCTTCGTGCCGGTCCGGTAACCTGAACAACAGGTCGCCGGAGCCCGCGGATAAATCTTCGACAACTATGTTTTAGGTTTTTTTTCATTTTAATATTTTGCATTTTTTTAAATTTTTTTTTTATTTTTAATATTTTGCATTTAATTTGTTCGATTATTTGATTCTTGGTTTAGGGCGAACTTTTTCTTCCATCGTTATTAAAATGAAGTTAACACACGTATGGGAGTTCACCATTTGTGGGGTTGGCGAAGCCTGTCATGTGACTTGTTCTAGATAAGTTACACTTAATATTTCGGCGATTTATATAAGAATTTATGGGATGTGACACTGCACTACCTTGTGAGTATAGGGTCCCTTGATATCTGATATGCAAAGGTCTATTTAGTTTAGGAATCCATTAGTAGAGATATTCATTAAAGATTTTATGTTGTATAGAAAGTCAAGGAAGTTTCTAATGGTGAGAAATTTGGATGAGTTAATGTCGATGGATTTGATTATATTATATTTATATTATTAGTCTTTGATAAGTATCATTTTATTTCACATATTTTTGTTGATATGTGGAGAAATTTTTGAATGAAAAAGATTCAATGACATGCTATGTATTTGACTTGATCATTGTTAAACACATTTGTAATTATAAATAATTAAATTTATGTCATCACTTGTAATAGATGCCATGAAAATAAATCGAATGAGAAAAACTATTTCTTCTATTAAAAAATAATTTAAATGAGATATTTTGTTAAATGCACTAGAAACACTAATTTCATATTATTTGATTATATGTGAAACAAAGAGAGCATTTTTAAAGTTTGATATTAATACAACCATCAAATACGATGATGTACAAAGACACAAGATTCAAATGAAAAATAGATTCTTTTTACACAATCTTGTCTAATTAAAAAGATTGGTTGATATGCCACACTTTTGATTAAATGAATATGAAATAATTTCATGGTTCAAGATGGTTGAATTTTTTTCAACTTTTGTAATAGATATAATGCAAACAAATCAATAAAGGGGAAAAGTGTCCCATGAATGAGCAAAACTAGTCCTTGAAACACATTATTAGTGAGGAAGTCATTCCTTTACATGTCTTATAATCGAGTAAAGCCACTATGAACACTCACTATAGGCTAACAACACTTATACAATCCACTGCGAGTGAGCAAATCATTAATTCAAAATGCATTATAAGCGAGACACACTCTTAAAGTGTGTCATAAACATTCATTACAAGCTAATTATGTCTATACACTAAAGTATGTAATCTATTCCTTCAAAGTCCACACTAAGTGAATATATGTGCACTATAAGCGATTAAATCTTAATATACATTATAAGCAAAATTTTTATTTTATAGAGCACTACAAACACTTACTATAAGCTATCCATGCTTATAAAACACACTATAATTGAGTGAATGATGCATTATGAGCAAGATTGCTTGTAAAACTCACTAAAATCGCCTATTATAAGCTAACGACGCCTACTAAGTGCACTTTAGAAGAATGTATACCACAAGTGCGACAACCATTCTTATCAAACACAGTACAATTGAGTGAATTGTTATGGTAAAAATGGATTATGAGCGAGACATGCTTGTAAGCCACACAAAAAACACTTGTTATTGGCTAACGACACTTGTGAAATGCACTAAAAAAGAATCTGTCATATAAGTGCATAAACTATCCCTAACAAAAAAGCACTATAAGCGATTGAATAATTCCATTAAAATGCATTACGAGCAAGACATGCGTGTGGACCACACTAAAAACACTTGCTACTAGCTAACGGGACCTATGAAATGCACTGAAAAAGAATATGTCGTGTAAGCGCATAAACTATCCCTAACAAAATGCATTATAAATGATCAAATAATTCCATTAAAATGCATTACGAGATAGACATGCTTGTAGACCACACTAAAAACACTCACCATAAGCCAACGACACCTACAACTTGCACTACAGAAGGGTGTACCTCACAAGTGCGCCAACTATTCGTTCAAAACACATTATGAATGAAATATTCGCTCAAACCACACTATAAACCCTCGCGATAACTCAACCACATTAACGCAACGCACTGAAAATGAAATATTCTTCAAAATCATGCACTACAAAGACTCACTGTAACTCAACTATTCCAACAAAACGCACTAAGACACGCACAATATTCTTGCAAAACCGCACTACAAGCGAACTATTCAAAACACACTGTTGATGAACTATTCCTCTTGATGAGCCATCAAAATCGTACCACCGAATGCAATAGTACTACTCCATCCATATCAAGGCAAACCCAAAGGAAGGAGGGAGGGAGGCCTATGACTCCCATTAAAAGTGGACCAAGGTACAATTCACAAAAGCGTACAACCCATGACTATTGGGTACAACCAGCCTAGCAAACCCCTCCCCCCCCCCCCCCCCCCCTCGCATCATCCATCATCCTCATAGGATTAGACAAGGGGGAAAAGAAGGGTGCACTATTGTTGTATGTGCATTGATGATGATGTGGACGCCCACGTGGGCAACACGTCCGTCCTTCAATCATGGCAGAGGGCATCGTGGGGGGCCATGCGGCGCGCATGATGGCTTCATTTCTACAAAATGATTACCCGGAATATTACGAGTTACGTGAAGGGAAAAGAGAAAAAGAGAAAAGAGGGGGTAACATGGACGTGGTCTGGGGATTTGTCTTGTTGTGTGGTGGGAGGTGGTGCTTTTGCTTAGGTATCCAAAGGGGAAAAAGGAGTCCACACGCCCAATCAGATCGCCAGGGTGACAAAACTAATCGAGTGTATGTTTGAATTCATGTGCATGCGGTGGGGTGGGGTTTTTTTCTCCATCCGAGAACGTGACAAATTTGAAGGATTGCAAGGACACAAATATTATTCCCCAACCTTTACTCCACATTATAGGATTCCAAACCCTTCCAACAATACCCTTAGGATTGGGACCCATGATGACAAGATGAGGGCCCCTCTTTTCTTTCCATTCCACGCAACTAAATTGATTCAGCATTATGTGTTTGATAATAATAATAATAATGTCCAGTAATATGATTGTGGTCATTGTGGTCATGGGTATGCTGTTGGATTGCTCTAACACAGAGCAAATTGAATTATGAACATCTATATGTTTTGTAATAATTTAAATTTTAAAAAAAAATCATAATTTTTAAATTTGTTTTTTGTTGATTTTGGTGCATTTATTTTAGAGGATAGTCAACATCTAAATTAAATTGAATTGTGATATTAAATCAAATTATACTTTAATTTTAATCTTAATATTACTTCTAAGTTAAAAAAAAATCAAATAGTATCTTTACACTAGTCAAATTCAACCTTATCTCAATACTAAATTGAATATTTAGACTAACCAAATTCAACTCTAATTGACAATAAGGTCAAATTCAATGCTTACTCTAAATGTATAGGAACACACATAAATTAAATACTAACCCTTAATCTAATTGAATATTAAACCATATCATATAGATAAGTTTGGGATTTGTGTCTAAGACCACTTTTCACTATCATTTAATCATAGTTCAGAATTAACATTAGACTTTTAATTTAGTTTACTAGTCAATTAGGTTTAACTACCATTAATGTTAAATTAAAGTCAAGGCTTAGTCTTTCACAATTAGAATTTATTTATGGTTGCAATGAAATCAAGATTGTAAAATGAGTAACGGATAAGTTTCATTTTAAATTTTCTTTTAATTATAAGAATTAACTGTGCTTGTGTGTGTGTAAAATTTAAAATTGATTTCTTTTAATTAATAAAAATAAATAAAGATTAAAGTTATGAAATCATAATTATTTCTCTTGTAAACATAACTTCATGTTGTAAATAAAAAGAGTATATAAAGATATAATTATAAGTATATTACAACATAACAATAGATAAGTTATTGAAATTGTGAAATTATATAATAATCATTTCTTTTACATACAACAAGCATTTTTGTAAAGAAAATATAATAAATATATCAAAATATAAACATAACAAAGCAATCATTTTTTCCTTTTTTCTTTTATTATAGAAGATTTGATTCTAGCACTTTCTAGATATCTACAACATAGACTTTGCCTATAAACAAAGTCCCTCTAGTACAATAATGAACAAACAATTATGCACAATAGAAATAAGAAACAATTGCAATTAAATCAAATATTATAAAAATCTTATAATGTACAGACATAATTTTTTTATCATTTCACTTAAATAATATAACATAATTAAATTCTTTAAAAATAAATAACTCCATACCACTAACTTTCTTTATATATATTATATGATAAATATACATGTACTAATAATGTTAAACTGATATGATTGTGGGTCAGAGACTGGATTACTCTACAAGAGCACCGTTTATTGTTTCAAAAAAATCTTTTTCCCTGTGAGACTGTTTTCTGTTATCGTGCAGGAAACAAAAATAACCAAGGGGCGCGTGAAGTAGCTGTATCCAATTAAGCTTTGTTGTATTATATTTTTACTGTTTGTGGATCTAAATGCATGTAAATATAAATCCTGTTTGGGTACATTGATCCAAAACGAATAAATAAAGTATGCTTGACTGGCAGAATCTAAGTTTGAAGAAGAATCTTATTATTGAGAGAGGCAAAACCCCAAGAAACAATAGAGTACATTAACGCTGTCTGATCAGTGCACACGGTGCTTATACATCAATTGCCTTATTTGAATGGTATATCTTTCTTCCATATTCTTCCTTATATGGTATATTATAATCTCTTTTTAAGTTTCACTATCTTAGCTTTGAATTTAAGAGCAATTATTCTCATGCATGAACACCTCACCAAACGGGCGGTAGGTCAAAATCATGGTGATTGCAAATTTGCAATCATGCTCCTCTAGTCCATGTGTTCCTATCCATGGTGGATCAAATTAGACTCCAAACACTGTTGATGAATCATCACCAATAATGGATATGTTGCTGTTTCCTTTTGCCTCTTTCCCTCTCAAATGTTTGTTTTCTACTAGGTAAAGAGTTGATAAGTAGGTAAAGAGTTCCTTATGAAACTTATTCATATTGTAAATTTGGAAGAATGTACATCATTTCTAATAGGTATATAGTCTAAGACATGGTTGAATGTGGAGGTAAATGATTAATGGGTAGTGAGAATGCACCTTTTATTATATATCTTACAAGTTTATAGCAATGGTTTTATAAATATCAATTTTTGTTTAAAGTTCACAAACCTCGTTAGTCAAAATGGATTGGAGGTACTAAATCTAGCGAGTTCATTTAGAATCATTTACCACACGGCCAAAAGTCTATTGACATATAAATAACAATTTTAAAAATGAATGTTCAATACTCTTAGATTTTAGGATTAGAAGAAAGTTTGATGTGTCTTACACTGCTAACACGCTTATTTAATAATTATATATTTACTAGATTTAATAACATAATATATAAAATGATTTCTTTATGAAAGAACTATATATATTCTTATTGTGAAATAAAATAATAGGTGTGTGAAAAATACTATTTCTAGTAGGTAGATAGACCTAGATGTGGTTGAATTTTTAGGCAAATGACTATGGGCCACCAAATGTACTTATCGATAGGATATTTATAAGTCTACTTTATATAGATACACTACATGTAAGTGCATTGTGATGGCCCTGTAACCACTACCAATTTGGAAAATGTATATTCCAATATTCTTGAGTTTTAAGATTAGATCAAAGTAAATTCAATGTGTCCTCCACTACTAACATGCTTATTTAATAATTGTATATTTATTATAATTAATGAGATATTTAATATAAGGTTATATGATATTTAATGTCTGTTAAAAAAGCTAAATAACATTTTGTAACCACCACACACTTAAGGTTAGGTTGAGAATAATGATAGTATTTAAACAATTTATTATTGGGTCATAACTTTAAGAATAATTTTTTTCCTATTATTTGATAAGCAATCATCCGCATTAATAATATTAAATTTCCACCAATCTGTACTATTATATTATGAATTTAAGACAAGCCATATATTATTGTCCAACCAATCATTTAAACAACAAGGGAAAACATCCACCAATCTACCACTAGATCATAACCTTAAGATAATATGTTTTTTTCAATATCTTATGAACAACAATCTTTACTGACTTTTCAATTTTAAATTTAAAACTTAATTTGTTATCTCAAGGTATAATAAATACATTTTATCACTTTCGTATAAATAGACAATAGAGAGAAATGTTGTTTGATCAAATAATGTCTCATGAATGTTATGTCAATAAATCAACAAACTTGATAGTTGAAATGTTTGATCCCTTCCTTCCTAGTGTTCAAAGTTTTCATTATTTAAGAAATCTTAGATCAAAGTAATTTCAATGGAGTTTGGACTACAACGTGTTTATTTGATAAATATGTATTATTATAATTAATAATTAATACATATTATTTAATTATAACTAATATTTAATGTATTTTGAAAAAGTGAAATAATATTTTACACTCATATGATATTTAGATCATAACTTTTAAAATAAATATTTTCTCATCCTTTTGTGAGAAAATCATCTAGATTGATAATAATAATTTTTTGCCAATCTATTATTACATTATAAATTTTAAATACAATATTATTATATTATTATAAGAAAAATTGAAATATTTACTAATATGCAAATTTAACATAATTTCAAAGTTTTTCTCAATATCTAGTTAGAAATAATTTCTAATATCTATTTTCTTTTTATTTGAAAATTGATCTCTTATACCTAAAGTATAACTGTTACATTTTACCCTTTCTTATGTCAAATATCTAGGAATGGTCATGCATCTAAATCTTAAGATTTAAAATTAAACATAAGAAACAAATGTATGTTGAAATAATAGTATTGTTGATTGAAAATCCTACAATGGCATGATGATGATTTTAAATTTAAGTTTGTCCTTGATGTCAAATAACTATATAGGAAGAATAAGTTAGTCAAATAGGTGGGGAGGAAAAGACAATAGGTAAATAGGTATGACCCTATTGGCAAGAAAGGACTTATTGAAAGAATGACAATTAGACAAATAGGTATAAGAAGCCTGATCAAATAACTATATTGTTATCAATATAAAGGATATATACACAACTAATTAGTACAAATGGAGTTATCAAAGAAAAAAAAATTATTGGTAAAGGGGAGAAGATATGAATAGGTAAAGACTATCAGTTGATGACAAGATAGATCAAACCTATTGTGTTATTATCATATTCATTGAACCTAAACAAAAGGAAAATAGTTTACATAGGAAGATGACTGGAGTAAAATAACTTATGGAGATTAGTGATATGAAGATTTGAGTGAGGATCATGAGGAGAGTTTGATGAATGAAACTTACCTCAGAAATGATTAAAAATCATAATGTAGCCAACAAGATGGGGAAAATGTATTATGTAAGAATCTGGATAGATTCGAGATCAAGCTAATAGGAACCCCAATTAGGTCATGAAGATTTTACAAGGATAAGATGTAGATCAAGGAATAGAACTAAGGCTATAGAGAGAAGACATTGGGATAATAAGATAAAGTAGAATTGAGTTGAAATTGAGATCAAAGTACAAAACACCTACAAAGAGGAAGAATAATTAGTGCATAAGGGATTTGAAAAGATTTAGAAGGAAATCATTTATAGATCATTTACTTTCTTGTAAGAATACCTAACAATTTCTACAAGTTATTGTAAATTCCTTAACTAAATAGTCTCTAACCAAACTTAGAAGTTCTAGATTGAACTTATTGTAAATTAAAGGTGAACACTTCATAAGTGGGATTAAATCTCTTAATAGAGTAGTTCTAAACAAGACTATTAGATATATATAACAATGTATTAGTCACTTCTAACTAGGTGAGTCACTTAGAAGGTAACATATGCAACTCTTAATTGGGCATACCTTTTACTACTATGAAGAGTTTTGGGTACCATCCCCATCGCAGTTCTTCCCTTTGACCAAAGGTTTTTATGAGACCAAAAAATACTATGTTATGTCTAGTTGAATTGTGTATGGTTTACTATTATTGTTCTTTACTATTTTATTATTGTAATGTATTGGTAAATTAGTTTATATTACAACCGATATCAGTTAATGTGAATTATAATATCTTTTTATGGTTAAATTTTTTATTAACTAGCACATTTTGAGTACTGATTTACACTCCCCGCCAACCCCCAGCCCCCCCCAATCTGAGTACACACCTTTCCAACAATTGGTACTAGAGAATAACTCTCTAGAGGAAAAGTTTAACAACTTGATAGTAGATATGAGAATATGGGGAGATGTAGAAGGGAAATTCAATTGTAAGAATATCTTGATGCAACTAACTATCAAATACATGATATGAAGAAGAAATTGAAAGATTTATTTGAAAAGAGCAAATAATTGTGAGAGCAATTGCAGATAAGCATTGATAATACTGAAAAGCTATTTGAAAGTAGTGTAAACTCTAAAGAAGTTGATGCAACAATTACAGATATGATGGAAAGGAATATTGTCCTAGAGGAAGAGCTACCTAAAGCCAAAAAGGAACTTGAAAGTCAATCCTTAAGAATGATTGAATTACTTGAAATAATGTAAGCAAATGAAGGTGTCAAAGAAACACTTAAAATAGAAAAGAGAAACATTGAAATAACAATCATAGATAATGACTCTATCATTCAAAAGTTACAACAAGAGAATTACTTTGAATGAATGAGTAAGTAGAATGGGTGATGAGAACATGCAAATACTCACCTAGAATGAAAGATTGAGGCAAGAAGTTGAAATGTTAAGGAATAATTTGAAAGTTGAAAAAGAAGGCAATGAGAGACTGACAAGGTTTGAGCTAAGCATACAAAATTTTATGAACAACTAAAAAATAAAGAAGACCTAAAAATAAAAAATTCCTAGGGTATAATGGTGACAAAAAAATTGAAGTTGGAGAATCATCCAAATCAGGAGTAGAGAATCTACTACAAAAACCTAAGGAACCTGTCATTGGAAAAGATAAGAAACCTACTAAACTTAGTTGTTACAATTGTGGAAATCATATCCATAGATCAAATGTTTGTAAAATTATATTGATCAATTTTCCAAGAGGTACACCATTCAATAGACATTGCTAAAATTGTAATAAGTTTGCACATCAAGATAAAGAGTGCATATCAAGATCCAATAATATATCATTTGGAGGAAGCTTTGTAGGTCACTGTTATGCATGCAATCAATATGGACACAAAGGTGAACATCATAGATCAAGAGTTTCATTGACAAGGATACAAAACAAATAGATAATCCTACTAAGAAGATAAGGAAACATTCATATACAACTATTTTGGACAAATTAAAGTTACTTGTAGACTAAGAAATCCAAGAGGTAATTTTGGACTTTGAAGGTCAAAAGGCATGGTATGTTTTATGTGTCATAAGTATGGACACTTGGCAAAGAAACTACACATACCAACAACCCAACAATGAAGAGAACAAAGGAAAGCTAATGTTAAATCAAGAAAAGGTGAGGAATGAAATGAAGAAAGGTTGGCTAAAGAGTGTAGATCAAGATCCAACAAAATATCATATGGATGAGCTTTGTAGGTTAGTGTTATATTGTTACTCCTATAAGCATTCTAGTATTGTCATCAATGCAAAATGTATGGCCCCTAAATGTGGAGAGATTAGTTGGTGAACATATTTACCAAGCCAAAGCATGGTTACTAAGTATAGGAAGGTACTGAGTGAAGTATGGTCACTGAATGTAATGATTGCAGAGTGATATAGTTACTGAGCATATACATATTGGTTGAGTGTAGGTTTAATCAAGTGAGCCAAGTATGTTAATTGAGCAATGTTATTATCAAAGAACAATATCATAATTGAGAAAGCAAGAGAGGCATTACTGAGCTACACAGGAAGGACATAAATGTTTGTGAATTCACTAAAATCAATGTGTTTTGATTATACTGAGTAGGAAATCATGTTACCAACATTGATGAGAAGATTTGAAGAGATTTATTGGGAATAGAGATTTTATTATGATGATCCCAATGCATAATAAAGTCCAACTAAATAAAAGGATAATAAGCATGATGATAAGGATGAATCCGAATCATCAATCTTGATCAGATGTGAACTCCAAAAGTTTCTAAAACCCTAATTAGGTTATACATTATAGACAAAAAATATTTCTATATAAGGACATATCTAGAATGGATTAGTAGTTGATGTTGAGAGGTTGAGAGGGTTCTGTGACAAGGTTATGGCATAGTAAAGAGTCTATTATAGATCAGAGTTACAAAGTAGAAGCAAAGGAAGAATTTGTGACATCAATAACAAAAGGTGGTATATTGGTGATGAGCATAAAGTAGATCTGAATAAGAAAAGTAAGTTATATTTCAATCATGTCACTATAATTACTTTCTTACCATTAGAGTGGAAAATTATCCTAACTGAGTGCACTTGATAATTCTTTATTGTAAATCTCCCAACTAAGTGGACACTTGAAGAATATTGAAAAATCCTCTTATAAGGTAGACTTTAGCAGGTTTTTTTGTATTACTCCTAATTGAATAAGTCACCAGAAGTGACATCATTGTCTTTTCTAACATGCAACCTTTGTGTTGTAGTATTGAAGGATTTCTAGGTGTCATCACCACCACATTTTTTCCTCTAACCAAGGGTTTTTGTGTTACCAAATTATTGTGTCAATTTTTTTGATTTCATGATGTCTTTATATGCTTATGATGAAGCAGATTCAAAACGTTTACTTTCATTTTAGTTTATGAGATAATGGTCATGCATGCAAATATTAATTAGTCATAAGGAGGGCAATAAATTGTTATAGGTCAAAAGTTTTAGAAGGTACTAATTCAACCCCCACCCCTCTCAACACCTTACCTTTACATAAATTCCAACAAGTGGTATTAGAGCTAGTTCTCTTGTGAAGGAGTTTTACATTCAATAGTAGAGATTAAAAAGATGGAAAGGTATAGTCTTGATAAGATGATTGAGAATCAGAAGTTGGAACTAAAGATTTCCCTAGGTCAGATCAGTGAAATGAGAGAAAATTTGAAGTAGTCATTGACTAGAAGGAAGGAATTGGATCTTTTCTATCAAGTCTTCTATTATGACTTCTTCTATTTACTTTACCAAATTAGGTATGTCATCAATAACATTTTGAAAAGATGTATCTTTAAAATCATCTTCTCTACTATCCAGTTCTATATCTTGTATTGGCTTAGTGTCAGATACATGAATAGTCTCCTCATCCTTAATGTTGAATATTTTCTTCCATATCTTGATACCATATTCATTAACTTCATGAATTCTTCTAGTTAATACCTTTAATGCTCTATACTTGTGCATGAATATGTCCTGATATATTTGTATTGCCTAATTCATTCATAGAACTAACAAGTTTGGCATTGTGACTGCAATTGTACTCTCTCTCATTGTGCACTCGGTGTCTAATGCATATCTCCATTTGGTAACAATATTATTGTACAAATCCTTGGGAATCATGTTGGAAAATTTAATGGGAACATACTTAAACTTATAAATCATGTCAATAATTGCTTCTTCAAGCTTGATTTTATCTTCCTTAATGCAAGGTACTTAAAGTGAATAAATGTAGCTAATCCACCAATCTTCCTGATTGAATATGAAATGTCACTAATTATTTTTGGCACTTTATTCCTTGCTACTCTAAATTGGCTTATGCCATCAGACTCTGTTTTGTCACTATCCTCATCAACAATTAGATTCCTTCTTTTCTTTGTTTGTTGGTTGGTGGATGATTAATCATCCTTTCTCTTTTGATAGGTTTTTGTTTGTAATTGTGTTGGTTTGAGAATTTTTACAACTCCTTACTTGACAAGTAGGGTAGAAAGGGCAGCGGCTCTAGTCCTAGCCCGAGTAGCCTTATGACTCTGAGGTGTAGCAATTTTCTTTCCATTGCCTCTCTTAGGCTTGAGTACTTTCATCTCAAACTCTTCTCTAGGTTTATCATCATTATTTTCTTCATTTCTCTTGACTTCCACATCAATTGACCTTCTTCTCTCTTCTTCTCTACCAAATTCACATTTAAGCTTGTCAATCATTTTCTTTGATTTATTAACCAACTTAGGTACAACAATTTATATTTTAATTATTATTTTGTCTTCTTTACAAGTATTAGAATGTTAGGCTTTCAAATTGTTTGGTTGATCTAGAATAAAGCCTTTGTTGACCTAGTTGCTTGATCAATATCCAATTCATGCTCTATGGGATTCAATTAGGCAGGTTTTGGTTTCACTACTTTAATTAATGTGATGTGTCTTTCTACCAAGAAGCATATATCATCCTTATATATAATTTCTCAATTGACTACTAGGGAATTCAGTACCTTTTCTGCATTTTTTTTTGAATTGATTAAAATATTATTTCATCACTCTTTCAAAGTTATCACTGAGATGATAAATTCATTAATTTGATAAATAACTAGCCTCTTAACACCCCATTACACATTACCAATAGTAGGAAAGTAATTCTGAAGATAGCAAAATAAATATACTAATATTTCCAATTATTAGTCTTTGCAACTCAAATTGTGCTCATGTTCTCTTCCAGTTGTTTCAACAAGATCTCAGTTAGGTCTAGCTTTAGACCTTTCTTCACATTTTTATAAGGCAGGTCCATAGGGTAAGATATTGGGTCTACTAGATTGAAAGATATTATATTCCAAGGAAGAGGTTCCAAATCTAGTCTCAGGATCAGAAATAGTAGTTACCTTTAGACCTCTATCGTCTCATACTATTTTATTCTTCTCTTCAATTTCCTTTCTTGGTGCTTCCATAATGGTTTTATCCTTCTCGGTTATAGGATTTCCTATCATCAAATGAATTACATCCTCTGTGACTCATACTAGTTCATCCAACCAGAAGGTTATCTCATGCACTTGGCTTAATACTATTCGAAACCATTCAGTTTTGAAAACCATGGGGAAATGTAGAGCACGGGTCAAACCCTTAGTCTCCAAATGTTTATCAACTTCCTTTAATTTCCCATTCTCACACACTTCATCCTATTTCATTTGCAAACCATAGTCTCTAACCTCTCCAATCTTGTGGTATATATATGAATGAATTTTGCAAACTAGAAGAACCCTAGGGGATATAGATGATAATAATCCTTTCTCATCAACTTGCACTCACCACTTCAAGATATAACTTGTAATGTAGTTCCTTATAGTCTTCCTTCCTTATCAACTGGATCTTATTAGCATTCTATGCCTTTGGTTGAACTGAGATTGATACAATAATCAATTATAGGTGCAAAATTGGTTTCCATTATTGTCATATGATTAGGACATTAAAGGTTTCCACTTAAACAAGCTCGTTATTTGTAAATCCTTCAACAATGATGTAGGGGCATCTTGAATTGCATTACTATCTTGCTTGTTTCTTGTTTATTATTTTTTACCGAACACCTTGTTGTTGTTGAGTTCTTTGTTGCTATCAAGTTCTTTATATAGGTTGAGTTCCTAGTTTTTGTTGAGTTTGTGGTTAATGATGTGTTCTTTGTAGTTGCCAAGTTTGTGTTGGTGTTGAGTTCTTGTTGGTGTTGAGCTCGTACATGTTGATCTTAGATTGGTTTTGACAAGTGAGTGTCAACACACTTAAGTCATTTAAAATGTTTATGCTAAACTAGTAATACATGCTAAGAACAACATGTGAATATTAGACTGAGTTACAATGAGTGCTAAGTCACTCATGTGCCAAGTCATTCAAGTGTCGAGTAGATAGACCAAGTTGACTGATTCAAGAGCCAAGTAAATAGTGGATCCTAAGTAGTGTAGGTGTTAAGTTAGAAGTAGAAATATAGTACATGTCAAGCATTAGTGACTTCATATGCTGAGTGACACAATTTTGACATATTTGTTTGTAATGGCACAAACAACTATGTAAACAATTTTTAACCTGACTTAAGGAAAGATTGCGATCTTTTGGAGATAAGGATGAATCTATATAAATGGGAAGGTTTAAGTGGAAAAATGGATGAATCTCAACTGTAGATTCATCCCTAACCCTAAGCCACCTAAGTCTTCTTAAGGAGGATGAAGCCCTAAACTCTTAATAGTGAGTGAATGAATTGGAGGAGCAAACAAGATAGTTTGCATAACATTCAAGGTGACTTAGAAGTAAGAGTGAACTGTAGAATCAAGTAGAGCAGATTAGAAGATAGAGAAAAGGATATAGTATTGAGACATTTGATCGTGAAGGATCAATTAGACACTATATAGAGGTGATCTATTATCAGGAAAGAAAGTGCTAATCACAGGATCTATGCCGAGACATTTTAACTAGTGATTTTAGTTAAATCTCTTAATAGAGTAGTCCTAACAGGCTATATGAAATCCTTTAACAAGGTGCTTACTTAATTGTAAGTTGAAGTCCTCTAACTAGGCACACTTCTAATAGGGTGTTGAAATCCTCTAACAAGGTGAGACCTAACTATCTTTGTAAGCCTTTAACACAAGAGGCCTTTCACAGGGCAGACAATGATTTGTGGTCAAATCATTGTAACCTTAATTGGATACACTTTATTGCTATAGTAGTGAAGATTTGTGGGTGTCATTCTCACCCCAGTTTTACCTTCTCACTTGGAGGGTTTTTGGGTGATCATATCTAGTGTTATGTGTGTTATTGATTATATGTTTACATGATTTAGATGCATATGATTTACATTTTATTTCAGTTTACATATTGAATCAAAACTTTGTTCTCAAAAAGATAAGCTTTGTAGCTTTGTGAAAATATCTTGAAATGGAAGTCTACAAGTTGGGAAAGACTATTGAGAACCAGGAGATTGAAATACATCTCATAATACATCAACTAAATGATGTAAGGGAGGAACTAAATAAATCCTTGAAGAGAAGGAAAGAGATTGATATTGTAAAGAATGACACACATTACAAAGAGATGAACACTATCAAGCTATTTACCAATGGAAAAACTAATGAATTCAATGCAGTAGTTGTAGATCTAATGGAAAAGAATAGAATCCAAGCTAGGGAAATAAAAAATCTTAAGCTAGAGCAAGAATCACAAGCTATACTACCATGCGAGGTGACTAAACAAAAGAAGAAAGCTATGGAAGATACAACCATGATTGAAGAAGACAAAAGAATTTTGACAAATAGATTGGAAGAGAAGTTAACAGAACTAACCAAGATTTCCAACATGCAATTGGATACTCTAAGTCAAATGATGAATGCCAACTATGAACTGAATGTTAAGGACATTGAGATAACTACATTGAAGTTGTAGAATGAACAATTATAGAGCAAACTGAAAAGAGAAAAGGAATTTATTGAAAGTCCCAACAAGCCAAACGAAGCCATCAAATACTTTGAGCAAATATTGAGATCCCCTAGATCCAACAATGATACATTTGGATTGGGCTACACAAGCACTAAAGAAGGAGAATCATTCAAAGTCACTGAAGCAAGGAACATCAAAGGTAAGAACTCCAAACCTACTTGTCATAATTGTGGTAAGAAAGGACAATATGCTAGTATGTGTGGGAGCAAGAATACAAATCAGAATGTCAAGCCTAAAAACATGACTCATTGTCATAAGTGTAACAAGTAAGGTCATCAAGCACATGAATGCAGAACCAGGACCATGCATAAACAAAGATTTGAAGGATATTGCTACAACTATCAGAAGTATGGACATAGAGCCTTTGAATGTAGATCCAAATCCATGTGATCATCAAACAAGCTAGCAAAGGTAAGAAGCTATGGGAACTTTTATAATTGGGATTATAGCACAATATATAGCTATCATTATTGTCAAGAATATGAACATATTCCTAAGAATTGCATAGGACACAATTTAGTGGTAACTACAAAAGGTAGTTGAGTCAAACTACATGTTTTAGTTGTTTGAAGACTAGTCATATCAATAAACATTGTCCAACTAGGTCAAAGGCACTAAGTTGTGAATTTGATAAAGGCAAAGGCAAGGTAGCCGTTGAACACATCATAAATGAGATGAATAAGACATAGAAAAAGAAGGATGATTGCAATACATCAAATTGAGAAGGGATCACTTTGCCAATGGGTTAGGTGATCACACCTCATCAAACTAGGCAATCAAGAGGTATGCGGGACTAATATTCAAGTGTTATATCATACATTAGTTCCAAAAATAGATAGTACTGAAAAGACTACATTAGCATAAATAAAGATGCTAGATTTGTTGAAAATTCAAGCTAAATCTTTGATATTTTCATGTTGTTGTTGAGCATGAAATGTTTCCTTTGTATGTTGAGTGGAATGATAGTTGATGTTGAGTTGCCAGACTACCTAATTGATGTTGAGTTCATGGTAGCTGTTGAGTGATGGGAATATCAATGAATGCTGAGTGATTTTAAAATTGGTTGATGTCGAGCTTATAGCTATGTACGCACTCAACATTAAATGCAAGCTTTTTGAAGGGCATATGATCAATTTTTGCTCATTATTCATCATTTCAAATTCAAGCAAGAGAAATCAGAGAAGAAGGTGATTCATAAACTTGTTCAAGGAATTTGCAGAGATTTTAGAAATGATCTCACACTAGTTTCTTAGATCTCACATGGCATTTATCACAAGCCGAGCTATGCAATTTTATTTTGCATAAACCATAGTTTGCTAGAATGGCATCTAGCTCAAAAAATGTTGAAGGGAAGGAAGTTTTGAATGTTTAGCTTGTTAGTAATGAAGTTAAACAACCCATATTTAAAGCCATTCCTAACATAGCCTATAAACAAGATCCTTTTGGCGCACTGTCAATGATCTTGCCAAATGTGATTATGGTGCAAGATGTTAGAAAGTGTTACAATTGCAAAATAGGAGGTATAGGAGATATGGAGATTAGAGGTGCATATAAAAAATTGTGTGAGAATGGTGTTCTAAAGGAGGAATACAAAATCATTGAGAAAAAGGGTTTAGCACAAGCCCTAGATTTTCTGAATGTGTTTAAAACTGAGTGGATAAGAATTTTTCTAAGCAGAATTCATGATGATTCTTTAGAATAATTCATAGGGTTACTAACCCTAGATCGGCCAAAGACACTCAGAAGTGACTCCATGGAAGTGATAGAGGACAACACTAGAATAGTTTGGAATAAAAGAGGTATGAATATAGATACCATCAATGATCCACTGTTAAACTTTTCTATAAGGGTAATCTCTCATAAATTCTATCAATCTAGTAGATTGAATAGTGTACCATACATAGCTATGGATGTTGGCTACAAGATTGTAAAGAAAGATCATACATATGATCTAGTTGAGGTTCAATTACAACAACTAATGGAGAATCTTGGAGCTATTAGGAAGACCAAGAGTGCACAATGTAAATTTGGTTCAATACTAGTTTGTATATTCATTTTTGTGCAAAACACATTTCCCTCTTTTGGTAGTGTAGGGTGGAATACCAATAGGTAAATTGCAGTACAAATCAATGAGTTTATTAAGTAGTTGGGAGAAATTTTTGAGACATTGATGACAAGTTATTTTGAAGATTTCAAGAAATCAATTAAGGAAAGAATGAGTATACTAGTTTCCTTGGTTGAACAACACTATAATGACATATTTTCTTGGTGATGCTGATTACACTTTTGTGCAAGCTGCCACACCAAGGGTAAGATGGTTAAGGCCACATGGGTATGAAATTAATCTAGATGAAGCATCAACAAGCATCACAACACTACTAGCAAAGGAAATTGATAAAAGTGCACAAATATTTGGCAACTATGAACTAGTAAAATCAAAGATTACCATGGAGTTGAAAACTGCCTCCACACTTAAGAAGAAAGATAAGCTAGTTAATAAGTTGAAAGAAAAGTTTGGAGAACAAGCAGAGGAGGAAGAGGAAGAAGAAGAGGAAGATGATGAAGAGGAAGAACAAACACAAACTCAAGCACCTCTTACATTGACTCAATGCATGGGAGAGGACAAGGTAGAGGAGAAAAGTGAAGGTGCCAAGGGAGAAGATGCTGAGGAAGCACCTACTCTTACCGAGCCAAAAAATAGGAAGGTTAAGGCACAACCAGTGACAAAAGTAAAGAAAAATGTCAAACCTAGCCCAGCCAAGCCCAATGTTCCTACTACTAGAGCAAGTACATGTGCTACAACTCAGAAGGCCAAGGAAAAGTCCAAGCAAATAGAGCAAGGTGGCCAAGAGTGGAAAAGAAAAAGAAGAAAAGATGTTGCATACCTAGAATCTGATGAAGAAAGGACATAATTAGATGAAAATAACCAATTTAAAGTGGCAATTCATAATCCCCTATTTGATCTTGAAAATTTATGTGAAAACATCAAAAGCAATGTAGATTTATTTGGTTTGGAACACATTGATTTTGATAAACTTGGGAAAGTAGAGAAAAGTCAAGTGGAAGAGACATTATATGCCATGATGTGTAAGTCTAAGAACATGCCACTAGAATTTGCCAACACAATACCAAAAGCTTTATATGATATTGTTCAGAAAAAGTGGCATTATTGTTTGAATTTGGAGAAATAGATTAGGGAAATCACATTAGCTCAAGTGATGCTAGAACTAAAAAAGGGACAAATTGCTAAGGCTATCAAGAGATATGTAGTTAGGTTTACACCTAAATATAGAGCCTTCAACATTCTTCAAAATAATATTGAAGATGTGGTCAAGAAATCAACACAAATATGGAAACTTTTCTATGGGTTGACCACTATGAAACAAGGAGAAGCTGACCCTTTAGAGGGTAAACAAGGTGATAAGGATGACGATAAACAAGATGATAAATATGAAGAAAATGATGATGACAAGGAAAATGATGATAAGAAAGATAATGGTAAAGACAATACAATTGGGGAAGAAACAAAAAAGAAAGATGATGATAAGGCAACAACATGATGAATAGAGTGTGCAGGACACACAAATGCCGAGTGTCAGTCCCCCTCACGACATAAGTGTAACAAATGAGACCATAACTGTTAAGGATGTTTTTGATGCTTTAGTTCATAACATTAATTCACTTAATATAGAAGACCTAAAGAAGATTCTAGACCAATCTACACTCCAAGCAAAACTCAATGAAAATCTAGTTTTGGTCAGTGTAGAAGAATTGAAAAAGGTAGTAACTGAGGTCATAAGGGAAAATGTGAATAAACAAGAACCACCTTCTATCATCCCTTTAGTTACTAGTGTATAACCTTTAGCTCAAACAATAGTAGATACATCTACTAAGGTTGACACAAGTGTTAAAATTGATACTATCGAGAAAAAGAAGGTAGAAGAGAACGATACTACAGGGAAACAGAAAATAGGATAGATAGATTCATCTATACCTAAAGCATAGGAACAAGGTGCAATTCAAGTCATAGTGATAGATCAAGGCAAGCTTAAAGAAAGTGAGAAAAAACCTAAGGTGAAGGAACAGGAAGCCATCTAAGCACTGGTAACTCTACCAACATCTAGCACTTCACCTACATAAGTTCTTCAGAAACTGGGCATAGAAGTCATTCCATTACAAATCTCAGTGCCTAAGGTAATTCACTATGGTGACACAAGCCTTGATGAAGAAATTATGATTCAAAAATTTGACTATGACACCATGACATTGGAGAAAATAGGCATATTACAACAAGCCTAAGGAGAAAAATCATCAAGAAACTCTCAGGAGAGAACCTAGGCAGAAACAAGCACTCCAAGACATTAAAGACATCATTTTAGATACATTTAGCCTCCCAACTTCTGAAGAGACCAAGCCACTGATAAAACAACTAATAGACATAGTAGAAAAGGTTAGTAATGAAGACCTTGATACTACTACAAAACTTTTAGAATGGTCTAAGAAGAAGTTTCAAGAAAGGTGAATGAGAAAATATCTAGTGAGATAGCACTAACTCAAGTTGCATTGGCAACTAAGGTTGAAGAGGTAAAGAAGGTACTTGAGAATATATTCTCATTGTGCACAAAGTTATGTGATCCTACACTCTTTACTTAAGAGACTAGGAGTCATATTTTGAGTCTAGAGAGAAACCTCAACATATCATGTACTAAGCTACATTAGAACCCAACTCAAAGTGAGAAGCATTTTAGAACATTACTTCAGACACAAAGTCAATTAGTTGTACTAACAGTAGATGAGGCTAGCATAAGAGCCAAATTGACATGCATATAGGCATCCCTTACCCCACACATGGAGATACTACATAAGGAAATAGGTTATGCCAAGATTCTATTGAAGAAAGACCCCAATCTTTCTACCTTAGATGACCTAGTGCACCTTGCTACACAGCTTGGAATCCAATTCAAGTCATTGGATGTTGCATGTGACAATTGGGATGTAGCCCTCAAAATCATAATGGATGTCCATAAACCCTTTTTGGACAAACACATTATACGTGTATAGCCCATTTGACATAAGTGTCAAAAAGGGGGAGAAATATACAAAGGGGGAGAAATATAACATTGGGGAGAAATATACCATGGGGGATATATAAGATAGGTAGAGAATAAAAGAAAGGAATAGATCTAATATGAAAACATATATGGGGAGAATGAAATAACAATAAATGGGAAATAAAGAACAGGGGAGATTCATTTTTGAGGAAAGCAGTAAACATATACAGATATCAGCTATGAAAGAGTATCAGATGTAGTGCATTGAAGTCAGAGAGGAGCACAACATTTTTATATAAATTAGACACATTAACTTAGGGGGAGTTATCAATTTTGATGCATATAAGTTATTGCAGAAATTTGAAAATTTTGAAGTTTCTTATATAAGCCAAGTCATGGATATGTTATGATCAAGAAGTTAAGGATAATATTGTATATTTAAGTGTTTTTGACACTCATGTCAATGGGGGAGATTGTTGATCTTAGATTGGTTTTGACAAGTGCGTTTCAACACACTTAAGCCATTTACTTAGTTCATGTTGAACTAGTAATACATGCCGAGCACAACATGTAAATATTAGACCATGCCAAGTTGTAATGAGTGTTGAGTCACTCATGTGCCAAGTCACTCAAGTGTTGAGTAGATAGACCATGTTGAGTGATTCAGGATTTGAGTAAATAGTGGATACCGAGTAATGCAAGTGCCAAGTAAGAATAAAATATAGTACATGTTGAGCATTAGTGACTTCATATGCCAAGTGCTTAAGCCAACTTAAGGATAGATTACGATCTTTTGGAGATAAGGATGAATGTATTTTTGGATTCCCTATGTAATTACATGCAAAAAATCAATACATGGGAAGGTTTAAGAAAAAAATGGATGAATCTTAGATTTAGATTCATACCTAACCCTAAGCCACCTAAGTCTTGTTAAGAAGGACAAAGCCCTAAACTCTTAACAATGAGTGAATGAATTGGAGGAGTGAACAAGATAGTTTGTAGAACATTCAAGGTAACTTAGAAGTAAGAATGAGTTGCAGAATCAGTTACAGAAGAAGAGAGGATAGAGAAAAGGATACAACATTGAGACATCTAATCATGAAGGGTCAATTAGACACTATATAGAGGTGATCTATTTTTAGGCAAGCAAGTGCCAATCACAGGATCTATGCTAAGACATTTTAATAGGTGATTTCAGTTAGATCTCTTAATAGAGTAGTCCTAACAAGCTGTATGAAATTCTTTAATAGGGTGCTTACTTAATTATAAGTTGAAGTCCTCTAACCAAGCACACTTCTAACAAGGTGTTGAAATCCTCTAACAAGGTGAGACCTAATAGTCTTTCTAAGCCTTTTACAAGGTAGACCTTTCATAGGGTAGACCATGATTCATGGTCAAATGAGAAGGTCCTTGGCATGTTGGTGAGAATCATTGTAACCTTAATTGGATACACTTTATTGTTGTAGTAGTGAAGATTTGTGAGTGTCATTCCCACCCTAGTTTTACCTTCTAACTTGGAGGGTTTTTGGGTGATCATATCTAATGTTATGTGTGCAATTGATTACATGTTTAAATGATTTAGATGCATATGATTTACATGTTATTTCAGTTTACATATTGAATGCATATGATGAATTTTTGGTGAAAAGTTTTATGGGTCCTAGTTTAAACTATTGATTCACTCCCCCTCTCTTAGAATGTTTACTCTTCCCACTTGTAATTCCAACAATGTATATGTCGAGCATTATCGAGTAACAATAATTTTTTTTGGTCCTTCTTTGACCAAGTTGTATGTGTCTGGTTCCATATTGGGCCAACCTTGCACATTAATTTCATGATTTGTATTTAATATTTGTTGAGAGCCAACTTGTGGATTGGTTATGTATTTAATGTAAGGGTTTATTTAGTTGATAATTTTTAACAGGTCGACTTGTGGCCTTGTAAGTATTTAAAGGGGTCTTAGTTAGAGTCTTAGGCATTAAAGATAGTTCAATAAGGAAGAGTCAGTAGGAGATGAAATGCAAGGATTATCATTGAAGTCTGGATTGTAATGTTGGCCATAACCTAGAAGGCGTTATAGTTGGGGCATGTATGTTGATGATTTGATGAATCAATAAAGCATTTTTCTCTTCTATCTCCTTTTTTTTTTGTTCTTTGTATTGTGTTTCCATTGTGTTTACTCTTGTAGGAGGCTTTGGTAGCTGGGTGTGCCTTTGGAACTAGTTATCCATTATCCCTCCTTGCGTCAAGTGGTATTAGAGCTTGAGGTTCATTATTATGGAGATTGGACCATGTAGAACCCTATGTTGATTTGGTTGTGTGGTAGTAGATTTTAAGATTTGACATACAACTTATAGAGGGTTATGATCTTGTAAGAACTTGATTGTAAAAATGGTTTAAGGTAGAGGAAATGCTAACAATGTTGTATTGGATATTTTGAGACAAATTGTATCTAGATTAGATATTGTATAGATATCCCAAAGGAGAGGAACACATCTTGATGATGTGAGTGGTGATGAAGTAGTAGCAACAAACTCTAATCCTAAAACTAAAGAAGATCAAGATGAGCCAAGATTGTTAAGACTATTGTCTAGGGAAAATTCAAAGCTTCTACAGAAGTTGTTCCTTATGATGGAGAACTAGATGCCAATGCAGTATTGGATTGGATCTCTAATATGGAGAAGTTCTTTGTATGAAAATACTCCTGATAATAGGAAGGTGAAAATTGTAGTTACTAGGTTGAAGTGTCATGCCTTACTGTGGTGGGAGCATTTGCAAATTGATAGACAAAGGACAAAAAAGGAGAAGATTATGACTTTGCCAAAAATGGTGAACAAGGTGAAGAACAAGTTCCTTCTTGCTAATTACCAAATTAGCTTGTTTAGAAAGATGTAAAATTTGAGACAAAGAGACATGACTATGAAGGAGTATATTGAGGAATTCTATAGAGTGGACATCAGATCTAGACATCTAGATGATGATGTTGAGAAAATTGCAAGGTACATAATAGATTGAGATATGGGATTCAAGAAGAGATAAGATTTGTAAAATTGGAAAGTATGGAGGAAGCACATCAGTATGCCTTGAAAGCTGAGTAGATCTTGACAAAGAAGAAAGAACAAAGATAAAGAGGTAGAGGTGGTAGATTCTAGAGAGGTAGAGGTAGATCTTATGGAGAAGGAGGTAGATCTGAAAATTCTATGCAAGATAAGAGAAAATATGAATGGAAGAATTATGAAAAAGGAAAGATAGAGTGGAAAAATGGTGATTCTTATTGAGGAGGACTACTTCTTACTAAGGAAGAGGTAATTCTTATTCTAGAGGTGGTTTTCGTGGTAATTGTTTCAGATGTGGTAAAGAAGGGCATAGATCCTTTGAGTGTAGATCCTTTGAAAGTGGGCAAGGTAACATAAATGTTGTCATTTAAGGAGACATTAAGGGTTTACCTTGTGAACCTAAGGCTAGAGAAAATCTGACGGTGAGAAGAATTTTATGTAATAATGGAAGTGATGAGGAACCTATCCTAAGGAGAAGTCTTTTCAAGACCAGATGTAAGATGGTTGGAAAATGTTGCAGGGTGATCACTGACAGTGGAAGTTGTACAAATTTGGTATCTAAGGAGCTAGTTACAAAGTTGCAGTTAAAAAGGGTGAAGCATCCTAAACCTTATCATGTTTCATGGATCAAAGATGAGCATAAGATATTGGTAAGTGAACAATGTATTGTGAAGTTCAAGATTGGACATTATTTTGATGAAGTTCTGTGTGATATTATGCCTATGGATTGTTCTCATATTTTTTTGAATAGACCTTGGCAATATGATAGATATGTTGTACATGATGGAAGATTGAATCAATATACTCTTTGGGTGAATGGGAGAAAGCAAATATTGTTTCCTTTGATTGAAAGTCTAGATGAGATTAATTGTACTACTATGAGAATTTGCACGGTTAATGGAGAGAAATTTGAAAAAGAAATGAAGAAGAATCAAGTTTGTTTTTCTATAATTCCTAGGAAACTGAGTTGTATCAGTAGTAGACGAGTGACAAAAAATAGTGGTGACCGAGTAACAACTAGCGATAGTCGAGAAACATAAACTAGTAGAAGCTGAGTACTAATAGAAATTGAAAATTTACTAAATAAATATGAAGAAATTGTTGTAGAAGATATTCCTAATAGTTTACCGCTAGTAAGAAGTATAAGTGATTGTATGGATTAGATTCCTACAGCTATTTTACCAAATAAAGCATCATTTAGATTGACACCTACAAAGAATGAAGAACTTAACAGACAAGTACATGAGTTGGTGCTAAAAGGTTTGATCAGAGAAAGCTTGAGTCCATCAATTGTACTTGATTTATTAGCACTTAAGAAGAATGGAGAATGGAGAATGTGTACTAATTTCATAGTTATTAACAAGATCACAATAAAATATAGGTTTCCTATGTCAAGGATGGATGACATAATGGATTGTTTGAGTGGAGAAAACTATTTTACCAAGATTGATTTGAAGAGTGGTTATTATTAGAATAGAATTAGAGAAGGTGATGAATGGAAGACTACTTTTAAGACAAAAGATGGTTTGTATGAATGGTTGGTAATGCCTTTTGGTTTGACTAATTCACCTAGTACTTTCATGAGGTTGATAAGTGGATTTCTCAAGAGATTTTTGGGTAAGCTTGTGATTGTTTATTTCGATGATATTTTGATATTCAATAAGACTAAGGAAGAAAAATTTGAGAATGTTAGACAAGTATTGTAGAGATTGAAAGAGGAAAAGTTGATGATTAACTTGAAAAAGTGTTCTTTTATGCAAGAGGAGATTGTATATTTGGGATTTGTGATTTCAGATGATGGTTTGAGAATGGATCCTTAGAAGGTTAAAGCAATTTTGGAATGGCCTACACCTGAGAATTTTGGCAAGGAAAGATAATTTCATGGTTTGGCTAGTTTTTACAAGAAGTTTATAAAGAATTTTAGTTCTCTTTGTAATACTATGACTGAGATAATGAGAGGAGATAGGAAAGATTTCAAGTGGACACATGGAGCTAATAATAGTTTTGAGACTTTGAAACAAAAGGTTGTTGATTTACCTATATTGGCTTTGCAAGATTTCAATAAGATATTTCAAGTTGAATGTGATGCAAGTGGTAGTGCAATAGTTGTATTGAGTCAAGAAGGTAAACCTGTTGCTTTCGTTAACGAAAAGTTTAATACTGCTAGAAGAAAGTATTTTGTGTATGATCAAGAGTTTTATGCAATTGTTGAAGCCTTGAAGAAGTTGACACATTATTTGATTCCTAAGGAGTTTATGTTATATACTGATCATAAATATTTACAGTACTTGGAAAGTCAACATAAATTGAACCTGAGATATATGAAGTGGGTTGCGTACTTGTAGAGTTTCACATTTGTGATTAAGAATAAAAGTGGAGTCACTAACAGAGTTGCTAATGCATTGAGTAGAAAACATTCTTTGTTGACTGAGATGAAGGTTGAGTTCTTGGTTTTGATGAGATGAAAGAGTTGTATGATATTGATCCTAATTTTTATAAGGTGTGGAGAATGTGCAAAGCATCAAATCTATTAGATCACATGAGTAGGTATGATGATTATTTCATTCAAGAAGGTATGTTGTTCAAAGAAATTTAGTTGTGTATCCCTATAAGTAATATGAGAGTTAATTTGAATAAGGAAAAATATAGTAGTAGATTGGCTAGACATTTTGCAATTGATAAGACATTGAGTTTGTTGAAGGATAAGTATTATTGACCACAAATGTATAAGGATGTTTAGAAGTTTGTAAAGAGTTGTGGAGTTTGTCAAGTTGCAAAAGGAATAAGTCAAAATACTAGTTTGTACACACCTATTTCTCTTCTTGAGAAACCTTGGCGTGACATCAATATGGATTTTTTTATTGGATTACCTAAGATAATAAATAGGTATGATTCTATATTTGTTGTTGTGGATAGATTTTTTTAAAGATGTCTCATTTTATACCATGTAACAAGACATCAGATGTTGAGCATGTTGCAGGGATTTTATTCAAAGAGACTACTAGATTACATGGATTACTAAGAAGTATTATTTCTCACAGAGACAATAAATTTGTTGGTTACTATTGGAAGACTTTGTGGGAAAAGATGGGTACTGAGTTGAATTTTAGTTCTATATTCTATCCACAAACAGATGGACATACAGAGGTTGTGAATAGAAGCTTGGGTAATATGTTGAGATGTTTAGTTGGAGATAAACCACATAATTGGGAGTTAGTGTTGACACAAGATGAGTTTTCATATAATAATTTTGTGAATAGGAGTATAGTGAGAACACCTTTTGATATTGTTACTAGAATGTAGCCTAGATGAATATCTGAATTATGGGATGTTGCTAGTGAAGAAAATAGAAGTGTTGTAGGAATAGAATTTGCCAATTTTATGGATTCTTTACATAAGAAAGTGAAGTTGAGGTGGGAACAAAGTAATTAGAAATATAAGGAGAATGTTGATAAGTCTAGAAGACATCATGTCTTTTAAGTTGGTGATGAGGTGATGGTTCATTTGAAGAAAGGTAGATTTCTCAATGGAATATATAGTAAGGTAAAGATGAAGAAGTTTGGACATTGTAAGATCTTGAATAAGTTTGACAGTGGTAATGCTTATGAAGTTGAGTTACCTAATGAAAATGATATATCTCCTATATGTTGAGAAAAGAAAAGATTGATACAAGTATGAGTATGTGTTTCAATATTTTTTTTGTCACTGATGTCAAACCTGCTACTTGTTGATAAGACAACTATTTATTTGATTTGAGTATTATCATTTGTTTCATTGATGAAGAAGATTTGACCAAATGAGATAACAAGAGCACCTAGAGGAAAGGTTGAGTTATGGTATGAAAAAGGAGTACAAAGATTAGTTAAGATATTGATGATACAATGTATTTTTTATCTACTTAAGGCTATAAAGGTTGGATACACTAATTAAGTCTAGAAGAACTTTTAAGAAGAATTGTGTCTACCAAGCTTGACCTAATGCACAGTAGGTGCCGAGAAAAGTTAGTGCAAGTTGAGCAACAACTTAGTTGGAGTCAAGTACAGTAAAGATTCAATGTATGTTGAGTGATTGCTAGTATATGCTAAGTAAAGTTTAGCTAACACTGAGCATTAACTAAACTTTAGTGTTGGCTGAGTGGAAGAACAATATGGAAGCCAAGTGACAACATATTGATTTTGAGTTCCAGTATTGTCAAAGATTTGGCAAATTTGAGCTAACTATTTTATTTTCTTGAATTATTTGAAGCATGTGGGAGATAACTATGAGGAGCTGGTGGCACAACATTTAGGATAAATCATTTTATAGCAAATTCAAAGAGGATTGAAGAAGTTTCTAGAGGAACCAAATAGAAAAGTGGGTAGATTCATTGTATCCTACCTAATCCTACCTAAACCTAAAATGGATGATTATTGTTAAGTAGAAAAAAATCTTGATTCTCTATTTATAGAGAGAGCTGGTTAGAAGCAAATGTTGTCATGTGAGAGAACCTAAGGAAGACAAGGAGTATAGGGTATCAATTCATTCAGTGGCCAAATAGAAGAGACTACAATTGGCATCCAAAGAAAGAAAGCTTGAAGGGTGAATAAGCTATCAGAGCTAAAGTTTGTGAAATCCATGTAGAATGGAAGACTAAAACATCGATCTATAATCTACAAGTGAGTTGTAATTTATTATTAGATCAAGCCTAACTACTACTTTCTCATCATTGTATTAGTATAGGATAAATCCTTTAGATTAAGGTTGACCTAATAGTCATTTGTATATCCTTTACCCAGGTGACATTCCAAGTGAATGGTCTAAATTCCTCTAACAACGCTCACTCCTAATAGGATGATTGAAATGCTTTAACCAGGTCACATTTAACAGTGTGCATTATAACCTTTAACAGGGTTGGTCTTTCATAGGGCATCACTTTAGAAGAGTGAGAATTAATAGCATGTTACTGGTGATTTTTTCTAAATTGGGTTTCCATGTAAAATTTTTGTGTCAAATGTGTTATTTAATCTGTTACATTTCATGTTTATATTTCTACAAAGTTATTTTGACCTAAGATAGTAACCTACAAATTTTAAGTATTGTATGATCTAATAGACACATGCATAATAAGGTTTTATGGATACGAGTATACTAAACTTTGAATTTTTTTATTTGTACATCTAGACCTTAGATAACTAATTCACCCCCCTCTCAATTATTCCAAAGAATTCCAACAATTGGTATCAGAGCCATAGTGCTTAAGAGGACTAATTTGAAGGTACTATAATAAAAAGATCAAGATGTCAAAAAGAAAGGTACCCAAACTTAACAAGGAGAAATTCCCTACATGAAAAAGTCTGATGAAACTATGCCTAGGAGATCTTGGAGATCATGCACAATTTATCATTATTACTATAAATGTCAACCGCCATATCCCTATTTTGATATAGAATTTTAATAATAATTAGATTATACAATATTAGTAAATAAATACTAATAGTAGAGTTATATTAAAACTAATAGTAAAATAAAAAAATCAGAGATAATTATTATTTAATCTATATTAAAAATGAAATCATATTTAGTATGATATTTTAAATAATTAAATAATAATACAATCAAAATGAATAAATAAAAAAATTAAATTAAATACAAGAGACAGTATTGTAGAAAGTATGTTAACTTTTAAACTAAAAATAAATAATATATTAATAATAAATATAAATAAGTAAATAAATAAATAATATAACACAGAAGAATATAAATTAACTAAATCTAATGAAAAATCAAGAGATATTTAACAAATAGACATGACTCCTTAAAATTATGATGTAAAAGGGAAGAGAGTTTATTTTAGAGAGGGAAAGAAGGAAGAGGAGAAGATAACAATTCAAAAAGGAAAATCAAAGAGGAATATAATATGAAGAAAATAAGAAAGTGACTTTTTGAAAAGGTTGTGACTCTTCAGAAAGAAGAAATAAAAAGGGCCAAATAAGGATCCAAATGGACCACACAAAGAGGAAGGTAAGAAAGGTATGTTTATGGATTATATTTTCTTAATTATAGCTATAAATTTATTTATATTAATTAATCATACTTGTAGATTTTTTTTAATATATATATATAAAGGTAGAATTTGAAATGGATAACACACATGACTTAATAGTTAAGGATTTAAGATCAAGAGAGTACCTTTTGAGGGAAGAGAGTGATCTTAATATGGTTAATTATTTAAGATCAAGAGAGTCTCAGAGTGATCTTAATTTAGTTATGAGGCCATAATATTATGTAGATGTTAAAATATGTATATGTGTTAATGGCTCTAGATAGAGAAAGTCTCTTCTAGGAAGGACCTTAAAGGGAACACTTCATAGAAGATGAAGTAACTAAGGATTTAAGGATCCTCAAGAGGGTTATTGATCCTAATGTGGAGACATCTTTAAGGTTGGGTTAAGATAGAGGATATAATAGTGAAATATATTTTATTATTGTATAAATTCTAACATTGGTTTTGTAGATATTATTGTCCTTACTAGTGGGGACATTACATGAACTTTGCTAGAGCCCTAACTATTGATGTCCTAAAAGAGAAGAAAGAACACAATAAGGCAATATTGCAGATTGCCTCTTCCCTAAGTTATGTTGTGTTCAATGACATCAAGGCTCATGATTCTACAAAGAATATGTGGGATTCTCTTCACACCATTTATAGAGGAGATGCAAATATTTTAAGAGCCAAATTTGAAAGTCTTAGAGGTAATATGGATGGCATGAGGATGCAAGAATATGAGAATGTTGCTCAATATTTCTCTAGAATAAAAGATGTTGTTAGTGTTATAAGAGGAGCTATTGGTAAGATAGATGATGATACTATATTAAGAAAAGTATTGAGAATATTGCTACTCATCTATGTTATTAGAGTTTCTACCATAGAAGAACTAATATGTATACTAGGTTCTAATTTGACTCTAGAAGGTTTGGTAGGTAGGCTCACTACCTTTGAGCTCTCTAGTTTTGATAACTTCAAATATGATAATGTTGAATCTTCTTTTAAAGCTAAATTGTCCTTAAAGGAACCTAAAGAGAAGAAGAAAAAGGTCAAATATGTTTCTAGTGATAGTGATATAGATGAGAAAGATGTAGAACAACTTGAAGCACTACTAGAAAGGATGTTTCATAGAGGCAAAGGAAAATTTAAAGTTAAGTTACCCACCATGTGTTTTAATTGCAATGAGGTTGGTCATATTAGTGCTAGATGTCCAGAGGAGAAGAATAATAGAAGTGGAGACAAATACAAAAGTGAAAGAGATGAGGACAAGAAAGATTACAAAGAAAAAGGCAAGAAGTCTTGCTATATTATAGAAGAGGAAATTAGAGATGGATCTGTGATCATGATGAAAAAGTGGTGTATGTTACAATGAAGGATGAATCTGATGAGGAAACTACACTAGTGTCTTATGTGAACAAGAGTGATAGATGGATCATTGATAGTGGGTGTTCACATCACATGATTGGAGATAAAAGTAAGTTCATTACCCTAAATTATTATGATGAAAATAGTGTAAGCTTTGGTAATGATGCACCTTGTCTGATAAAAGGAAAATGATCTATCAAACTCACAAAAAATATTTTGTGTGACAATGCTTATTATGTTGAAGGACTTAACTATAATTTGTTGAGTGTATCACAATTGAATAGTTTAGGTTGCAAGGTTGAGTTTGAAAACAAGATAACTAAGATATATGATACTGATGAGAAACTAATTGGGAAAGGTGATCAAACAAGAGGTAATCTATGTTATCTTGATATGAATGATGCTACTTGTCTTGTTGTAGAATTTGATGATGTGTGGTTATGGCACAAGAGGTTATGTCATGTTAACATTGATAACTTAGTGACTATTAGTTTCATGAAAAGAGTGAAAGGTTTTCCTAAATTGAAGAAACCTAATAATATAATTTGAAAATAATGTCAGTTAGGTAAGATGAAAAAATCTAGTATTGAAAGCAAGACCCACACCTCAAAAGAAATTCTTGAGATTGTTCATACTTACTTGTGCGGAAAAATTAATGTGGAAAGATACAAGGGTGACAAGTATATTATCCTATTTTTTGATGATTATTCTAGGATGATGACAATTATGCTTCTAAAATAGAAATTTGATGCTTTCCAAATGTTTAAGTAGTACTTAGCTAGAGTTAAAAAGGATATAAGAAAAAGCTTGAAATGTCTAAGATTTGATAGAGGTGGAGAATTTACATAAAATGAGTTTGAGATGTTCTTTAATGATAGCTAAATCAAAAGACAAACATATGCACCTAGGACCCCTCCACAAAATGAGATTGCTAAAAGGAATAGATCTATAATGGAGTATGCTAGGACACTCATGATGGAAAAGATGTTTTTTTGAAATACTGGAGAGAGGCTATAAGTACATATGTCTATACCTTAAACCATGCCCAATTTGAGAAAGTTACTCATTCAACACCTTTTGAATTATAGTATGGATACTCACCCAATGTAAAATATCTTAAGGTATTTGGAAGCAAGTGCTACATTCTTAAGGATTTCAGGAATGGTAAGTTAGATGTTAAGAGTGAAGAAGGTATATTCTTTGGCTACTCCACAAGAAGTAAAGCTTATAAGTGTTTAAATTCTAACACTAACAAAGTTGTAGAAAGTGTAAATGTGAAGTTTGATGAATATATAGAGGTACATGAAGCTGAACCCATGAAGGAATATAGAAGTACAAATATTTTGTATACTTTTATGAAGCTATTTCTATTGATGAAGATGTTGTAAATCAAGTTTCCAATTAACAACAATTTTTAGTGACTACCAAGTCATATACAATGAATGTTGAGTTTCATTTAGGAACTAAGCTACAGTTAGGAGCCGAGTTGCATACATAAGCTGAGACTCATTCTAATTCTGAGATAAGTATACATGAAAGAAATGTTGAATTACCTGATAGAGAAGTACATAGTGATTCATAAATTGATAGACCTAATGAGGAAGGTGGAGTAGAACCAAGATTGTCAAAGTATGTCAAAAGAAATCACCCTATTGAACAAATTATTAGAGAAAAAGATGTTGGACCAATGACAAAGAATAGGACGAGAAGTGATACATGTTTGCTAAGCATGCATGAACCTAAGACAATGAAAGATTCCTTAGAAAATGTGGATTGGAGTAAAGCCATGAAAGAAGAGATTGAGTAGATTGAGAAGAATAAGACATGGACTCTAGTTCCCAAGCCAGAGGACAAGAATGTGATTGGAACCAAGTGGGTGTACAGAAACAAGTTAGATGAAGATGGCAAAGTCATAGGGAATAAGGCAAGATTAGTTTTCAAGGTGTATGCAAAAGAAGAAGGAATAGACTACGGAGAAACATTTTCCCCTATTGCAAGATTGGAAGGAGTAAGAACTCTGATAACTTACTCTGCATACAAAGGTTTCAAAGTTTATCAGATGGATATGAAGTTGGCATTTTTGAATGGCATATTAGAAGAAGAGGTCTATATAGAACAACCAGAAGGATTTGTTGATGCTAACAACAAGAACATGGTATGTAGGCTACAAAAAAATTTATATGGTTTAAAGAAAGCCCTAAGAGCATGGTATGAAAGGCTTCACAATCATCTTGTAAAGATTAGATTTGAGAAGACTAATTATAAAAACAATTTGCATTTGAAGACAAAAGTTGGTAAAGGTATTTTAATAGCTGAATTTTTTTTCGATGATATCATATTAGGAGGTCAAGATGGATTATGTAAGGCATTTGCAAATGAAATGAAGAAAGAATTTGAGATGTCTATGTTTGGAGAGATCAAGATCATTGTTAGTTTGCATGTATATCAAATGAAATATGGTACATACATCACTTAGTATAAATATGTGAAGGAAATATTGATTTTTTTTGGATTAGAAGATTTTAAACTAGTTAGCACACCTATGGTGATAGGACACAAGTTGTCAAAGAATGATGATTTAGCTAATGTGAATCAAACATTGTACATGTCTATGATTGTAAAATTGTAATATGTAGTACATAATAGACTTGAAATTACATTATCTATTGGGATTGTTCCAAGATTCTATTCTAATCCTAAGGAGAATCATTTGATGGTTGTTAAGAGAATTGTTAGATTCTGAAAGGAACAAAAGACTATGTCTATACTACAAGAAAAATAAAAAATTTTAGTTGAGAGCCTACATTGATGCTGATTGGACTGGAAATATTGATGATAGCAAGAGAACTAGTGGAGGAGAATTTTTCTTAGGAAAGAGGTTGGTTACCTGGACCAACAAGAGACAAAATTGCATATCTCAATCTATTGATGAAGTGGAATATGTGGTTGCTATAGTAAATTGTACAAATATTGTATGAATCAAACAACTACTCAACGATATGAAGGACGAAATCATTGAACCCATAGTACTTTATTGTGATAATACAAGTGCTATAAATATATCAAAGAACCCTGTAATGCACACAAAGACTAAGCATATTGCAATCAAGTATCATAGCTTGAGAGAGTTAGTTCAAGATAAAGAAGTGAGGATATAATATGTGAATACAAAAGTGAAGATAGCCGATATCTTCACAAAAGCATTACCTAAGGATGATCATGAGTATCTAAGAGGTAAAATAGGGGTGATACCCCTATTCAAAGCTACTTAACAAGCATGAGTAGTGCCCTACATCAACCAAGCTGAATGTTGTATCTTACAACTTGATGCAGTGGATATTACTTTAAGAGCTACCTACAGTAATTAAGGAGCTAAATCAGAAGATTAGTCAGAAGTTAGGTGATAGAGGGAGAAACTAAAATTGTTAACATCTACATGTTGAGATGACAAGTCTTTGGCATTGTTGTCAAAGAGGGAGAAATAAAGAATACCAAACAAAGTGAGAAAGAGAGAGATTTACTCTAGAAGGAGAAAGAAATATGAAACATCTACTTAGAGGGAGATATAATCTTGAGGGACAAATACATATAGAGAGATAGATACCTAAATATTAGAAAGAGGGAGTGATCAGAGAAAGTCAGAAGGAGAAGCCCTACAAGATGACAGATGAAGGGAGTCATAAGGAAGAGTTGATTATGTGTTGATTAGAACATAATTTTGTAGCCTATACAGAAGATGAAAGCTACTGATAGAGGGAGATAATTCAATACAAAAAATAATTTTCCTTTTGGTATTGTTAGTGGTATTGGTTTTCCATCAATGCCAAAGAAGGAGATTGTTGAGAAAAGAAAAAATTGATACAAGTATGAGGATGTGTTTCAGTCATTGTTTTGTCACTAATGTCAAATGTGCTACTTGCTGGTAAGACAACTGCTTAGTTGATTTGAGTACTATCATTTTTTTGATTAATGAAGATAATTTGATCAAATGAGATAAAAAGATCACCTAGAGGAAAGGTTAAGTTATGGTATGAAAAAGGAGTACAAATATTAGTTAAGCCAATGGTGGTGTAGTGTATTTTTTTATCTACTTAAGGTTGCAAAATTTAGATACATTGATTAAGTCTAGAAGAACAAGTAAGAAGAATTGTTTCTACTAAGCTTGATCAAGTCCATAGTAGGTGCCAAGTAAAGTTAGTGCAAGCTGAGCAGAAAACTAGTTAGAGATGAGCAAGGTAAAGATTTAGTGTATGCCAAGTGATTTCTAGTCTATGCTAAGTAAAGTTTAGTTGATATTGAGCATCAGTAAACTTTGGTGTTGGCTGAGTAGAAGAAAAATATGGAAGACGAGTGACAACATATTGATCCCAAGTTCTAGTATTGTGTTAAATCAAAGATTTGATGAATCTAAGCCAACTATTTTATTTTTTTGAATTGTGTGAAGTGTGTGGAAGATAACTATGATGAGTTGGTGGCACAAAATTAAAGGTAAATCATTTTGTGGTGAATTCAAAGAGGATTGAAGGAGAAGTTTCTAGAGGAGCCAAATGGAAAAGTGGGTAGATTCATTGTATCCTACCTAATCCTACCTAACCCTAAAATGGATGATTGTGGTTAAGTGGAGAAGGATCTTGATTCTTTATTTTTAGAGGGAGTTGGTTAGAAGAAAAGGTGTCATGTGCAAGAACCTAAGGAAGATAATGAGTCTAGGGTATTGCTTCATTCAGTGGCTGAATAGAAGAGATTGTAATTGACATGCAAAGCAAGAAGGATTAAGAGAATGAATGCTTAAAGGGTGAACAAGCTATCAGATCTAAAGTGTGTGAAAGCCAAGAAAAATGGAGGACTGAAACATAGATCTATAATCTTCAAGTGAGTTGTAATTTGTTATCAAATCAAGCCTTACTATTACTTTCTAATCATTGTATCAATCTAGGGTAAATCCTTTGGATTAAGTTTGACCTAACAGTCATTTGTAAATCCTTTAACCTGGTGACATTCTAAGTAAATGGTCTAAAGTCCTCTAGCAAGGCTCACTCCTAGAAGGGTGATTGAAAACCTTTAACTAGGTCAAATTTAACAATGTGCATTGTAACCTTTAATAGGGTTGGCCTTTTATAGGGCATCACTTTAGAAGAGTGAGAAGTAGTAGCATGTTACTAGTGACTTTTTACAAATTGGGTTTCCACGTAAAATCTTTGTGTCAAATATGTTATTGAAACTGTTATGTTTCACATTTACATTTATGCAAACTTATTTTGACCTAGGATGATAACCTACAAAGTTTAAGTATTGTATGATCTAATGATTGCATGCATAATAAGGTTTTATGGATATGGGTCTACTAAGGATTGAAATTTTTTATTTGTACATCTAGACCTTGGATAATTGATTCATCACTGCTCTCAATTCTTCTAAAGGATTCCAACACTATATTCAATGTTGCTGATTTGTATAAGTACCATGAGTCAAATGATGAAGTTGTTGTATCAGATGATTATCCAAAGAAGAAATTGAAGAGGTTGAATAGGTATTAATTCAGAGGGTTGGTAAAAGCACAAGAGGAAAGGATTACTCTAAGGATTTGGTGAGGTGGAGAACATACCAGTTGAAGATGCTCTATGGATATCTCAATCTGAGTTGGATTTAGCATAGGTTGTGACACTTGCATGATTCAGGAGAATGATTTCTTTCAACACTAGGTATCTAATTCAGGAGCATCCTAGGTTGCATTGATATCCTTCTTATTTCTTATTTCTTAGTTTTTTTTCCAATCTCCTTGTTACTGCCGAGCTCTTATTTGTTGTCAAGTTCATAGTTGCTGTTGAGTTCATGGTTGATTCCAAGTTCTCTTTGGTTGCCAAGTTCATGTTGGTGTCGAGTGTTTGTTGGTGCCGAAGTTGTTTCTAAGTGATAGTATTGTGTTCTAGTCCTTCTTTGACCAAGTTGTCTCTGTCTGGTTCCAATTTGGGCCAAACTTGCACGTTAATTGCATGATTTGTATTTAATATTTGTTGAGAGCCAACTTGTGGCTCAGTTATGCATTTAATGTAAGGGTTTATTTAGTTAGTAATTTATAATAGGCCAACTTTGGGATGTGCAAGTATTTAAATGGGTCTTGGGTAGAGTCTTAGGCATAAATTGTAGTTCGATAAGGAAGAGTCAGTATCATATGGAAGATAAGATCATCATTTAAGTCTAAATTGTAATGTTGGTCATAACTTAGAATTCCTTATAGTTGGGGCATGTATGTTGATGATTTGATGAATTGGTAATGTCTTTTTCTCTTCTATCTCCTTTGGTTGTTGTTCTTTTTGTTGTGTTTCCATTATGTTTACCCTTGTAGGTGGCTTTGGTAGGTGGGTTTTCCTTTGGCACTAGTTATCCATCGTCCCTCCTTGCATCAAAAAAAATTCTTAGACAACATAAAAAGCTCATAATTTTATTGATTTAACTCAAAATCCAAATGCTCTACTTTATTGCTTGAGTTGGATAAAGTTCACTTCTCATATGCAAGGTGAAAAATGAGCCATTTGAACCCATATTTATAGGTAAAGTCACCTATTTTGGTATGTAGGAAATAATAAATTCTTCATAGCCAAATATTGGTTGTCATAACAACCACCATTTACTTAATTCAATTACATCACAACACTTAGTTACTTTGACTTTCATCACTAGTTGACTACTCAACTCAATTCACACTTCATTACCATCAACCAACTACAATGCTTGGTCAAGTCTACCGACCATACTATCCTTCAATATTTCATGAGTAGTCCTAATACATCTACTAGTATCCTAATTTGGACTTAGTTTCAAGCTTATAATGAACCGATGCTAGATATAATAATTTTAATACTATTCCCATACTTTTATGGATTAGTTGAAGTTAGTAGAGTCACTTGATCCATTGGAAGAGGTGTCACTAATTGATACATTTGATGTTCCTATAATGCACCACTAGGGAACCCAAAAGAAATTAACCTATTATGTCACTAATTTTTCGAAACATTTTTTTTAAAGATTGAAACACCAAGAGATAACATAGCAAAAGCAATAACCCACATGCGTACATAAGTAATACATGACAATTACATCTCTCAAGGGTTATATGACATTGAATCACATACAAATTTTTTATTAAGAATAAATCTGATATCTAACAAAATCCACATCATAGAATAACCATAAGTATGAATCAAATGAGATGATATACAAGTACATAAAATGCCACATGGCATAACTAGAATGAATAATCATCCACTGTACAAGTCACAGGGTATGAAATGCTAAAAGGATATACATCAAGATAAGATACTACATTTGATAGGATCCTAAATAATCAAATTACAATAAATCATAATATGACCATAGAACATAATCATAAGATCAAAAGAATGGAACAATTACACAAGTACATCCATCAACGACATCTAGCTTTCAGAATCTCAATGGTATAAGATACACTAGCACTCAACCTCATGGAACCTAAATGGCACACTTCCACCATGCTAAGGAGATAATATCAAGTCCCATATGGATAAAAATCCAAATTCATAACAAGAATCTAGGTCAAAAAATATTGATAGCAATCTATCTCAAAGGTACCAAGTACACAAATAACATCTAATCCTAGAGGCTACAAACACACATAGGAAACCTAATATGCATGTGGCCAAGTGTCATCACATGAGCCAACTCTAAGGTTACCATATCAACCTCTCTCATGGACTTTGGCTCCCTAGTGACTCTATGTGGCATCAATATCCTTTCTTATCAACAAGGCATACTAACAAGGCAAGGTCACAACCAAGCATCCTCTTAACTCCCATCCTAGCCTATACTAGCACTCAAGACATAGGTGAGGTAAAACAATGACTCTTCTTAATTCATTTAAACCCATTTAATGAAATGCTATTGATTATTAATAAAACTTATGATGGGTTATCCAAGAAACCTCTTTAGGGCTCCAACCTCCATTGCAAGCCACTTCTCAACAAGTCCTATAGAAGCAACTAGAAAACACTCAGCAAATAATTGATCAAAAATCCCATCATAGAAATATGTGAATGCATCAAAATGGTTGGGAATAAAAAGATCATGACCAAATAACATACATCATAGCATCATAAATCAATCACTTTCCAAGCCTCTAGTAAGCATACCTAATTGGTAAAACTAGGTTTAACACAAACCCTAATACAAAATAGAACATACAACTCATCAAGTATATAAACAAGTGTAATTATATAGTTCATTTGGTTTGTCAATATCATATCATAACAATTCGATTCACGATAAGGTTTCCAAGTTTTCATTTTCAAAAAGTCACATTCAATAAAGTTTTTTCCAAGAAACACAATTATTTTGAATGACTAGACAATCCATTAAAATTACCTTTGTACATAATATCTTCATATAAAATGAAGTACTTTTAAAGCAATAACCAAAATTTTATTAAAAATTCTCTTAATTAAAAATTGAAATTACAATTATAAATTATTTTTTAATACATAAATTAATAATAACATATATAAAAATTTTTCTATTTAAGTATTATTAAAATTTAATAATAATAATTATTAAACTAATAATAAAATAATAATTAATAATAATAATAAGTATTAATTTATTAATAAAATTATATATATATATATATAGACTGCAGGAATCGGTGCAACCCGACCCCCTATAAACTATAGTGCGCTTGGTAAAATTTTTAACGTGACTGGTAGCGCTGGTGCGACACGCCCATCAGTACCATAAGGACGAGAGAGACTAGAACCCGTGACCAACCCTTGCAATAGGGAAGATTTAGCCAACCGAGCTAGGGCCGTTGCCCCATTAATAAAATAATATTTACTAAAATATTAATAAGATAATATAATTTAAAATATAATAAAAAACTATATTTAAAATTATAAACCCTAAACAAAGGGGTGAGGCCTATGTTGAGCTAGCAAAGGCAGTGTAGGCTACCTTAGCAACAACATACCATCATTTGAGAGTCGCATGCTACCTCGAAAACGTAAATGTCCTTAGGGACAGTAACTATCGATGGTAGCCCAGGGTGGGGGTTGAAGCCTCCCACCCCCCCAAAAAAAAAAAAAAAAACAAGAGGAATTTTTTTAATTTTTAATTTTTAATAAAAACGCTCCATTTTTTTTAATATATTTATTTTTAAATTTCTTGCAGGTCTAAGTTTACAAGTCTAAGTTTGGAGGAGGAAAACCCTTTTTAAAAAAAAGATAAATTGATTCTAAAATTTAAATTGCAATCCAATCAAACCCTATCTTGATTTTTGTTTTCTAAAATCTAATTTTCCAATAAGCATTTTCAATTTGATTTCTCTCACATATGTTTCAATAACAAATATTAATAATTTCTCAAACAAGGGTTTCAATCCAAATATGAATTTCTTAAACAAGATCTACAAACAAACATGAAGAAGACAGATAAGATCTGAAGGGGATTACTATAAAAATATCAACATAATTCCTACCTTGATCTAATGCTAAATTGGATGAATGCTTGGAGATTGCAAGAATTCTTGTCTCTTGAAACCCTTTCCAAAATTTGGTCCTCCAAACCTATGTGTGGAGAAGTGAGCTCTAATTTCCTCATAAAGAACTTTCTCCTCTTAGGGTTTCAATTTCATGAACATGCAAGAGCCTTTTCTTTTTATTATTTTAATATATTTAATTCCTTGTGCATAGTTTTTCATTTTAATTATAATAAAGTTTGTTTAAATTATTCTCGCTTGTATTTATTAAATAATAAGACGTATTTATAAAGTATATTTATTAATTTAACTAATAATGATATTTAGAGTTTATTATGAAAATGAAACTTCTAAATTAATTATTATTAAATTAAATAAATGTAATGTTAATCTTAGAATCATTTTGACAAAGTAGTGACAAAGCACTTGGTTATTATTCAGCAAAGATCAAAGAATGCTAAGGAATATGAGAGTTAGTGCCAAGCCTAGTAGGTGCTGAGTCATTCAGGTGCTGAGCCAATAGAGGAAGCCAAGTAAATAGTATGTGCCAAGTGATTTTGGTGTCGAGAAAACAAAATGTGTTGAGCTATTTAGAAGTCAAGTTACAACATTGAGAGCATAGTGAAGGTTGAGCAACATAGCCTTTGGATGTTGAGTGAATAGTTTATGACATAGATGTTTGTAATGGCATAAACTTCTATGTAAACCATTTTTGGGCCGTTATAATCATATTTTTTATTATGAAAGATAAGTATGGAGTCATAGTATGAATCCCTATGCAATACATACAACCAATAAAATTGATGGAAGCATTAGGTGACAATAAGGATCAACCTCAATCATTGATTCTTACTTAATGCATCACCACCAATATTTATAAAAGAAGGTAAACCCTAAAAGGTTGAATGTGTGCACGAAGAGATGAATGCTAAGAGTTAATAGGGCATTCATGATGGTTTAGAAGGCTATGATAGATATATTTATTGTAAAATTAGTTTGAGAAGAATAGAGTAAAGAAGTGAAAGGACAGAGGATATATATCTGATTAGGAGGATCAAGGTTTAAACAGTAAGGAGAAGATCTAACATCAAGTAGAAAAAGGTTCTAACTAAAGGATCATGATGTTGAATAATTCTAATAGGTGATATATAGAAAATATCTTAACTGAGTAGTCCTAATAGGATGTTGTAAATCTCTTAACCAAGTGCTTGCTTTATTGTAAGTTTAAATCCTCTAACCAGGTGAGACCTAAAATTCTTTGTAATCTTTTAACAAGGAAAACCTTTCAAAGGGTAGATCATAGATTATGATTAAATACATTGCAACTATAATAGGCCACACTTCACAACTATTGCAGTGAATATTTGTGGGTGTCATCCGCACCCCAATTTCATCTTCTCATTGGAGGGTTTTTGGGTAATCGAATTTATTGTGTTATGTGTTATTTAATGTATGCTCTGGATGTGATGCATGTTAAGTTATTTTAGTTTATATCTTAAGTTATGAGATCAATGTTGGTGATATGTTTTAAGAGGAATTTTTTTAAAGTGTTGATTCACCCCCCCATTAGAACTTACTTTCCCATTGTTATTTCCAACAATTGGTATCAGAGCTTTGTTCTCTAGAAAGGAAAGTTTCACAACTTTGGAGGTAAGATCTTGAGGATGGAAGTCTACAAGTTGGGAAAGACTATTGAGAACTAGAAGATTGAAATATAAATTTCCCTACATCAACACAAGGAGGCAAGATATGAATTGTAACATTCATTGAAGAGAAGAAAGAAATTGGCTATTCAGAAAAATGAAACTCAATACCAAGAAAAAGACACTACTGGATTGTTTGAAGATGGAAACTCAAATGAATTTGAAGCAACAATTGCAGATCTGATGGAAAAGAACAATGCCCTAACTAAAGAAGTTATAAATATCAAAAGAGAATAATAAATACAATCAGTATTGCTATGTGAGACAACTAAAAAAAAAGAAAAGTTGAAGAAGACACTCATGATTGGATAAGATAAAAGAATACAAACTAAGAGACTTGAAGATAAGACATTAGATGTACAAAAGCTTGCTAACATGCAATTGGATACAATGAATTAGTTGATTCTTGCAAACCATGAATTGAATGGAAAGGACATTGAGATCACAACCCTAAAGTCACATAATGATTTACTGCAAAATGAACTAAGAGAAGAGAATGAATTCATTGAAAGATTCAAAAAACCAAGTGAAGCCATACAATACTTTGAGAAACTGATGGAATCACCAAGACCTAATAATGATACTGTTGGATTGAGATGCACTAATACTAAAGAAGGAGAATCATCTAAAAGTGGTGAGCAAAGGAATAACTAAGGTAAGAACTACAAACCCACTTGTCATAATTATGGAAATTGGTTCATACAAAAAAATTTTGCAAGAGAAAAACTATCAACCAGAACCCCAAGCAAAAATATAGAGGATGCTGCTAAAATTGCAAAAAAAAAGGACATCAAGAAAATGAATGCAAGACTAAGACCATGAGCACTTAGCTATTTGAAGGATACTATTAAAACTGTGAGAAGTATGGACACGAAGCATATGAATGTAGATCTATGACCATGTGGAAATCAAACAAATAGATAAAGGTACACCAAAATGAAAACTCCTATGATTGGGATTACAACACAAGGTACAGTTGTCACTGTTGTCAAGAATATGGACATGTTCTTGAGAATTGTATAAGGACACATTTTAGAGGTAGCTATAATAGATGGTTGAGTGAGATTATATGCTTTAGTTGTCTCAAGATAGGTTATGTCAGTAGAAACTATCCAACTAGGTCATCAACATCAAGTAATGAATCCAATAAAGGCAAAGAAAAGGTCAATGTTGAGAAGGTAAAGGTATAGATGAAAAAGACACAGAGAAAGAGAGAAGATTGCAATACATCAAGTTTAGATGAGGTTACTTCATCCAATGGATCAGGTGATCACATCACCCCCAACTAGACAATAAAAGGTATGTGTGGAATTGACATTTGAAAAGTTATATTATGCATCAGTTCCAAATATGTAAGATATGAAAAGAATAAATGTGGATAAATAAAGATGCAATGAAGAAGTTAAGAGTACAAGTTATTGTATAGATATATTTTTTTCTATGTTGTTACCAAGCATGGAAGAAATTGTTGTTATTGGCAAGCTATGGAGTCAATGCTAGTATGATCCAAGATCTCTATGTAAGCACTGAGTTTCAAATTTTAAGGGTTATATAGACTATTTTTGACTCATTTTCACTTACTAGAGTTTGAAGAACATAAAGGTGAATTGTAAAAGGAGATTCTAGTGTTTGCTAATCAAATCTAACTGCTACTTGATACCATTCTACAGATTCAAGAGGTATTTATCTTGTGTCAAGTTACACTATTTCATTTATTGCAAACCATAGTAAAGTAAAATGATAACAAGTGCTTCATCAAATTTTAAGTAAGAGGGGGAAGAGATTTTCAATGTTTAGTTGATAAACAATGATGTTAGGCAACCCCTGTTCCGAGTAATTCTTGAGATTGCATATAAGGGAAATCTATTTGGTGTGCTATTTATGATACCACCAAAGGTTCTCATGATCTAGGATATGAGATGTTGCTATATTGTAAATATTGGAGAGGTAGGAGACATGGAGATTAGAGACATTTATAGTCAGCTATGTGAAAATGGAGTCTTAAGGGAAGAGAATAAGATTGTTGAGTGACAAGGGTTAATGGGTGCCCTAGACTTTCCTCAAATGTTTAAAACTGAATGGATTTAGATTGCTCTAAGCTATATATATGACAACCAAATTTGGTTAGAAGATGGAACAATCAAGATTTATAAAAGGATTGTACATAGGGTATTAGGGTATCTTATCCTTGACTAACCGTAGAGCAGGTGAAGTGACGCAAAGGAGGATATAGAGAAGAATGCAAGTGTCGTGTGGAATAAGAGAGGGATTTTAATAAACACTATTTTAGATCCCATTCTTTCCTTTAAAATTAGAGTCATTTCCCATAAGTTCTTTTAGTTAAGCCACCTAAATAGTGTTTCATGTATGGCAATGGACTTAGGTTACAAAATTGTGAAGAGGCACTACAATATTTGGGGTGAAATTGCAATGAAAATTTGCGACAATGATATAATTTGTGGTCATTTTCAAGTATTTTTTGCAATTTTCCTCAATGCCATCATAATATCAATATCTGTGTCATAATTATGAAGACTTTGCAAGCATAAAACAAAAAAATAAAACACAACAATCATTCTCCATTTGTTTTGATTTTGGAGAGCTGCACGCAAAAGAGGTGGAGAGCTTCGAATGAGGGTGGAGAGCTATGAACGTTGTCATGGCCTTGTGATCAGTGCATTTGGTTACTGTGCCCTCATGATCTCTATATTTTGTTGTTGTGACCTTGCTTTGTAATTTCATTGTCATGCCAAGCCCTTGCTTTGCAGTTTCATTGTCATGTCATGCCCTTGCTCTATGATTTCATTTTTGTGTCATGTCCTTGCTATATGATTTTCTTCAAGGGCAAGAAGAGGTACATATGTAAATTTTTTTACTTTTCCTTGTAAACATGAAGGTCTTTAGATTTCCTTCTAAACATGTATCTCTTTATATATTCAAAGAGATAATTTTTCAAGGTGCTTATTGCATATATGATCCAGCTACATACATATTCCAAAATCCAAAAAAAAAAAGAAAAAAACTCACTCAACCTATGCTAAGTGACTTACCTGAAGATCTTGCACAAAAATAATGTAGACCATGAAAAATGGGCAGAGTTCACAAGAAAAATTACAAAAAAATATCATAGAAGATATATTTAGAAAGAAACAAGTCATAACCTAGTTAAATTGGTCTAGGTTGATTACAAATTCCTATAGAACTATCATCAGATTAGGTATAATAAAATGAACAATCTGATTTATAAAAAATGATCCCACTACATACATATTCTATAATCTAAATAATAAAACAATAAAAATCACTCAACCCATGCTAAGCAACTTACCTCAAAATCTGGCACAAAAATAATGCAAACCTCAAAAAATTGGCAGAGTTCGCAAGAAATTTTACAAAAACATATCATAGCATATATTTTTAGAAAGAAATATGCCATAACCCAGTTAAATTGGTCTAGTTGCTGATAAGCTGGGTTGATTAGAAATTCATGTAGAACTGTCATCAGATTAGGAACATATTCTAGAATCCAAATAATAAAACAATAAAACTCACTCAACCCATGCTAAGTGACTTACCCCAAGACCCTACACAAAAATAATGTAGACCCCAAAACATGGGCTAAGTTTGCAAGAAATTTTAGAAAAACATATCATAGAAGATATTTTTAGAAAGAAACAAGCCATAACCAATTTAAATTGGTCTAATTGCTAATTCACTAGATTGATTACAAATTCCTATAGAACTGTCATCAAATTAGGTACAATAAAATGATCAATTAGTTGTTCCCAACAAGAAGGATCAAATATAGTTTTTGAAGGTGATAAAATTGCATATGCAGATGCATCACTTGCATGCCAGGCATGAAGTATCCCCAACTTATAATGAATAATTGGATATGAAGGCTCCATACACTGGCCCAAAAATGGAAGGTAAGCATGTAACCATGCATGTATTGGAGTCTCCCTATGAGGATCCGAGGTATCTAATTCAAATTTTAACTATGGGTGGTTTCATATTGAAATGTGGTTTTAAGGTAATGGTTTGTTAGCATGGGTACTCACTTTGTTCAACTCTTTTTCTAAGTTCTTATACATGGTTATATCTTGAGATTTGTTGGATATCATTATGTATTTGGATATGGCCTATTGGGACTCTTCTCTTTCAAAAATTTATGCAAGGTATAGGTTTTCCAAGTAAGTCTTCCAAGTGAATGAGATACATATAAAACTAATGTAATCTTTAAAATTAATAGTATAATATTCTCTTTCTCATTGTCCTATTATTGATTTTGGTGTGGACTGAAAAAATACATATAATGATATTCCATTTTAAATAGGGTTTTCTTTGATATCATGTTTAATTCATAATTATACTTAGATACTGCATGACTCCCTATTTGAATTTTGTTCCTCTATTTTTTGTTGAAATTTTATCTACCAAGATCTTACTTTGTGCATACATTGATTTTCATAAGTATATGATTATCAACTGGTTTAGTATTTCATTAAATAGCACCAGACACAAATTATTTATTTAATTGAACTCCTTTTTGAGTTTTTTATTCATATATTTGCAACCACTTTCGTTAGTGTTATCCCAAGATGATATGGGCTTTTCTATGCATCATAAAAACATGGAAAAAGAAATTTAAAATCTATTCTACAATATGTAATAATAGAGAAACAATACAACTAGGAGAAGTAAGGATTTAGGTTAGTTGAAGATGGAGAAATAATTTTTCAATTGAAAGTAATTTGAGCAATCAGTTGTTCCCAACCAATAGGATCAAATACAATTTTTCAAGGTGATAAAATTGCATATGAAGATTCATCATTTGTATGCTAGGCATGAAATAAATTCCCCAAATTACAATGAATGGTTGGATATAAAGGATCCATACATTGGCCCAACAATGGAATCTAAGGAAGTTGAAGAATAACTTCAATGAAGAGTTGAGTGAAAGGAGTTGAAGAAGAAAGTTCTTCTTCTATGTAAATGCCATAATCACAAGGCTCATTCCCTTGTAGAAGCCTCTACCACAATGACATTACATATAAACCTCTAAACATATTGTGAGACATTTTTTGGTTGACATTGAGGCCCTTTCAAATGATGATCAAATAGGGCCCTAAGGCACAAATGTCTTGGACATTAATTTGAGCACCCAAGATTGTGATTAAGGACTTCAAAGTCATGAGGATGAAATAGGTGAGATGACCTCCCTAACATGGCTATCAAAGTGAATGTGATGGGGACATATAATAATATCCAAACCCATTAGGAATTAGCAAGGTAGATCTAATATCAACACCATGTTCTTGCTTTTGAGCTAATAGTTCTACAAGTGCATTTTCTTATAAAACATTAATTTTGTTGAACAATTGTAAACTCTTAGAAAATGCATTCTTGTTTTACCATTGATGGGCTTCCCTTGAAATAAATCAAAATGAAGAGGCATAAATAAAACAAATTTTTCTTTGAAAACCATATGTGTAGATATAAACATTAAGTACAACATGTTCAATATTTTTGTAGATATACACATTAGTTACACAAAATTTTCTTTCAAAACCATATGTGTAGATATAAAAATTAAGTACAACATGTCCAATATTTTTGCAGATAGACACATTAAATACACCAAATTTTTCTTTTGAAACCATATGTATAGATATAAACATTAAGTAGATGATGCTCCTAATGCAAATGATGTTGCTACTGATCATGATGATGATGCTTTTATTGATCACGATGAGGAGGAGGATGATGATGAGGACGACAATGATGAGGATGATTATAACCTTTTATTGTTTATATTTCATATGGGATGCTAATATTCGATGTAATTTTGAGTATATATTTCATGAATTTTTTAGCTAACCTAAGACAATTGATTTATCATTGTAGAAACATGAAGCCCTTTCACAAGCATCCTAGATAGTCTCATGGATCATCAAGTATAAGTCAGTACACCCCATAGAGATTAATGTCTTTTACAATTTGTAAAATGTCTCTCTCATTATCACCTAGCTCTCTTATTTCATGTAGTTTAGGTACGAGAAAATAAGTATTTTTCATATTTTTCTTCCTCAAGCGAGGAAAATGTAGGAATAGAAGAAGAAAGTGAGACATTTAGTATGTCTAAATCAAGGAGACTAACTTGAGGTCAAAATATCATAAAGAAAATCGATAAGCACATGGATTTTTTCCTTACTCAAGGGGGGTCATGTTCTTATGATGATGAGAGTAAAGGTGTCTCTGATCTACCCTTTAGGTACAAACATCTATAGAAACAATGGGCCCCCAATGAACTTCCTCCAATTAACACTAACTTTTGTGTTGGACAGAGGATATATCACATAGCACCATCCTCATTACATGGTTTGGGCATATTTTCCATGGATGGCATAAAGGTCTCTTACAATAAGGTTGTTTAATTGATGGAGTATATCGAACCTTGCTACGATTATAGTAGTTGGATGCAGATCGTTAGATATAAAAAATGTATGTGTAGGTATGTACTCATGATAAATTATATAAAACAAAAAGTTAGTGAAAATGGTAAAACATTCTTAATATAAAATTATAGAAGACCAAAAGCATCAAGGTATATTTCTTTTATAAATAGTACATGACCTACATCAACTAAGAAGTGACCCAATTTCATATTTGAGGCACACAAGGGAAATCACATATTTGTATGTGTGATAAAATCAATACGTGGAGGTGAAGAGATTCTTATTGATTACAATTTGAATTGAATATATACAAACAAAGATACTATCATGGGTGAGGTGGTACGTACTATACACATTTAAAATCAACTCCAAGCAATGAAGATAAATACACCACTAAATTTGTATTTTTTTTGCTAACTTAGAATAATAACATATGTGTTTTTACATGTCTTAATGATTTTTTTTTTAAATGTAGGGCTACAGTATGGATCAACAGCCATAGGATATACATATTGTTGATGGTTATTTTTCCTAATAGGTAAAACTCATTGTTGTTGTATAAATTAGATACAAGAAATATGTTAATGCATATTTTATTATTATGTTTTATTCTTCACTACTATTTTGGATTGATTTTAAATATAGAGCTAATAGTATTGCTCTTGCAAATGAGTGTTGATAAGGATAAAGGAAAGGAAAAAGTATTCCATGAGGATGAGGAGTCATACCACAATGAGCTGGCTAAATTTATTATTGATTTTGATTTAGTCCTTGATCTTGTGGTTGCACTAAAAACGTTTATAAATGATATAGGATTTTTTTTTTTATCACAAGTGGCATTAACTCAACTCATACTCCTACAACACAAGATATTATTGATAGGTTAGTTATCCTAGTTTGCACATATATAGTAAGTATTAATGTAGTTTTTAGTTATAAAAAAAGTTCAATAGCATTTTTAAAATTATACTCTTTTATTTATATCATTAAATAAAATGCATGTGTTAATTTTTTAGACAATGGTAAGGATGTTAAGGGGTGACCCCCTAGAGGATGATACTTTAGGTGGTTCAAGTACATCAAATGTTCTATCCTACACTTGTATTTTGCTCGAACAATATTTTTTTAAATAGCTATAATAATCTTGTTTTATTGTGCTCTAACAATCTCATTTTTCATCTCCTACCATTGATCCTCTATTCACTACACTACTTGCTACAAGGAATAGAACCAAAGAGGCATTACCAACTACAAATTCAGAAACATGTAGCTCAGTGACAGATGCGATGGTACCACCTATTGGTAAGCAGATTCCTCTTTTCCTCTCTCATTTTTCATGTGTTTATTTCTCTTGAAATATTATTTCTTGGGGGAATTTTTAAATATTGGATTCATTTTATGTAGGAGGCAATGAGGACCTTCTTGGGTGTATGGGAACATTAAAGAATTGTTATCAATTTCTTGTTAGTAATGAAGATGGTCTTCCCCTGGAAATGCCTCAACTTCTAAGTAATTAAAGATTGATCCTATATTTTATTATATAATCTTATACTCATAATCAAATGCACTAATCTCCCATGCAATCCTTTACAATAATTACTAATCACATTATTATTTTATAGGGAATAACATATTTTATGAAAAACTTAATGATGAATGTTTACGTATATTTGGGCCAACCATATGCACAAGGTATTATATTTTGATTTCATTGCTAGATCATGTTTCCTTAGTTTGATCAATTTCTTCAAGTAAATTAAAAGGTAGCTTTAGTTTATTTATGAATCTAACTATTTTTTTCTTTTCTTAAAAGGTAAAATTTGTAAGAGAAAGATTTAAAGGACCAACTCATTGATGCCATGAAAACACTTTTTGGACCCAATGTCTTTCAAAGACTTAGGCTCCTTGAGAAAGAGGGCCAATCTTTGAAGTCTATTAGTTTCAACTACAAGACCCAATTGGAAAAAAAAACCTTGATATGAGCACCCCCTATATTCCCATTATTGAGAAAGATAATCTTATAAAGTATGCCATTGAGATAAAAATAAGAGATGATGGAGAATTAATGGTACCACCTAAGGAAAGAAGGTATATCATAATATTAAGAATGAAATTATGTAATAATTACTCTTAATACTTATGTGATCTAACATATTTCAAACTTCACATAGGTTGCCTGAAACATCAAAGGCAACCAAAGCAAGAAAACAAAAGCACAGGCAGGACAAGCTTAGCTCGGATGGATATTCAAAAATTTTTGCACATGTTGTAAGTATAAGTAAATGAAAAGTTATATGTAAATATTTATAAATTGTAAATAATTTGGCCTTGATGAAATTGATTATAAATAAAATTCATGATACGAAGCAGACATGTAGGCCATGGAGTTTTAAAAATAATCTCTAAAGAGGACAAGAAATTAGCCTACACAAAAGGCTATATAGTTGTGGTTGAACAACTCTAAGCAATTAGTGGGAAAAGTTCTTTTGCTGGATCTATTGATAAGGTAAATAACTCAATTGATTTTTATTTCAAATTGAATAATTTAGCAATTACTATATTTGATATTAAGTTCCCAAAATATAAGTCATTATATTTGTTTAAAGTAAGGAAACAATTATTATATATATGTTTAAAAATTTAAAGTGAATATATTTATACCCATTAAAATGAATGATTAAGATTTCTTAATTTTTTTCTTGTATTTATATGCATATATTGCTGATAAACACACTAATTATTTACATTGGATTGCAACCTGCCAATCCTGATACATCAATCAAGCACTATGGAGGCATCAATTCAAATGTGGATCCTAGTACTTAAGGTATGTATTTTCTATTTGATTTTTTATTTCTAAATTATTAATACAAGTAAACCTTTTAAATTGAATTTGGTGTAGTAATACAAATTTAACTATAATCTGTGTTGGGATTATGAAAACATCTTGCATTGCAGTTGCAGGGGATGTAGAGGTTGTTCCCGATGAGTGTGTTGAGGTCCAAGATAACAGGCAAGATGATGTGGTTGGACAAGGTAAAGAGCTCTATAGTATTCATTAAAATATTTAAAGTCTCATTTTAAAAATAATTTAACCCTTTTATTGGTTATTGCAGAGGACCTTCCTTTACAAATGACAACGAGTGCATGTTCACAGGTGAGAAGAAATATCGATGATGACATGGATATGCCTCTACAACAATATAGGAAAGGACCAAAAAAAATAAAAATAGAAAAGAAATTATTCATGTAACTTACGTAACTTATTTGATAATGATTGATGTTTATGTATAGATGTTTTATTTATGTTCTATTGAATGTTCACATGAATGTTCTAATGAATCTTATGTTTCAATGTTAATGTGAATGTTTTAATGAAACTAATGTGTTAATGAATGTTATCATGTGATAATTCATTAATGTTACATCTTATTAATAGAATGGATGAATTTTAGATGTTAATGGGGAATTTAGATGTTGGGGGGGGGGGGGGGGGGGGGGGGGTGGGAAATGATCTTCCATCTTCATGTGGTTGGCTCTAATTAGTAGATAATATTAAACTATTCTCAAAACTAGGTGAAGATCAACATTAACCTATGATTGCATGATAGCTAACTATGTGAATCTCTTGGTTTTAGTCAATACAGAAGGATGTCATACTCAAACTCATTTATTTATGAAATTTAGTTGTAGTGTATGAAGTATACAAAAGAATGGCTTACTATGGGATTGCCTCAAATTATTCCTCTCTAAGGTATTCTATTATTTCTATTTATCTGCAATCATGTTTAATTGCATTTGATAACTTTTGTTGTAAATTGGGAGACATGAAGAAGAATTTGAATAGTGGAAATAAATAATATTTTATGATATTTCATGCTTTTCTATTGGTAAATTTGTAGGCTATTCTAGTCATTTTCTATTGTCCATGCTCATTAAACATATTGATTACAAGAATGTGGTGTAACAACCTCAAATGCAGATTGATATCATTTAAATTTTTGCTATCCTTGCACAACAATCAAAATCACAAGCTTCTTTAGCAATGGTTGGTGTCATATATGATCTAGTTTCCAATCTTAATAATGATATAAACCACTAGAGCAAGTCTTTTCAGGCTATAATTGAAGAGTGTTTAGTGCAATTTGCGAAAAATGTAAAAAAATTAATAGTTCTTTTCCTTTCTTGAATGCACATGTTGTTAGATGACACATAAAAAATGAGTATAAAATATCCATTAATATGTAGAGTTGGTCAATATAATGCAAAGTTCAACTTGTTTAGATACAATCCTAAAGAGGTGCCAAGATTTTTTTTGAAATAATAAGAAATGCCTACAGACAAGGAAAGTGGAGTTTTTCCTAACAAAACATAGATGTTAGATAAGTAAAGGAGTTTCAACCTCCTGACCTCATCATCCAAGGTTGCTTGTAATGTAATGTTAGAGTCCCTCTAAATGATATTTTCCATATGATAATTTAGACAATTTTAGTACTTGGGATACCACTTTCTCCATAGGCTAAGTACTGAAATAAGAGTACTACATTTTGATATTTAGTCATTGTGCTAGCCTCTAATATTTCTAGAAATAATGATTCTTTGGTGACTAACATGTACCAAATCAATCACAATAATAATGAATTTTATAACAATATAATGTAGAGGGGTTTTAGTTTAACTAACCAACTACATTTTTTATTTAAAAGGTCTTAATTACCATCCAATAGCCTACTGATTAGTGGCCTTCCTAAAGAATCACTTAGGACTTGTCCTCTGCCTTCCTAAGGTATCTAACAAGACAATCCAACAATTCTTGGTAGAATCAAATTAGAATTTATCATAGAGAATGAATGTGTTTATATGCTACTTAGACCCAACATGTAACCATATATACTTTGGTTTTTGTCCACAAAAAAACCCACAATCCAATTTGTTGCAATAAGGGCTAAAAGAGACATGATAAAATTAGCCCTTCTAATGAGGTATTTGAGTTTTTTCTCCTACAATTCCTAAATGAACCCCAAACCTTGATCCAATATTTCCCTTTATCCCCCATGTTTCAGGATGGGAAGGATGGTAAGGGACAATAATGAAAATAAGGAAATTTATAGAAGTATAGAAAAATATTTTTAAATTCCAAACAAAATAATTATTCACTTTTTTTACCTAATAGTTTTTTATTAAGGAAAATAGGCTTTAAAAGGGCCCTAAAACCCCAAATATAGATAAAATAGTCAATAGTAAAATGTTAAAGGCTAGCAAGAGGCAGAAAGCAAAAGAAAAGACATCTCCCTAAAATGAAATACATACAAAAAAGCTAGGGAGGGACACCAAAAAGCTAGGGCAGCCCACAAAAGGCCAGGGGCATCAAAAAATGTCTCTAAGGATCTTACTAGCATTTATCTTGAGCTTGGAAAACTTGCCAGCTACCTCTTTCATCTCCACAAGCTCTTGATCAGGGGTTAGAGTATCTTTTTTCTTGATGCTAGATTTGGTTCATTTCCTAGCTCTTTCATCAATAATCCTATCCTTAAGGCTGATATCTAGATCTTGCTCATTGCTGTTGGAATATTCAAATATGGAAAGAGTACTTATGTGAGGGGGGGGGGGGTGTGAATCATAAGTATCAAACGTTAGCCAATAAAACATTTAACTAAAAGTAAATTGCATGGATGTAAATACATCAAATAATCATGAAATAAAGCACATGCATCAATAACTCATAACACATGGATTTGGTAACCCAGAAACCCTCCAGGAATAAGAAGGTAAAATTGGGGTGGGGATGATACCCACAAAAATTACTGCAGCAATATTGTTCAACCACTTCTGATGGTTTGCCCTGTTAAAGGCCTGCCCTGTTAAAGGCCTGCCCTGTTAAAGGCCTACCCTGTTAAAGGCTTTACACTGTGTCAATAGTGACCTGGTTAGAGGATTTCAAACACTTAACATGAAGTGTCACCTTGTTAAAGGATTTAATCACCTAGTTAAAGGTTTTATCAAAATAGCTATTAAGCTAACCTATCACCATAGAATTTTCATTCTAATACAATTGCTAGAGACTATTAGGTACAATGAACCTGACTGATTACAATCCTTGATTGCTGATTGTAGGCACTTGTTATGCTTTCTCTGATCTGGATCCTTTTTGCGATCTGATAATCCTCACTTCTGAAAATATAACTCCTTGCGAACCCTTGTATGTCTTCTCACACCTTTTATTTTATTACCTCTTACATTCTACAATGAAGTTTCGTCTTCCTTATAAAGACATTTAAAATTTAGGATTAGGTGTGGATCTACGATCCACATTCAATATTCATTTTCCGCTCAATACTTATCTTTTGCTGATTGGTTGCATCCCTTTAGAATTTTTCTTATTGGCTGCATGCAAATTACATAGGAAAATTAAAAGATTCGATCTCATCATTAAATCCTTCGAGATTTTCCTTTTGTCGACTGTAAAAATTGTTTGCATCATAGTTTGTGCAATTACAAACTCTTATGCTGATATACTGAGTTACTCAAATCCTAAAGTATTGCAAATACTCGGCACATACTATTTCCTAGATAGCTCGACACCTTAAGTAACTCAGCACCTTAAGTAACTCGGCACCTTATGTTACTCGGCACTTGTTAACACTCGGTATCTGATTTTCATTCGGCAGTTGATCTTCACTCGGCATTTGATTTTCACTCGGCAGCTGATCTTCACTCGGCATCTAATTTTCACTTGGCAGTTGATCTTCACTCAGCATGCATGATGTACTTGGAATCCAATGTGAAATATGTTTAAGTGTGTTGGCACTCAAATGTCAAAAACCATTATGAGGTTAACAATCTCCCCCTTTTGACATGAGTGACAAAAACACTTAATTGACCTTATAAGTACATTTACTAATCTGATTGGTATGTACATATTGAAAACTTTGATCAAAATTTGTGACTTACAATCTTACAATATTTAACTCAAAAAATTTGTAACTCCCCCTGAGTTGATTGTGTCTTATCTGTATATCAATGCTCTTCCTTAGTATCTGTGCTGTATCTCCTCCCTTTTTCTGTATAATTCCTTTTTAATCTCCCCCTTTTTTGACACTTATGTCAAAGAATGTTTAAGGATTAAGACCATATTTGGCCAAGAATGTGCTATTTACCTCCATAATCATTCTGAGAGCTGCATCCCAATTATTCAAGGCAATTTCTAGTGACTTATGCTGGATGGCAGTCTTGGCAGCAAGATGAACAAGTCCATCTAATGTAGAAAGATTTGGATCTTTCTTGAGTACATTTTCAGCATATACTTGCTCTTTATGGAGTATTTCTAAATGTGGGGTAATGGAGGACTGGAGTTGTATTACTTTGGCCTTGATATTGGCCTCATTTTCTATTAATACAGCTATTTCTTTGTTTGTGTGAAGCGATTGAGAAAAATGCTTCACACTTTGAGCTGGATCAATTGGTAGTTGCATGCTTGAAATGTTTAAGTTTCTTTCCAAGCTTAGTATATTTTGGCTTGTTTCTTGTGTGAAATATGAAAAATCACACAACTCTTTGTACAGTGAGAATATATTCTCAAGTACCTTCTTCACCTTATCAATGAGATTTGCCAATTCTACTTGTGAAAGTGTGATTTGTCTTGATATTTTCTTGTTGACTTTCCCTTGAAATTTCTTTTCTAACCATTCCATAAGTTTTGCACTAGTTTCTAGTTCTTCATTTGTCACCTGGTCAACAATATCTGTTAATTGCTCTGTGATATGCTTTGACTCATCCGGTGATTGCAAACTAAAGGCATCCATAAAGATGTCCTTGATCTCATAAAGTGTTTGCTTATTTTTATACTCTTTCCTGAGTATTTCCTGTCTTTTCCTTCTATTTAGTGCATCCTTCACTTTATTTATTTGATCAATGGTTATCGATTTTGAGTCATAACTTGGTATGACTATCTCTTCATCTAATTTAGGGTCTCCACAATAAAGTACCCTTGCAATTTTGGTAGTCCTGGATGATGGTACTGAAATTTGTAATGGCTTGTGTGAAGGAGTCCCCGAGGTAAGAAAATTTATTAGTGTTTGTATTGCCTCCTGTTCTTTAGGGGTTTTTACTGTTTCCTCCTCCTGTTTATCATGGTCAATTATTGTTATTTTTGGAAGTGCAACTTGTGTCTGTACTATAGGATCAGATGTAATAGTCTATCCTATTTGTTCTTTTCCTCGTTTTACAGCTGCACTTTGCTTTTGTCTTGCCGCATCAATTATACTTGTTGATATTTCAAATTGACTACTAGTAGTTGTGATAGAAGGTGGTTCTTGTGTATTCACCTTATCTTTAACTGCATTTTCTACTAGTTTCTGTAATTCATCTATACTGACCAATACTGGATCTGCACATAATATTGCTTGTTGAGTTGATTGGTCAATAATTCTTTTCAGATCTTTTGCAGTTAGTGGATTGATATTCTAACCAGAAGTATCAGGAACATCAGTAATTGTTATTGTATCTGCAGGTGAGATGGATGCTTGTGGAGGGCTAGGGGGTGGCAATTGTGTGTCTTGCACACTCTGATCTGGTTGCTTCTCTTGTTCAGCTGTTGCCATTGTATCTTGTTTTGGTGTCTTTTCCTCCTTTCCATATATCTTTTCTTCTTCTCTCTTCTCTTTTATTCTTCTTCTTTCCTCTTTTTCCTCTCTTCTATTGGTATGGCTACTTCTTCCTTGTATTCTTCCTCAAGAAAATCTTCAATCATTTTATACAAATTCTTCCACGATTTTATTGTTCTTTGAACAATCTCTTCCATTCTGTTTTGAAGTATAAAGAATGCCCTGTATTTGGGTGTGAACCTATTATTATGCCTTTTGACTACTTTGCTAATTTTTTCTCTAGTCAAATCTAGCAATACACTGGCTAGGGTTGATTCCCTCATCTCCTTCTCCATTTTTAGACAAAAATGCCATCTATCTTCTATGATTTTTGACAAATCCTTTGGCAATTGGCCATATAGTTCAAGTGGAGTGTACTTGAACTGTGCCATCATCCCATATACTGTTTCTTCTATCTTATTTTGTTCCTCTTTTGTAAATTTATTAAAATCAACTTTATTTAAGTTATTCAAGTCACCATTTGCAATCTTTTTGCATAAGGTGTCAACTGATGAATTACTTACCTTTTCTATTTGCTCTGCTACTATTTTCTCTTCTTCATCAGTGTCAGGTTGAGCCACATACCTTCTTCTTTTCCTTGGCTCTTCCTGTGATTCCTTGACTTGTTTCTTTTTGGTAACTTCTTCTTTAGTCTTTTGAGTAGAGGCTCTTTTTGATGCTCGTGTTGTCAGCTTTTGAGGTGATGGAGTGGTAGCTTTCTTCATTCTAGGCTTGGCTGAAGGCTATTCTATTGCCTTTCTCTTCTTTGGCTAGGCTTTAGTTGGTGCTCCCTTGGCTTCCTCTTCCTTTGCACCTTCCTCCTTGTCTTCTCCAAGACCTTGAGTTAGCTCTATTGGCCCTTGTTCCTGCTCATCTTCATCCTCACTGTCATCTTCTTCTTCTTCTGCCTTGGCCTCAATTTCCTTGCCAAACTTCTTCTTGATCTTCTTGATCAATTTATCTTTCTTCTTCAATGTGGAAGAATTTTTTTATTCCATATTTATTTTTGATCTTACCACATCTTAGGTGCCAAAATGTGGTGCATTTTTATCTTCTTCTTCTGCCAATAATGCAGTTATTGCTGCTGATGTTTCATCAATATTGATTTCGTAACCAAATGGCCTTAGCCATCTTACTCTTGGTATTACTGCTTGAATGTAAGTAAAATCTATGGCAACTAAGAAACATATATCATTAGTATGCTTTTCTACTAAGGATGCTAGTATCCTTGACCTTTGCTTCATGGATTTCTTGAAATCCTCAAAATAGCTTGTCATCAAAGTATCAAAATTTTCTCCCATTTGCTCAATATATTCATTAATTTGTGCAATGATGGTTCTATCATTCCTCCATGCTATTTTACCAAAAGAAGGAAATTCATTCTATAAATAAAAAAAATGCAAACAAGGATTGCTCCAAATTTGCATTGTGTGCCCTTTGTTCTTCTTATGACAGCTAGATTTTCATTTATCTATTGCAATTGCAGTTCTCCAAGATCATAAGTATGATCCTTCTTCACCAATTTGTAACCTACATCTACTGCAATGCATGGTACACTGTTGAGTCTACTGGATTGATAAAATTTGTGAGCAATGACTGTAACAACAAACTCAACTAGAGGATCCTTCATAGTGTGAATTGTCATTCCTCTTTTATTCCATTGTGCACCAGTATTCCTTTCAATGACCTCCTTTGATTCACTTCTTAGTGTCTTGTACTGGTCTAGGGTTGGGTACCCTGTTACTCTATGTATAATTCCTTTTTGAATTTGATGGGCATACCTTCTAACCATAAGTTTCCTCCATGTATTTTGCTTAATACAAGTCTAACCCATTCAGTTTTGAATACGGTAGGAAAATTTAAAACTCGGGTCAAACCCTTTCTTTCAATGATTTTAAATTATTCTTTTAGTAATCCATCTACACATAGTTTATCATAAGCTTGTCTAATTTCCATGTCTCCTAGGGCTCCTATCTTGCAATTGTAGCATTTCGTCACATCTTGAACCATTACAACTTTTGGGGGAATGTGGGAAAGAGCTCCGGCTGGGTCATTTTTATAAGAAACTTTGAGAATAGGGCAGAAATCTGGTTGCTTAACTTCATTTGAAACTAGCTGGACTTCAAATGACTCTTTTCCTTCAACTTTCTTTGAACTTGATGCCATTTTTGTAAACTAGGGTTTATACAACAAATGGGTATGAAACTACGTAGCTCAGCACATACGAAAATACCTTTAGATCAATGAAAACGTGTTGAATGAGGTTGCAATCTACTTGAAATACTAGATTCTTGCTATGAAGTCGCTCAGCTCTCTTTCTTCTCCTTTGCTTCTCAATCGCGATGTGAAAAACTAATTAAAATAGTGATAATATACCCTAATTTCATCACATTAAATGCTCAACTACTAACTCGGCTTCTAAAGAAATTTTGACCTAACTCAGCTTCCATTGGAGTTTTCCAACTCGGCATCAGTTTTTAGCTCGGTTGCTGTTGGGAGCTCGGTATCTATTTTAACTTAGCATCCAAAGATAGCTCGGCATCAACATTTACTTTTGTCTTGACATCTTATTTTATGTAGATTTGTACTTTGCTTAGCTTCTTTGTCTTGGGACTGATGTATGATATAGCTTTGTATATTAGTCCTGTGTACTTCTTATGCTTAGTTTGATGAAGTGTGATCACTTGACCCATTGGGTGAAGTGATCCCTCCACTTGATGTGTTGCACTAATCTTTTTTTATCCAAGTCTTGTTCATTTTCCCTCTTATCCTTTCAATGTCAATCTTTTGTTTTCCTTTGTTATCTTCAGTTTTGGGTGCCTTTGATCTTGTAGGACAGTTTCTACTGATATGACCAATTTTCAAACAACTGAAACATGTAGTTTGATTCAACCATTTTTTGTAGTTCCTTTGAAATGTGTTCTTATGCAGTTCTATGGTATATGTCCATATTCTTGACAATAATGACAACTGTACCTGGTGTTATAATCCTAATGATAATGACTTCCATTCCCTTCTATTTTTGCTGGTTGATTTGATGTCCACATAGGTTTTGATCTGGATTCAAATGCCCTATGTCCATATTTTTTGCAATTATAACAATGTCCATCAAATCTTTGAGTCCTTGTGACATTAGATCTGCAATTTTGTGTCATATGTCCTTGCATGTTGCACTTGTGACAGAAACTTTTGGGTATGTTTGATTGATTAAATCTTCTACTCCTGCACACATTAGCTGTATGTCCCTTCTTATTGCAGAAATGACAAGTGGGTTTTGAATTCTTACCTTTATCACTTCTTTGTTCAGCACTTTTTGATGATTCTCCAACTTCAGTGCTATTGTATCCTAGTCCTGATGCATCCTGGGCATATTTTGGTGATTTCAACAATTATTCAAAATATTTGATTGCTTCACTTGATTTGTTGATTGCTACCTCTTTTTCTCTGTTCAATTCATTTTGCATCTTTAAGGTAGAGATCTCAATATCCTTTACATTGAGTTCATGATGAAGGTTCATCATTTGAGCAAGTGTATCCATCTGCATGTTTGAGATCCTTGTCAGTTTAGTACATTTTTCTTCAAGTCTGTTTGCAAGATTTCTTTTGTTATTTTCCAACATCACTTTGTCTTCAACTGCTCTTTTCTTGTGTTCAGTAATTTCACATATCATTATGGCCTGTGATTCATGTTCCATCTTGAGAGATCTTATCTCATCTGCTTGAATTTTATTTTTCTCCATCAGTTCTACTATTGCTGCATCAAACTCTTTAGTGTCTCCACTAGAAAATATGTTGGTGGTATCAATCTCCTTGTAGTGTATATCATTTTCAGCTATGGCCAGATCCTTCCTCTTTTTTAATGAGTTTCTCAACTTGTTTCAAAATTCCTCCAAGCTATGCAAAGCAAGTTGCACATCTATCACCTAATTTTCAATGATCTTTCCAAGTTTGAAAGCTTCCATCTTTAGATCTTTTCCTCCAAGCTATTAGGCTTTCCTTAGGAGAACCTAGACAATGCTCTAATACCAATTGTTGGAATATTCAAATATGGAAAGAGTACTTATGAGAAGGGGGGGGGGGGGGGGGTGAATCATAAGTATCAAACTTTTAGCCAATAAAACATTTAACTGAAAGTAAATTGCATGCATGTAAATACATCAAATAATCATGAAATAAAGCACATGCATCAATAACTCATAACACATAGATTTGGTAACCCAGAAACCCTCCGAGAATAAGAAGGTAAAATTGGGGTGGGGATGATACCCACAAAAATTACTGCAGCAATATTGTTCAACCACTTCTGATGGTTTGCCTTGTTAAAGGCCTGCCCTGTTAAAGGCTTTACACTGTGTCAATAGTGACCTGGTTAGAGGATTTCAAACACTTAACATGAAGTGCCACCTTGTTAAAGGATTTAATCACCTAGTTAAAGGTTTTATTGAAATAGCTTTTAAGCTAACCTATCACCATAGAATTTTCATTCTAATACAATTGCTAGAGAGTATTAGGTACAATGAACCTGACTGATTACAATCCTTGATTGCTGATTGCAAGCACTTGTTATGCTTTCTCTGATCTAGATCCTTTTTGCGATTTGATAATCCTCACTTCTGAAAATATAACTCCTTGTGAACCCTTGTATGTCTTCTCACACCTTTTATTTTATTACCTCTTACATTCTACAATGAAGTTTCATCTTCCTTATAAAGACATTTAAAATTTAAGATTAGGTGTGGATCTACGATCGACATTCAATCTTCATTTTTTGCTCAATACTTATCTTTTTCTGATTGGTTGCATCCCTTTAGCATTTTTCTTATTGGCTGCATGTAGATTGCATAGGAAAATTAAAAGATTCGATCTCATCATTAAATCCTTCGAGATTTTCCTTTTGTCGGCTGTAAAAACTGTTTGCATCATAGTTTGTGCAATTACAAACTCTTATGCTGATATATTGAGTTACTCGGCTCCTAAAGTATTGCAAATACTTGGCACATACTATTTCTTAGATAGCTCAGCACCTTAAGTAACTCGACACCTTAAGTAACTCGGCACCTTATGTTACTCGACACTTGTTAACACTTGGTATCTGATTTTCATTCGGCAGTTGATCTTCACTCGGCATCTGATTTTCACTCGGCAGTTGATCTTCACTCAGCATGCATGATGTACTCAGCATCCAATGTGAAATATGTTTAAGTGTGTTGGAACTCAAATGTCAAAAACCATTATGAGGTTAACACTTGCATATATTCTGGTCATCCACATAGTGAATGAACTTCTTGATATTCTCATTGTCCTTGGGAATGTTAGTATTCTTCTCAGCTATGCCTTGCATAGTCTGGTCGATCTCAAGGGTTTTGGTATTAACTGCATCCACTCTTTTATCCCTACTTTTCTCATCCTTGCTAACCATGTTCTTAAGGCTATATGTCTCTCTTTCTAGAGTGCTCAGTCTATGTTTGAGGTCAAGGATTTCATGGTACATCCACTTAGTGGTTTTGTAGTTGTCCACCATAGTGTTTTTCATGTTATTTAGAACATCCATATCTAGAATCTCCTTGGTTATGTCACTAAGGATAACCAGGGCCAGATCAATAAGCTCCTCCACCTAGATTTAGGCCTCTTCATTTTCTCTGATCTAGCTTCTAATAATTTCCCTTTTAATACCCAAATTGGCAAAGGCATGGTTAAATTTCCTCCATACCACCTTCTTGTCCTTCCTTGTAATCGAGCATCTATAGGTGGTAGTGCCTACATCATCATAACCCTATTCTGGTTCTAGCTCCAGCTTGTTAATGGGGTCCTCCTCCAGCTTCTCCCTTTCCTCCCCTTGTCTATCCTTGTTGTCATCTAATCTTTTTCTTTTGTGCTTTCCAGTCCCCATAGCCTCCTTCTCTCTACTGGCTGGCACCTTGATAGTTATTTTTCTTTTTCTCTTCCTTTTCTCCTTTCCTTCCACCTCCCTAATATTCTCTTCAACCTCTACACTTTCACCTCTCATGTCCATCCCTTCATCTCATTCATTGTAACCCCTATTCGAAGAGGTATCAATATCCTTTGTGGGTTTAGGGAGCACTTTCTTTTCCTTGCTATTAGTAGTGAGGGTTTTCTTCCTTGAACTCCACTGTGGGGTCTCAGGGTCCTCAGTGTCCATATACATTTCAAGAATTTCCTCTACATTTTGAGGTGAGTAAATATCTTTGGACTCATTAGAGTACCCTTTAATTTTATTTCCCTCTTTCCTATCTTTGACATGTTTACTAATAGTCCTAGCTTTGAAATATTCATATATTAACAACAATAGTCCCTCATGGAGTGTTGGATTCCTTGTTTTCTTTTCTTGATACTCATTAATATTCTCATTCATGGAAGAATAGAGATAGAAGGGAAAAGAGATTTTTGCCCCATACCTAAAATGGTTGAGAAACATAATATGGTATGTGCAAATGTAGTCGAACCTAGTGTTGAGGGTGATGTATTTGATGATAGCCCAAAGCAAGAATCTCCACAGAGGCTTGATTGATCTCGAGAGGTAGTGGGTACCTTTCTTCATGAGCTCCTTTTTTTCCTCTTGATTTTTTGTGAACTCTACAATCGCCTGCCCAAAAACCTTTCGATCTTTGTAGAATTTCTTGCCAATAATAGGGATGCCAGTGACATAGGAGATGATTTCTTCCATGAACAAGAACTCCACCACGTCAATTTCAACCATGCCCTCATTCTAGTTTTTTACCATAATTTTAGTAACCAAGGGCCTCCATCTATAAAGGTGCTCAATATAGCTTGTGATTTCACCCTTCTTTAGGATGTTTTGTACCTTAGTTCTTCTATTCCACTTTTGACCCTCATCCTCTGGCTCCCTTCTGTGATGTTCCCCCACCATGGTGTTCTCCTTACCTTTGTTGCTATAACCAAAAGCCTTCTAAACCTACAAGTTTTTGGCTCCCCTCATTTTCTTACCACTTTTATCCTCCTTAAGAATTTTCTTCCCTTTCATAGCACTAGACATGAGTTGATAGATTTTGTAGATATGGAAAGTATGATAGATATTATACTTCCACACCTTCACTTTGCATATTCCTCATTAAATATTGATTACCATTTTAAGTTCACACATGTTAGTACTGATCTCAGTCTATAGATAACTAATTTTCATTATGGTATTTAATTATTCCCAATCTTCCTGGGATACGATCCATCTCAATGACTTCATTAACTTCTAATGGGATGTCATATCCATCCATCCACTTGGCCACCTCATTATGCTTAACACCCCAATTTGCCAACCTATTTGCCATAGTGTTGGCCTCATGGTACTTGTGTGTCACGTAGGTTTTTTGAAAAGTCTGGAGGTCCTAGATGTATTCCCTTGGAGTTCCTACCATGAGGCAATCTATAACATTTTTAGAATCTCCTTCCAGCCAAAGAAAATTAACTCCCATTTCTTTAGCTAACCTAATAGTCTGATGAGCCACAATGGCCTCAACATAATGATTGGTTTGGCTCCCAACAGGGGTAGCAAATGTTGCAATACCCTTTCCATGCTCATTTATTATGATGCCTCTCACCCAAAATCTTCCCAAGTTACCTTTAGTAGCCCCATCAAAATTGGCCTTGAACCAGCCCTCAAGAAAAAGAGACTAGCTACATCCCTCTCTTTTATCTCAGATCTTAGAATTAAGAGTGGGGATCGGACCCTTAGAATTTGTGAAATTTTCCAACAGAGCATTTAATTTGTGGAAAACCACCTTTGCATTTGACTCCTTGTCCCTGAAGATTTAGTTGTTCCTCTCTTTCCATACTCCCCAACAAACATGGGGTAAGGCCCAAAGCCATAAAGTCTTGAAGCCCTTAACATCCAACCTAGATTGCAATTGAACAAAGAGCTCCAGTATGTTAGAGGGGAAACTCTAGGAAAAATTGAAAAAAGATAGGAGAAGAAACTAGATAGATAAAATGAAAGGGCACTGCAAGAAGAAATGGTCAACACTCTTATTGTTATTTTTTAATAAAATACACCTATTGGGCATCACATTTCCTCTTTTGGTGTGGTTTTTTACAATGAGAATGTAGTTTTGGAGAAGGGTCCAAAAGAAGAAGTTGATCTTTAGAATAAGGCCAAGGAACTAGGCTTTAGCCTAAACTAGGGTTTGGCCATGTAAATGTAGGGATCATAGCCTAAGGCCACGAAATAAAGACCATTTTCTATTTCCCCTGAAACAATAGCATCTTGATTGTGAGATAAAGGAATATGTCTAATCAGGTCCATCAACAGCTTTAAGTCCTCTGAAACCTCAGATAGGTTAATCCACCTATCATGGAATTTGTAGTCACTCACCCTACTCCCATATCTTTCAATGCAAACATTGGCCCATGTATTGAAATCCTCATCCTCCCATAGAGGACTAGAGCTAAGCCAATTGTCTAGCCAAAAGTTGATATTTTCACCATTTCCCATAGGCCACTTGGCTTTGCCAAAAGCTAAGTTCTTAGATCACATCAGACCATTCTAGATGAAGGAGCCACAAGGGTGAGTCCCTCTATTGATGAACTATTTAATATTAAGGTTGCCAGGATATTTAGACAATAAAATATCTCTCCACTCACCAATATTATTGAAAATTATCTAAATCTATTTAGCTTGAAGGGTAGTGTTAAACTATTTTAGCTTGTAGATCTCCAAACCACCGTGTTTCTTAGATTTGTAAATAGAGTCCCAGGCCACCAATGGGTATTTCTTGCTATCATCAGGTCTCAACCACATAAAGTTCCTTTGAATTGCTTCAAGGTGGATAGCCACCTTAGAAGGAATAGAGAAAAGGCTAAGGGCATAAGTGGGTAAGTTCTGAAGAGTAGATTTAATCAAAATGACTTTGCCTGCCTAGCTCAAAGTAATGCCTTTCCATCTAGTAAGCTCCTTGTTAAATCTATCCACAAGATTGTCCCAAAAAGAGTTAGGAGGCTTAAGCCCCAATAGAAGCCCTAGATAAGTAGATGGGAGGTTACCAACCTCACACCTCAAAATATCAACAATCTTCTTCTTCCTTCTAGCTGGGGCATTGAAGAAAAAATAGAGCTTTTGTCCCAATTAATAAGCTGGCCAGAGGCCCTAGAGTAAGTATCCAAGATTTTTTTATAGATATAGCTTCCTTCATTGAGGATTCACCCCCCATAATAGTATCATCAAAAAAGTATTGGTGAGTAAAGATAGAAGGGCCAAAGGAAGGTTTCAAACCCACCAAATCCCCTCTTCTCCTACTAGAGTGAATGAGATGTTGAAAATCTGATTGAAAAGATCATTGATGAAGAAGATTGATTGAAAGAGGGAGATTTTGCTAAAAGAATGTTTTCAATCATTTTTTTGTCATTGATTTCAAAACTGTTATCTATAGGAATGACAATCTCTGATAAGATCCAAGTACTAACACTTAGTTGATTGATGAAGAGGATTTAATCAACAAGATGTAACAAGAGCACCTAAGGGAAAGATTGATTCATGGTTTTGGAATGAAGTGCAAGGATCAGTTAAGGCAATGGTTAAATGATGCATTGATAACATATTCAAAGATACAGAGGTTGGGCACACTTAGAAACACTCGAAGTATAAGATAGAACAAGGTTGACTGTAAAGCTTAAACTAAGTTCATCAGTGGGTGCTAAGCAAGCTAGTTTAAGCCAAGAAAATTTTCAATTGGAGCCAAGAAAATGGAAAATCTAGTGTGTGCCAAGTGAACTTTAGGTTTTGAGTGAAATTCAAGTGCCAAGAAAAGTAATAGGTGTCAAGCATCAGAAAATATTAGTTGGTGTTGAGTAAACTTCTGGTGCTGAGCATCAGTAAAACACAATTGATGCCCAATAACATAGTATGTGTTGAGCACTAGAATTTCAATAGTGTCAAGCTACTACATTATTGGAAATGATAAAGATTCACTGAATCTGAGCTGACAAAGTTTTTAATGCTAATTTTGTGAACTGGTTGGAGGATAAGGATGATGAGCTGGTGGCACAAAATTTTATGTAAGCCATTTTTGAGTTAATTCAAGAGGATTCTTCATGATGTTTCTAGAAGAAACAAAATATGGGTTAAATTCAATGAATCCTACCTAATCCATATGAATTGAAATTAAAGGAGGGAAGAATCAAGCTTGAAAAGGAACTCCAAGACTTCTATTTAAGGATTCATAGATCAAGAAGCAAGAGTCGTTGGAGTGCAAAATTGTGAAGTGGTTGAAAGCGTGTCAAGGAGAATACATCTAGGAGAAGAAAGAATAGAATACAAAGACTTTGCTTTGACGAGTCGTCAGAAAGAGAGTGATGACTACACTGGTACATTGAGCATGAAGACTCAAGGAGACTAAGCTTGAAAGGAGGGCAAGCTGTTAGAGTTATAGAGACTAAAAGCTAGGCAATGTTATGAGTTGAATGGTGATTTGAAATCTGCAAGTTGAGTTGTATTCTATAATCAAGTCAAAACCCCTTATTGTTACTCTCTAGCAATTGTATCTATTAGCGTAAATGAAAATCCTGTGGACTTAGGTTGGTCTATCATCCATTTGTAAATAATTTAATAGGGTGAAATTCCAAGTGAATTTTCTAAAGTCCTCTAACTAGGCCCACTTCTAATAGGGTGGTTATATCCTTTAACTAGGTCACATTTAATAGTGTGTTGCAACCTTTAACAGGGTAGCCCTTTCACAAGGCATCACTTCAGAAGAGTGGGAATTGTGTAGCATGTTATTGGTAGTTTTTCCCAAATTGGATTTCCACATTAATCATTGTGTTATGTGTTGATCATTTATGTGTTATGCTTCCATGTTGATTTATAGTAACTTGTTGAATAGGAAAGTTAAAGCTTGGATGAATGAATAAGTTTGATGGGCAGACTTTACTTGATGAAAGGGTTTGAATAGGACATTTGAACCTTGAATAACTAATTCACCTCCCCTCTCAATTATTCTAAAGCATTTATAACATGAGCCTTCCAAGGCCTTTAGCCAAAATGATAAAGAGGATGGGGGAATAAAGGATCTGCTTGGCAGAGACCCTTGGAGGGTTTAAAAAAATTAGAGGGGGTGCCATTCACAAGGACAAAAAAAGTAGGAGTAGAAACCAATTGGGGGAAGAACTTCCTCACTTTAGAGTTGAAACCAAAAGCATCAAGAATACTATCCAAAAACCCCTAGTTCACCCTATCATAAGCCTTACATAGATCTAGCTTGAGAAGAATAAATTACCTCATGGACTTCCATAATGGAATCTAGAATTTTTCTACTAGGGACAAAGCCTGGCTATTAGGGAGAAATAATAGCCGACAAGATGCTGATAAGTCTATTAGCAAGAAGTTTCAAAAAAATCTTATAAAAGGAATTGTAGAGACTAATGGGCCTAAAAGAACCAAGGTCTCCACCCCAACAAGCTTAGGAATGAGAACTATAAAGGTGGCATTAATTTCTTTCAAAAGGTCTCTAGCACCAAAGAATTCATGGACAACATGAACAATATCATCATGAATGATATCCTAGTACCGCTGAAAGAAGAAGGTGGGGAAGTCATCAGGGCCAGGGGCCTTCTTAGCTAGGAGATCAAAAAATAGCCTTTTTAATTTCCTCATACTTGGGGATGGCCAGTAAGTCCCAATTTTGATCATTACCAATGATTTTAGTGATGGAGTTGATAACCTCATTCTGATCCTCCCTAACCAGGTTGAGGTCTTTAAAGAGCATCATAGAGAAAAACCTAATGGCCAAGGCTTAGAAATTAGATTATCATCTTTAAAAGTCTCATTCCCCTTTTTAATCTTGTTGATTCTATTGGCTACCCAGTGTTTCATAGTTGACATGTGGAAGAATCTAGAGTTTTTGTCACCTTCCTTAAGTTAGACAGCTCTAAACCTTTGCCTCCAAAATATCTCCTCTTTCTCAACAATTTTGTGAAGCTCAATTAGGATTTATTTCTCAATTTTGAGAGAAGTATCATCATATCCCCAAGTCTTGATACCATTCTAAATCTCTACCAAGTTCCCTAGAATCTTTTCTTTGTCCTAGAATATGTTGCCAAAGTCAAATTTGTTCCACTTATGGATCTCAAATTTAATATATCTAAGATTCTTAGCAACCTTATACATTATAGCCCCATCCACCTTAATATCTCACCAATCTCTTATTTTTTTATGCAATCTAGGATGTGACATTTACATTTTCTCAAATCTGAAGGGAAAATCCTTCTTCGGATTGATTTTTTCCAGGGTTAGGAAGATTGGGGAATGGTTTGAATTGAGTTGCACAAGAGTAGAAAACTTATAGTGGAAGTTTCCTAGGAAATCCAAAGAAATGAGAGCTTTGTCTAATCTATCTTGAATGCAAGCCTAGCTAATTCTCCTATTGGACTAAGTGAACTTGCAACTTCCAAGGTCCACATCAAGAAGAGCTAGATCTCTAATAAAGTCAGCCAAGTGTTGTCTAATTTCAACATTAGGAGTTGGGAGCATAAATATTCAACAAAACCCACATAGTCTAATCTAGAGGGTTGAAAAATTTCATAAGTAGAATGTTACCTTCATTATAGAGGATGGTAGCTTCTAGTGAGTCCTTCCAAATAGTGAGCAAAGACCTCCCAAAGCAACATTTGAGTCCATGGTAGAATTTCTCATTCTTTTACCAAATGAAATCATCTCTATCTTATCCTTTTTCATTTTGTTTCTCTAGATTAAAAAGCATCTAGCCTATGGTCCATAACCACATTCCTAACTATCTCCTATTTGTGGATTCCATTGAGTCAAAAAATGTTCCAAGAAATTATCTTCATGCTTTGATTGAGGAGCACGATTCTTGGATGGTTCTTTGCATTCCATCCAATATATTCCTTCTTGTTTCTTCCTTTCTAAGTTGGTTCTTATTCATCCTTCCTAAATTTTTGGATTTGTTTCTAATATCAACTTTCACCCTACTCCTAGTGGTAGCTAGAGAGGCTAGCAAAGGATCATGACTATTTTTCTTTCTATGCTTGATTATTGTCTAAGGAGCCTCATGTTCCTCCTTGTAGTTGTCAAAGAGAGTTTCCAATCTTGCTAGGTATCCCAGGGTCATGGTGGAAAGTCTTTCAAGGATTTAGTTCATAGTCTTAAGGGATACCCTATTGATCAGGTTGGTGTTGGATTCCTAGGAAAGAGGAGGATCAGATAGCTCTCCACCAGATCTTGCCAAGGAATTTGGGACAAAAGATAAATCCTGCTCCAAATCTATAGAGATCAAGACCTAGTTCAGCCCATTCTTCTCAGGAGAGGAGATCCCCCCCTTCTTGACCATTTTAGGAATTGTAGTGACTTGATTTCTTTGAAGAGGGTAGTCTTGCTTGTGTAGAACATTATCTCTATCTTTAGGCTTATCCCTCCTATCGTTTCCTCCTACATCCCCTATATTTGGGTTCCCAAGAGCTAAGACATCTGAAGGGCCATCTTTATCCCTACTACAACCTCAGAGTTCTTGTTATTAGCATTTTTTTCCTTCTATACTTTTTTGGGTGCATTAACTTTGTTCATGCCCACTTTGTTTTGGACTTTTCTAGACTTTCCTTCCCTTTGAATATTGGGCTAGTACTTGCCTTATGGCCTACCTTTTTGCGATGAAAACACACAAAAGGGACACTTTCATAGTCAACTTGCTAACCCCTTCTTCCCAAATGAGACTAGAATTTTATCATTCGGGGATATCCTATCCTTCAGTCAACCCAATACATATTTTGGCATATGTGAGCCTTTTCTTGGCTGTAGTGACATGATCAATAGATAGTAGTTCTCCAAAGGATCTTTCTATAACATCAAAGAAATCCTCATGCATATATTCTAAAGGAAGTTCAAGAAGCCTAATCCAAATTGGGGCTTGGGTTAGGAGGTCATTGTTTAAGTCTAGGTTAGAAGTCCACTTTTGGAGGATGAGAGTAGACTTGTCCAAAGACTAGTTTCCTACACACAAGATTCTAGAGTAGTCCTCTGAGTAAGAGAACTCAAAAGTCATAAAGTCCTTAGCCATGGCTATAACCTCAACATGCCCCTTTAGCTCCCATTTTTTCATGGCAAAGCTCCTAATCAGATCTATGTTGGGTCTAGGGCCAATGAATTTGCCCACCAGGGTAGTCGCTATACTCAAGATGTTATGGTCAATAATTCCTCTTGGGACTTCCATAGTAAAGATTCCCTTCTCCTTATCTAATTTATTGATTATTTTGGGAAAGGTTGACTTACCTATTGGCTTAACCCCAAAGAGATTCAACCACTGATCCTAAGCCCCTAGGGTCCCTCCTATTGAAGACCTAGGGATAGGAATTTCACCTAGGTGAGGCTGTAGATCACATGGGTCCCCATCCTTTGAGGCATCAACACCTTGCCCCACCTTGTCCTACTCTATAACTACAACCTTTTCCTCAATTCCTATTTTCTCCATAGTCTTTCCCAAAGATTGATTCAAATTTGTGCTCCTCCCCTCTGCGCTCGCCATCCCTTTTTTTACGTAATAGTTATTACAAGATTCATATAGATGTATAAATTTAATGAATGTGATCACTACTATATTCAAATATTATATAGACAATAATAATAATAAATTATAGAGAGAGATAATTCTAGTATGTATATCAAAGTCACTCTTAAATAAATTTTTTATTAGTTGTTAACGTCTTGTTAGATTTGACATTAAGAATAATTACAGCTTACTTGTTAATTTAAACCAAGATCTCATCATGACTCATGTCCTATCAATTAATTTCCCACACTTCAACTAATCATATACATGAATGTACATTCATCACATTCTCTTTAATTTAAACTCCTCACTTTGATTACAATGCACCCTTCAAATAGATATATCATGCCATCTTGAATGTTGCAGCCTACAAAAACTAAGTTGAAGAATATATTTATAAGAAATTACCAAAAGAAATTATTAGGGCTTTTTTGGCACCAATTATTTTTCTCTCTATTTTTCTAGGCTTCTCATTTTAGTAGCTTTTAAGCTTACAATGGGTCTACTTCACATTTCTTCTTAAACACTATTTTTTTGTCATTTTGCATTTGCTATTGTTTCAATTGGTTTGAAAATGTGTTAGAATGTTTAACAATTTTTGAGTTGAATTGTGTAAAGAATTATTCTATTATTAGAATGAAAGAGAGACAAGGAGTTCAAAAAACAATTCCTTCATCCAAGAACTAAAATCAAGATCAACAAGTAGCAAACAAATTGTAATATAAAAGCACTCATTTTTTGGCTTGAAAGCAATACGAAAAGTTAGTTTATTCAATTGTTACTTTGATGTACTTATTTTTCTTCTAGTTCTAAGTTATTTACATGTAATTATAAAAAGGGAAATATTTGTTGTTTTGTTTATTTTAGAATTAGATTTTTTTGGGCTATAAAGTGTTTCCTTTCATGAAAGCATGAATAGAAGAACATAGAAAATAAGGGTTTCCTTTCATGTAAACTCACTCTGACCCAAAATTCCACTTCAATCATTCATCTATGACATCTTTGGATTCTTTTCATTGGCATGCAGTCTTCTAATGGAGAACATGATCATCAAAGTCCCCAATGTGCTCAACCATTCTCATGGCTCAGGTGATGTTCTTAGCTTGCATGTTCAAACATTTTGTGCACAGTCATGATTGTGGACCAAAAATTATGAACCAAACCAATTTGATTTTTTGTTTTTTGACAAAAATCAATTGATTCTCTTGATGAATCATGATGCAAAGTGTCTTTGGGATTGATGAGTTTTGTTCCTGTATAGAGTAAAAGTTGGTCTTTGGAGAATAGACCAACAATAGGTGATCTAAAGGAAGGAGCCGATGTTCTTTTTTTCAGCCCTCATGCACATTGAAGATAAAATGCAACACATATATGCAAGGATTTTTTAAATTTTGATGAAATGAGCCAAGTGAAAATTGTAGATTTGTGTTGAAGTCCCTACACTTGGCCATATGTTTTAAAAATACCATCAACCAAAAATTGACACTGATTCTCATGAGCAGCACTATACCAAAAAAATTAGAACAATTATTAAAAATAAAAGTTTAAATCATAAGTCCATTTTCACTATAATTCATAGATTTCAGAAAATTCATAACACTGCCCTTCAAATAGCTATCAATTTTAGTCTTGAAGATATAGTTAATGTTTGCTAGATCCATAATGAAAAAGTGTCTGAAACCTATCAGGCTCACCTTGAATGTGGGTATTTTCATTGTAGGTTTGTGGTCCACAACATCATTTTTTGAAGAGTCCTCCTCAACTTCCTCTTCTAGCAATTTTTTTTTTTAAAAATATTTTAGCAAGATGTCATAATTGCAACATCCCAACCCAATAGAATGACATTGGACAAATAGCATTTTTGTCACATGGCCATCACCATTGCGATGAATAAATCTAATGGATATTTGTTGCACCTATGGTACTACTATTAAAAACTATCTTAATTGTGATACCCACTTTGATAGATAACCATCAGACTTTGAGTTTGGGCATCGCTATTGTGATAAGATAGTGAAATTGTTAGATGTCATAATTATGACGATGGCCTATTGCATGTATGAGAATGTCACGGTGGCCTCTTGCGTAATGCCCCACCTAGAGATCCTTGGAACAAGGATGAAAAAGAAGCCAAGATAATATTTTTCTTTTACAAGTATGAGAGCACATGACAACATCATACATGGGTCACAAAGATTGCAATGGAAAACTTAGCCAACATCTCGATAACCAATGAATCTCCAAATGCCACTACCCAAAGTGATACAGCTAATTGAAGGATGAAAAACCACTATGATAATAGGATAATCTCAAAATTGTGGAAGCAAGGAAATACTAGCAAACCCAAAGGGTACTAGAAACACCAAAATTTAATCCCTAAAAACTAGAGGAGATGCCCCCTCTTTTCCATGGGAGGAACAACAGTAGACAAAAATCTTGTGCAAGGAAGTAAAACACACAACACAAGAAACTATTGTTTGCATGAGGAAGTGCACCAAAAAATGCAAGAAAGTACTTGGCTTAGCAACCAAAATACCCAAAAATAGTGTGGGGTTTCACATGAGAAAGTACCATGAGCCACATGAGAAAACCCAACACACCACATGAGATTTTGCATTCTTACACAAGAATGTACAATTTTGTGCAGGAATCCAAAGTAACATGCCAGAGAAAAAAAAGTAGAAAGATAAGGAATGAATTTCCTCCACACTAGGTTGTACTGGATCCATATTTCAAGGTATAAATACTTAAAACAATAACTACTAGATGGAACTGCATCTAACCATCTAACATAATAGTGAAAGGAAATAACTAAAAGCAACATTGCAGTGTACTGAAACAATAACACAATGAACTAAACAACCAAACTAAGTATGTGATTCCTCCTAACCATAATAGAATCATGAGTCCCCAAAGGTCCAAGCCATCTTCTACACATAACATCCCAAGCTACTAACTAGATAGTTGAAGCTATCTTATAAGGATGTCACTACTAAAGTATAATAACATCATAAGAATAGGAAAGCTAACATGCTAAATCATAAGCAATAGATACTCCAACAAAGAAGATAACATCATAACATCATATGCTAAACATCATAATAAGGAAACACATCAATAGTAACATCATCTAAGCATGATGTATAAGCATTCTAATGAAAGCATACTTCGAAACATGAAGTAACCAATGAAAACGTACACCAATAGTCAAACTGGGATAATAAACCATCTTTGTACATCAATCCATAGTAGTGGTGAAGGTAGCTATGCCTCCCAACCATGTGGAACCCATAGGTCCACTCTCACCATCTTGATGGAGATAATGATCCAACCAAAAAAATACATAAAAAAGCCATCCATGGCTAACACTCATGTCAGGTAGTATGATGACTGAAACCAAGAACATATACAGTGCATAAACTACATGTCCTAGTTAGACACTCAATGGGCTACTAAGCATGGACTAAAATTATGGAGAGTCACTAGGTATTGACAAGCCCAAGATCGGATCATGTAGATTTGACTCTTTTACGAAAGGCTTTAGCATTGGGTCCTCAAACTTAATTAGGTGCTCATAAATTTTATTATCTTAAGTTTTATTACCACCCAATGTTTTATTTAGTTATCATTTAATTAAAGCTCCCTCTGCCAACCTATGGCGCCATGATCACTAGGCTCTAAGATAGAAGCCCCCACCATATGCCTCCCTACCCTACCCATGCTCATCCAATGATGAATGCCCATAGGCATGCATATTCCCAACCCAACCCCAATGATCATAACTCCCTAAGGTACCATGAAAGATCGAGCCTCACTAATCACTCAACAAATGTATGCATACATACTCATGTGTGGTGTACGACCATCATGAAGATAAACACATAAGGATTAGATGAGAACACAATATAGAAATACACTTAACCAAATATAGACTTGGGAGGAAAAATGTGACATGTATCCCAATTCAACATAAAGGTGCAATAATGGTTAGACTGACATCCAAATGGATGATCTAGGTCCATGACCAACATCATGCCAAGAAGACCCAATAAAAAAAGGTAGCATACAAAATGAGGTAGGAACCCCAAAAATTAGAAAACCTCAAAATTAAAATGCATTTGGTCTTAGGGTAAAAAAGCCTCAAAAATCCAATCAAACTTGGGTTTGGACACCATATGAAAAAATGGCTAGCATAACTATGTGAAACCCCAAACCACCATTCTAAAAATAGGGAAAATGTTCATACCCAACCAATTGGGCAAAACCAACAAACAAAAACAAAGGGGAACACTATTTCTCAGCCTCCAGACAAAGGACTACAAAAATAGATACAAAATCTGAGTTAAAAAAAGAAAATGGGAAAGCCCTACCTAACAACAAAAGAGACTGAAACCAAAAACAACACAATAAAATAAATTTCCCACTGAAACTACTAGATATAATGGCAAAACAAGGTCTACTTGAGCTAGATTCAATGAGATTGACCTTTTGAAGATCCCACACCCACAACTCTCACAAGGAATAGAAACATGATCCTCTAGAAGAGGATTCTCAAAAAAGATCTCAAGTTTGTGTTTTGCAAAAGCGAGAAGTGAGAAAAAAAATACCTTTTTGAATACTTATTCACTTTTCAAATGAATAATTGATTAGAGAAAATAGCTAGTTAGATTAGCTAAACTTTGAATTGACCCAAATGAAAATAGGCTATTCCTAGAAATAGGAATTCATCTATGGAAAAGCTGCCAAAAATAAAATTTAATAAAAATTAAAGCCCCAAAACCCAAAATCACATAAATTTTTGTAACAACTTTTACGACAATGCAAACCTCTAAATACACAGGAACACTCATTGGACTAATCACATAATGTAAATGAGTTCTAATTTAATAATCACCAAAAGGTTTAATTTAAACAATTAATAATAGATATGTCAACCATACAGGGATGACATTGGTAAAATATGAATAGCTAAATCACTAACTGCATGTGCTACTACCAGTGATATAAATGATGCACACTAAAACACACGATCAAGTGCAATTGCATATAATATAATAGTTGAGGCAATAAATGTATTAAATAACTAATTTAACCATTTATTTAGTTATACTAAAATACTCCATTTAAACCACTTAAATTCACATAAAGCACCATGAAATAAGAATGAAGTAAATTACCATAGCTTAAATCCACATAAAACCAAATAAGAGATATGTCCAAAATACTAGATAACCAGATATCATCATAGACCTACTATCATCTCAAAATAGCATCAACATGAAAATATGATAAACTGAACAACATAGTAGTATATCATCTATGGTACTAAAATCAAAGTATAACATTTGACCCTCAGGTCATCTCAAAGTATAAATAATAAGAGTATCAAGTATCTCTCAAATCAAAATATAACAAGGTTTAGAATACAAACATGAGAGGCACTACATCTTCGCCTTCCCTTTTTCCAAATTGTGATGACACCCATGGCATTGCTATCACAAATTGTCTCAATTGCAATGCCCATTCCAATGGAAGATCGTCGAACTTTAAGTGTGGGCATCACTATTGTGATGGCATAGTAAAATTATCAGATGTCATAATTGTGATAGTCACCTGTCACAAGTATCAAAATGTCACAATGACCTCTTGTCCTTTCTTTCTACCAAATTGTGATAGCTTTTTGTGTCACAATTACAATGGAGGATCTTGCTACTGCAATTTGTGATGCCCAAAGTCTAGTGCCATCAAATGGGAGCCAATTCTTGGTACTGTCACTTGAGAAAAAGTTGGTCATCACAATTTAGGTCCAAATGTAATAGTGAGTGATCATTCCTATGACCTTGCCAAGTTACAACTACAATAGTTATCAAAAACTTGGAAGCCATTAGGAGAGCCAAAATTGGATCTTTCTAGTTTGGTTCTTTGATTGTTTGCATATTTTCCTATGTGCAAAACACGTTCCCCACCTTTAGCAAAGTTTCTTGGAAGACCAATAGGTCAATTATTCAAAAAATTTCAAAATTCATTGTGCAACTTGGAGACAATTTTGAGTCAGTGATGACTAGTTATTTTTGAGGATTTTAATAAATCCATGAAACAAAGATTAAGGATTCCTATATCATTAGTGGAACAACATTACAATGATGTGTGTTTCCTAGTTGATCCAAATCATAGATATGTACAAGCAACAATACCTAGGGTCAGATGGTTAAAACCCTTGCCATATGAGATCAATGTGGATGAAGCCTCTGCAACAATGAAAACATTATTGGAAAAATAAATTGATAAAGATGTTACATATTTTGGAAACTTTGATGAATCTAAATCCAAAACAACCATTGATTTGAAAATAGCTACAGTTTTGAGAAAGAAGAACAAACTTGTCAAAAAGCTTAAGAGAGATTTGGTGAAGGTGAAGGTGAAGAAGAATAAGAATAAGAAGAAGAAGATGAAGAAGAAGAATAGGGTCAATTTTTTGGAAATATAAGAGGAGTAATAGAGAGGGGAGGGGTGAATCAATTACTACTAAAATAAATCCTAGATCCCTTAGATGTCAAATAAAATCTAAACTGATAAAACTGATTAATACTGATACTCGGTAAGCATACAAAAATTGTTGTAACTTGGTAAATGCAAAGTGTGTGTTACTTTAATAGATCTTAAGATTTTATCAATCATTTACTTGCAGGCATAAAATAAATAACATGAACACATATACCACCTAGATTTAACGTGGAAACCCAATTTGGGAAAGACCAGCAAATGCAACTAGTTACTATTTTTTATTCTTTTGAAGTGAGCCCTATTAGGAGCTAACCCTGTTAAAGGTCACAAAACACACTATTGTTTGTGACCCTATTAAAGGATTTAATCACCCCATTAGGAGTGGCCTTGGAAGAGGTCTTGAAACAATTCAAAGGAATTGCCACCTTGTTAGAAGATTTAAAAATGGTTGTTAAACCAACTTTGTTAAGAGATTTTAAATCACTACTACAATGGTTAGAGAGTAACAATGAAATGACCTGATTGTGATGCAACTGAATTGCTAATTTTAGATCTCTATTCTAGCTTATACGTGATCCTTCCTAATTGAATAACACTTTTCTACTCCACAAGGATACTAGCTTGTCCTTCAAGTGCACTTCCTCTCTCTTTTTATCTCTTTCAACTCATTCAACTTGCATACATTGAAATCACAAATTAACCTTTTACTTATATCTTCCAGATTGTAAAGTTAGCTCAAGTACTAATTAGAATAACCAATATTCATAACCTTAGTCTACTAGAATCAATATGTAAAATAATTAAGCTTTACACATCAAAATAAGAAAATCCTTTGGTAGCTGACCCAGCTTGGTAGAAACTAATTCTGAAGCAATTTCGTATGTTAATCAACAAGAACTTGGTTAATACCACAAACTTACAAAATTCCTTTGGTAACTGAGTGAACCCAGTTAATACTAACTCTATTTGACTTTCCTTTGTTAACTGAGTGAGCTCGGTTAACACTCTTTTTTGCTTAACTTCCTTCGATGCCTAAGTGAGCTTGGTAGATACTATCTTGTGTACATAGTAGACTCAAGAATACTTGATAGACTAGGAAAACTATCTTCATTGACCAAGTGAAATTGGCATGCACTAACTATCAACTAATATTGCATTTGTGTTACATCAAAGACAACACACAATTAATCAATTGTATCCAAGAATCTCCCTTTTTGGTATTGATGACAACACAACATGTCATAGCACATTGAAATTTTGAGAACAAGACTCTCTCTATCAGAAAGTTTCTCCTTCTTTCATTTTTCATAGAAAACTTCTCCTATAGTATTCTCCCTCTATGAATTAGAAAATTTTAGAAAGATATGATAGTAAACTTCTCCCTCTTTGACAACACATGCCAAAGACAATTTTGATTAGTATCAATATACCTTGAGTATAGATTCATCTGTAATATGTCCTTGTCAATACTACATGCACTGATTGATCTTCAACTTAGTTCCTATTATTGCATCACTAAACTTTATTTAGTGAGCTTTAGTTGGGGAACAATCCCTAGCTTATCTCTTAGATACAAAGATGCATCCTTAGGTAATGGTTTGATGAATATATCTACAATTTGTTCTTTTGTATGCACATATTCCAATATGATTTCCTTATCCTGTACTAATTCTCTTACAAAGTGAATTTTTATACCAATGTGCTTTGTTTTTGAATGCATCACTAGATTCTTTGATATGTTGGTTGCACTAGTGTTATCAGAATACATGACTATTGGTTCTTTGATTTCAACCTTCATTCCTTCCAACAATTATTTGAACCGAACAATGTTAGAGCAATTTACTACTACAACCACATATTCTACTTCTACTATGGATTGAGATGTGCAATTTTGCTTCTTTCTTGTCCAAGATACTACCCTTTTACTAAGAAAGAATGCTCCACCACTAGTGCTTTTTCTATCATCAAGATTTACTGCCTAATCAGCATCAATAAATACTTTTAGGTCAAGATTGCCTCCAAGTTTGTACCATAAGCCATAGTCATTAGTACCTTTTAGATATCTCAAGATTCATTTTATTGCTGTCATGTGGTTTTCTCTGGGTTTTGCTAAGAATCTTGCCACTATCCCAACTACTAAGCCAATATTAGGCCTTGTATGTACTACATACTATAATTTCCCAATCTTGATCTCTATAAGATCTGATCTACTTCTTTGGAGTCATCATCTTTGGTAAGCTTAAGTTTGGTACACATGGGGGTTCCAACTAGTTTTGAATCTTCCATTCCAAATTTCTTAAGTATCTCTTTGATGTACTTAGATTGAGTGATATAGATACCATTTCTGTCCTGTTGTATTTGCAATCCAAATTTTTCTTTTATTTCACCAAACATGGACATTTCAAATTCTTTATTCATTTGTTCTTAAAATTCTTTGCATAAGTCATCATTTCCTATGAATAGAGTAGCATCCACAAATATTTTTGCCAACACAATCTTCTTATCTGGTCCTTCCTTGATGTATAAACTACTATTATAATTTGTTCTTTGAAAACTAATCTACATCAAATAGTTATGTAATCTTTCATACTAGACTCTAGGAGCTTGTTTTAGACCATATAGCGCTTTGTGTAATTTTTAGACCATGTCTCTTTTCTCTAGATCAACAAAACTTTCTAGTTGTTCAATGTAGACTTCCTCTTCAAGAATGCAAATTTAACATCCATATGATATACTTTGAATCCTCTATGTGCCGCATAAGCCAGTAAAGTCCTAACACCTTCTAATCTTGCAACAGGGACAAAAGTTTCATTGTAATAAATACCTTTTTCTTGAGAATAGCCTTTACATATCAATCTTTCTTTATTTCTTGACACTTTTCCATCTTCATTCAGCTTATTTTTGAATATCCATTTTGTACCAATCACACTTTTATCTTTTGTCCTTAGTACAAGAGTCACAATTTTATTCTTTAATATTTATTTTATTTCTTCATTCATAGCCTTAATCCAACTTTCATTTTCTAGTGCATCATTAAGACTTCTAGTTTCAAATTAGGCAAGTAAACATGTGCCTTTTAGTTTACTTCTTGTCCTTGTTCCATCTGATTTGTCTCCAGTGTTTTGATCAGGTGCATGATGCCTTTTGACATATTTAGCTAATAGAGGTTCTTTGACTTTTGAATGAATTGTGCTATCTTCATTTTGAATCTCAAGTTTAGGCTCAGGTCCTTCTATCTATGGCTCAGGTTCTTCAGACTCAATATGCACTAACTTAGTAGTCTCTAAATCTGACTCAGGTCCTTATGAATCAGATTGCACTTCCTATAACTTGATAACTTTTGGAGACTTGGAGAGCTGGGGAGATGAAGTCTCCTTTTTTTCAAATGTGTTTGGCAATGTATCTAGTTCATAGTAGACAAATCTTATGTAATCTTTTGGATATTTTTTGCTTTCTTTTCTACTCTTTTCTACAAACTCATCAATTCTCACATGTGTACTTTCTATGATTTTGTGAGTGGAAAAATTTAGACATTTGTATGCTTTACTTCTCTAGGAATAACCTAAAAATATAGCTTCATCACCTTTTACATCAAATTTTCCTTTTCTAAATTCTTTCAAGATATAACATTTGCTACTAAATACTTCCAAGTAACTTACATTGGGTTTGTAGCCATACCATAGTTCATAGGGAATTTTGTTCAAGTCCTTCTTCAACTGAACTCGGTTCAAAGTATGAACTATAGTGTTGATAGCTTCCTTCCAGTATTTGATAGCAACATTCTTCTCAATCATTAGTGTTCTTCGAAAATCCATGATGGATCTATTTCTTCTTTTAGCTATTCCATTTTGCTTAGGAGTACTAGGGGCTGATACTTGTCTTTTGATTCCTCTTTCAATGTAGAAATTATTGAATTCATTTGAGATCAATTCACCACCTCTATCCAATCTTAAGAATTTTAATCTTTTTCTAGTTTCTTTTTCTACTCTAGCCATATACCATTTGAATTTATCAAAAGCTTATGATTTTTCTTTTAGATACATAACAGTCATCATTCTAGAATAATCATCAATAAAAAGAATAAATTTTTTTTCTCCACTATAAGTTTCTATTCCAATGGGTCCACATAAATTTGTATGCATAATTTCTAAGAAATCTTTTGATTGATAGCTTTCTCTCTTAAAACTAGTCTTTTCCATTTTACTATGGCAATTTTTGCATAATCCAACATTAGGTTTCTTCAAACTAGGGATACCTCTTATGCTTTTGAGTTTTCTTATTTTGACCATATTATCAAAGTTTACATGACATAGTCTTCTATGCCATAACTAACTCTCTTTTACTTGAGAAATAAAACATGAGAAATCACCAAGATCAAGATAAAATATGTTAACTTTTGTTTGCCTACCTGATCCAATCAGATTTCCTTGGTTGTCTAGTAGTCTTACCTTGCAATTCATGAATTATACCTTGAATCCAATGTTGTTCAACTATGACACACTTAGTAAATTATGTTTTAGTACTTCAACCTAATAGGCATTGTCACATACAAGTTCATTGGTTAATGAGATATGGCCTTTTCCTTTTATGCAACAAGGTTCATTGTTTCCAAACCTTACACTACCTCCATCATAGTGTTCAAAATGTTCAAACTTAGTTTTTGCTCAAGTCATATGGTGTGAAAATCCATTTCTATGGTCCATGTGTCATTTTTACTAACATGAGAGACAAGTGCCATCTTATCTCCTTCATCGTTAGATTCATCTTTTATAGCAATATACATTATTTCATCTTCACTTTTATCAAAATCTTTAGCCATAAAACAAGTTTTCTTACTTTTGTATTTGTAGGATTCCTTCTTGCCTTTTTACTTGTGGCTTTTCTTCTCTTCCTTTCCTTCTTTGTTTGAACACCTAGCAGCAATATGACCAATTTTTCACAAGAAAAATAGATTAAAGGAATTTTACATTTGTACTTTCTTTTGCTCCTAGAATATTTCTTTGCAAGTATGGCTTCAACAATTTCAAGATCACTATTAGAACTTTCTTCCTCACATCCTGATTGATTGTCTTTTATTTTCTTGCCCTTTTCTTTTAGTGAGAGTTTAGCTTCAAATGAAGATTCAATATTCTTGGAAGTAGGAACATAGTTGTCAAAGTTGTCTAGTTCAAAAACTATCAATCTTCCTACTAGGGCATCCAAGTGTATCTTGTTATTTGGGTCACATCTCTTTTCTTGAATAGTAGACACTCTAATTATATAGATGGGAAGAAATTTTTTGAGTATTTTACTTACAATAGTTTCCTCTTTGATTTCTTCTTCAGATGCTCTAATTGCATTGACACTAGCCTTAATTCTTTCCACATATTTTGCAATGTTTTCATCTTCTCTCATTCTCATTTGACCAAAATGTCCTCTAAGGCTTTCTACTTTAGCTCTTCTTACATTGTCATCTCCTCCATAGATTTCTTTTAGTTTGTTCCACTTATCAAAATAATTTTTATAGTCTTTGACCTCATTAAATTTAGCATAACTAAGAGTAGATGCAATATCAATCATCATGATGTTATGGTTCTTCTTCTTAGCAATATCGTCAACTTCAAGTGGGAGTTTTATATTCTTTATCAAGGTACTTGTAGCCTAAATCACTAATGGTAGCTAGATGAAGCCTCATAAGTCCTTGCCATGTTGCAAAGTTGTCTTTGTTCAGCTTTAGAATCTCTCTTTTGTAAGACATCTTGATCCTTAGCTTAGATCCTTGAAACCTAGAGGGGAGAGGTGAATCCGTTACTACTAAAATAAATCCTAGATCCCTTAGATGTCAAATAAAATCCAAACTAATAAAGCTGATTACTACTAATACTTGGTAAGAATACAAAAATTGTTGTAACTTGGTAAATGTAGAGTGCGTATTACTTTAGTAGGTCTTAAGATGTTATCAATAATTTACTTGCAAGCATAACAGAAATCACATGAACACATATGACACCAGCATTTAACATGGAAACCTAATTTGGGAAAAACAACCAAATGCAACTAGTTACTATTTTTCACTTTTTGAAGTGAGCCTTGTTAGGAGCCAACCCTATTGAAGGTTAAAAAACACACTATTAGGTGTGACCCTATTAAAGGATTTAATCACCCTATTAGGAGTGGCCTTATAAGATGTCTTGAAAAAATTAAAATGAATTGCCACCTTGTTAGAGGATTTACAAATGGTTGTTAGAAAATGATTTTGTTAAGAGATTTTTGATCACTGCTATAATGGTTAGAGAGTAATAATGAAATGACCTAATTGTGATGTAATTGAATTACTGATTATAGATCTTTGTTCTGGCTTATACTTGATCCTACCTGATTGAATAACACTTTTTTTCTTCACAACTATACTAGCTTATCCTTCAAGTTTGCTTCCTCTCTCTTTTTATCTCTCTCAACTCATTCAACTTGCATACATTGAAATCACGAGTTGACCATTACTTATATCTTCTAGATTGTCAAGTCAGCTCAAGTATAAATTAGAATAACCAATATTCATCACCTAAGTTGGCTAGAATCAATAGGTAAAATTATTAAGCTTTACATGCCAAAATATGAAAATCCTTTGGTAGCTAACGCAACTCGATAGAAACTAATTCTAAAGTGATTTTTTATTTTAACCAATAGGAGCTTGGTTAACACTATGAACTTACAAAATTCTTTGGGTAACTAAGTGAACTAGGTTAATACTAACTTTGTTCAAATTTCCTTTGTTAATCAAGTGAGCTTGATTAACACTCTTTTCTACTTAACTTCCTTTGATGCCCAAGTGAGATCGGTAGATATTGTATTTTTTACATAGAAGACTTAGGAATGCTCGGTAGACTAGGAAAACACTCTTCACTGACCAAGTGAACTTGGCATGCACTGACTATCAAATGATATGACATTGTTGTAACATCAAAGACAACACACAATTAATTAATTACATCCAACACAAGCACCATTGAAACTTACTCAAGGCCTAGGTGAAGATGTTGAAGGTGTTGAGGAAGAAGAATCTGAGGAAGCACCTAAGGGAAAGGAGAAGAAAAGGAAAGTAGAGACTAAAATAGTGGAGAAACCTGAGAAGACTGCAAATAAGTCACAAAAAAGGTAGTTGTATCTATAACTAGGTCAAGCACAAGGGCGACTACTATATAGGCTAAGGAAGTGACAAAGGGTAAAGGAAAGAGAGTGAGCACTACAACAGAGCCAGGCCATCCTACTCCAAATAAATTCAAGAGATTAAGGAAGAAATACACACCTTAGAAGGATTTAGATGAGGAGAAGACCAAGTCTATTTACTTGAGTCAATATAAAGTGGTAAGCAACAATTCCTCTTTTGATAATGATAACTTTTGTGAAAAAATTAAAACCAATGCAGATTTGTCAAGTTTTACACATGTTGATTTTGATAAGATAGGGAGTGTGATGCAAGGAAGAGGTGTTAATCTCATTCATATAACCAAAACTCTTTAACTAGGATTCTTCCAAGCCTACAAACATATTATCATCAGTCCCTTGGGACTCTTCCAAGGTGAGAGACTAGGTGGTTTTCTTTTTCCTCATTCCACACTCACCTCTACCAAGTATCTCTACCTATACCTTCATAAACCCAAAAAACTATCTCTCACACCTCACAACACCTCCACTACCTTATGCCCTCCAGGATCTTTCACAATACCATACCCCAAATTGCTTCCAAAATCTTAACTCCTTATCACTAAAGTGATTTCAAACATTCACAAGGTTCTATACACCTTGGTGGGCTTCAAAACACCAACTCTCACAAACAAACCTAATGAGGCCTCTTCCTTGTAGTGCTTTCTTGGTATTTAGGTAAGAAATAAAAATCTCTCAATCATCTACCAATACTAAAGGGATATTTAGATACCCATTACTAAACTATATTACATTCCAAAATCTTAGGTTCTAACTTTTTTATTAAGGCACATAACTTGTAGGCCCTAATCTAGGTTAATAGGGCCTAAAGAACACACTCAAGCTATAACTCACTACACTCTTAAAAAACTTGATTAAAAAAACTTCAATACACCATTAACTTATCAAAACCTTCCAAAATAATGACTTTTGGGCTCCTAGTTATTAAGTAGATTGCAGATCCTTCAAATCCTTACCATTATGAGGGTTTCATTATTGATCATGGTAACTATCTCAAATACTCCATTATCTCATCTATTCCCCTCTTCTAAGAGGTTCCTTATCATCTCATTAATTCATCCAATCCTTTTCCAACACACATGTAAACTCTAACCAAGCCACTGTCATGTTTTCAATTGTCGATCCGCTATATTTTCCTTGCAATTAGTAGGTACTTACTGATTCTCAGCCATATCCATAATAATAAAATATGGTATGGTTTCAAATCATAAGATGGAAAACTAAAAAAATAAGAAGGAAACTTTAAATCTTCCCCAACTTTATACAATGAGAATATGTATCTATTTACCTTGAAGATACATGTAACTTACAGCTTAATCTGTGAATATAGAGAACTTTTCTCATAACTAGTGATGTTAGGTATATATGCTACACTAGTATTGATCCTAGCCTTAATTACCATGTATAAGGAAACTTGAGAATCATCAAAACTAGGAATCCAAGGAGAATATGCTAGGACAATAGTCTAATACCAATGTATAAGTAGATTTTCACAATATAAAAACAAGCTTTTATTATACAAAATTATACATTATACTCTTCACCTTTCTTCTCCACATATCCTCCTCTCCGTATTCCATGTGAGATTATATTTTTTCATAACATAACATGAACTTTCACCTCCTCTAAGAGCTTGTACAAGATGGATGACCTTCCATCTTCCACAATTTGTCATTTTTGCAAAGAAAATGCTAACAACAAGTTTACATTTTTTTGCACATTTTTTATTTTATACTTTCACATGCTTTCTTGGTACCATGAATAGGTCCAAAATCTTATTATGACCTTTTAACTATCCATCTATGACCATACATGACATTTTCCACATTTTTAAGGGACTTTGACTCACTTAGACCCATATTGATTAAAACATGAACTTTATCAACATGACCTTAATTGAACACCTAAATACAAGAATTAAAATAACTAATTCCATAACCTACCATGACACCAAAAAAATACTAATTATGACTGCAAATTCCATGGAGATGGTCAAGGGTGCTCCTGCACCATACTTCCCTTGTTGAAAAAACCTAAGTCCCTTGAGTTTACTACAGGGACTTTGTTTAATGTTGATGTTGCCTCCTTGTTCAATTTCTTGCCAACTTGTCCACTCATTGTCCTTTCTCTTCTTCATCTTCACATTGTTCCAGATGATTATGAACTCTACTATCTTTCTTGGATGCTAAACTATGATCTTTATTTCTTCAACTCTATCTTGGATTATAAGGATGATCAACATTGTGCCAATGTTTGGTGGCTCTTTTACAAGAGATACCTTGGCTACATATGAACCAATCATTTTCATCTTCACCCAAGGTATTCCTTGCCTTGGAGACACAAATACAATATTCTAACTATTCACCATGTCATATTCCAAAAATGATGGCTTCATCAACAAATTTAAGATTACTATTTGCACAACTTCATTCCTTTGATTTTGATGAAGGGCCACACCACCCTTACAAACTCAAAACCAAAATCATAACAATATGGAGACAAATAGATGACAAAATGCTTCAAAGTGTTCTTTATTATACTTGAAAATCCTTACAATATTCTTGAAATGAGAGAACTCCAAATTCTTACAATATGTGAGAGCTCCCAAACCAAGAGCTTCCAACATGCTTGCACACCAAGAGATTCTACCAGAAGAGCTTACAAAAAAAGAGATTGAACCCAAAGGAATTCACCAAGAAGAAATTCCCAACCAAGATCTTACACATTAAGATCTTTCACCTCCAAGCTTTCTTACAAGAGATTACACCATGAGAGCTTCACTACGAGTTCTCACAAGCCTTGCTTAAATAGGTACTTACCATCAAAGGTATTACAAACACAAACAATGTGGGATAAAATGTAAATACAACTACCTTAACAAAAAATTAAATTCCCGCCCAAATAAAACTAAGAACCAACATGTGGCTAATTGGAAAATTGCATTTCTTTTGTGGATCACAACAAATATTAAATGAATGATTTAAGGAACTTTCCAAAAACTTCTAAGATGTCACCTACACACCTCGATAAATGAAATGACAACCATTTTTATTATTTTCTTATTTGTGCCACCTATGAACCTTGAAAATACAAATTCCTCTTTTTCTCCTTTTTTTTCTATTTTTTATTTTGAAATTATTTTCCTCTAATTTTTGTCACTTTCTCTCTCCTCCAATTTTTTATAAAAATTATTATTATTATTATATTTTAATAAATAAATTTTGATCACACCCCCTTTTCATGATGCAAGATGCTCCTGCATCAAACACCCATGGTAGGAAAATTTTGTGGATATGAATTCACCAAAATGAAGCAACTGACAATAATTTTTTTTTTCTTCTCTTCCAACACCTTGCTAGAAAAAGTGTTTGCTTCTAAAAATACTCCTCTATAATGATCTTTGTCCAAGTATAGCTCTTATCCTCTTCCATTCTTGGTGAATTAAATACACCTATAAAAAACTCAACAACACCATACCAATCTTCCTTTCTGTACCACACATAACTAAAAAGATCCTCATGCAAACTATCATCATTATGTTTCAAGTTCATCTCAAAATCAACATCCCATAATTCATATAAATTTACCTCTTTCACATATTCATCTTTGTTTGCTTCTTTCATGTCATCAATAATGCAATTGCTTCACTTGCTTGACTTCCAACCAAGGAATTGTATGCATCCTCTACTACTACAGTCTTCAAACCATCTTCATCTACTTCTTTTTCAAAAATATTTTCATCTTCATGCTCTTTATCTTCTTCAACTTCAAGCTCACAAATATATGTATCTTCATCCTCTTGCTCTTCTTTTTTATCACATGTGTGATACTTTACTAGATCTTGTTTCTTTTCCATATCTAAGAAATTTTCAACATCTCTTTTTGGTGACATGCTCTTCTCTTTCACAACTATTCTTCTAATTCATTCACTTGCTTCTATAAATCAAATAATGAAACTCACAATGCCTCTTGATTTCTTGCTCTAATTTTGTCAAATCTAGGAATCCTTAGAATCCATCCAATAACCAACCACCACAAAAATAGAATCATGCTCACACTATGTCCTTGGTAAGCCAAGAACAAAATCCATGCTAACATCCTACCACAACTTCTCTAGTATAGGTAATGGATGATACAACACTATATTCTACTTCACTCCTTTTGCCATCTGACATACTCTGCATCTTTGTACAAACTTCTTCACATTTTGTTGCAATTGTGGCTAGTAATAATTCTCAACAACCAAAGCTATGATTTTATCTCTACCAAAATGTCCAGTTAATCCTCCACTATGCTTCTCCTTGATGAGATTCTCTCTCATTGAACTTCCAGGAATGTACAATTGGCTTCCTTTGAACAACATACTATCCTAGATCATGAAATCCAATTAGTTTGTCCTGTCAAGTGTAACAGGTTCTGTACAAGCCTTCCATGCTTCAACAAAATCAAGATTATTTGGATACAAAGTACTAAGTTCCTTGAACCCAACCACCTCTATCCACATTTCTATTAGCAAAAGTTATCTTCTACTAAGAGCATCAACAACTTTGTTAGACTTCCCACTCCTATGTTTCAAAACATATGTATAAATCTGCAAAAACTCAACCCATTTTAAATGCCTTTGGTTCAATTTTCCTTGACTATTTAAATATTACAAAGCTTGATGATTAGTATACAAAACAAACTCCTTAGGAAGAAGATAGTGTCTCCACTTCTTCAATTCTTGAACTATAGCATGAAATTCCTAATCATAAACAAAATATTTTGTTTTTGCATCATTCAATTTCTCACTAAAATAAGAAACAGGTATACCCTCTTGGCTCATAATAGCTCCTTTAGCAGTACCACTAGCATCACAATCTATTTGAAACACCTTGTTAAATTTAGGAAATGCTAAAATAGACTGCTTAGTAACTTTCTATTTCAACAGATTAAAACTCTTATTTGCTCCTACAGTCCACTTAAATTCTTTCCTATCCCCTCTCATTGTTTTAGTCAAGGGTCCATAAATACTGCTAAAACCTCTTTGGAACTTTCTATAAAAATTAGCCAATCCATGAAAAGATCTTACCTTTTTCACATGCTTTGAATTAGGCCATTCAAGGATAGCCTTCACTTTCTCTAGGTCCATTTTCAAACCTTCTACTGAGACTACAAATCCCAAGTACACCAACTGCTTCTTTACAAAACTACACTTCTTTAAGTTTATTAGCAAATTTTCTTCCCTCAACTTATCAAGCAACTTGCAAATATGAATCAAATGCTCCTCTAATGTCTTACTAAATATCAATATATCATCTAGGTAAAAAATGACAAAATTACCTAGAAACTCCTTCAATACCTCATTCATGAGCCTCATGAAAGTGCTCAATACATTGGTTAGCCCAAAAGGCATGACTAACCACTTGTACAATCCTTCTTTGGTCTTGAAAGTAGTCTTCCACTTATCACGTTATCTGATATGAATCTGATGGTACCCACTCTCCAAATCTATCTTTGTGAAATACAGAGCTCCACTCAAATAGTCTATAATATCATCCATCCTTGGCAATGGAAATCTATACTAGATTATGATCTTGTTGATAGTATGAGAAGCTATTCACATCCTCCATTCTCCATTCTTCTTTGGTGCTAATACAGATGGTACAACACATGGACTCAAAAATCTCTCAAATCAACCCCTTCTGAAACACCTTATGAACTTGTTTGTTCAACTCTTCAATTTTTGCTAGTGTCATTTTGTGCACTGCCTTGTTTGGAAAACTAGCTCCTAGAACCAAAGCCATTTGGTGACTGATCTTCCTCATTGGGGAAATTCATTAGGTACATTATCTAATACAATATCAAAAAATTCTCCCAACATATCCATAACTTCTATAGGTGCCTCCTCTACTTCTTCTTTACTATCTTTTAGAATTATAGCAAAAAACATATGCTCATGCTTCATACCTTTGAGAAACTCTTTTCCATCAACAAAACATATTCTAGCAACACTACATACCTTTTCTTCTTTCTCCTTCAATGACTTCAACTTATGTTTCACTCCATCCTTGGTTAGAGTATAAGTATTTGCTTGCCCATTGTGTACAACATTCTTATCAAAATGCCATGGCCTACCTAGCAACATATGGCATATGTCAATAGGTATAATTGCTAGAAATGCTTTAGAATAATTGATAGGGGAGGTGGGGGGGTTGAATTAGTTATTCAAGGTCCAAATATCCAACTCAAAATTTTCACTAAGTATAGTGAACCCATTTATCCATTCATTCATCCAAGCTTTAACTTTTCTAACTAGCAAGTTACTCTAAGTCAACATGCAAGCATAACACATAAGAAATGAACACATAACATAGTGATTTACGTGAAAACTCAATTTGGAAAAAACCACCAGTAACATGCTACTCAATTCTCATTCTTCTAAAGTGGTGCCCTGTGAAAGGCTTACCCTGTTAAAGGCTTACAACATACTGTTAAATGTGACCTTATTAGATGATTTAACCAAGTTGTTAGAAGTGAGCCTGGTTAGAGGACTTTGGAACATTCACTTGGAATGCCACCTTGTTAAAGAATTTAAAAATGGCTATTAAACCAACCTAAGTCCATAGGATTTTCATATCTAATACAATTGCTAGAGAGTATTAGAAAATATTTGATCTAACTACTACATACAACTTAACTTGTAGATCTTAGATCACTTCTTATCTCATACCATTGCCTAGCCTTCAATCTCTGCAACTCTGACAACTTGGCCTCCTTTCAAGCTTAGTCTCTTTGAGTCTCCATGCTTAATGTACCAATGCAATCATCTTTTCTTGACCACTTGTAGAAGCAGAGCCTTTATGCTCTTCCTTTTTCCAGATGCCTTCTCCTTGACACCCTTTTAACTACTTCACAATTTATCTCTTTGGCAGCAACAATATTAGTAGCATTTACTTCTTGGTCTATGAATCTTTAAATAGAAGTCTTGGAGTTCCTTTCCCACTTGATTCTTCCATTCTTTAATTTCAATTCATATGGATTAGGTAGGATTCATTACATCTAAACCATATTTTGTTTCCTTTAGAAACTTCTTGAATAATCCTCTTAAATTCGCCTAAAAATGGTTTACATAGAATTCTGTGCCACCAGGTCATCATCCTTATCTTCCAACTAGTTCAAAAAATTCAAGGTAACAACTTTGTTGGCTCAGATTTGGAGAATCTTCGTTATTTAAAATAATGCAGTAGCTCAACACTATTGAAATACTAGTGCTTGACACATACTATGTTACTTGGCATCAACTATTTTTTTTGATGCTCGACACTTGAACTTCACTTGGCACCTAAAGATCACTCAGCACTTGAAGATCACTCGAAATACACTAGAATTTCCTATCACTTGGCTCTAGTTGAGAATTTTCTTAGCTTCAACTAACTTGTTTGACACCCACTAATGATCTTAGTTTAAGCTTTGCAGTCAACCTTGTTACAACCTATTCCTTCAATGTTTCTAAGTGTGACCAACCTCTGTATGTTTGGGTATGTTATCAATGCATCATTTAACCATTGTCTTAATTGATCCTTGCACTTCATTACAACATCATAACACAACCTTTCCCTTAGGTAATCTTGTTACATCTTGTTGATCAAATCCTCTTCATCAATCAACTAAGTGATAGTACTTGGATCTTATAAGAAAATTTCATTCCTAAAAATAGTAGGTTTGACATCAATGACAAAACAATGATTGAAAACAAAAATATTCCTACTTTGCAACAATCTCCCTCTTTGATCTTCAATAATGATCTTTTAAAATCAGATTTCCATCAATCTCCCTCTTTGGCATTGATGGAAAACCAAACTAATCAACCATTAGACTAAACTATTCATCCAAAGGCTAACTAGGTTAGAACAGTAAATTAAATGCCAAAAAGTAAATTGTGACTTCACATCTCCCTCTACTATCTTGATTGCTTCATTTCTGCTTCTCCCTCTTAGCTGTTGTATCCTTGTTCTTTGTTTTTCTTCCCTCTGTATTGCTCATCTTCTACTATTCTAATAAACTTTTGATTATTTCTATCAATTTCTCCCTCTATCTTCATTTGATCAATATCTCCCTCATAATTTTGATCACATGCTATTGATTAGTTTCTTACTACTTGTCCCTCTTTGACAACAATGCCAACGACATATTAGCATATTATCATGTAGGCGTAGCTTATGCAAGTTCATTCAATTTCTCCCTCTGTCACCTTGCTTGTGACTGATTTGGAACTTCAACACTTCTACTACTTTAGGCATGAATCCTAAAGTAAACATCCTCTGCATCAATGTTTAAAATCTTCAACAATCAGCTCATTTGATGCAGGGCAATCTTAGTTTTGCTTCAAGTAGCCTTGGAGGGGTATCACCCCTAACTTACCTCTAAGATACTCAAAAGCATCTTTAGGTAGTGATTTTGTGAAGATGTTAGAAATCTATTCTTTTGATCTTACATATTCCATCTTCACTTGTTTGTCTTCCACCAATTCTCTTACATAGTGATACTTGATTGCAATGTGCTTGGTTTTAGCATGCATTATAGGGTTCTTTGATATATTGATTGCACTTGTATTATCATAATAAATTATCATAGGCTTAGTTACCTCTTCCTTCATACCTTGAAGCAAATGTTTGATCCATACAATATTGGTGCAATTTATAGTAGCTACAACATATTCAAGTTTAGCAATGGATTGTAAAGTACAAGTTTTCTTTTTGATAGTCCACGTAGTCAACCTTTTTCCAAAGAAAAGTACTCCTCCACTAGTGCTTTTTTTATCATCAATGTTACCTCCCCAAACTACATCAGTGTAGGCTTTTAGTTCAAATTTGTTACTCCTCTTGTAGTACAAACTAAAGTCATCAATTCCTTTTAGGTACCTTAGTATTCTCTTTATTGCCATTAAGTGATTTTCTCTTGGATTTGCAAAAAATATTGCCACTATTCCAATAGCTAATGCAATGTTTGATCTACTATGTACAACATATTGTAGCTTTTCAATCATTGATCTGTACAATATTTGATTCACTTTACTTGACTCATCATTCTTAGATAGCTTATATCCTGTTGCCATTGGTGTGCTAGATAATTTTGAGTCTTCTAACCCAAATGTATTGAGTATCTCCTCGATGTATTTTGATTGGGTCACAAATATGCCATGCTTCAATTGATGTACTTGTAATCCAATAAAGAATTTGACTTCTCCAAACATTGACATCTCAAATTCATGCTTCATTTGACCAACAAAATCTTTGCATAGAACATCTTTTCCTCCAAATATTATATCATCAACAAAGATTTCAGATATCAAAATGTCATTACCTTTTTCAGCTTTGATATTCAAGTTGTTGTTATCATCTATTCTCTCAAATCCTATATTCACAAGATATTTATGCAATCTCTCGTACCATGCTCTAGGTGTTTGCTTCAATACATAAAGTTCCTTGTGCAGTTTGTAGACCATGTTCTTGTTCTTATCATCTACAAATCCCTCTTGTTGTTCTATGTAGACTTCCTCTTCTAGTATACCATTCAAAAAAAGTAGACTTAACATCCATTTGATAGAATTTGAAACCTTTGTATGTAGCATATGCAAGTAATGTTCTTACTCCTTCCATTCTTACAACAGGGGCAAATGTTTCCCCATAATCTAGTCCTTCTTCTTGTGCATAGCCTTTGCAAACAAGTCTAGCTTTGTTTCTTGTTATCTCACCCTTCTCATCAAATTTTTTTCTAAACACCCATTTGGTACCAATCACATTCTTATCAGCTAGTCTAGGAACTAGGGTTCATGTTTTGTTCTTCTCAATCTGATCTATCTCCTTTTCCATGGCTTTATACCAGTCATCATCTTGCAGTGCATCCTTCACTACTTTAGGTTCAACCTTACTTAGCAGACATGATTCATTCCTCGGTCTATTCCTTGTCATTGGTCTGTCATCCTTGTCACCAATAATGTTTTTTATAGGGTGATGTCTTCTCACATACTTGGCTAATCTTGGTTTGGTCCTTCTTTCCATGTTTGATCCTTCAGCTTTAGAGTCATTTTGCTCTTCTTCATCTGGTACTTCATCATTCTTCTCATTTATACTATTTTTAGAACTAGAATGTGCATTTTCTACATTCTGTAACTCAGCTTCTAAATGTAGCTTAGCATTCACTAGCTATGACTTGGCTGATAGTAAATTTTTTTGTTGATATACAACTTGATCTACATCATTGTCTTGAACAATCATTCCTACATAGAAGTATACAAAGGATTTATAATCCTTTGATTTCATAGTTTTATCAATTTGAACTTCTGCATGCTCATCAAAATTTATATTTTCACTCTCCACAATCTTGCTAGTGTTAGTGTTCAAACACTTATATGCCTTACTTCTAGTGGAGTATCCAAGGAATATGCCTTCATCACTTTTTGCATTGAACTTTCCATTTCTAGTATCTTTAAGAATATAGCATTTACAACCAAAGACTTTGAAATTTTTAACATTAGGTGAGTGACCATACCATAATTCAAAAGGTATTGCATTTGTACCTTTTTCAACTTGTACCTAGCTTGACTTCAACTAACTTGCTCGACACCCACTAATGATCTTAGTTTAAGCTTTGCAGTCAACCTTGTTACAACTTGTTCCTTTAATGTTTCTAAGTGTGACCAACCTCTATATCTTTGGGTATTATATCAATACATCATTTAACCATTGTCTTAATTGATCTTTGCACTTCATTACAACATCATAACTCAACCTTTCCCTTAGGTAATCTTGTTACATCTTGTTGATCAAATCCTCTTTATCAATCAACTAAGTGATAGTACCTAGATCTTATAAGAAAATTTCATTCCTAAAAATAGTAGGTTTGAAATCAATGATAAAACAATGATTGAAAATAATAATCTTCCTACTTTGCAACAATCTCCCTCTTTGATCTTCAACATTGAGCTTTTTCAATCAGATTTCCAACAATAATATCACAAAGTACATCATCTTGGTACCTTCTAATCTTGAACTTCATTGAGCACTACTCATTGACCATGACCTTGTGGTCATCTTACACCCAAGTAATATGGTATGGATGCAAGTGTTTCTGCCTATTCAGCTTCAACTTGGTGACCATTGTTTCTAACACCAAATTGCCATTACTTCCACCATCAATGATCACATCACAACACTTATCTTCATATCTACACCTTGTATAAAATAAGCTCCTTTTATCAGGTTTATTCTCACTACTTACTAGGACTCTTTCATTAACTAGGACTTCTCCTCTTTCAACATCTTCAAAATGTGAGGATCTAGCATCCTCATCAACATGTGCAATTTTGGCCTAGCCTTATGTTATTCAATCTATCCTTCCTTAGCAATGGAAACATTCAAATGCTCTATACCCTTCTCTATAATGAATTTTTTTCCCACGAAAGCCTCCTCATCTTGATCCTTGTCCTCTGCCTCTTCCTCTTTGATCTCTATTATTCTAATCATGGAAATAGTTAGAATTGTTTACCCTCTATTTTTGACTACTACTTCTAGCCTCATCCTTTTTCTTTTGATCATCATTACAACCTCCATAAGATTGTCCACCAGATCTTCCACTATAACCTCTTATTCTATTCTTGTTACTAAATTTTTTTCTTAGTTTCTCCTCAATCCTTAGGGAAAATTGGTATGCCTCCTCAATACTGATAAGTCAAACAAGACTCATCTCATATTGAATGCTTGGCCATAACCCATTAAGATAATGAGAAACTTTCTCCTTATCAACTTCTACATGGTTGGTTCTAATGAGAACTCGGTAGAAATATTTAGTATATTCTTGAATAATTTTTCCTACTTACTTCAACCCTTGCATTTTCTTCAATAGATCAAGCTCATAATATATGGGAATGAACTATTGCTTCATTTTAGCTACCATCTGACCACATCTAGTGATTTTGTCCTTTCCTCTTTTATTTTAATCCAACTAGATCTCCTACCACTAGATCTTTGCATGACCCTTCAGTTTGGCTTTCACAAACTTGACCCTATTTGAATCTTCAATATCTTCATATTCAAAGTACTCTTCTAATTCATTGATCTAGTTAATTAATTCCTTTGGGTTGATATTTTTTGAGAATGTCAGATCTGTTAGATTGTGGTGACTGATCAGGAAAGTACTGTACATACTTCATAATTAGTGGGGTTCGAGGCATCACCCTAAAATTATTATTTTTGGTACTATTCATAGATTCGCCATTTGTAGATTTTCCATTGAAGTTATGGCTAATTTATGGCCGACATGTTATAACCCTAAAGCGGTTTAATACTTGTATAAAAGTGTTTAGGGTTGGGTATTTCCATTATGTTGTGGTGCGAAATTGCTTCTTGTAGTAGTATTGAGCTGTAAGGAATTACGAATTGTAATCAGGTTGTAATCACTGGATTATAATAATATTGGACTTGCTATTTGGTGGACATAGCCTAGGGATTGGGTGAACCACGTTAAATCTTGGTGCCTTGTGTTTATTTCTTTGTGATCTATTATTTTTTGTTATTGGTTATATTTGCGTGTAGTTTTTATTTCTATCTATGGTTTTATCCTAACAAGTGGTATTAGAGAGAGGTTGTCCTTCAATTATCCTCTACAGGAAAGTCTCACAGTTAAGTGGGAGTCTCAGGATTGAGTGGGAGTGATGGCAGATTAGGGTAAGTTGAGGGTTGATAGGTTTAATGGGAAAAATTTCCAGTTATGGAAGATGTAAATGGAAGACTATCTATATCAAAAGGATTGATGGAAGCCATTGGAAGGAAAAGCCAAGAATTAGGGAACTATGTCAAATGCTGAATGGGATCTTTCAGATAGAAAGACACTTGGAAGCATTTGGGTATGCTTAGCACCATCGACAAAATTTAATATTACAAAAGAAAAGATGATAGAAGATTTGATGAAAACCCTAGTGACATTGTATGAAAAGCCCTCCGCTTCAAACAAGGTATTTCTCATGAAGCATTTATTTAATATGAAAATGCCAGAAGGTGGATCTGTTGCAGATCATTTAAATGAGTTTAATACTATAACTAGTTAGTTATCTTCTGTGGGTATCAATTTTGATGGAGAAATTAGGGCTCTCTTGATTTTGTGTTCTTTTCCTGAAAGCTGGAATGGCTTGGTAATTGCAGTGAGTAATTCTATTCCTGGATCTAGTACCCTAAAATATGATGATGTGATTGGTTTTGTTTTGAGTGAGGAAACTCGTAGGAAATCCTCAGGTGGATCTACATCAGGAAGTGCTTTGAATGCACAAAGCAGGGGCAAAATGACTAGGAGAGGAAGTAACTCTAAAAATTGTGGGAAATCAAGAGGAAAGTCAAAGGGGAAGAGGTCTTAATTAAGAGGACCAAATTATTGTTGGTACTGTGGAAAACTAGGGCACAAAAAGAAAGATTGTTGGAATTGAAAGAAAAATGAAGGAGATAAGTCAGATGGAGACAAGGAGGCAAATGTGGTAAGTAACAAATCTGAAAAGGATGCTTTGCTTCTATCTTTAGAATGTATTGATGATTCATGGGTTTTAGATTCTAGTGCTTCATTTCATGCTACACCTCATAGAGGTTATTTCATTGATTATGTCCAAGGGGATTTTTGGCTTGTTTATTTGGGGGATAATGAACCCTGTCAAATTGTTGGAAAGGGAAAAATTAGGATTAAGTTGCAAAATGAGAATTATTGGCTACTACATGAGGTAAGACATGTTCCAAAGCTGAGTAGGAATTTAATTTCAGTAGAGAAACTCGGTGATGAGGGTTGTGTAGTTACTTTTAATGATAAAAATTGGAAAGTTTCAAAAGGTTCCCTTGTAGTAGCAAAAGGTGTGAAAGTAGGCACCTTATATCTTTGTACAATTCATATTGTTCCTTCTACTTTGATTGTTTCAGAGAAAAATGAATGTTCAGGAATAATTGTTGCACTTGAGCAGGGAGAACAAATAGCTGTTGTAGATTCTGATACAGCACTGTGGCACAACAGACTTGGTCACATGAGTGAGAAAGGTATGAAAGTACTTCACTTAAAGAAAGTTTTACTAGGTCTGAAATGTGTTAATATGGATTTCTATGAAAGTTGTGTGTATGGAAAACAAAAGAGAGTGAGTTTTGTAAAGACTGGGAAGGAAAAAAAAAAGGATAAATTAGAGCTTGTGCATACAGATGTATGGGGATGAGCTTAGGTATCTTCCCTTGGTGGCTCTCATTATTATGTTACATTTATTAATGACACAACTAGAAAAGTATGGGTTTATTTCCTTAGACAGAAATCTAATGTATTTCAAACTTTTAAGAAATGGAAATGCTTGGTTGAAAATGAGACTGGTAAGAAATTAAAATGTCTTAGATCTGATAATGGTGGTGAGTATTGCAGTCATGAATTTGAAGATTATTGCTCCACTAATGGTATTCATAGATAGCAAACTATTCCAAGGATTCCATAGGAAAATGGAGTGGCTAAATGTATGAACAGGATTATAATGGAGTATGCAAGGAGCATGAGGTTGCATGCTGGGTTTCCCTTACACATGTGGGTAGAGGTTATCAACACTGTAGTATATTTGATTAATAGAGGTCCCTCTACTCCTTTGGGCTATGGTATTCCAGAGGAGGCATGGACTAGTAAGAAGGTGAGTTATTCTTTTGTCAAGACCTTTGGTTGTGAAGCTTTTGCTCATATAGACTCTGAAAATAGAACCAAGCTAGAAGCTAAATCAAAGAAATGTGTCTTTGTTGGATATGGCATTAATGAATTTGGTTATAGGCTTTGGGATTTTGAAAATCATAAAATTGTTAGAAGTCAGGATATCATATTCAATGAGAAAGTATTGTACAAAGATTAGCAACATGAGAAGAAAGAAGATGATTATGTAGTGCTGGATGATACTCCAAAAGCTAGTGTTCCAGCCATTCCTCATGATGTGAAACAAACACAAAAAAAAATACCACACACACCAGTGAATGTTAGATGGTCAATGAGGCAGATTAGACCTCCACAAAGATTTTCTCCCTTTTTGTATTCTATTTTACTTACTGATGCTGGTGAACTTGAAAGTTATGATGAAGCTGTGCAGGTGGATACTAAGATTCAGTGGGAGTCTGCAATGAAAGATGAAATTAACTCTTTGCTGAAGAATAAGACATGGGATCTATGCAAGTTGCCTATAGGTAAAAAGGCTTTACAGAATAAGTGGGTTTATAAGTTGAAAGAAGAGGAAGAAGGTAAGAAAAGATTTAAGGCCAGGTTAGTTGTAAAAGGATTTGTATAGAAAAAGGGAATTGATTTTGATGAGATATTTTCTCCTATTGTTAAAATGACTTCTATCCATACTGTTTTAAGTCTTGTGGCTACTGGAGATTTGCATTTAGAGTAGTTGGATGTTAAAATAGCCTTTCTTCATGGTGATTTGGATGAAGAAATATATATGGCTCAACCATAGGGATTTGAGGTCAAAGGTAAGGAGAACTTAGTGCACAAATTGAAGAAAAGTTTATATGGCTTGAAGCAAGCACCTCGGCAATGGTATCTAAAATTTGATAGGTTTATGCATGAGCATGGCTATAATAGGTGTCATTCAAATTATTATGTTTATTTTAAGAGGTTAGATGATGATAGCTACATTATTTTATGTCTATATGTTGATGATATGCTTGGAGCTGGGTCTAACATGGATCATATTAAGGGGTTGAAATGCCAGTTAGCACATGCATTTTCTATGAAGAATTTGGGGGCAGCAAAAAAAATCCTTGGTATGAAGATTTGTAGAGATAGGAAGAATAGAACATTGATGCTATCTCAGGTTGATTATGTTGAGAAGGTGTTGCAACGTTTCTCTATGGAGAATGCTAAAGCTATCAGCACACCTTTACCTCGTCATTTGAAATTGAATAAGGAGATTTTTCATAAGACACAAGAAGAGGAGAATAAGATGTCCAAGGTACCCTATGATTTAGCTTTAGGAAGCTCGATGTATGCTATGGTATGCACTAGGCCAGATATTGCCCATGCAGTGGGAGTCGTTAGCATGTATATGAGTCATCCAGAATTTGAGCATTGGAATGTTGTCAAGTGGATTCTTAGACATTTGAGAGGAACATCCAATAAGTGTTTACACTTTGGGGGCTCTACTACTAACTTATAGGGCTATGTTGATTCAGATTTGGTAGGGGATATTGATACTAGGCGGAGTACTATAGGTTATGTCTTTACTGTTGGTGGGGCAGCCATGAGCTAGGTTTCTAGGTTATAAAAGATTAATGCTCTACCCACTATAGAGGCAGAGTATGTTGCTGCTACAGAGGCAATCAAGGAGATGATATGGCTTTAGTTCTTCTTGGAAGAATTGGAACATCCTCAAAATGATAATTATTTGTTCATAGATAGTCAAAGTGTCATTCATCTTGGAAAGAATCTAGCTCTACATTCTAAGACCAAACACATACAGTTGCAGTACCATTTCATTTGGTCAGTTTTGGAGGATGGACAGTTAAAGCTGGAGAAGATACATACCAATGACAATCCAATAGATATGTTGAAAAAATTTGTAACAATGGAGAAGTTGAACTCATCTTCAGCTTTGGTTGGTCTTTTAGACATAACATGAATAAAAGAACAACAGAGTCCAAGTTGGTTTGATCCAGTGGGAGCCCCATGTGGTAGTAGTATTGCTACAAGATCAGTCTCCAAGTGGAAGATTGTTGTTTAGTGTGGAGCTTGATCAGTCCCCAAGTGGGAGATTGTTAGATTGTGGTGACTAATCAGGAAAGTACTGTACATACTTCATAATTAGTGGGGTTTGGGGTATCGACCCAATTTTTTTTTTGGTACTATTCATAGATTCGCCACTAAAGTTATGGCTAATTTACGGTCGACATGTTATAACCCTAAAGCAGTTTAATACTTGTATAAAAGGGTTTAGGGTTGGGTATTTTCATTATGTTGTGGTGCAAAATTGCTTCTTGTGGTGGTATTAAGCTGTAAGGGATTAAGAATTGTAATCAAGTTGTAATCATTAGATTGTAATAATATTGGACTTGCTATTTGGTGGATGTAGCCCAGGGATTGGGTGAACCATGTTAAATCTTGGTGCCTTGTATTTATTTCTATGTGATCTATTATTTTCTATTATTGGTTATATTTGCATGTAGTTTTTATTTCTGTCTGTGGTTTTATCCTAACAAGATCATCATACTTAGATCTTTTTCTAATACTAGAAATGGCCCTAAAAAGCTTTGCCTCCTCTAGGTTAAGAACTTCCTCTATTGCGTTTGGGTCTATGTTTCCTTCTTCTTCTCTTTTATCCTCACTTTCATTATCTCCTACAACAAGATCCAGTCTTCTACAAATCTATTCTTGCATCACTTGTATTTGCTTCTAGAGGGTTCTAAAATCATCAGGTGTAATAGCTTTGACTCTTCCTCCATGTTCTCTTTGTGGAAGCATTTTTGCACTTTCACTGAAACCCTAGTGAAAACTACCTCATAATTGGCAATCTATCTACATGCTTAGCCCAAACCATGGTCTTGGTGTGAACTACCTCATAGTCGGTGATTTTTCCATACACTCAAGAACTCTAGCTTTGATACAACTTGATGAAGGGCCACACCACCCGTACAAACTCACAACCAAAATCATAACAATATGAAGACAAATAGATGACAAAATTCTTAAAATATGCTTTATTATACTTGAAAATCCTTACAATATTCTCCAAATGAGAGAACTCAAAATTCTTACAATATGCAAGAACTTCCAAAAATAAATCTTCCAAACCAATAGCTTGCAATTGGCTTTCACACCAAGAGATTCTACAAGAAGACCTTACAACAAAAGAGCTTGAACCCAAAAGAATTTACCAAGAAGAAATTACCAACCAAGATCTTACACATTAAGATATTTCACCTCAAAGCTTGCTTACAAGAGAGTATACCATGAGAGCTTCAGTACAAGTGCTCATAAGCCTTGCTTAAACAAGAACTTACCATCAAAGACATTACAAATACAAAAAATATGAGGTAAAAGTTAAATACAACTACCTAAAACAAATATTAAGTTACCACCTAAATACAACTAAGCACCACCATGCAACCATTTAGAAAATTACATTTATTTTGTGGATCACAACAAATATTAAATACATAATTTAAGGAATTTTCCAAAAACTTCTAAGATGCCTTCTACATACCTCGATAAATGAAATGACAACCATTTTTCTTATTTTTCTATTTATGCCACCTATGCACCTTGATAATAGAAATTCCTCTTTTTCTTATTTTTTCTATTTTTTAAATTTTTAAATTATTTTCCTCTAATTTTCATCACTTTTTCTCTCCTCTAGTTTTTTTTTTATTATTATATTTTAATAAATAAATTTTGATCACACCCCCTTTTTGTGATTCAAGATGCTCCTGCATCAGATTGCCTCTTGTTTGATTCCAATCTTGCTTGCCAATAACAAAAATAAATTAGCCTCTCTTACGGCTATGTCCTTATTCTTTATATAAATTGATGTCTTCTCTACCTCTTTTATTGATCCAATTTTCAAATGGCCTTTCTCTTTACTAATGCCATCAATATTTTCAGTCATAGTACTGATTGTCTACCCCATTTTTCCTTCTTGTGATAGGAAATTCATTCCCTCATCATTTACCAACTCCCCTTGTATTCCCTCTTCACCATTGTTGTCCTCTATTTTGGACACTTTTTCTCCCTTTGGCTCTTCCTTGTAGCACTTTTTCGGGATATAGGTAAGAAATAAAAATCTCTCAATACTCTATGAATACTAAAGGGAGATTTAGATACCCATTATTGAACTCTATTAAATTCCAAAATCTTAAGTTCTAACTTATTTATTAAGGCACATAAATCGTAGGCCATAATCTAAGATAATAAGCCTAAAGAACACATTCAAGTTATAATTCACCACACTCTCAAAGAACTTGAACCAAAAAAACTCAATACACCATTACCTTATCAAAACCTTCAAAACTACTGAATTTCAGGCCACTAGTCATTGAGTAGATGACAGATCCTTCAAACCCTTGCATTATGAGGGTTTCATTGTTGATCATGGTAACTATCTTACAAAATCCATTATCTCATCTATTCTCCTCTTCCAAGAGGTTCCTTATCATCCCATGAATGCATACAAGCCTTCTAAAAGACATGCAAACTCTAACCAAGCCACTATTACATTTTCAATTGTTGATACTTTGTATTTTCCTTATAATCAACAGGTATTTACTGATTCTTGTCCATATCCATAATAAGAAACAAAGGTATGGCTTCAATTCATAAGATGGAAAACTAAAACAACCAAAAATAATCTTTAAATATTTTCCAAATTTATGCAATGAGAATATGTAGCTATTTATCTAGAAGATACATGGTCCTTACTACTTAATCTGTGAATACATAGAACTTTACTCATAAGCAGTGATGTTAGGTATATATATTGCATTAGTATTGATCCTATACTTCATTACCATGCATAAGGAAACTTAAGAATCACTATAAACATGAATCCAAGGAGAAGATGCTAGGACAATAGTCTAATATCAATGTATAAGCAGATTTTTCACAAAATAAAAATAGGCTTTTATTATACAAAATCATACATTATACTCTTCACCTTTCTTCTCCACATATCATCCTATCTATATAATATATGAGATTACATTTTTTTATACCATAACATAACCTTTCACCTCCTCTAAGAGCTCATCCAAGATGGATGACCTTCCATCTTCCACAATTTGTCTTTTTTGCAAAAAAAATGCCGACAACAACTTTTTTGATAATTTTACATGTTTTTGCACATTTTTCATTTTATACTTTGACATTCTTTCTTGGTACCCTAAATAGGTCCAAAAGATTATTATGACCTTTTAACACTCCATCTATGGCCTTACATGGAATTTTCCATATTTTTAAGGGACTTTGACTCGCATAGACCAATATTGATTAAAACATGAACTTGGTCAACATGACCTTAATTGAACAACTAAATACAAGAATTGAAATAACTAATTTTCTAACCTATCATGACACAAAAAACACTAATTAGAAATCCAAATTCCATGGAGATGGTCAGGGGTGCTCCTACACTAGAGTGCTGATAAGAATAAGTTTGAAGAGGTGATATATGATATGGTGGCTACTTTCAAGACCACTCCACTAGAGATTGCCAACTCTCTACCCAAAAGTCTTTATGACATAGTTGAGCAAAAGTGAAAATTCAACTTACAAACTAAGAGACAAATAAGGGAAACTACACTAGCCCAAGTTATGCATGAACTAGATAAAAAGATGATTTCCAAAGCAATGGAGAAGCATAACGGAAAATTTGGCCCCAAATACAAAGCTTTCCATATTTTTAAAAAGAACATAGAAGATGTGGTAACCAAAAGCACATCAATTTGGAGATCTATTTATGGGTTATCCACTCAAGCAATAATAAAGGAAGATGAGCAAGATGACAAAGAACCTAAGAAGAATGAGGAAGGGACAGAAAAATAAGTGAACCCAGTCAAGGAAGGTCATGTGGAGGGTATTGAAGAAACAATAAAGGAGGAAACAACTGAAGAAGAGCAAAAATGATGTAGATGCATTCAGGGAGATCCAATTATTCCAAGGAGTCAAGATTCTATGTGAATTTTAAATAGTTATTTTCATAATATTGATGTAATCGGGGGGTAGAAGTAAGTGTTTTAATTTAATAAATATATGGGTTATGTAATTGTGAAGTTGACATTGTCAACTACACAATGCTTTACTAGTATAGTTTTATGTTTACTCTAATTGGTGAGAGAAATGCGGAAGAGTTAGCTAGGTTATCGAGTTAGTTGTAGGGAGTTATCTATTTTTGAAGATATTTATAAATGCATTTTAAACCTGAGAATGGAGAGAATGTTTTGTGTAAAAGAAGATGAATAAAAATGTAAGAAGAATTTGCATAATGAATAGAAGGATTGATTTTTCTATTAAAGAACATTGATTCTTCAAATTCTTATTCGTAGTTCTCCAATTTTGAATTCTTGAATCATTATATATTCAGTTGTATTAAAAATCTTTATTATTTCCAATGTAGTTCAGAGTCTCTATTTTGATCAATTGATTTTGGTATCCAGTCTGCCGATTTGATGGATTATGATGCAACTATTATTATATTGGTTTCAAATTAAAGAGTTATTGTATTCTTATTGTTATTGTATCGATACCAAGAGTTAATTTTGATTTGAATCAGGTTCTTTCTAAATATTGTTACCATAGTCCCTCCATGGAATGAAGAAAGTTACTTTTAATATGTAAAGGATGGATTATTAATTTCTAAGTATATTATGTCAAGAACCATTACACCAACCAAGGTCATCGCATTTGAACATACCTACGAGGAGATTGGAAGAGGCTAATTTGATAGTCATCCTGAATTTTGTACTAGATTTTGTTCAAGCTATTCACTATTTAGCTTATTGAAGAAGGTTTAATTGTTTATTGAAATCAGCTTTAAGAGGTCACGGTTTTGATTGGAAATGAGTTATTTGGGTATCAATTTATATGGAAGTTCAATGTTTATTGCAAAAGCTTTAGATTTTATATGGATTTTTTTGAATTGAAGTTTATAAGTTAATGGAAATCAGTTTTATTAAAGTTTGTTGGTGACAATTCCATATCAAATGGTGGAACATGACTATAATTGTGAAGTGAAATAACATTTATCAAACCTATGTGAAATGAATTAAGGATTGACAATTAAATGGATATTATTGTCTTCTAAATAATGAAATATTTTGAGTCTCTCCCTGGTTTTTACAAGGACAAACACTAGGATATGCAGATTTGAGGGATTGATTGATTCCCTCTACATCAAGTGGTATCAGAGCTCAGAAGATTCTGAGCATGTGAAAGAGAAAATCACACCAAGACATAGTAGTGACAGATTATGTTTTCTCGAAAATGCTTTTCACAAATTTTGTTGATAAAATTTCTAGATTTTCTTTGATGTTTAAGTATTGTTTCAATATGTTTTTGTTGATAAGTTGACAAATTTTCTTGCTACTAATTACCCATTTGTGGATGATTGTTGGGGGAGAGAAAATTCAACCTTGCTAATTAAATTTGCATCCTTCACAAGAATTTATAAGTGTTGATCAGTAACAAGTTACATCCATGGAAGGAAAAGAATAAATGTCATAGTTACTATTGAAATTAGATGCCTAGATTGCCTACGAGGAAGCATAGGAGAAAAAGAGAAAAGAAGAAGCAAGAAGAAAGAAGATTGAAGAAGATTTAGTAGCATATGAAATGAAGTTAGATATGATGGAGAAAATAGATCAAAGGATACTAGAATTGATTGAAGCCCAAATAGCATTTCAAGAAGTAGAAATGAAGGAGAAGTGTTTTCATTGATAGGACAAGAGGAGAAAATTGATGTTGATGAAGAGTAGATAGTTGTGGATGAGCCTTGTGTTGAGAAGGTTCTAGTTGCAGATAGTGATGCTGAAATGATTGTTGATTTGGGTGGTAGTGTTTTGATTCTAGAATAGCTTGATGTTAAGGTTATGGTTTGCAATGATCAAATGATGGATGATATGATCGCACTGGAAAAGACATTAATCTTGACACACATGAAGGATAGCATGGAAGTAGTTCAAAATGCAAAAAAAAATTTAGTGGCTGGAAATGATGATGAAGACATTGGTTTGGAGGAACACTTTAGTGTTCATATTGTTGGGGATGATATATTGGTTTTTTCTAAAATATTTTATCTAGGTAATGAAGAAAAATATTTGGTGAATTGTGTTGCTGATGTATGTAGGCACATTGGAGATTTGATTTTGAGAAATATTTTTCACCTGGGGGCATACATGTACCAGAAATTGGTAGAAATTTTCCTTGCAAGCGGCAACATCCCACCCTAGAATTGGAAGTCTCAGAAGAAGTCAATTCAAAGGGAGTTGAATTCTTTTGTCCTTGGGAGCATAATGCAGGCACATTCAGGGAGCTCCAATTATTTCAAGGAGTCAAGATTCTATATGAATTTTAAATAGTTATTTTCATAATGTTGATGTAATCAGGGGGTAGAAGTAAGTGTCTTAATTTAATAAATATATGGGTTGTGTAATTGTGAAGTTGACACTATCAACTCCATAATTCTTTACTAGTATAGTTTTATGTTTACTCTAATTGGTGAGAGGAATGCAAAAGAGTTAATTAGGTTATCAAGTTAGTTGTAGGGAGTTATCTATTTTTGAAGATCTTTATAAATGCATTTAAAACTAATGTTTTGTGTGTGAAAGAAGACAAATAAAAATTTAAGGAGAATTCACATAATGAATAGAAGGATTGAATTTTCTATTAAAGAATGGTGGTTCTTCAAATTCTTCTTCGTAGTTCTCTATTTTTGAATTCTTGAATCATTATATACTTAGTTGTATTTAAAATCTTTATTATTTCCAATGTAGTTCAAAGTCTTTGTTTTGATGAATTGATTTTGGTATCGAGTCTACCAATTTGATGGATTATGATGCAACTATTATTATATCAGTTTTGAATTAAAGAGTTATTGTATTCTTATTGTTATTGTATCGATACCAAGAGTTAAGTTTGATTTGGATCGGGTTCTTTCTAAATACTATTATCACAGTCCCTTCGTGGAATGAAGAAAGTCAATTTTAATATGTAAAGGATGGATTATTAATTTCTGAGTATGTTATGTCAAGAACTATTACACCAACCAAGGTGGTTTCATTTGAACATACCTATTAGGAGATTAGAAGAGGCTAATTTGATAGTCATTCTAAATTTTGTACTAGATTTAGTTCAAGCTATCCACTATTCAGCTTATTGAAGAAGGTTTAATTGTTTATTGAAATAAGCTTTAAGAGGTCACAGTTTTGATTGGAAATGAGTTAGTTGGGTATCAATTTTTATTGAAGTTCAATGTTTATTTCAGAAGCTTAAGATTTTATATGGATTGTTTTGAATCAAAGTTTATAAGTTAATGGCAATCAGTTTTATTAAAGTTTGTTGGTGACAATTCCATATCAAATGCTGTAACATGACTATAATTGTGAAGTGAAATAACATTTATCAAACTTGTGTGAAATGAATTAAGGATTGACAAAGTGGATATTATTGTCTTCTAAATAATGAAATCTTCTAAGTCCCTCCCTAATTTTTACAAGGACAAACATTAGGATATGTAGATTTGAGGGATTGATTGATTCCCTCTGCATCAAACAAGATGTGCAAGACACATAGACGTTGACTGTCAATCCCCCACATGTTGACCAAGAGAGTTACAATACCAATTTCTACATCTCCTCTTAGGAGCCATACTCTTTAGAGGCCAAGTACAAATGCCACACCATTAGAGATCTCAAGACCAAGTTCTAGCACACCCAAGAGTGCTAAAGTTACATCATTTGAGGATAAATTTAGATCAAGTGATTGAGTTACCAAAGGTTAATCTAAATACAATCACAATTGAAGAAATGACCATTATTTAGGATGCTCTTCAAAGGAAAAAGAGGCAGGAAATCTTAAGGAGGAGCATAAGAAAAAGAAAGTTTTGCATGAAATTGAGGACACATTTTTTGATGCTTTGAGTCTCCCAAAAATGAATGAAGATAAACCTATCATAGAGAAACTTGTCACTATTATAGTCAAGATAAGGATGAAGACCTAGATTATAATGTCAAATTATTATAATGGTTAGAAAGAAAATTTCATACAAAGGTTTTAGGGAAAATATCTAGTGTTATTGCACTAAGACAGGCTGATTTAGCAACCAAAATGGAAAGTGCAAAGAAGGTGTTAGAGAACATTTTCACTCTCTACACAAAGTTATGCAATGCTGATCTATTCACTAAGGAAAATCAATAGGCTATTGACCAACTATAAGGAGATCTACAATTCCCAAGTAGTAATTTAAAACTATCTCTTGGTAATAGACAGATACATTTTCAAAGGTTACTGGCAATTTAGAGTATGCTTGTCGAGTTGCAAGAAAAAATGCTAATATCATATCTACTCTAATCAGTATCTAGTCAATGTTAACATCTCACATGGAAGTGTTACACAAGGGACTATCTTTTTTGATACTTTGATGAAGAAAGATTCACAAGTTTCTACTCATGAAGGCTTAGTTGACCTAGCTACTAATCTTGAAATACACATTCATTCATTAGATGTAGCATGTGATAACTGGGATGCAACATTAAAGATTATCATGGAGCTACACAAACCATTCTTGGATAAACACAATATAAGTGTTCAACCTAATTGACATAAGTGTTAAAAAATGGGTATTATGAAGTTTTGAGATTTGAAGTTTTGGATATTTACTTAGGGTGAGTAATGAAGTATTAAGGTATGAAAGATAGAGAACAATTTTTCAATTTTTGAATTTTTTGAAAATTTGAAGTTTTGTATTGAAGCCAAGAAATGGAGAAACATTATCTGACTTATGCATTAGATAAGAATGTATATGCCATGAAAAAGTGTTTTTTCCACTCATATCAAAGGGGGAGATTGTTAATCTTAGATTGGTTTTAAAAAAGTAGTGACAAAATAGTTAGTCATTATTCAACAAAGATCAAAGAATACCTAACATAATTATTCATATAGTACATGTCAAGCAATATGACATTTAGTGCCAAGTAGTTAGTGCATGCCGAGTCATTCAAGAGTCAAGCCAACAGAGGAAGCCAATTAAATAGTATGTGCTAAGTGATTTTTGTGCCAAGAAAATAGAGTGTGCTGAGCTATTCAAAAGTTGAGTAACAACATTGAGAGCATAATGGAGGATAAGCAATAGAACCTTTAAATGCAGAGTGAATAGTTTATGACATAGATGTTTGTAATGGAACAAACTTCTATGTAAACTATTTTTCATATGACATAATCATATTTTTTATTATGAAAGATAAGTATGTAGTCATAGTACAAATCCCTATGCAATACATGTAACCAATCAAATTGAAGGAAGCATTAGATGACAATAAGGATCAACCTTAGTCATTGATTCTTACATAATCCATCACCACCAATTTTTATAAAAGAAGTCAAACCCTAAAAGGTTAATGTGTGTCTAAGGAAATGAATGCTAAGAGTTTAGAGGTAATTCATGGTTGTTTAGATGGGTATGATAGAGATATGCATTGTAGAATTAGTTTGAGAAGAATAGAGTAAAGAAGTGATAGCATAGAGGAGACATATCTAATCAGTAGGATCAAGGTTTAAATAGTAAGGAGAAGATCTGACATCAAGCAAAAAGGTGCTAATTGAAGGATCATGGTGTTGAATCATTCTAATAGGTGATATAGAGAAAATCTCTTAACCAAGTAGTCCTAATAGGCTATTGTAAATCTCTTAACTGAATGCTTGCTTTATGGTAAGTTTAAATCCTCTAACTATGTGAGACCTAATAGTCTTTGTAAGCCTTTAACATGGCAGATCTTTTATAGGGTAGATCATAGATTATGATCAAACACATTGTAGCCATAATAGGCCACACTTTACAACTAAAGTAGCAAAGATTTGTGGATGTCATCCCCACCCTAATTTTACCTTCATATTGGAAGATTTTTGGGTAACCAAATTTATTGTGTTATGTGTTATTTAATTTATGCTTTAGATGTGATGCATGCTATGTTATTCTAGTTTACATGTTAGGTTATGAGATGGATGCTAGTGATAATTAAACCAAATTTGGACTTTTAATAAAAGCTTTAAATTTAATTCCTCTATTTAATTAATTTTTGAATTAATTAAATGTTATTAAAAATTGACATCTTTTATTATAATTTTTAAAATTAAATTAAATCATTTAATAGTATCTTTATTTGATTTAATTATAACTAAAAAATATAATATACCCACAAATCTGAATAAGAAAGCCCATCTTCAAGACAATGTGCTAATTCAATCTTAAGGGTTAAACTATTAAATTCTCATCACTTGACAAATTTGAAAAGGCGAATATCTTAGATACTTTTCTTATATTCTAGGACAATTGGCTTAGGGTTAGGATTTGGACTTGAGAACTATCTCCCCTTTTTACCATTAATAAACTGTGATAGGGTACAGTCATCTTGAAAATTTGGGGAAGTTGATGCTGGTACCTACAATCTGCATAAAAGTCAAACATGTATATATATACATATATACATATATACATATATATGTATATATGTATATATGTATACATATATGTATATATGTATATATGTATATATGTATACATATATGTATATATATATATATATATATGTATATATGTATATATGTATATATATATATATGTATATATATATATATATACATATATACATATATATATATACATATATATATATATATACATATATATATATATACATATATATATATATACATATATATATATATACATATATATATATATATATATATATATATATATATATATATATAATCTAAACAAGCAATGGTAGGGAGTGGTACATCATGTAGATCCCAACTAGCAAGTGACTACAACTCCCTCCCTCCACCATGTTAGAAATGTCAAACATAAAGTAAAACATACATGTACACTATACAAATGCAAGTATGGGGTAAGTAACCATAAAAATCTGATGCAAGAGCATCCTGGGTTTCACTACCATCCTGCATATTTTTAGTTTCTTAGTTTTTGTCAAGTTGCAATGTCTGACATTGCTGAGCAATTAGTGGATGTTGAGCTTCCTAGTTAATGTTGAGTTCACATTTATACCAAATGTCTTTGGTTGCTATGAGTTCTTTGGTTTTCGAGTCATCCTTTCCTACTAAGTGCTCTTTGGTTACTGAGTCATCCTTTGGATGCTGAGTTTGTGTGATTCCCAAGTTCATTTAGATGCTGAGTTTTATTATATCATGGAGTCTTTGTTTACCAAGTTGTTTGTGTGCAGTTTTCTATTGACGCTAACCTTTAAATTTAATTTAGTGTTAGATATCTACTATGAGCCAACTTGTGGATTAGCCTAGCATTTAATATGAGATTTTATTTAGTTGTATTTGCAATAGGCCAACTTGTGGGCACACATATATTTAAGAGACCTTGGTTAGAGTCTTGGAAGTAGAGATTCTTAGAGAGGAAGTAGAATGCAAAGTTTGATCATCAAAGATTGTATATATATATATATAGAATGCAAAGTTTGATCATCAAAGATATATATATATATATATATATATATATATATATATATATATATATATATATATATATATATATATATATATATATCTTTGATGATCAAACTTTGCATTCTATATATATATATATACAATCTTTGATGATCAAACTTTGCATTCTACTTCCTCTCTATGTATAGGTGTGTATGTGTGGTCATAACCTAGAAGGCCTTATAGTTGGGCATGTAATCAATGTTTGGATGAACATATGAATGAAGGCATTTTCTTCCTCTAACTCCCAAGTTATTTTGTATTCATTGTTGATTCTTCTGTGTTGACTCTATGTAGGTGATTTGAATAACTAAGTAAGCCTTTTTCCCTATTTCTTTCATCCCTCCTAGCATTAGGTGGTATTAGAGATTGAGGTTTGTCCTTAAGGAGATTGTAGAACCCTGTGGGAATTTGGTTGTGGGGTAGCAGATCTAAGGATTTGACCTACAACTTGTAGAGGGTTATAATCTTGTAGGAACCTAATTTGTAAAGATAGTTCTGATAATACTGAATGCAATATTGGATACATTGAGACAAATTGTAGCTAGATTAGATGCTATAGAAATTGTCTAGAGGAGAAGAGCACATCTTGATGATGTTTGTGATGATGAAGTAGTATTACCAAACTCTGATCTAGAACCTAAAGAAGATCAAGATGAGACAAGGTTGTTGAGAGTATTGTCTAGGGTGAATTCAAAACCTACTAGAGAAGTTGTTCATTATGATGGGAAATTGGATACCAATGCTATGTTAGATTGGATCTCTAAAATGGAGAGGTTCTTTGAGTATGAAAACACTCCTGATAATAGGATGGTGAAAATTGTAGTTATAAGGTTGAAAGGTCATATGCCACTATAGTGGGAGCATTTGCAAATTGATAGACAAAGGAGAGGAAAGGAGAAGATTAGAACTTGGGTAAAAATGGTAAACAAGGTAAAGAAAAAATTCCTTCCTGTTGATTACCAAGTTAGCTTGTTGAGAAAAATGAAAAATTTGAGGTAAAGAGACATGACTATGAAGGAGTATATTGAGGAATTCTATAGATTGGACATTAGATCTGGACATGTGGATGATGATTTTGAGAAAATTGCAAGGTACTTAAATGGATTAAGATATGGAATTCAAGATGAGATAAGTCTTTTAAAATTGGAAAGTGTGGAAGAAGCATACCAATATGCCTTGAAAGTTGAGGAGGTCTTGACAAAGAAGCATGAACAAAGACAAAGATGTAGAAGTGGTAGATTCTAGAGAGGTAGAGGTAGATCTTATGGAGAAGGTGGTACATCTGATAGTTCTATGCAAGATAAAGGGAAAATTAAATGGAAAAATGATGACAAAGGAAAGACCGAGTGGAAAATGGTGATTCTTACTGAAGAGGTGCTAGTTCTTAACAAGGAAGAGTTAATCCTTATTCTAGAGGTGGATTTCATGGTAATTATTTAGATATGGTAAATCAGGGCATAGATCCTCTAAATGTAGATCCTCTAGAAGTGGACAAGGTAATCAAAATGTTGTGATTCAAGGAGACATTGAGGGTTCACCTAATAGACATAAGGATAGAGAAAATCTAATGGTGAGAAGAACTTTATGTAATAAGGGAAGTGATGAGGAACCTATTTTAAGGAGATCTCTTTCCAAGACCAGATTTAAGATGGATGGAAAATGTTGCAAGGTGTTCTTTGACAGTGGAAGTTCTACCTATTTGGCATTAGAAGAGTTGTTTACAAAGTTTTAGTTGCAAAGGATAAAGCATCCTAAACCCTATCATGTTTCATGGATCAAAGATGAGCATAAGATATTGATAAGTGAGTAATGCCTTGTGAAGTTCAAGATTGGACATTACTTTGATGAAGTTTTGTGTGTTTATACCTATGGATTGTTGTCATATTTTTTTTGGTAGACCTTGGCAATATGATAAATATGCTACAAATGATTGAATATTTAATTAATATACTCTTTGGGTGAATGGGAGAAAGCAAATATTATTGCCTTTGATTGAAAGTCCAGATGAGGTTAATTGTACTATTGTAAGAATTTGCATGGTTAATGAGAAATTATTTGAAAAAGGAAATAAAAAAGAATCTAATCTATTTTGCAATAATTTAAAGGAGATTGAGTTGTGTCAATAGCAACCGAGTGGTAGAAAATAGTGTTAATCGAGTGCCAGTCAGTGGTGATCGAGTGATAGCTGGTAGTATTGATTGAGTGCTAGAAGAAATTGCATAATTTCTGAATGAGTATAAGGAGATTTTTGTAGAGGATATACTTGATGGTTTACCTCCAATGAGAAGTATAAGTCACCGTATGGATCTAATTCCTAGAGCTAGCTAGCCATATAAAGAACCATATAGATTGACACTTACCAAGAATGAAGAACTTAATAGACAAGTGCATGAATTATTGTAGAAAGGTTTGATTAGAGAAATTTTGAGTCCATATGTTGTACCTACTGAATTTGCACCTAAGAAGAATGAAGAATGGAGAATGTGTACTAATTCTAGAGCTATTAACAAGATTATAGTGAAATATAGATTTCTTATGCCGAGGATGGATGACATAATGGTTGTTGAGTGGAGCAAAGTATTTTACAAAAATTGATTTAAAGAGTGGCTATCACCAAATTAGAATTAGAGAAGGTAATGAATGGAAGACTACTTTTAAGACAAAAGATGGTTTTTATGAATGATTGGTTTTCCCTTTTGGTTTGACTAATGCACTGAGAACTTTCATGAGGTTAATGAATGAAGTTATGAAAATATCCTTGTGTAAGTTTGTGATTATTTATTTGGATGACATTCTGATATTCAGTAAGAGTAAGGAAGAACATCTTGAGCATGTTAGACAAGTATTATAGAGATTGAAAGAGGAGAAGTTGATGATTAATCTAACGAAGTGTTCTTTTATGCAAAAGGAGATTGTGTATTTGTGATTTCAGATAGTGGTTTGAAGATGGATCCCAAGAACGTAAATTTTTTTTTGGAATGTCCTGCACTTGAGAATGTGGGTGAGGTAAGATCATTTCATGGATTGGCTTGTTTTTATAGAAATTTTATAAGGAATTTCAATTCTATTTGTAATGCTATGATTGAGAAATGAGAGGAGATAGGATTTCAAGTGGACACATGGAGCTGATAAGAGTTTTGAGACTTTGTAATAAAAGGTTATTGAGTTACTTGTATTGGATTTTCTTGATTTCAATAAGGTATTTGAAATTGAGTGTGATGCAAATGGTAGTACAATAGGAGCTATGTTGAGCCAAGAAGGTAAACATGTTGCAAGCTTTGAAAAAAGTGTAGACATTATTTGGTTCCTAAGGAGTTTATGTTGTATACTAATCATAAAGCCTTATAGTACTTAGTAAGTCAACATAAATTGAATCAAAGACATATGAAGTGGGTTGAGTATTGTAGAGTTTCACATTTTTCATCAAGTAGAAAAGTGGAGTTACTAATAGAGTTTTTGATGCATTGAGTAGAATACATTCTTTGCTGACTAAGATGAAGATTAAAGTTCTTGGTTTTAATGAAATGAAAGAGTTGTATGATATTGACCTTGATTTTTCTGAGGTGTGGAGAGAGGGTAGAGTACCAAATCTAAAAGATCACATAAGTAAGTATGATGAATATTCAATTCAATAAGGTATGTTGTTCAAATGAATTTAGTTGTGTATCCCTAGAAGTTCTATAAGAATTAATTTGATTAAAGAAAAACATAGTGGTGGATTGGATGGATATTTTGGAATTGATAAGACATTGAGTTTGTTGAAGGAGGAGCATTATTAGCCTCAAATGTATAAGGATGTTTAGAAATTTGTAAGGAGTTGTGGAGTTTGTTAAGTTGTAAAAGGAGTAAGTTAGAATAATGGTTTGTATAAACCTATTATTGCTCTTGAGAAACCTTGGAGTGACATCAGTATGAATTTTGTTCTTAGATTGCCTAAAATAGTGAAGGGATATGATTCTATATCTATTGTGGTGGATAAATTTTCTAAGATGGCTCATTTCATACCATGTAAGAAGACATCAAATGATGAGCATGTTGCTGAACTTTTCTTCAAAGAGATTGTGAGGTTGTATGGATTACCAAGAAGCATCATTTCTAATAGATATAGTAAGTTTGTTGGTTATGTTTGGAAGATTTTGTGGAATAATAAGGGTATTGAGTTGAATTTTAGTTCTACATTCCATCCACAGATAGATGGATAGATAGAGGTTGTGAATAGAAGCTTCAGTAATTTTTTGAGATGTTTAGTTGGGGATAAGACAAGTAATTGGGAGATGGTATTAGCACAAGTTAAGTTTGCATATAATAATTCTGTGAATAAGAGTGCAGGGAAAACACCTTTTGAGATTGTTATAGGAATAGATCCTAGAGGAGTATCAGATTTGAGGGATGTTGTTGGTAAAGAAAAGAGAAGTGTTGTAGGGGAAGAATTTTCTGATTTTATGCGGTATTTTCATAGGGAAGTAAAGTTGAGGACAGAACAAAGTAATTAGAAGTATAAGGAGAATGTTGATAAGTCTAGAAGACATCATGTTTTTGAAGTTGGTGATGATGTGATGATTCATTTGAACAAAGGAAGATTTCCTATTGGAATGTATAGTAAGCTAAAAATGAAGAAGTTTGGACCTTGTAAGATCTTGAAGAAGTTTGATAGTGGTAATGCTTATGAAGTTGAGTTACCTAATGAAATTGATATATCTCCTATATTCAATGTTGCTGATTTATACAAATATCATGAGTCAGAAGATGAAGTGGAAGCATTAGATGATTATCCTAAGAAAAAGATTGAAGAAGTCAAACAAATATTGGAGCAAAGAGTTGGTAAGAGCATGAAAGGAAAATATTACTATGAGTATTTGGTAAAATGGAAAAACAAATCTAGTGAAGATGCTACATGGATTTCTCAATTTGAGTTAGATTTAGCTCAGGTTGTGACACTTTCATGATTTAGGAGAATCATTTCGTTCAACCTTGGTTTCCTAATGTAGGACCATCTTAGGTTTCACTGCTATCCTGCATATTCTTAGTTTCTTAGTTTCTACCAAGTTATAATGTCTTGCATTTCTGAATCTCAGTTGTTGTCAAGTGTTTAGTGGATGTCGAACTTCCTAGTTGATGTAGAATTGACATTGCTAGTGAGTGTCTTTGGTTGCCATGATGTCTTTGGTTGTTGAGTCATCCTTTGCTGATGAGTGTTATTTGGTTGCTGAGTCATCTTTTGGATGCTAAGTTTGTTTGATTATTGAGTTCATTTGGATGTTGAGTATCAATATTTTTTGGAGTCTTCATTTAATGAGTTTTATATGTGTGGTTTTTTGTTGAAGCCAACCTTTACATTTAATTTAGTGTTAGATATCTATAATGAGATGACCTGTAGCTTATTCTAGTATTTAATATGAGATTTTATTTAGTTGTATTTGTAACAGGCTAACTTGTGGCTACACATATATTTAAGAGTCCTTGGTTAGAGTCTTAGAAGTAGAGATGCTTAGAGAGGAAGCAAAATGCAAAGTTTGATCATTAAAGATTATAATTGATAAATAAATATATGTGTGTGTGTGTGGGGGGGGTGTGGTCATAATCTAGAAAGCCTTATAGCCAGGCATGTAAACGAGGTTTGGATGAATATATGAATGAATGCATTTTCTTCCTTATCTCCTAAGTTGTTTTGTATTTGTTATTTTTTCTACTGTGTTGAATCTATGTAGGTGGTTTGAATAGTTGGGTAAGCCTTTATCCCTAGTTCTTTCAACGCTCCCTATGTCAAACCATATCTAAATCATCCATCTAACTATCATCATGAAACAACTGAAATCACTATATGAACATACAAAGCTAGAAGAATAAACATGAAAACATGAAATAACTAAGTATCTAATAGCTTATCAAATATATAAACTAAGTATGAAATAACATCAATCAAATAAAGTAACCAAGTACCACTAAATCATACCACAACCATAAAATTTGGCCTAAAAGAATTCGACAATATAACATGAAAAGTAGACTAGGGGTAGGTATTACTGTTCCACTCTCTTAAGCCTTCTTTTTTCACATCTTACCCATTTGATTATGAATCTCATCAACATCAACTTTTCCTTTTTCTTTGGTATCAGCTTCACTGGTTATTAATGCTTGGTACCTATGGTCTTTGCTTAAGTGAGTTACCTTATCATAATAAAAATATGTCATGCCAGTACTCCTCCAATTTCAAAATTCTCCTTGAAACTGTAAACTCATACAATATTCTACAATGTGACCTTATCTTCCATATTTTGTTCATATAATCTTAGCATTGTACTCCCAATTGATAGCATTTCATTTTTTGTTTTGTATTTAGTTATATTTTTCTTGTACTCTTCAATCTTGTGACTTGTGTCCATGCTTATTACATGTGTGACAATAACCACTAAACTCATGTTATCCAAGACACTAATTGTACTTAGATCTACATTCATATACTTGATGACCATACTTGTTGTAGTTATAATAATAACCATCAGATTTAGGAGTGACAATAGTCTTACTAACCTTGCTACTACAAATATTGGTTGTGTGTCAAGGCTTTCCATAATGATAGAATGTTGGATTCTTTGGCTTTTGGATTTGTATACACAATCCTTTGTTAAAATTTCTTTGATGATTCTCCTTACTTAGTTGTAGAGCACTCAGTAAAGCCTAGTCCAATTATGTCCCTTAGTCTTCTCTACCTGCTTAACTACTCATCTAGTTTCCTCATGCTTTCTTCTAATCTTTTTAACCTTTCATTTGTATCCTTCTTAGATATTATTTCATTCCTCAATTTTTCATTCTCATATATCAACTCAACAATTTCTTCTATATTCCATCCAATCTCATTGCTAGTAGTAATTTCCTAACACAATATCGTGTAGATCCATCTAGTCTACTCTAGATCTTATTATTGATCTCCTTCCTATAGAATACTCCACATCATTAGTATCTAATGCACATTTCTACTAGTATGAGGCCTCATTCAAAGCCCTTTTATAGGAAGGTAGAGTATCTATTATACATCCTCTAAGGCTACATTGATCTCTCTGGTGGGAAGATGAAATGTACAAGTGTCCTCATTTCACCTCTCTATTAGTGCTAGAATGATGCCTCAAATGAATCTCAAGTATGAAATTTGGCTTTCCCAATATAGGACCACATATTTTTAAGTAGTTTAATGTCCTATATGCTCATGTTCTACATACTATCTTAGATGAAGTGCATCGCATATGACTTCTAATGCTCCTATACAAACACAAAAACATATAAATAACATCAAATTAGACATCAGTATCATATTATGAGCAAGTTTGATAATTTTGGATAGGGCCAACTTCATCCTAATCAAGGTTGACTTCCCTAATTAGGGCCGACCTTCCCTTGATCAGGGTCAACCTACCTTAGCAGGGTTCACTTAGTTGATCAAGGTCAATGTTTTTCTATAATGAAAGTTAGACTCTCCCTATACATTAAATGTACATCATAAAAACCAAAAATATACATCAAAATAGTCAAAAGCATGCATATCTAGATAAAAATCACTCTACACTAGCACTCACCTTAGGTAGCAGTAATGATTCCTCTCAAAACCTCCATTTGCATAGGCTCTAGCTCCTTCATCTTCAACACTCCTTTAGTTATTCAAGATACAAACATAACAAGTGAATGGTAAGAACCTCTATTTATAGTATTTTTCAACATAAATTAGGGTTTCCCTTCTATGCATTTAGAATAAGCATTTACTCATTTCATCATAACTTGAGCTAGGTAACTCTAATTTTTTCTCCGTTAGAAGCATTCTAATTTTAACTTAGTTATATTTCCCTTTAAGTTGATTGAAATAAATTTTAATAAATTCATCACCAAGTTTAAAGTCCCTTTTCATCAATCTACATTTTGAATTCCTAGGGTTAGCTAAATCACCTTATCTTAGCTTTCTAAAAAGAGAAAGCCAAAATAAGGGTGGAATATGGCCACCTATTAACCTCAAAGAATCATTCTTAGTAACATATAGGTGATTTTGGATTTTCACTAACATTTTTTCTACACGATGTGGTTACTATCATTTTCCTTTAAAAAGTTTTCTATACTTTAGCTTGCATATTCACAATGTGTCATATCTAGATAAGATGGGGGCTAAATGTATAATCTTAAATTGGAAGCACATCAATTTATGACCATTTAGCTCCTATTTCATTTAACTTAATGATTTTCATTTAATTTTTATTTGTACTTCTCTCCTACCCTCTTCTTAAATTGGATCTAGGTAGGAGCTAGTTAGTCCTCCTTAGTATTCCTATTCTACAACACAAAAATCAAGGTAGGATATATTTACTTAGGTCCTCCCCTATCATTTGAATTCAATCAAAATAACTCCTTTTCATGCCAAAATGGGATTTCCTCATAATATGGACCAAATTTCTAGATTCTGGGACCTATTTTGGAGTTCTGAGATAGTCCCAGTGGTTTCTGCACCTAATTCATGTGCCCTTAACTAATTAGGGGAATAGTGTACCCCTAATGGACCAATCATTATAAAGTTCTATTTTGGGTCTTGATAGTGGGTCCCTTCTTGAGGTTTTTTCTAGAATTAGGTTTTTGAGCTTGGTCGACCTAAAGAAGTAAATTAATATGAATCCTATATAAACACCCTCAATCACTTCATTTAGCATAGATGATGTATCTAGACAACCAAGAAATAAATCATAGTTACTCTCAAGCAAGATCAAGAAAGCAATTTTCATGTGCACAAGTCATTATGGACATCCCATTTTTTCTTAGCATGTTTGCAATGTGGAATAAAGGAGGCTTAGAAATATCCTTTGAAGTAAGAGATTTCTTCATTTTCCTCTTCATATTCTATCATTCAAGCATTCAAGATTCCATCATGGAGTAGAAAATATAGATGGTGAGTATAGCTTAGAGTACTTTAGCCTTGGGTGATTAATATGCTTTCTAGGTTATCCTTAGATCTATGTATTTCTATTTCATTTATATTTAAGTACAATATTTCATGCTATGGTTTTGGATCTAAGGATTTGGATTTGTGTATTTGTACATCCAAAGCTCATACATGATCATCGCACACATTATATTTGACAAGCTCACTATCTGTGGAGGTTGAAACCACCATAATAAGGGGTTGACTAAGGAAAACCCCTACATAGCAACCCAACATACCAAAATTTAGATATAAGTAGATATCAAAAAGAAAAACCAATCATAGATCAAAGTACCCTTTTCATCATTTATCAGAACTAAAAAATCAAAATTAGTGTCATACACTTTTCATCAGGGGTGTAGTGGATCCCAAATCATCCATTTCACCCCTAATTGGTCCAATTTTCCCATAACAAATCCCCAAAATATTTTTGGGTTTTTCCTACCTCATAATTTTAGGCCCATATCCACTTCTTTTCTTTTCTAAAAGTAGCACACCACATAAAAATCAAGGTTCCAATTTTTAAGATAATTATCTCTATCATTCCTAGTTAATTCAACATTTCACTTAAGCATTTATTGTACTATACATTATGTGTCTTGCATAGTTGTAGAAGTAACTAATTCAGATCTCAAGGGAAAGTGCCATTCTTTTCCCTAACTTTATGATCATTAGATCTAGACTTGTGTTGATGCTCCTTTATGCCTTGGATTGTATTAACCTACTAATATTTGACACCTTTAAGGGTTGGTTTGAATGAATCTCTATCCTTGGACTCAATAATTTTGAGGTGTGTGTGGTTATGTGATGAACTTAGGGTTAGTTTCCTTGATTATACACAGTCCTCAATTCACCTTTGTTTTTATCAATGGAAATTTTTTCATCATTAATTGATATTTTTGGAACTAAATTTTTTACTATTTTAATTCTTATCCATTCAACCTCTTGAAAGGAAAATGTCCATCTAATTTTTAGTGTCTCATACAATTCATCTAGAATATTGTCTTTTACTTTAGTAGGGTATTTATTGAATTTGTGGAAATATGATACAATTGGATCCTCAATAAGTTTCTTCTAATAATCTATGGGTAAAAGCACAAACCTGTGTCATCCTTTTATAAAGGAAAAGAATAAAAAAAGTATAATTGTTCAACTTCAATGACATAAAGTTGATATTATTATTTAGAATATGAAAATGAAGTAAACTAATGAAAAGTACAAAGCTGTGTACAAAGCTATCTTTTACTATATAGTTAGCATTCATACGTCTTTCCTCTCTTTATATCCTAATGTTATTCCCATGAGGTTCTCAATTCAACTATTTAAATCTTACATGTGTAGTATCAACCATAGAACATATTATGTCCTTATACTTTTTAACTACACATGGGGGAATCTTGTAACATTTCAACATTCTAGCTGGAATTTTTGTAAAGTAACCCCACATATTCTACTAAAATATTCTCCTAACTAATCAATAAACTCATTAATTTTTTATAGTATGGGTTTATCCATTTTCTATTCAACTTGTCCTATACCTAGAAAGAAATTTTGAATGTAGAAAAATAAACATAAAAGAATAGAACCATACTTAACTTCTCACTTTTGATCCTTCGCTAGTCTCTTCATATTTTCTAGTAGTTGTGTGCATGTCATGTCAGTTAGGTCATAGTGTTTTCCCTATTTGGAAAATTTATAACTCCATGTACTACTCCTCTTGATATTTTGTTTAGCCTACATGATTGGTAAACTTTATAGCCTATGGTCATGGTTGCAAATCTTGTTTCCATGACATGTAATTTTGTGAATAGTCATGAATTGACCATCCTATTGATATTTGGCTATCTCCTTAACTTCCCCTCTATTCATAAGTCTCAATTTGTATTCTTTCCCTTCAGCTAATAATCCATTCACTACATTAATTAGGTCTTTGGTGACCTTTACTAGTTTTTCTTCTTCTAGCCATAGGAATTATCATTCACATAGTGTAGTCATTGATTGATTACTAAGAGGGGGGTGACTCAATAATTACCAACTTTAAAACTTTTTAACAACTTTCAATACAATTACTGATAAAGATTTAGTTATACCTATAACATTGTTGTTAGTTAAGTTCATAAATTTTTATTTAGAATAGTTAAAGAAAAGAAACAACAATAACACCAATATTTATCTTATATAAATCCAATTTGGTTGAAAACCATTATCTAAGATTATTTCTCACAAATATTATTACTCTTCTAGAAGCTTGGTTAAGAGCTTGCCTAGTTAAGGGTTACAAAGAACTATTAGGTGATCTTGTTAAAGGATTTTCCTCTAGATGTGTTAGGATCTTTACTCTGTTAGGAATAACCTTGAAAAAGGATTTCAATACCCTAAAATAAAAATTCTACCTTGTAAAAGGTTTTACAATAGATTGATTAGGGTCACCCTTTTAAGGGATTTCAACTATTACAATGGTTAGAAAGTAACAAAAAAATGATCCATAGCTTGTACTAGCTTGCTATATCATATCCTTTAAAGATCTTCAACACAATTTATTATGTTTTCTAGTTCAATCACAACCCACTTGGCATTGTCACACTCAATTAGCTTTGTCTACATCCTTTACTCTTCTTCCATTTTTTAGCCACAGGTCTTCATGTTATGATACCAAAACTTGTCTTCTTTCTTTCCTTAGAAATATCACAAATAGTTAAAACCCTAAACCTAGATCTAATGATTACAATAGCATCCTTTCATGTAGAAATTCATCAAACAATATTAGTTACCTTAACCTAATAGACCTTGAATTTATTGTTACTTCAATAAGATATTCACTATCTTAATAAGTCCTCAAGTCTTTGATAGCACAATAGAAAATACCATCACTAATAGTGTAGCCCATTTTTTACTCCAATAGTTTGGTGCAGGAGTACCCTGACCATCTCCCATGGAATTTTGAGTCATAATTAGCATTTTTTTGAATAATTTTATATTAGGGCAATAGTTATTTCATTTCATGTTATTAAGTGTTTAATTAAGGTAATGTTGACCAAGTTCATGTTTTAAGTAATGTAGGTCAAAAAGAGTCAAAATGTGGGAAATGCCATGTAAGGAAATAGAAAGAGTGTTAAAAAGGTCATAATAATATGATGGACCTATTTAGAGTGCGTATAAATCATGTAAAAGCATAAAATTTAAATATGTGCAAAATTTGTAAAATTGTCAAAAAGTTGTTGTCAACAATTGTTTGCAAAAATGACAAATTTGGAAGATGGATAATCATCCATCTTGGAGAAGATCTTAGTGGAGGTGAAAGGTCATGTTTTTGTATGAAACAATGTAATCTCATGTAGAAGAGAAGGGAGGATATGAGGAGAAGATAAATTAAGGGTTTTGTATATGGTTTGTGAATAAGAAATCAATGTTTTGGTGTACTAATATTTGACAACAATTTTAATATTTTCTTCCTTACTCCATGGTTCTAGTAATCCTTAATTTTTTGTATTAATGGTAATGAGCATAGTACCTTTTTTGATTATTAAACATTTGTATGGTATCATTGTGTTATTGACAAGAATTCACTATTCGTTGTTTAGACAGTAAAATCTACAAATATCAAAGAAAGTTGTCATAGTGATAGTATGTTTTCATTTCATGGAGATAGCAAAAATTGTGGAAAGTTTTGAGTTGTTGAGATTTCCTCCCATGAGTCTCTATCATAACTCTACCCCCCATATCAGCATAGTCATGAATCAACATGTTATCTATTGTTGTAAGCAAGAAAATAAATGATTTAGTATCCTTGAAAATGTGATAGTGACTTAGTTAGAGCTTGAATGAGTGTTTGGAAGATTTTTTTGTTTTACATGATGAGTGAAGAACCATTTGGAAGAGAAGAAAATATGAGATACTTAATTTTGGGATTCATCCACTACATTCAACATTAAAACCCTCATTCAAGGCAAGGGTTTGAAGGTTTGGGTATCTCCTCAAGGACTAGGAACCCAAAAGTCAAAAGTTGGAGAGGTCTTGGTAAGGTCTCATTGTAATGTAGGTTGAAGTGGTTGGTTTTTATGAACTCTCAAGAATGTATACCCCAAGGATCCTAACTTTGTAGAGGCTTGGAAGGCTTGTAAAGTACCTATTACTCTAGATAGGACTAGGTGACTAGATTACATGATTCGGGGTGGTATGTTGTTCAAGGGAAGTCAATTATGTATTCCAAGGAGTTCCATGAGGGAGACCTTGATCAAGGAGAAGCATAGTGGAGGGATGTTAGGACACTTTGATCAAGATAAGACCATTGCCATTATTAGAGAACATTATTTTTCACCTCAATTGTCATAGGATGTGAAGAAGTTTATGCAAATTTATCAAGTATGTCAAACAACCAAAGGATTTACTTAAAATACTAGACTTTATTAGCCATTCCCTATTCCATCAAAGCCTTGGGTAGATATATGTACGGATTTTGTTCTTGGATTTCCAAGAACACAAAGGGGTAATGACTCAATATTTGTGGTGGTTGATAGGCCCTCCAAGATGGCACATTTCATTCCATGCCACATGACTCATGATGCAGTGCATATTGCAAATTTGTTTTTTAGAGAGGTGGTAAGGCTACATGGTCTCCAAAAGAGTATTATTTCTGACAGAGATACTAAATTTGTTGGGTATTTCTAGAGGACTTTGTGGAAGAAATTGAAGATAGAATTGAAATTTAGTTTTGCACATCATCCATAGACTAATGGATAAACATAACTAGTGAATAGAAGTTTGAGCAATTTACTAAGGTATTTAGTAGGACATAGACCCAAGGAATGGGATTTGATTTTACTACAAGTAGAATTTTCTTACAATAATTCTATAAATAGGAGTACTGGTAGATCACCATTCCAAATTGTATATGGGAGTAGTCCAAGGACTACACTAGTGTTGAGGAAGATGGAGCAAGGGAGAGGACAAGTGCTAAGGTAGAAGACTTTGCTAAACATGTCAAGAACCTACATGAGGAGGTGCGAGCACATATTACCAAGATAAACCTACAATATAAGGCTAGGGTAGATAAAAAGAGGAGACATAAGGAGTTCCAAGCTAGAGATCAGGTTATGGTATATTTGAGAAAGGAACGATTTCTAGTGGGTACTGAAAACAAGCTACAAATCAAGAAATTTGGCCCCTACAAAATTTTGGAGAAACATGATTCAAGGAATTCATATGAGGGGGAGTTTCCAGAAGGGATTCACATTTCTCCTATTTTCATTATTGTAGACTTAATAGAATATCATGATGATGGAATAGATGAGGAGTTTATACTAGAGCCATGTCTAATTGCTACTTTTGCAAAGGAAGAGATTGAAGAAGTTCTAAATAGTCATGGTGGCTAGAGTACAAAAAATAGGCAATATGAAGAATACCTGGTGAAGTGGAAAGGATGACCAATAAAAGACTCAACTTGGATATTCACACCAAAGGTTACCCATTAGAGTTTTCCTATACTAGCTATAAAGTGATAGGGTCACTTTTCAATCTACCCTGGGTATCTGATGCAGGAGCATCTAGTGGTGTAAGCACAATCCTATATCACCAAAAAAATTCTTAGTTTTAGTTTCTATTTAAAGTGTTTTCTTTTTTGGATACCCATTTGGGTCAAATAGAGATTCTAACTCTCATAGTTCCACTACTAGTTTTCTGGGTTAGAGTTTTTGAACACCTTGGAATACATGCCAATATGGAAAATAGGTTATTTTGTAATTGATCCATAATTATAATGAGTTATGGGTTGTAAGTTGTAGGGATTATTATAATTTTAATTTAAAGCACTCCAAAAAAAGAATTAGATCAAAAGGCTTTACGGTTTGAAAGTTATTGTAGTTCTAAGTTGCTTGGAGACCTCCTAAGAGTACTTTAGAGTCAGATTTGAGGCACTAAATGGTCTCGTATAGGCCTGAAAAATGGGAGATGATCAAAGCTGGTCCAAAGGGCTATAGAGCACTTGGAGAGATTTCTAGAAATGAAAATGGTTAGTCAATCAAAGTCCCAGATCAAAAGCTATGCCCCTCGAAAGTTGGACTACTATTTCGAGATTTTTCTAATTTTACACCAAATTCAGAGGTATTTTCTAGAACCTTATATTTTGGTAGTGGATGTCAAATGTAATATTTTAACATGTATTCCTAATACTAAACTTAATTTGGTTTACTTAAGGACATTTCTAGCATTGTAAAGGCAGTTTTTTTTGGTGGAGTTTGGGAAAAGGTACTGTGAGAAGGGTTTTCTCTACAATCTAATAACATTGTAAGCCCATATAGCATATTGTGGAGTCTATTTTTGTTGTAATATATGTAATGTCATATCACTTTTGATAATAATATTCCCCTTTTCTTGTTATGTTCATTTTTGTCGTTTGTTATGTCCCCATCATAATGTATAATAGATTGTTCATCAATCATTTCCTATATTCCTTCTAGTATCTAATTTATCCATGCAACTTACTAATAATTTATTTCTTATATGACATATTTAGCTTCCACAATTTATTGTGAGATGCAAATCTTCTTGTTTCTTATCCACAAAATCAATTTGTCTCCTAAGAAAAATGCTCCTCTAGTTGTTCTTTTCAGTCATCAATATTTATTGCACAATCTACATCTATATATTTTAAAGATCAAAATATACTCATTTTTCATACCATAGACCATATTCTTTAGTACCTTTAAGATATTATAATATCCTTTTACCTTCTACTTGGTGTGACTCCTTTTACCACGATTCCTACTGTATGAGCTACACTAGGTTTGTTGTAAATAATTTATTGTATATTTATAATCATTGATCTATAAAATGTTTCATTCACTATATTTGACTCATCTTCCTTAGATAACTTACAATTGGTAACCATCAATGTACTAATAGGTCTAGATTCTTCCATTAAAAATATTTTTAATATATCTTTTATGTACTTTGACTAAGTAATATATACCCCATGCTTCAAATATTGTACTTGAAGTTTGATGAATAATTTTATTTCTCTAATCATAGACATTTCAAACTCATTCCTCATTTCTTCAAAAAATCACCTAATTAATGCTTTATGTCCTCTAAAGATTATTTCATCCATAAATATTTTAGCAATTAATACTTTACTTCTACTTTTAGTCTTAAGATACAAGTTACAATTATCATTGGTTCTTACAAATCCCATTTTGATTATGTAAGAATATAGCCTTTCATACCATTCTCTTGTTACTCCTATGATACATTAATATTTTCATTACTGTCAAATAGTTCAAAAGATAGTTGATAAGATAAAATTCATTGATTTGTGACTAAAGTCACTGAGACACAATAGTTACTGACTTACATTATAGCTCCTAGACAAAGAAGAGTCAAACAAGTTAAGTATGAAAAATTATAACCAATCATAATAGTCACCGAGTAGACAAAGTGTAATTGAGCATAAATGCCTCCAAGATATGCAAGGCTTATTGAGTCTTAAGGACATTGAGTGATATCATGATTATCAAGTACGAATAGAGTGCACATTGAGTTGTACAAAGGCTACATACATGCTTGAATTGGCACAAAAATTTATGTAATGATCATACTGAGTGGGAGACGTGATTTTACATAGATCAAGGAAAAGATTCAAAAATATTTCTTAGTGAATGTAAATTGACTTTTTTTGATTCCAAGGAAAAGAAAGCCAACAAAATGATAGAAAGTGAAAGTATAGAATATAGACTATTCTAGATCATTAATTTAGGATCAGAGATTGTAAGAGGAAAAGTAAACTATTTAAGGACCTACATGGAGTAATTTAAGTTTTTTATTGAGAAGAGATGTGTTACTCTAGTTCTTGTTATGATAAGAAGGGTTTAATGCAAAAATAAAAGCAAAGACTCAAGAAGCATAAGAATGATTTTGTTTTATCAATCACAAGAGGTGATATATAAGTAAGTAGAAGAGGGATTTGAAACAACAATGTAAGTTGCATTAAATACAGATCAATTTAATGCTATTCTCTAACCATTTTAGTAGATTAAATCCTTTCACAAGGTAGAATTAACAATATTTTGTAAAATCTCTTAACCAAGTACACACTAACTTAAAGTGTTGTAAAATGCTTGAAGAAGGTAGATCTTAATAGATTTGCTTGTATTAATCATACTAGAGTAAGTCACCCTAAGTGACACCACATTGTAGCCCTAACAAAGAACTCTCTTACTATATTAGTGATGGATTTTTGGGTACCACCCCTACCATATTTTCCCCTCTAAAAAAAGGTTTCTGCATGACAAAATACTTTTGTTATGCGTGATGATTTTATGGTATATGTTTATGGTTTCAAGCAAACCAGATTAGACAAAATTACTTTCATTTTCAAGTATTGAGGTTAATGTTATATTTATACTAAGTTTTAAAAAAAGGGAAAATGAAATTATATATTTAGATTGAAATTTAAACTTTTAGAGGATAATGATTGACTCCCCCTCTCAATGTCCTATCTTTTCATAATAATCCAACAATTAGTATCCGAGCTAGTTGTATTTTTAAGGGGTTTTAGCACCTAAGAAAAAGATCTGAATCATGGAAAATAGTGCAAAAGAACATATTAAAAAGGAACAACATGAGGATCCATGAGGAAAAAAAAACTTTATTATAATATTTTTAATGTATTTTGAATCCATTTGAGTCAATATGTAAGGCTAAATAAAGCAATTTGTAATAGATTGTCAAAGTTGTCTAGTAGGTCAAATGATGTATATAAACCCATGTGGAAGGGTAAAATATCATAAAATGTCTTATATATTCCATTTTAGTATGTTAGTAATAGTTTTATAAAGTTTAAAGGTCATTTATAGGAAAATAAAAAAGTTTTCAAATATGTAACAAAATGTTGACAATATGTAAAGTTGATTTAAGGGAGAAGGTGAATGGTCATGCAAGGTAAAAAAAAAATTAGATTGTTTTTGAAGGCATTAGATGGTCATGAATTGGTCTTAATTTAAATATTGTACAAGTTGTAGAATTTTGGAGAAGATTTTAAATAAGAAGAAGTTGAACTTTGTAAGTTTATTCCATTTTTTCTGATTTATTTTCCAAGAAATCCCACTGTTGTTTGTGTTTGTATGAGAACATATTAATAAATGCAGGCCTAAAATTTATATTTATGGAAAAATAGTTTATATAGATATAATTTAGTTTTGTTTTGGTATTATATAATTTTTATTTAAAGAACTTATGATAATTTGAGTGTAGATATTTAATAATTTTTATTCTATCAATTGGAATGAGCTATAAATTGGGGGAAATACATTTAACTAATTCAAAATAAATATCATAAAAGGGATTTGTGATATATTTTCATTTTAAAAAGTTATGAGTAAATATTTGAAGCACTTTGATGTTGTCCAACTAATTAATTTGATTGAAATTTTATATGTGATGTGTAAGATCCCATTATTGAAGTCTCTTGAGTTTTAATACCATAGTAAATATTTATAATGTGTACCTATACATAATTTTTGGTATAAAATCTTAGTAGAAGATCTGGGAAAAGGTGAGTTGTGAGTTTGTGTGGGTTATGACAAGTTGAGGAGAGAACTTGTAGAGTGGCCAAAAGACTAGGTTGAGTGGAGAGAACCTAGATAGGAGAAAATGGTCACAAAAGGAGATTTATTTTATGATAAGAGGATACTATTAGATGCATGAATTTTATATTGGGATTTTTCGAAAAGGAAGGGAGAGGAAAAGAAAAGAGAGGAGGAAGAAGAAAAATAGAGAAGAGGAAGCTAGAATGAAACAAGAGATAGAAGAGAAAATATGAATCCTAATGAGGGAACTTGAAAAAATGAAGTCAATTTACAAAGACTAAAAGAGGAAGTGAAAAGAAATATGGAAAATGAAAATAATTATTTTTAGAAACCATTCATGGTCCAGATACAAAGGTATCTGAAGATGAAATGGAGAACTGCATTACCAATGAAGAGAAGAGTTGTCCATTTGAAGTACAAAGTGAGGAAATTGATGCTACTAAAAAATAAATTGTAGTAGATAATTGTTAATGAAACTTATGATGAATAGGTTCTTGAGGATAGGAAAGAGATAGAAGTGATAGTTTTTGATGAGCCTTATAATGAAAAGGTTCATAAAGTTGGGAAAGACATGGACATGATGATTGTTGATGAAACCATGGGATGACATTTGAAGTTAAGTAAGAAAGTGGTATGGCCTATAAAAAGGTTAATAGTAGAAACAAGGAAGAAGACTCATGATGAGGACAAAAGGATAGAGGGGGCTCAAATAGTGATGAATTTTACTCCAAGTATGAAAATAGTTCATCTTGAAGACATCAAACAAAAGGATATAAGGGTTCCTATGGTGAACCAAATAGATGAATTTATCTATGAAGAAGTCTCATTTTTTTTTCCTAATCCATTTATTTTAGGTATTTAGGGGCTATAATTAGATACTTATGTGGAGAAGGTTTAGAAGGACACACAAATTGATGACTTGGATACTTGGAAATAGTAAAACCAAAAAATACCAAAGAATTGAATGACAAGAAAGAGGAAGGACATGTTGACATTAAGGTCAATTTATCTATTAGTGAATCACACTTAGTTAATTGGTTATGTTGCTAGCAAGCTCTACAGTTACTACCAAGCTTACCTTTAAGTTTGTAGTGTTAACCAAGTGCTCTAGTTTCTCTTGAGCAAAGAAGTCAATATACAATTGCTACTAAATTTCTCAATTTCTACTAAGCTTTAGAACCTATGTACAGTTCATTCCAAGTATAGAAGTGTCCACTAAGTTGTTCAGTGCAAGTGATGGAAACTCTAGTTATTGTGTGTTAACCATGTTCTCTAGTGCCTATCAATCTCATAGTTTTAGTGATGTGAATCTAGTGTTGACCAAGCCATGGAGTGTCAATTAAGTGATTTAGTATATGCCAAGTTTTGTAGTGTTTACTGAGTCACACACTGTTGACCAAGTTTATGCTACTTGGAAGTGATCAATATAAATTGGGCCTCTTTGTCAACTAAGTGCTGGATGATGTCAAGTGTAGATAGTAGCTATCGAGTATAAAAAAATCAGCGAGTTTTTCCTTAGAACCCCAGTTACAATAGTTGGGCCAATTTTGTGGATTTTGATGAAACTTGTTTTGTAGCCAACTTCAATAAGTTATGATTTGGATTGGTATATATGTAAAGAACTATATCATATCCAAAGAGAAGTATCAAATGAGAATGGAATAAGAAAATTGTTTATCTAAGGGACAATAAAGGTTTATCTATCATTGTAAGGTGATCATTACAATTCAAGTAATCTCAACCAGATAATCAGAGTTGCATATAATAGATCAGCCACTAGTTCATCCTAATAGGTGTATCAATTGAATCCATTAACAAGGTATGCTTTACCATTTTATGTAAAATCTCTTTACCAAGTGCATACTTCATTGCATGTTTTGTAAATCCTTTCACAAGGTGGACCTCATAGTCCTTCTTGCTCCTAACAAGGAAGATCATCAGAAGTGATCAATTGTAAGCCTTAACAAGTTAACTTTATACTATAGTACTAAAGCTTGTGGGCATCATCCCCAGCCCAGTTTTACTTTCTATTTGGAAGGTTTCTAGGTTACCATATCTTATGTTAAGTGTTATGAATGTTTTACTACTTTCATTCTTTCATGCATGAAATTATAAGAAAATATTATATGAAGGATTAATTGGAAAAATAAGAAGAAGTTTTCTTGGTTCTTGATTCACTCCTCCCCTCTTAGTAACCTTTCCTACCTTATATTTCCAACAATTTCTATCAAAGAATTGTGATTCTCATAGAAGAAGTTTAACAGCTTGAGAAAACATTAGAGGTAATGGAGGTATACAAGCTAGATAAGGCTATTGAAAATGAAAAGTTGGATCTTGAATTGGCCATTGGGAAACTAAAGAAAGCAAAGGTGAAACTCTCTTAATCATTAAAAAGAAAGAAATATCTTGCAATACAAATGAATGAAAATCTCTACACTGAAGAAGAATTGAAGATATATGTCCTAAAAGAAACTCAGATGAAGTTGATGAAGTAATCAAAGATCTATTAGAAAATAATTCTAATCTTCAAGAAGAAGTTAGAAAGCTCAAAAGAGAACAAGAAATCTAATTAGTGAGATTATGTGAAGTCATGGAAGAAAAAAGAAAAAGCCAAAGAAGATATAGAAGAAAAGAAAAATGAAATCAATCAACTATCCCTTCAGTAAGAAACTTTTATTAATCAAATCACTAGTGCAAATCAAGAACTTATGAATCTAAGATAACAAAATGAAAGACTATAGAATGATCTAAACAATGAAAAGAAAATCAATGAAAGGATGATGAAATCTCAAGAAAGCATGAATCAATTGAATGAAAAAAGTCAATATAGACACAATGGTAAAGCTAGAATATGATACATAGAAGAAGGTGAATCATCCAAGCAAGGAGCTCAAAAGAATCAAAGGCCTACTTGCAATCATTGTGGTAAGATAGGTCATACATCGAAAAAATATTGGAGTAATGGTAAAGAAAAATTTGATGGAAAGTGTTACAACTGCAATAAGCATGGTCATAGAGAAAGTGAATGCAAGGAGAAATGTAAGTTTGTAGGAAAATTCTATAGTTGTAATGCCAATCTTCTGAATGCAAAACCAAGAAATTGAATCTAGCAAAATAGATTGTGAAAGGAATATTTGGATCGGACTAGAACACATGGTGTAGATGCTACTATTGTGGTGAATTTGGGCACATTGGAGCAAACTATGTGAAACATCACATGATGAAAATAGATACCACTAGAAGATGTTTCATTTGTATAGAACTTGGACATTTTTCCAAGAACTATATGAACACAGGAAGAATTGAAGATGAAAAGAAAGCCAAGGTTGACAATATCAAAAGTAGATGAAGTAGCAATGGATAAAAAAATATCCTAAGAATGCAAGTCCAAGTCATGAAATAGATGTCACTCAAGAGTTGGGTGATTCAATCATTTCAACTTAAATCCCTATGGGAATAACTAGAACTGAGATTATGAAGCAAACATCCCTCATTAGTTCCAACTAATAAGAAGAAGAGCTCCATATCAGTATTCAAGATGCACAAGGCTCATCGAGTGGTCACAAAAAATTCAATACCTCACTGAGCTATGTTGGGTCATAAGACCCTGTTGAGCAAGGTTAGGATACACTAAAGTATTGTATGTGGACACCAAGTTGTCGAAGACCCAACCTAATGATAATAATTTTATCAAGCTATGAATGTCTATTGAGCATTAAAGGATGAACCAAGTGGAAGATATCCTATCACCAAGTGAGTAAATGTACCAATCATTAATGGTGATTTTAAAGAGGAAATTTGTTAAAATGGAAGAAATTTAATACATTGTTTAACTATGAATCTCAAGAGCTATTCTAAAAAGAATGATTTTAGAGCTTAAGAATGATTTGAGTGTTTTATATTGAAGAAATTTCAAGTTTTTAGAAACCCTACTAACCATGGTATCTTCCAATAGCAAAAGAAAGAAAGGGTCTGAAATGTTGGTTTGAGGAGTTGATTGCAAGGCACCAAGCTTCAAATTGAATCTAGAAATCGTAGAAGTGCTTGACCCAGTTGGTGCACAATAATAAATTCTTCCCAAGGTATTTCTCATGCATGATATCCATTCATATTATCACTATTCTATTCAATAGCTAGGAACTCATGAGATGAACAAAGCATTGAACAAGTTTTGTGTGAATGGAGTTCTAAAACCTGAGCATTAACATTTGGAAGTAAAGGTGTTGACACACATATCACATATACAAAGAGAATTCTAGGTCAAATAGATGAGATATATTCTATGTCATGTGCATAATGGACAATTATGGTTGGAGCAACCTACTCAGATATCAAAGAAAATGATTCACAAAATAACGGTCTTCCAATGTTGAACAAAGCCAAAGCAACCAATATCCTAGGTCGGGTTAAACTGGTGAAGAAAACTCTTTCCAAGTGGGATGGAAGTGGAATCACAGACATGGAACTAAATTTTGGAATTCACATGATCTCCTATAAGATCTATACCTCCAATAATCTCAATATTATGTCATGTGAGGTAGTTGATCTGGCTCTCAAAGTAGTAAAGAATTGTTGGACTAATTGCCAACCTTCCCCTTTGGGATTCATGACATGGCTAAATTGCATCCTATGTTCTATTAGTCTAGTGGTTGTATCAAGCATTAATAGGTCAATCTTTTGGTGCAACAACAACTCTAGCTTATAACAAATGGTATCAGAGCTTGGTCATAGGTTCAAATCTCCTTAGGTAATGTTGAGGGGGGAATTGTTGGAATAACTATGAACCTTACCCTTTAGGATTAATGACATGGTTTAATTGCCTCCTATGTTCTATAAGTCTAGTGGTTTTATTAGGTATTAACAATTCAATCTTTTGGTGCAATGATAACTCTATCTTGTAACAAGAATAACATAGCATTCGACCTTGCCGAGTTATTATTAAATTAGTTCACTAAGAACATGGAGATCATCAGAGGTTCCATGAACAATTTGTGTAATTTTGGTTCACTCTTGACTTGTTTATTATTCTTTGTACAAAAAGTATTCCCTTCTAAAGGTTCAATAATATGTAGAAAATATGTCCTTGTTCTATATCAAATAAATGAGTATATAGCAGATATGGGTGAAAACTTTGATAGAATCATGGATAACTACTTTGAGTCATTCAAGAGAAGATGCAAAATAGATATATGATACCTAAGAAGCTTGTAAAAGGCTACAAGGATGATATATGTTTCATGGTGGACTATGAAAAAGTGTATATTTAGGTTGTCAAACCTAGAGTGGCATGAGCTAAGCCTCTGGAGTATGAGGTTAACATTGATGACACAAAAGATATGATTGAGGCACTTTTGAATGGGCTTGTGGATCCTAAAGCACCTTATTTTGGGACTTATGAAGAAGCCAAGGTTGTTGATCTTAGATTGGTTTTGACAAGTGAGTGTCAACACACTTAAGCTATTTACTTAGTTCATGCCAAACTAGTAATACATGCTAAGAACAACATGTAAATATTAGACCATGCTGAGTTGCAATGAGTGTTGAGTCACTCATGTGCCAAGTCACTCAAGTACCAAGAAGATAGACCATGCCGAGTGATTAAAGAGTTGAGTAAATAGTGGATACTAAGTAATGCGGATGTTGAGTTACAATAAAGAATAGTGCATGTTGAGCATCAAAGACTTCATATGCCAAGTGACATAGTTTTGACATTTTTTTTGTAATGACACAAACAACTATGCAAACCATTTTTGAGCCTACCTAAACATATATTTTGATAATATGGAGATAATAATGAATCTATATTCAGATTGCCTATGCAATTACATGCAACCAATCAAAAAATGAGAAGTTTTAAATAGAAATATGGATGAATCTCAACCATAGATTCATACCTAACCCTAAGCTACCTAAGTCTTCTTAAGGAGGACGAAGCCCTAAACTCTTTATGGGTGAGTAATAAAATTGGAGGAGTGAACAAGATAGTTTGTAGAGTATTCATGGTGACTTAGAATTAAGAATGAATTTCAGAATTAGTTAGAGAAGAATAGAGGATAGAAAGAAGGATACAACATTGAGACATCAGATCAAGAAGGATCAAAAGATAATTGTGTAGAGGTGATCTATCATTAGGAAAGAAAGTGCCAATCATAGGATCTATGTTGAGACAATTTAACAGGTGATTTCAGTCAAATCTCTTAAGCAGAGTAGTCCTAAGAGGCTATATGAAATCCTTTAGCAAGGTGCTTAATTAGTTGTAAGTTGAAGTCATCTAACAAGGCACACTTCTAACAGGGTGTTGAAATCCTCTAACAAGGTGAGACCTAATATTATTTGTAAGCCTTTAACAGGAAAAACCTTTCATAGGGTAGATCATGTTTCATGGTCAAAACATTGTAATATTAATTGGATACACTTTACAACTATAGTAGTGAAGATTTATGGGCATCATCCCCACCCTAGTTTTACCTTATCACTTGGAAGTTTCTAGGTAATCATATATGGTGTTATGTGTGTGATTTCTTACATGTTTACATGATTTGGATGCATATGCTTTACATGTTATTTTAGTTTACATATTGAATACATATGATGAATGAATGGTGAAAGTTCTATGGGTCCAAGTTTAAAGTATTGATTCACACCCCCTGTCTAAAATTTACTCTTTCCACTTGTAATTCCAACAAAGGAAATAATAGAACTTGAAATTAAGATTCCTCAAGTAATTGACAAAAGGAAGAAAGAGGATAGAAAAACTAAGACAAGAAAGTTCTGCTCTCCTGCTAACAAAAGGAAATGGTGATGATGTGAAAGAAGATAATATAGAGGATGAAGATGAGGAGCCAAATTTTAGGAAGAAGAACCTATAAGGAAGATAGGTAGGTTATCATAAGAAGACCTACTAAGTCATTCACTATTGTATTCACAAGTAGGGCACCAAAGTCTAGGAAGAAATTGAAGTTAGGTGAAGAGGATGCCAAGCATATTATCTTCAAAAAGCATGAACCTACACTTCAATAAAAGTTAAAAGAATAGGAGGAAGGAACTAGCATGACATGTTTCAAATTCCTCAAATATGAATCAAGGAATAAAAATGATAAAAGATAGATTGAAGACACCATTATGACCAAATTGGGAAAATGGAAGTATTCTCGTAATAAGCTTACTCAACAAATTCCTAATGAACTTATGTAATCAATTAAGCCTATATGGGAGCATGCAAAGAATAACACAAAAGAAATATTTGAATAGACTCTGAGGCAACTCATACTGAGTCTCAATGAAAAGGAGGTGAAATAATCTTTGAAGAAAAATGAGAAAAAGTTCACTCTCAAGATGAACACATGCATGATATTGTTAAAAGACATAGAATATGTATGGTGAAGGAAACCACAAACACATGGAAGAATATATACAAACTACATCAACCTACTGATTTTTTTGTTCATGTTAATGAAAAGGTTGATGATGAGGAAGAACAGGAAGCTACTAGATGAAGTCTTCCAGAGATTGAAAGCATTAAGGAAACTAATGCATAGAAGATTGTAGTAGTAGTAATGGCCTCATTTCCTCATTCTATAAGAAAATCCTTAGTGCAATTTGGCTCAAAGAAATCTTCTACTGAGTTGGTTGTGTCTACCACTACAACACCAAGCACCCAACAAAGCTCAAGACCTATTCAGGTGAGCACTCCATTGACTGAAGTAACCAACACTTCATCTACCAAGCAAAAAGTGCCTCCATCATCAAGTTTAATCATGCAATTTTTTTTTTTCTACTATTAGTGCCATATCTACATTTGTTTCTAGCCCCTTAGTTTCTACTATTGTTTCTATTCATCATATGTCCATAGCTAGTACAATGACAACTGAGAACAAGTGTCAACCAAGTACTAAAATTTTAGATAAGGGCAAGGGTAAAGAAAAAAAAATTGATCCAGATGAGTATATAATTATTTCAAATTGAGATATCTCTATCCTTACTCCTCACCAAATGAATACCCTAAGAAAAAAAAGCTTAGAGAAGAGAAGACAAAGAAAAACCAAGTGCTTGAAGATATAAAGGACATATTTGTAAATGCACTAACTATTAAGGTTGATAATACACAACCTATTTTGGACTAGTTAGCAAAAGTTGTCCAAAAATTCAATGAAGACTTGAATGGACTAGATAAGTTGCTACAAAGAATAGAAAGAATGTTTGAACAAGGCATTGGAACAGGTGGTGCAAAAAATTATAATAAACTAAGTAGAACTATCTACTATTCTATTTCATTGGAGATATATGTAAATAATGTCACTTCATTATTTTTTAACATGTGTAATATATCTATCTTCACTCAAGAAATTAAAGATAAACTATTGAAGATAGAAGAAGATATGAAGGAAAGTGCACATGAATTGTCACTTGACCCAAGCTATAGTTTTACTCATTACTCAAAGTTCAGATTTTTGAAAAATTTTCAAGTAGAATTATTAAAGGAAGAAGCTAGGATTAGGGACACACTTGTAGAAATATAAGGCATGATTCTTCCAAACATGAATGCATTGAAGACACACATTGCACATGCTAAGCCACTCATCCATGACAATAAATTCTCCATAAATAATCACATGGTGGAGTTATCAATAGAAGTTTAGATTGCATTGCATGCAAATAAGGTGTTATAGGAAAATTGGGACAAGATAATGACATTAATCTTGAAGGTTCACTCTAAATTCTTGTCACATTTTGGTATTAACTTATAGTATACACCTTTGGCATTTATGTCAACAAGGGGGAGAAGTATATATGGATGTATATATGTATGGGGGAGTAGTAGTCCAGATATATAAGGTTTATGTAATGGGGAGAAGTATAGTATTATATAGATACATGAACATATAAGTAGAAAACATCTCTTACAAAAGAAATTTTGAAAATTCTGAAAAATAGAGTATGTTACTGAGTTGTCGATACAAAATGGTGATAAAAGAATCTTTTGACTTGTAATTTTGAGAATTTATTTTTTGGGATGATAAGTGTTTTTTTAATAATGCCAAAGGGGGGAATTATTTTCATTAAGGTCAATGCATCTATTAGTGACTCATACTTAGTCAATTGGTTACATTTCTATTAAGCTGTATAGTTGCTACCGAGCTTACCTTTCAGTTTGTAGTGTTAACCAAGTGCTCTAGTTGCTCTCGTTCCAACCAGTCAATATATAGTTGCTACTAAGTTTCTCAATTGCTATTGAGCTTCAAATTATATGTATAGTTTATGCAAAGTATAGCAATAATAGCAGTGTCTACCAAGTTGTTCAGTGCCAGTGATGGAAGCTCTAATATTAACTGAGCTCCATAGTGTCAAATGAGTTAGATAGTGTAAACCAAGTTATTTTGTGTTAACCATGTTCTCCAATGTCTACCAAGCTCATAGTGTTAGTGATGTGAATCTAGTGTTAACAGAGTCATGGAGTGTCAACCGATTGATTCAATATATGTTGAGTTTCATAGTGTTCACTGAGCCACATAGTGCTGACTGAGTTCAAGCTACTTGGAAGTGATTAGTATGAGCAGAGCCTCTTCATCAATCAAGTGCTAGATGATGCCAAGTGTGGATAGTGGTTACTAAGTATCAGAACATCACCAAGTTTTTCTTTAGAACCTAAGTTACAATAGTTGGGCCAACTTTGTGGATTTTGATTAAACTTGTATTGTAGCCAACTTTGGTAAGTTATTATTTGGATTGGTATATATGTAAAGCATTATATCATATCCAAAAATAAGTATCACATGGGTATGGAATAAGAAAAAGTGTGAATCAAGAAGGCTACAAGAAGTATAAGGGACAACAAAGATTTATCTATCACAGTAAGGTGATCATTACAATATAGGGAATCTCAACCAATAAACTAGAGTTGTAGATGAAATATCAGCCATTGGTTCATCCTAACAAGTGTATCAATTAAATCCTTTAACAAGGTAGACTTAACTATCTTCTGTAAAATCTCTTTACCAAGTGTATAATTCATTATATGTTTTGTAAATCCTTTCACAAGGTGGACCTCATAGTCCTTATTACTCCTAATAGGGCAGATCATCAGAAGTGATCAACTATAAGCTTTAATAGGTCAACTTTATATTGCAATACTAAAGATTGTAGGTATCATTACACCCCAATTTTACTTTCTATTTGGAAGGTTTCTAGGTTACCATATCTTGTGGTAAGTTTTATGAATGTTTTACTACTTTCATTCTTTCATGCATGCAATTAGATCAAAATATTATATGAGGGATTAATTGGTGAAATAAGAAGAAGTTTTATTGGTTCCTTATTCACCCCTCCCCTCTCAATAACCTTGCCTACCTCATATTTCCAATAGGACAGTCCAAGGGACTTGAATTCTTTTGCCCCTAGGATTATGGTACATGAGTTTCTATTAAAAAGGAATAATAGGAGAATCCATGAGGGTAGAAGACTTTATAAATAATATTTTAAATATATTTTTAATCCGTTTGAGTCAATATGTAAGGCTAAATAAAGAAATTTGTAATAGATTATCAAAGTTGTCTAGTATTGTCAAATTATGTAAATAAACCAATGGAAGGGTAAAATGTCATAAAACGTCATATATAGTCCATTTGTTTTATGTTAGTAAGGATTTTATAAAATTTAAATTTCATTTATGGGAAAATACAAAAGTTTTCAAATATGTAATAAAATATTGTCATAAAAAGTTGACAATATGGAAAGTTGATGTAACAGAAAAGATGAATGGTTATGAGGGGAAATAAAAGTTAGAAGATTTTTAAAATAATAAATGATCATGTATTGGTCATGATTTAGATATTGTAGAAGCTATGGAACTTTGGAGAATATTTGAGATAAGAAAAACTTGGATTTTGTAAGTTTATTCCAATTTTTCTAAGTTATTTTTCCAGAAATTCAACTATTGTTTGTGTTGGTATGAGAACATATGAATAGATACAAAGTTGAAACTATATTTTTCAAAATATAGTTGAGGCATACTTAATTTAATTTTGGGTTTGGTCAAATTTTATTTTTATTTGAAGAACTAATGATTGTTTGAGTGCAAACTAGTCTCAATCTTATTTTTATGGTAGCAATTTTGGGAAAAAGAGTTATATAACTTTCATTATACTCATTAAATTTTGTTGTAACTGGGAGAAACTATCTACAATTCATTCATCTTCAGTATAAAAAATGTAACTTATTTATCTCTTCATTTGTAAAATTTATTAGGATAAAAGTACAAACCCATGTCACCATTTGGGATATCTTGGATGGTTATGACCGAACATGTTACAACTGAATGGGTTTCAACTATAACCCTATCAATTATATGTATGTGACACATTTTCATGTTGTTGTTGCAATCAAATTTATGACCAAAATAGTTTTGGCCAAAATAGGTTGAGGTAATATATACAACAAAATCACTTTTGGTAGGTCATTTTCACTGTAGCGGTTTGTAGATTTGGTAGAGCAGGTTAGGGTGTTTCGACAGTAAGTGGTAGGTGATTTTTAATTTTTTTTTTAAAAGTTATTTTAAGTTATTACATTCTAGTATTAGTTAAATTAATTGTATTTTAAGTTTTTTATTAGTTAGTTATTTAGATTAGTTAATTTTTTATGTACAGTTTAATCATATATTAGATAGAGTAGATTAGACTTAATTGTAGTCATAGATTAGACTCAGTTAACATAGATTAATGTTAAGTAATTTCATTGTAGAAAAAACTAACATAGTAAACCTATAGTTTAACATATCAAATGTTTAAGATATAGAACCAACATGTAGTCAAACATTAGGTAGAGTGGTTCAAACTTGGAACTAAAATGTAACCAATTTCAAAAGATATATATAAACTAGGTACATCCACATCAAACTTAGAAACTTGTTCAGACCTATAGCTAAATTAGTTACATTCTAACTTAGTAAATATCCTAAGTTATTTTTACACTTAGTTTCAAATTAATTCAATTAGTTTTTTTTATCACACATACATGTGCATATTCGTTGTTCACATACATAAGCTAGACACATTGTTGATATATAACATATGTGATAAATAAAATGGTCTATATTTTTTAGTCATTCAACTTAGATACATATGATTTAATAGTGCATATATACATAATGTTGTACATATACATTTTTCTAATTAAATTTAACTTTCAATTATTTTTATTTACAAGAATGTTTGTGTGTATATATACATGTGCAATCTAGATCTATATCATATATACTTGTATCTTAGCTCTCCATTTATTAACATATCATCTTTGTCCATCATACATTATTGCATATAGTACCAAGGGTGCACCTACATCCTCAAGGGAGGCTAGTGTTTAGGGAGGGGGTCATAGTGCTAAGTTTGGTACATAATGAAGATTGATATCATATACTGAGGAGAGAGAGCATTTATTTAGAGATACAATTGCTAGGCTATCTTGTTCTATTAAGTTCCTTGATTCTACACTTTTGACTTCTATCAACCTCCCTAATAGGGAGAAGATATAGACTATGAGAGATGAGTTGTGTCCTATGATTCAGATGACTGAGTTATACAACCCATATGACTATATTAGTATCGAGACTTTTTATTCTTCTCTTTCTCAAAATGTCACTGACACTTTGAAGTATAGGTAGATTGATATAGGGGTCCCCACCACTATGGTGAAGATAATATTTCCATTTGATATAGATAGGTCTAGGGTAGGTTATTCGAATACAAAGTGTATAGATGAGCTTGCTGCACCATTTATATATACTCATTGGTTGGCGAAACATCAAAGATAACCACAGAAGGATGAGTTTCATCTCTATTTTTGCAAATAATTGTTTATAAAATTTAATTTACAATATGATGTAGATTATAAAAATTTTCTAGGTCATTTTGGATAGGTCCTTAGTAGATCATCAGATAGGTTTAGACCTACATCCCTTAATAAATGGGAAATGGTGTGTCCAAACCTTTTAGTTATTTCAAGATCTCTAAAGATGGCTACTACGGGTATGACTATTCTAGATGAAACACTAGGGACTTAGATCTATTCTAGCACTTCCATAGGTGCCTCATAGTAGCAAGATACATCTTCTAGTTGATGTTCTAGACATATGTTAACACCTTGTGGTACTATTCTAACAACCATATCCTCTAGCATAGGAGTTCATGATGTATATGTGACAGTAGACATACCTTCTCCACTAGAGGTTTTTTCTATATTAGATTTGGATGCATTGCATTGTATTGTATCTTATTTAGCAACTCATTTTCTTGGTTCATATCTAGCATTATTGACTATCAAGAGGATTCCTCTTAGTGACATTGGTGGATAGATCAGATATATTCTCTCATGCAAAATATGACCTCAAGGTTCATAGAGATAAGAGGATATTCTTGAATCTTTTACAACACCCACTCCTACATAGGCCCCTATAGAACTCCCCACCTACTCAAGACACTACAACACCTCCTACAACACCCCTCCTCTACTCAGGCCCCCATAGTACAATATTGTCTATTTACCACTAAGCTTTTAGATGAAATGATTGACTTAGACACTAAACCTATTTTATCACTATAGGATTCTGATATCGGTTAGATCAATAGAGAATTACATGATGCTATGGTAAATATATCTAGATGTTTAAATTTATTTTTTAACACAATTTACACTTATAAGTTTACAAGTAATTGAGCTTAAATACATGTGCTTAGAGACATATATGTATTCTTGATTCAATGTAATGTGTGTAATATATACATCTCTATAGGGTCTTAGTGATAGTATGTTTCATTTTGGTGATCTTTAGACACTGATAAATCCCATACGACACTAGTCAAAGGTATGTTATAATTTATATATATTTGATATATACATGATATAATGTGTGTACATAATTTAACTCTATTTAAAAAAAGAAATATTTCATTTGACACAGGGTTCAAACCTAGATAATAGAGCCTTTTTGGGTCATGGATCAAGAGAAGGATGTGGTCAATCTACATGTATATGTAGTGAGCTTGTCTTATTTTATATCTCTGTTTCATTGATATGGAGATATTTTATATGCTATTTTGGATACATTTGATATGGAGACCTCAATGTTTTATAAGTTATTTGGATACATTTGATATGCACACCTTGATATTTTATATGTTATTTGGATACATTTGATATGTTATTTTGGAGATATTTTATATGATATTTTGGATGCATTTATATGGGTACATTATTATCCAAATACATTTCATTATATATACATGTTTACATTATTTCATAGATGTGTTATTTTGTAGATGTATGTTATGTTCACATGTTACACATGTTCATGTTGAATGTATGCATGTTTTCAATATTCATGTTTATGTACATGTTATTGATCTTGATTTATTAATCTAAGTGTAATTATCTATAAAACTTGTCTTAAGTGGAGGTCCTAAAATATACATAAGAATGTAGATTAAAGCATAGGTAAGAACATAAATAAGAACATGTGTACATAAGAATATATAGAGTATAGTAAATAATAATGTATGTTACAATATTAATCAATAAAGTTAAAACATATAACAACATAAAGAATAAACTAAGGAATACATAAGAGCAATTAATCACTAAACAACACATACAAACATAAAGAATCTAATACATTAAAGAATAGAGGATATCTTAAGGGGAGGTCCTAAAATATATGTAACAACGTATATTAAAGCATAGATAAGAACGTAAATAAGAACATGAAGAGTACAATAAAGAATACATGTTACAACATTCAATCAATAAAGTTAATGCATATAAGAACATAAACAATACACTAAAAAATACATAAGAGCATTTAATCACTAAATCATAAATACGAACATAAATAATGTAATACACTAAAGAATAGAGGAAGTCTTAAGGGGATGTCCTAAGAGGATGTCTTAAGGGGAGGTCATAAGAGGTTGTCTTAAGGGGAGGTCTTAAGGGGATGTCTTAAGAGGATGTCTTAAGGGGATATCCTAAGAGGTTTCCTTAAGGGGAGGTCCTAAGGGGATGTCTTAAGGGGATGTCCTAATAGGTTGTCTTAAGGGGAGGTCCTAAGAGGTTGTCTTAAGGGGAGCTCCTAAGAGTTTGTTCAATGTGAAACATATCCATTTGCAATATTTTCACATACACTCATAGGATTTTCCTTAATGTAGTCATCACAAAAACATGACTTCTCTCTTACTTTAATCACTAGAGGTTTGTGGTACCTTGCAGTCATCACTTGTTGTAAACTTCTAATACCTAGAATCATTTGACAATTGTAAAGATTAGATCGATCTATATCTATTACAAATATGGAAAATAATTGTCATGTTTTAAAATAAATATAATTAAAAACTTGAATTTGAAGAATACATTATATGTATATATATAACTTTTCACTTCCCAAAAATAACACTCATTGTATTTAGTATCTTCTTGAGTAGCAAAATAATCTTTGCACCATTCAACAATTTGATTCACTCTCTATCTTATTAGATGTATGTGTAGCATACATATATATATATAATTTAAAATACAATAGATTTATATATATGTCTAGATCTAGAGAAGATATATGTTATAAATATTGAACACACTAAACACATATGTACTTGTAGGTTGATGTTGTCAAAGTGTGAACTTTATACTTGCTCTTTCTCTTTCTCCATCATTCTCCCCTTTTCAATGTCCACTTTCAAAGAAGTTCCACAAAAACCTAACATTGATTCTAGCATGTTGCATGGTTAACAAATTAAATGCTTTTACAGATTTAAATGATCTTGTGAACATAAAATGAGCTTAAAAAATTGTATACATCAAATTGAAATACATGTAGAAATAAATATAAGTTTAAAATAAAGTTAAATAAATACGTACACATGTACATTAACTTACACAACCATCAGGCCAAATCCAGTACTCTGAAACATTATTCCATGATTTCTAAGGTCTTAAGAGAACATTACAAAATAATGAACCACATAACTCCTATCATGAACTTTATCATCACTAATATAGAAATTAAGCTCCTTGACAATAATGCATTCATTTTTGTCCAAACTTTCTCTCCCATCCACCTCAAATTGTGCATGTCTATAGGTCACTTGCACAAATATTGGAACTTGTTAAGAATGATAATATTGTCATTGAAGCTCTATTTGAGGTGAAAATGTATAGTTCTCAGAGTTATCTACAACTGAAAGAATATAACTAGGTGGAATTTTTTTTGAATCATGAAACTATTTAGCTTGCCATCATGCACCATGACAATATTTGATATGTGGATATATCAATGGATGAAACCTGGTCATAAGCTCATCATATTGCAATTCGGTCTCCTTGAATACAATTTTTTTGGATTCAACTCTTGTCTTATTTTGGTTTTGTCTCATATTAATATCACATCCATGAAATTGGTGTTGATACATTAATATTCTCAATTCATAGTGGAAATTTACATAAATCTCCACAATCTTCACATTGTTTTTTGATGCATTGTACTTTGAACTCATTTGAATCTTCTAATTTATCACATAATATAGACTTCAAAAATTATTTTATACGACCAGGGATGACCAAATTTGGATCGAGTATTGCCATAACATTTTTATATGATTGCAAGTGTAGACCAAATTCAACATGATTTTTACAACAAAAAGTTTCATGTATCTCATTTATGCATACATTGGAAGGACATAGGCTCTCAAAAATACTCTAACATATTTTCACATTTGAAAATTCTTGCTTGAATGTTTGAAATATTTCACTTTGTGTTATCTCTATAAAATGTTTTGGATGTTCAATTTTTGCCCCCTATCTCTTGATCTTTAATTTGTATAGTATCATGTCTATTGGAAGAAACATGAGAGGATGTGGTCCAAATTTCAAGAACCTATCTTTTCACATCTTGAAAAATTTGTCTTTTTGAGGAACTCTACAAATCTTCACTTGATTATTCTCAATGTTTTCATCTAGCATATTTCTACTCCTAATGTATCTTTGAACAATTCTTCTAAATATATGTAGTAAATCAAAAATTGCATTTACTTGTTTTCTATATGTCAAATTTCTGCTAGATGTAGTAGTCATCAATGCTCTATGTGTAGTGCTCAAATTGCTTCCTCAAGTTGTATTGTCAAGTTTTTTATAAGAAGTTTTCAAATTTTCAACTATTATTTTATTATCATTATGTGCATGGTTTTTCTTGTTATCAACACCCAACAACTCCAAAATAGGTCTCATATATTTTCTCTGAAATAACCTGACAAGTAATTTTGCCTTTCCAAATATACTTTTATTTTTGAAATATTTATCCCACATGTTTTGGCAATGCATTTAATAATATTCTCATTTACCATATGTTTAGATGGAATTTGACTAAAAATTAGTTCCTCATCCAAATCCATCAAATTTCCTACATCTAATAATTTGTTTCTATCATTTGAACTACCAATTTGTTCGTCTTCTTGAATTTCATCCTCTTCATGGACCTCATCATCTTCATTAATCTCATCTTCTTCATGAAATTCATTAGGTTTGTTTTAATTATGTTTTCTATGAACTTTAATTTTGTCATCTTGTATTCTATCATATTTCCTTGATCTAGCCTTTTTATTACCCTTGAATACTTTGATATACAGAAAAATATTTTAATTTAGATTCCACTAAATACAACTCAATGTTTCAATATAGAGTATAAAATAAATAGGTGAAAAAAACATACATTATTGATGATCCTTTGTAGTTGTTGTTAAACTCCACAAAACAATTGACGAAAATGACTTCAAAAACTATTTATTTCTCAATATTCTCCTTGATTTTTTTCTATTTAATATGTTTATTATAAAATACAAAAAAAAAACTTTTTTTTAATGAAAGCACCATGTGACTACTAGAAGTTGTGTTAGGCTGACATGGATTATGACTGAAACTATTACAACTGAAACAGTTATGGCCAAAAGGGTTTTGATTGTAATTGTCTATGTGGCATACAAACACTAGTACATTTGGGGGTCATTTTCAACCTAAATTTTTGATGATAATCCAATTTTTCTTGTCAAATTCATTTTTTAAAAAAATGATCCCAATAACATCAAACTTTTGACGACATTTAAGTTTAGCATTGAATTTTGACATTGTAGGGGATATAAACAAAAACAAAAAGAGTGAAACTTCATTTATTCATGTGAAAAAGTGCAGGTGCATAGGAGGGAGGCTTTAGGAAGAGTTTTACAATGCTATTGAAGGTAAGGGTTTTCTAAACAACCTAAGATAAGTTAATACTTTTCTAGCAACATTTCATTGTCTTGAGATGTTTTGATTGGAATTGACAAGTAGTTGCATATTTTTTAAACAAAACCGTTCTTTTTCCCACTATTGGAGTTTATATACTATTAGAGGAAGATATCATATTTGTGTCATTTCCTATTCACCAATTTTGCATGACCCTAGAAACTTTGTAACAATTTATGTAAACCTCACCCCAACCAATATGTTCCATATTCTCCTTAATCAAGGCTCTATACTCATGCTCTAATGTGTAACCATCACATTCATTTGTCTTTTTGAGATAGAGAAGATTTCATGGCATTCTACTTCAACTTCTATAATTTTCAATGTGTTATTGTAGTTATGTTTTTCCTTGTAAACTACATTATTTCACTATGGCCATATTTGATATTTGGTCAAGCATTTATCATGCATCTATGAGCTTTGTGCTATGAGTTATATGGCAGTGTCATTTTGTCAAAACATTAATGGGCATCTCCCATTACCTTTTTATAATCAATATCCCTTCTCTTTATTTGCATCTTTATATGAATATTTCCAATCTCATTCAAAATTTAGGATTGTACATTAGCTGTGCTACCAGATTTAGGCTTGAGATCTATCTTTAGGCTTCTTCACTAAATGTGGGTGTCATTCTATTCATTGGTTTAAATATGTGATCAATTTATGATATGTAGTATTCCATCTTGCCAAAATACACAAACCAAAGTGTTCCATCTCTATCCTTGGTAAGGGTAAGAGGAACCCACATCCTTATATTCACACATATAGTTTTCAACTTAGGCTAGCTTGGAGACTCAAGCTCTCGTGTGAAGAGTCCATTAAGATTATTTATCACACTAGCCACAATATAGATGACACCTGTGATGTCTTCATTGATATTATTTGATATCCTCTTGAAATCTATTTCTCAAATTTAGAGCTTCATTATTAGCTCTTTTGAATCGACATTTTTTCAAGCATATGTGATGTATCTCTTTACATTTAAAATGATGTGTATTCTTTCTTGCTTGAACAAAACTTGATGAGAATGGCCTTCCTTTTGCGTTCAATATGTTTCACAACAAAAAGAGTGGGATTTGAAACTCAAACAACAAGACATGTAGTTATTCAGAGTGGGCATTTCAATTTTTATAGTGATATTAGAAAAGATGGGACTTTCTTTTTGATATCGCCAACTGTTGAATTTTTTCCATAATAATGCAATCAAAGAATGATGGTTGGATTTAATGTACTAGGGTTATTTTTGAATCTTGAGATTTGAGATGAGATGAATTTCACTTTTATTAATCTCATATAGAAACTTGAATTCTTTATGATATGATCCAGAGATAATTTGTCAAATAATTAAAGATAGAATATCTGCATCTAGTTAGAAATGTAAATCACTAGTAAACTACCCATCTGGCTAGTTAATAGCATCTACATCTTGTCAAACAACTCACATGGATTTCCCCCATTTGAAGGATTAGAGGTCTTTTTCCATTAATCCATTTTCCAACAAAGAAACATTCACCTAAGTGCTAAGCCACCAATCCTACATGATCATACTTACAACTATCATTCTGAATTGGAACAATGAACTCTTGAATTTATATTTCAAATTATGAACTTGGATCATCAACTTTTGAGTTCAAAATTTTTCCTTTAAACCAAAGCTATTATCTTGAGTTAGAATATTTTCACTTTAAAGTGTGAACTTGATGTTGGAAATATAAGAGGAGTAACTGAGAGGGGAGGGGTGAATTAGTTACTATTAAAATAAAGCCCAGATCCCTTAGATGTTAGTATAAACTACAAACTAAAAATTGAATACTGTTGATGCTCGATAAATTCTTAATAGACAAACTTTAGATGTTATCTAATCACCATTATTTTAACTTAGTTGCAAAAACATAAAAGAAAATATCATGAACATTTGACACTAGGATTTAACATGGAAACCCGATTTGGGAAAAACCACCAATTGCAACTAGTTACTATTTTCACTCTTTTAAAGTGAGCCCTATTAGGATCCAACCCTATTAAAAGTTATAAAACACACTGTTAGGTGTGACCCTATTAGAGGATTTAATCACCCTATTAGGAGTGGCCGTGTTGGAGGTCTTGAGATAGTTCAATAGAATTTCCACCTTGTTAGAGGATTTGCAAATATTTGTTAAGCCAGCTCTATTAAGAGACTTAGATCACTACTACAATGTGTAGATAGTAAAAATGAGACAACTTGATTTGAATGCAACTAAATTGCTGATTACAGATCTTTTTTTTTTCTTGTACTTGATCCTTCTTGTTCAAATATAGCTTTGTTTTCTCCATAAGGATATTCTTCTTATCCTTTAAATTTGCTTCCTCTCTTTATCTTCAATACATTCATAACATCTTCATACTTTTTCATGCTTTTGAATCCACAACTTGACCTTATACATATATCTTTCATATTGTCAAGTTGGCTTAAATACAACTTAAATTAATTAATATTCATCACCTTAGTTGACTAGAACCAATAGATAAATCAATTAAGATTAATATGCCAAAATAAGAAAATCTTTTGTTAGCTGACCTAGCATTGTAGAAAATAACTTAGAAGCAATTTCTCATGTTAACCAATAGAATCTCAAATAACACTACCAACTCATGAAAATCCTTTGGTAACTGAGTGAGCTTAGTTAGCACTAGTTCCATCCAATTTTCTTTCATTAACCAAGTGAGCTTGGTTAACACTCATCTTTGGCATACTTTCCTTCAACACACAAGTGAACTCGATAGACACTACCTTATGAACAAGGTGAACATAGGAACACTTGGTAGACATAGAAAACTATCTTCACTGCCCAACTGAGCTCTACATATACTGACTAATAATGATAGGACATTTGTGTAACATCGAAGACAATACACAATTAATAAATTATATCTAGCAATCTCCCTCTTTGGCATTGATGGAAACACAACATGTCATAGTAAAATGGAAATTTCAATTTATTCTTGAAGAAGGTTTCAAGGTCCTAAGCTAAAGATTAGGATCTCTTACAAAAGAGAGATTCCCAAGCTAGAAAGTGTGCAGAGGATTAGTGTTAATTTAGCTCACTCAGCTAATGAATGAAAATTGGATGGAACCAGTGCTAACCGAGCTCACTTAGTTGCCAAAGGATTTTTGCGAGTTGACAATGTTAACTAAGCTTCTATTGGTTAACACATGAAATTAATTCTAAGTTAGTTTCTACCGAGTTGGGTCAGCTAACGAAGGATTTTCTTATTTTGACATATTAAGCTTGATTGATTTATCTATTGGTTCTAGTCAACGAAGGTGATGAATATTAATTATTATAAGTTGTATTTGAGTCAACTTGAAAATATGAAAGATATAAGTATAAGTTTAAGTTGTGGATTCAAAAGTATGAAAATATGATGATGAAGAGAGGAAGTGAATTTAAAGGATAAGCAGAATATCCTTGTGGAGTAGAAAAGCTATATTCAATTAGGAAGGATGAAGTGCAAGCTAGAATAGAGATCTATAATCAAAAATTAAATTGTATTGAAATAAGGTCATCTCATTTTTATACTCTAACCATTGTAGTAGTGATCTAAATCTCTTAATAGAGTTGGCTTAATAACTATTTGCAAATCCTCTAACAAGGTGATAGTTCTATTGAATTGTCACAAGACCTCCATCAAGGCTACTCCTAATAGGGTGATTAAATCCTTTAATAGGGTCTCACTAATAGTATGTTTTGCAACCTTTAACAAGGTTGGCTCCTAACAAGGCTCACTTCAAAAGAGTGAAAATAGTAACTAGTTGCAATTGGTGGTTTTTCCAAAATTTGGTTTCCACATTAAATACTGGTGTCAAATGTGTTTATGCTATTTTATTTTATGTGTTTGCAACTAAATTAAAATAATGGTAAGCAAAGGTAACATCTAAATTTTGTATGTTAAGCATTTACCAAGCATGAGTAGTATTCAATTTTTAGTTTGTAGTTTATACTAACATCTAAGGGATCTGGGATTTATTTTAGTAGTAACCGATTCACCCCTTCCCTCTCAATTAATCCTCTTATATTTCCAATAATTGGTATCAAATATTTTGGTGCTTGTAGAGAAGGTTTCAAGGACCTAAGCTAAAGACCAGTATGTCTTATAGAAGAGAGATTCCTGAGCTAAATGGGGGCAATTTTGCAGCATGGCAAGGATTTATGAGGTTACACCTGGCTACCATCAGTGACTTAGGATAAAAATATATTGATACTAAATACAAGACTCCTACTGGACCATTATTTGTTGAAGATATTTCTAGAAACAACAATCATAACATCATGATGATTGATATTACATCTACTCTTAGTTATGCTAAATTTGATGAATTCAAAGACTGCACAATAGCTCATGAGATGTACATCAAAATAAAAGACATATATGGAGGAGATGAAAAATGTAAGAAGGGAAAAGGCTAGAAGTCTTAGAGGTTATTTTGATTAGATGAAAATGAGATAAGATGAGAACATTGAAAAATATGGGGAAAGGATCAAAGCTAGTGTAAGTGAAATCAAAGCATCTAGAGGAGACATTGAAGAGAAAATAGTTGTAAGCAAGGTACTTAGAACTCTTCTTCCTATTTATGCAATTAGAGTATCTTCTATTCAAGAAATGAGATGTAAATAAAATATCTTTGGATGCTCTAATTGGAAGATTGATAGCTTTTGAGTTAGATAACTTTGATAACTATGTTCTTAGTTCAAAGGTTATTGAGTTTTATTTTAAAGCTAAAATCTCACTCAAAGAAAAAGATAAAAAATTTAAGTCTAGTCAGTCAAGAAGTGAAGAAGAAGAAGCAGGAGAAAGTTCAGACAATGATCTTGAAGTTGTTGAATCCCAACTTGCAAGAAAGCATTCAAAAGGTAGAGGTAAGTAAAAAGGTAAATTTCCTCTAATCTACTTTTCTTGTGAAGAAATTGGTCACATTGCTACAAGGTGTCCAAATAAAGAGATCAAAGATGTAAAAAAATAGCAAAAAGCACAAAGGCAAGAAGGATTCTGAGAACTACAAAAACTACAAGGACAAAGGTAAGAGATCTTGTTTTATAGCTAAAGATTCTGATAACAGTGAAGATGAAGTGGTATACATTATTGTAAAAGATAAATTTGATGATGAAGGAGATAAGATGACACTTATCTCTCATGTTAGCAAAAATGATATATGGATAATTGATAGTGGTTGTTCACATCATATGACTAGAGACAAAATAAAATTTGAGAACATGGAATATTATGATGGAGGTAGTGTGAGATTTGGAAACAATGAAACTTGTAACATAAAAGGAAAATGATTTATTTCATTGACTAAAGAACTTATATGTGACAATTCTTATTGGGTTGAAGAACTAAAGCATAATCTATTGAGTGTGGCACAATCGAATAACATTGGATTCAAGGTAGAATTCATGAATGGACAAGCCAAACTATTGGATGGAAAAGGAAATCTGGTTCGATCTAGCAAGAAGACAAAAGGGAATCTATTTTATCTTGATCTTAGTGATTGTTCGTGTTTTATTGCTCAAATAGAAGAAAGCTAGGTATGGCACAAAAGGCTATGCCATGTAAACTTTGATAGTATAGTTAAGATAAGAAAACATAGAAGAGTAAGAGAAATTCGTATTCTAAGGAAGCCTAATATGGTTCTATACAAGAATTGCCAAATTGGTAAGATGGGAAAGACTAGTTTCAAAAGAAAAAAGCTATAACTACGAAGAAATATTAGAAACTGTTCATACAAACCTATGTGGACCTATTGGAATAGAGAGTTATCGTGGAGAAATATTTTTCATTCTTTTTGTTGATGACTATTCTAGAATGATGATTGTAATGTATCTAAAAGAAAAATCAGAAGCCTTGTAAAAATTCTAGTGGTATCTAGCAAGAGTAGAAAAAGAAATTGGAAAGAGGTTGAAATGTTTAAAATTAGAGGTGGTGAATTTATCTCCAATAAATTCAATAATTTTTGTATTGAAAGAGGAATTAAAAGACAAGTATCAGCCCCTAGTACACCACAACAGAATGGTATAGCTGAAAGAAGTAACAAATCTATCATGGATTATGCAAGAACCCCAATGATTGAAAAGAATGTTGCTCTCAAATACTAGAAGGAAGCCTTTATAACTATAGTTCATACCTTGAATAGAGTATAGTTGAAGAAAGATTCAAACAAAACTTCTTATCAGCTATGGTATGTCTATAAACCTAATGTAAGTTACTTGAAAGTATTTGGCAACAAATGTTATATCTTGAAAGAGTCTAAAAAAGGAAAATTTGATATAAAAGGTGATGAAGGAATATTTCTAGGATACTCCTATATAATTAAAGCATACAAATGTTTGAATTTGTCTACTCATAAAATAATAGAAAGTGCACATGTTAGAATTGATGAGTTTGCAAGAAAGAGTGAAGAAGAAAGCAACAAGGAGCCAGAAGATTATAGAATATTTTCTTACTATGAACCGAATACCATGCCAAACCTATCAAAGAAAGCTTCATGTCCCAAGTCCCCAAAATCTCCAATAGTTATTGAGTTTCAAATACTGAAACTTGAGTCATAGTTTGAAGGACCTGAGTCATAGTTAGATGCTTCTAAGCTAGTCTAAACTAAGTCTGATGGACCCAAGTCACAGACAAAAGGACATGAGCTTGAAGTTGAAGTTCAAAATGAAGATAGTGGAACTCATTCAAAGGCCAAAGAGCTTGTGTTAGCAAGATATGTCAAAAGACATCATGCACCTGATTAGATCATTGGAGACAAATCTAATGAAACAATGATAAGAAAAAAATTAAAAGGTACATGTTTACTTGCTAAATTTGAACCTAGAAATGTTAAAAATGCTCTGAAATATGAAAGTTGGATTGAAGCAATGAGTGAAGAAATAGAATAGATAGAAAAGAACAAAACTTGGACCCTTGTTCCTAGACCCAAAGATAAAAATTTAATTGGTACAAAGTGGGTATTCAAAAATAAGCTAAATGAAGATGGAAAAGTTTCAAGAAACAAAGAAAGACTAGCGTGCAAAGGCTATTCTCAAGAAGAAGGCTTTGAATATGATGAGACTTTTGATTTTGTATCTAGAATAGAAGGTGTTAGAACTTTACTAGCATGTGCAACACATAATTTTTAAAAATGTATCAAATGGATGTTAAATCTACATTCTTTAATGGAATTCTCGATGAGGAAGTCTACATTGAACAACTAGAAGGTTTTATAGATCCTAGCAAAAGAGACATGGTTTGTAAATTAAAAATCATTATATGGTCTAAAGAAAACTCCCAGAGCTTGGTCTAAAAGACTTCATAATTACTTGATATAGATTGGCTTTCAAAGAACAAATGGTAATAATAGACTGTATATTAAGGGAGGACTAGACAAGAAGATTATGTTGGCAGAAATATTTGTTGATGATACTCTATTTATAGGAAATGATGACTTATGCAAAGAATTTTTAGAAGAGATGAGTAAAGAATTTGAGATGTCGATGTTTGGTAAGATAAAATTCTTTGTTGGATTACAGATACAATAGAACAAAAATGGTATCTACATCATTGAATCTAAGTATATCAAGGAGATACTAAAGAAATTTGGAATGGAAGTTTCAAGACCAGTTGGAACCCCTATGTCTATTGGACATAAGCTCTCCAAAAATGATGATTCCAAAGAAGTAGATCAGACCACAAAAAAATTAATAATTAGAAAATTGTAATATTTTAGTACATACAAGACCTAGTATTGTTGTAGCAGTCATAATAGTGGCAAGATTCTTAACAAATCCTAAATAAAATCACATGATGGCAATCAAGAGAATCATGAGATATCTAAAAGGTATTGAAGACTATGGCTTATGGTATAAACTTGGAGGCAATTTGGACTTGAAGGTATTTACTAATGTTGATTGGGTAGGAAGTATTGATGATAGAAAAAGCACTAGTGGTGAAGCATTCTTTCTTGGTAAAAGACTAGTATGTTGGACAAGCAAGAAGCAAAATTCTACATTTCAATCTACAACAAATGTAGAATATGTAGCAATAGCAATTAATTGCTCTAACATTATTTGGTTCAAATGACTATTGGAAGGAAGGAAGATAGAGATCAAGGATCCAATAGTTATATACTGTGACAACACCAATGCAATCAAATCAACATATCAAAGAATCTAGTGATGCATACCAAAGCAAAGCACATTGCTATAAAATATCAGTTCTTAAGAGAGTTGGTGTAGGATAAAGAAGTTAGATTGGAATATTTTAATACAAAAGAATAGATTGTAGACATATTCACCAAGCCATTACCTAAGGATATATTCATGTATCTAAGAGGTAAGCTAGGGGTCATTCCCCTATCTGAAGCTCACTAAATAAAGTTTAGTGATGCATCAGTAAGAGCTAATTTGAAGATCAATTAGTTGGTGCAAAATTGATAAGGGCATATTGCAAATGAATCAGTATTTAAGGTACATTGATATTAACAAAGTTGTTGTCTTTTGAATGTGTTGTCAAAGAGGGATAAGTCTACTATTATATCTTTGAGAAATTTTTGTCATTCAAAGAAGGAGAAGTTTGTTGTAAGAGGGAGAAAGTTCTATGAATGAACTTGGTAGAAGTTGTTGTAGTGAAAGGAAGAGCTCATACTAACAAAGAGAGTTCTCAAGAATAAATCCAAAATTTTATTGTGCTATGACATGTTGTGTTTCCATCAAAGACAATAAAAAATTAATCAATTTCATCCAACACTTGAGTATGCACTTATGGACTTGGATCATGAACCTTGGGATTGACAAACCTTTATCTTAAACTCTAAATTGTTTGATTCTAGTGCTTCTGAACCAATCTAACAAATTATTTATGAACCCAATGAACCATCTGGAATCAATTTGAACTAATTTTAAGAGATATACTAGATTGAACCACCAAAATTGTGCTTTGAACTAGAACTCTTAAATCTTAACTATTGCATTCAATTAATTCTCAAATAATGTAAATAAAACTGAACATGAAATAAAGACATTTCATTTGGAAATAGATCAACTCTTACAAAAATATCTTCTTCATTTGTAATATAAATATAATTCTCATTAAATGAATTCAGCATTATTGTTGACATCAAGGTTAAAGATTATTTATTAGTAACTCAAACTTAGCCAATTGGTTAAGTTACTACCAATCTTATGTATACGTATATGTATACATATACATATACAAATTGCAGTGTTAACCAAGTAAATCCAGTTAGTAACAAGCAATACTATTGTTGCTAAGTTATACATTTTCTCTAGAATATTTATATAGTTCATGTCAAGAAATATCTATTGATTTGTTTAGTGACAGTGCTAACTGAGCTTCATAGTATTAATTGAGTTGCATAGCATTAACCATGATCTCTAGTATCTATTGAGCTTGTAATATCAATAATGTGAATCTAGTGTTGACCAAGGTAAAGTACGTCAACCAAGTGATTCATTTTATACTGAGCTTGTAGTGTTAGTTCTAACTAAGCCATGGAGTGTCAACCAAGTGATTCAGTTTATATGTTGAGTTTCGTAGTTCTGACTAAGTCACACAAGTGGTGATCGAGTTCAAGCTACTTGGAAGTTATTAGTATGAACCAAGCTTCTACATCCACTAAGTACATGATGATGTTAAGAGTTGACAAGGGTTGCCAAGTATCTAAACATCATTGAGTTTGTCTTAGAATTCGAGTGCCACCAGTTGGGCCAATTTTGTTTGTAGCCAAATTTGATGAATTGTTATATGGATTGGTATACATGTAATGAATTGTATCATATCTAAAGAAATAAGTATGAAGTAAATATAGACAATAGAATTGTGAATTAATAAGGCTACAAGTAGTATAAGGGACAATAAAGATTTATCTATCACAACAAGTTGATCTTTACATTTCAAATGAATCTCAACTAGTAAATTAGAGTTTCAGATTAGAGATCAACCATTGGTCATCCCAAGAGGTTTATCAGTTAAATTCTTTAACCGAGTGGACTTAATAGTCTTTGACAAATCTCTTTAATAAGTGCATACTTCATTGTATTTTTTAAAATCCTTTCACAAGGTGGACCTAGAAGTCCTTATAGCTCCTAATAGGGAAGATCATTAGAAGTGATCAATTGTAAGCCTTAATCAGACAACTTTATATTGCAGTACTAAATCTTGTGGGTTTTACTTTCCATTTGGAAAGTTTTTGCATCACCATATGTTGTGTTAAAGTGTTATGGATGTTTTTACTACTTTCGTTCTCTCATGCATGCAATTAGATTACTATATTATGTGAAGGATTAATTGGTGAAATAAGTTAAAGCTTTATTAGTTCTTGATTCACCCTTCCCCTCTTAGTAACCTTGCCTATCTAATATTTCTAACAATTGGTATTAGAGCATTGTGGTTCTCAGAGAAGAAGTTTAGTATACTGAGCAAAGATTAGAGGCAATAGATGTATACAAGCTAGATAAGGCTATTGACAATGAAAAGTTGGATCTTGAATTGGCTATTAGACATCTGAAGAAAGAAAAGGAAAAAATCTCTCAATCATTAAAAAGAAGGAAAGATCTTGCAGTAAAAATGAATGACAATCTCTACATTAAAGAAAGAATTGAAGATATATGTCCTAAAAGAAACTCAGATGAAGCTGATGAAGTAATCAAAGATCTACTTGAAAAGAATTCCAATTTTGAGGAAGTTAGAAAGATGAAAAGAGAAAAAGAAATCTAGTTAGTAACATTATGTGAACTCATGGAAGAAAAAAAGAGCCAAAGAAGAGATAGAAAAAAAGAACAATGAAATTCAACACCTATCCCTTTAGCAAATAGACTTCATTAATAAGCTCACTAATACAAATGAATAACTCATGAATCTAAGATCAAAGAATGAAAGATTACATAATGATCTAAACACTGAAAAGAAAAGTAATAAGAGGATGATGAAATCTCAAGAAAGCATGAATTAGTTGAATGAGCAAAATTAGTATAGATAGAAAGGCAAAGCAAGAATAGGATACATAGAAGAAGGTGAATCATCCAAGAAAGGAGCTGAAAAGAATTAAAGGCCTACTTGCAATCATTTTGGTAAGATAGGTCATACATAAAATAAATGTTGTTGTAATGGTAAAGAAAAATTCAATGGAAAGTTTTATAGCTGCTATAAGCATGGACATAGAGCCAATGAATGCAAGGAGAAACCTAAGTTTGAAGGTAAATGTCACAATTCCAAGAAACAAGGGTACAAATCTTATGAATACAAAACCAAGATATTGAATCTAGCAGAATAGATTGTGAAGCAATATTTGGATGAGACTAGAACACATGGTGTAGATGCCACTACTATGGAGAATTTGGGCACATTGGAGAAAATTGTGTGAAACATCGCATGAGGAAAAGAGACACCACTAGAAGATGTTTCATTTGTATAGAAATTGGACATTTTGCCAAGAACTATATGAATACTAGAAGAATTGAAGATGAAAAGAAAGAAAAGGATGACAATATCAGAAAGAAAATGAAGCATAAATGGATACCAAAATCTCCTTAGAATGCAAGTCTGAGTTATATAAAGTAGATGTCTCTCAAGAATTGGCCAATATAAGTATCTCAACTTTAATTCCCATAGAAATAACTAGAAATGAGACTCTAAAGCATACATCTCACATTAGTTCTAACCAGCAAGAAGAAAAGATCCATATTAGGATTTAAAATGCACTAGGATCACTGAGTGGCTATGAAAATTATAGACCTTACCAAGCTAAGTTAGATCGCAAGACCCTTCTAAGAAAGATTAGGTTACACTAAAGTATTGTGTGTGGACACTGAGTTGTTGAAGACTCTACCGAGTAATGATGAGACTATTGAGCTATGAATATCTACTAAGTGGAAGATAGTTTGTCACTGAGTAAGTGGTCATACCAAAATATTTATGGGGATTGAAAAGTAAAATTTTTTAAAAGGAAGAAAATTGAATTCATTTATCACCATGAATTTTTGAGATCTATTTGAGAAGAGTAATTTTTGTACTTCCAAGCTATTTGTGTTTTTTTTGTTGGAAGAATTCTCAAAGTTTTTTAAAACTCATCAAGACCCTACTAAGAATGGCTTCTTCTAGTATCAAAGTGAAGAAAGGATAAAAAATGTTGATTCGAGGAGCAAAATACAAGCTTCCAACATTCAAAATTAGTCTAGAAATTATCAAATCACTAGACCTAGTAGGTGCACAATCACAAATTCCTTCCCAGGTATTAATTGTACACAATATATAGTCATATTATCACTATTCTATTCAAGAGATAGGAACACATGAAATGCATGAGGCACTAAATTAGTTAAGTGTGAATGGAGCTCTAAAAACCAAGCATAGACATTTAGAGGAAAAGGGCTTGACACATATTTCACATATGCCAAGGGATTTTCTAAAAAAATAGAGAAGATTCATTCTAAGTCATGTTCACAATGGGAAGTTATGGTTGGATCATCCCATTTTGATCACAAGGAAAATGATTCATTGAATCACTAGCCTTCCTATGTTAAACAAAGCCAAGATGACCAAAACCCTAGGTCAGGCTAAATTGGTGAAGAAAAATCTTGCCAAGTGGGATGGCAGAGGAATCAAGATAAGTGGAATCAAAGAAATGGAATTGAAATTTGGAATTCATGTGATTTCCCACTAAATATACAACTTTAGTTGTCTCAACAATGTGCCATGTGAAGCAATTTGTTTGGCTCTCAAAGTTTTGAAGAATGACATGTCATTTGACCTTATCGAGCTATTATTGAATTAGTTCAATAAAAACATGGAAAACATCAAACATTCTAAGAACAATACATGTAAGTCTGGTTCACTCATAACTTGTTTATTTTTCATCGTACAATAGTTTTTACCTTCTAAAGGCACATGGAGAAAAGATGTACCTATTCTATATCAGATTAATAAATACATATCAAAGATAGTGAAAATTTTGATAGTATAATGGATAACTACTTTGATACATTCAAAGAGAAGATGAATAATAGATATAGGACACCAAAGAAACTTGTAGAAGACTATAAAGATGATATCTATCTCATGGTAGACTTTGATAGAGTGTACATTTAGGTAGTCATACTGAGGGTGGCAAGTTTAAGCCTCTTGAATTTGAGGCGATACAAAAGATATTATTGAGGCTTTGCTAAATGAGCCTATGGATCCTAAGGCACCATATTTTGGAACTTATGAAGAAGAAAAGGCAAGGATAGAACTTGAAATTAAGCTTCTTCAAGTAGTTAACAAAGGAAGAAAAAGGATAGAAAAACTAAAACAAGCACATTCTACTCTCTTATTGATAGAGGGAAAATGAGATGATGTAGAAGAGGATGAAGCAAAAGAAATAAATTCTAAGGAAGAGGAGACTATAAGAATGAAAGGTAAGGTTTTCATAACCAAACCTACTAAGTCATCCACTATAATATTCACAAGAAGAAAATCAAAATCTAGGAAGAAACTGAAGTTAGGTGAGGAGGATGCCAAGAAAATTATTTTCAAGAAGCCTCCACTTACACTTCAAGAAAAGTTGAAGGAAATGGAAGAAGGAGCTGGAATGGAAAATTTAAAATCTCCTAGATATGAAACTAGGAATGTAGATTAGAAAAGGCAGATTGAGGATGTGATGCTATCAAAATTGAAAAAATAGAAGTACTCACTTGATCAGCTTGCTCAACAAATTCTAAAGGAGCATTTGCGAGCAATCAAACCTAGATGGGAATAATCAAGGAAAATTGCAAAAGACATATTTGAATAGACTCTAAGACAACTCATACCAAGTTTGAGTGAAAAAAAGGTGAAAGAATCTTTGAAAACTAATGAAGAAAAGTTCACTTTCAAGTTCAAAACATGTCTTGTACTGATGAAAGACATAGAATCTATGGTAAAATCTGCCACTACAACATGGAAGAACATTTACAACCTACATCAGCTGAGTGATTGTGTTGTTCATGTTAGTGACAAAGATGATGAAGATGACAAGGAAGATGATGAAAATGATAATGAAGAAGATGTGGAACTAGAAGATGCAAATCTAGATGATAAGGAGGAAGGAAAAGAAGCTATAGAGGAAAATCTCCAAGAGATTTAGAGTATTGAGGAAACTGACCCTAAAAAGATTGTAACAATAGTAATGGCGTCATTTCCTTACTCTCTAAGAAAATATTTAATGTCATCAAGCTTAGTGAAAGATTCTATCAAGTTGGTTATGGTAACTATTGTCACAAAAGTTTGCACCCTTGTCCAAATTTTTTACCTAAGGACAACCTTGTGAAACATGGAAACAACCTCCAAGCTATGGGATTTGAACTATGAGGTTGAGTCTTTGGAGAAGGCTAGTTTCATTTACTATTAGGGTGCACCTACATATACTTGGGGAGGAAAAGGGAGAAGTATTACATGAAAGAAAATTTACCTATTCTAACCTAAGGGGGTGATGCACACAAATAGAGTATTCAAACCAATCTTCGACCATACATGCACTTTTGAACCATCATATCACCAAATGATATACACATCTAGATTTGATTTAATCTAACAATCACATGAAAATTAGAAAACCCAAATAAATGACACAAGGAAGATGAAGATTCACTTATATGTCATTCATAGGTCAAAGAGATACAATCATGCAAAATTGTAGATATTCACAACAAAGCAATGAGAGGCAAATAGGTCTTACACAATACATCAATGGATGGAGGAGATAAAGTAGAATTTCATATATATTTAGAAGAAAAGGGAATTTATAGTGAACTTTTAGAGAAATATTAGAGAAAATAGAGAAGAGTCAACCTTAACAAAATTTACAAAAACTACCTTTATAGATCAGGAATAACTAAGATATTTTCTCTATAAACCAAACTCAACCACTACCATTTAAGAGTGTTGAGAAAAATTATGCAAATCTAAAGAAAATATACTCTTGGCATGGATTCAAATACAAATAAATCCAACATTTCCCAAAATAGAGCCTTGAGAAGATAGAACTATGCCATTAAATCACTTTGACAAAGTAGATGGATAAACCAGAGATGGTGGAGTGTTTTCCTTCATTCAATGGGTGTAAAATTCATTGGGGAGTGGTTGAAATTGATCATGAAGATAATATCATGCAAGAAAATATCTCTTTCCCATAGTTGGCTCAAAAATTCAACAAAGTCAATAGGTCAACTAAATTCTGAAACCAAGATGGGCCATGTGGGCCAATAATCTTATTTCATTTTGCCACCCCAACAAAGTCTCCATGTGATTAACCATATCACCTACTAATTGCACCAACTTTGCAACTTAACCATGATGTCATGTAACTGTTAGCCTTAACTATGACTACCTTTTCTTCAAACTAGGTCCACAAAGACACGTGTCCATCAAGTTCTTTCCTGCATCACTTAAATTCCTTGAAATTCTCTTATGTGAGAATGTACTAATTGTCAATATATGGAAGATCAATAGTCAATGAAAATTTGTACTATCACTACACTTTCCTTATTTAATATCTTGGGCCCATGAACTACTTAGCATGACCTAGCATCCAATTGGCACCACTTTTAAACCCTAGTGGCTCCACTTCTCCACACATCAAGTAGGTGCATTACTGCATTCCTTAACTTTCAAACACTTGTAGAATGCAATTAGGCACCATTTGTTGATCTACAAAATATCATCAGTAAAATTTGGCACCCTTCAAAATAGCTAATACCACATGTTTCTCAAGCATAACATTGGAACCAAGAAAAATTCCCTTTACGACCTTACAAGATCCAGCAACTTCAGAAGATCTTAGATCTTCACCATTGGGCTTACAATCCTACGACACCCTCTTTGACTATTTCTAGCATAATATCAAAGCTTGATCTCTTTCCTTTCATGATCCGATGACATATCATAATATTGTAAACTCTTGAAGATTTCCCTATGATCTCCCAATCATATATCATCCTAGGACTTAAAACCTTGTCTTACGATATTATGATGACCATTGCTATTACAATCTTATGATCTTACAGTGGGCATCTCAATCATAGCATCTCACCTTTACTTCTTGGGCTCCTCGATCTTATGACCACCATAACATTGAAAGCCTTTAACTTTCCTCAAATGATCTTAAAAACTTTCATAGCATCATAGGCTCTTGACCTTTGGGTCCTAACCACATCGTAGCATCGTGAACCTTTTAACTTTCCCTCCCAATGCTATGCCAATGTGCTTTGATAGCAATTGAATGATTCCACATTTATTCAAAAAGAAAGGCAATGACATCACTGAATCCACATATCAATAGGGTGCTTGCCCATATTGTCTAAACATCTTGCAATTCCATAAAGTGAGAAAGCTTCCACCATCAATCATCTTTGATCTGACTGTGGATGGAAACATGTAGTCCATTGACAACCTATGTCAGTACCTTGACCAATGAAGTACCTTCCATATGCTAGCTTGACTGATAGCTTCTTTTTCTAGAGCCCACAAAGGGAAAATGGACCTACATTCCACATGGCACAATGGTGCTTGCCTACTTTGGTTAAAATTTGAGCATTTTAAAGAAGCGAGAAAGTGCCTATCATAGATCTATGCAAGATCTTATGGCACAAAAAATTGTAGGGGCTAAAAAGTAAACTTAAGAAGATATGGAAATATTATAAGGTTTTAATTTCATTTATTTCATATTTCCATGGTATTTGAATATTTTTAAAAATGGGAAGTGGCCATTTAACATTTAAATTCAAATATGGTGATTTTGGTGGGAAGGAAAATTTGGCCAACAACAACCACTACAACACAAAGAACCCAACCAATCTTTGCACCTATTCAGCTAAGTACTACATTGACTAAAGTGATTAATATTTGATCTATCAAGAAAAAAGTGCCTCCATCATCATTAGATTTGACAATGCAATAACAATGTATTTCTACTGTCAGTTCCATATCTACTTTTCTTACCAGCCCCTTAATTTCTACTTAATTTTCTATTCCTCATTTAGCTAGTACAAGGATAGTTGAGCACAATTCTCATTCGAGTACTAAAGTTTCAAATAAGGATAAAGGTAAAGAAGAAGATACTGATCTAGATGAGGATATAATCATCCCTAATTGGGAGATCTCTACTCTAAATGTTGATCAAGTGAACATCATAGGTGAATTATTACAAAAGAGAGCTAAGCAATAGATGCTTAGAGAAGAGAAGAGCAAGGAAATCCAAGTGCTTGAAGATGTAAAGAATATACTTGTAGATGAACTAAGTATTGAGGTTGATAGTACACAACCTACTTTTGGATAATTAATAGAAGCTATCCATAAATTCAATGAAGATATGAATGGGCAAGATAAGTTGCTAAAAAGAGAAGAAATGAAATTTGAAAATAGGCTATTAGAACAAATGACATAGAAAATTGCAATAATCAAGTAGAATTGTCTACTATTTTTAGTTCATTGGAAACATCTAAAAATAATGTAACTTCATTATTTAGTAAGTTGTGTGATACATCTATCTTCACCCAAGGAATCAAGGAAAAATTATCTAAGATAGATGAAGACTTGAAGGCAAGTGCACACCAGTTGTCACTTGATCCAAGCTATAGTTCTTCTCACTATTCAAAGATTAGATATATAAAAAATTTGTAAGTTGAATTATTAAGGGAAGAAGCCAAGATCAAGGCCACACTTGTAGACATCTAAGGCATAATTCTTCCAAAAATGGATACATTGTAGAAATAGATTTGCACATGCTAAGACACTCATCCATGGCGATAACTTCTCCATAGCTAATCACATAATGGAGTTATTAGTAGAAGTGTAGATTGCATATCATGCAAGCAATATGTTATAGGAAAATTGGGACAATACAATGGCATTGATTTTGAAGGTACATTCTAACTTCTTGTCACATTTTGGCATTACCATGTAGTATGCACCTATGGAATTTATGTCAAAAAGGGGAAGAAGTATAATATGAGATATATATAAGGGGGAGAAGTATAATATAAGATGAATGTATATATGAAGAGTATTGGGGAGAAGTATAATATGAGATATATGTATGGGGGAGCAGCATAATATTATACAAATACATGTATAGATAATTAGAAAACAACTTTTACAAAAGCGATTTTGAAAAATTTCAAAAATAGAGTATGTTACCAAGTTGTAGACACTAAAAGGAGATAAAGAATATTTTGGACTTGAAATTATGAGCATTCAATTTTGGATTGATAAATGATTTTATTACTAATTCCAAAGGGGGGATTTTTGACATTAAGGTCAAAGTTTGTTTATTAGTTAATCACAATTACTCAATTGGTTAAGGTGCTACTATGCTTATCTTGCAATTTGAAATGTTAAATGAGTAAATCTAGTTACTACTGAGTAATATAGTTTCTATCAAGTTTTAAAGTTGCTACCAAGTTCCAAAATCTTTATATAGTTCATGTTGAGTAGTATCTACCAAGTTGTTCAGTGATAGTGCTAACTAAGCTTCACGATATTAACCAAGTTGCATAGTGTCAACCATGGTCTCAAGTATCTACCAAGCTTGTAGTATTAGTGATGTGAATCTAGTGTTAACTAAGCCAAGATGTTTCAACCAAGTGATTCATTTTATAGTAAGGTTGTAGTGTTAGTGTTGACTGAGCCATGGAGTGTCAACCAATTGATTTAGTTTATATGCCATGTTTTGCAATGGTCACTGAGTCACACAAGTGCTAATCAAGTCCAAACTACTTGGAAGTGATTAGTATAAAATGAGCTTCTACATCTACTGAGTGCATGATGATGCCAAGTGTTGACAATGGTTGTTGAGTATTAGAACATCAGTGAGTTTGTCTTCAGAACCTGAGTGCCAATAGTTGTGATGACTTTGTGATCTTGATGGGAACCTATGTTGTAGCCACCTTTGATGAATTATGATTCGGATTGGTATATATGTAATGAATTGCATCATATCTAAAGAAATAAATATGAAGTGAATATAGAGAGAATAAGTGTGAGTTGAGAAGGCTACAAGCAATATAAGGGGTAAAAAAAGATTTATCTATTACAACAAAGTGATCTTAACATTTCAAAGGAATCTCAACTAGTAAATCAGAGTTTTAGATCATAGATCAGCCATTAGTTCATCCTAACAAGTGTATCCATTAAATCCTTTAACTAGGTAGACTTAATAGTCTTTGAAAAATCTCTTTACCAAGTGCATAATTCATTATATGTTTTGTAAATCCTTTCACAAGGTGGACCTAGCAGTCCTTATTGCTCCTAATAGGGCAGATCATCAGAAGTGATCAATTGTAAGCCTTAACTGACCAACTTTATACTATAGTACTAAATCTTGTGGGTATCATCCCCACCCTAGTTTTACTTTCTATTTAGAAGGTTTCTAGGTGACCATATCTTGTGTTAAAGTGTTATGAATTTTTTTATTTCTTTCATTGTCTCATGCATGCAATTAGATTAGAATATTATATGAAGGATTAATGTTGGAAATCTAATTAAAAAGGATCATTGTGAGAAGAAGATTGATTGAAAGAGGGAGATTGTTCTTAAAAGAAAATTTTCAATCATTTTTTTGTCATTGATGTAAAACCTGCTATTTGTAGGAATGACAATTTCTTATAAGATCCAAGTACTATCACTTACTTGATTGATGAAGAGGATTTAAATAACAAGATGTAACAAGAGCACCTAAGGGAAAGGTTGAGTTATGGTTTTGTAATGAAGTACAAGGATCAGCTAAGACAGTGGTTAAATGATGTATTGATGGCATACTTGAAGATATAGAAGATGGTCACACTTAGAAACTTTGTAGGAATAAGTTGAAACAAGGTTGATTTCAAATCTTAAACTAAGCTCATCAGTAAGTGTCGAGCAAGCTAGTTTAAGCCGAGAAAATTCTTAGTTAGAGTTGAGCAATTGGAAAATCTAGTGTGTGTCGAGTGAACTTTAGGTGCTAAGTGAAGTTCAAGTGTCGAGTGATATAGTAGGTGCCGAGCATCAACAAAACTTAGTGGATGTCAAGTGAAACCATAGTAGGTACTGAGTATCAGTTAAATGTAGTTGATGCCAAGTAACATAGTATGTGTTGAGCACCAATATTTAAATAGTGCTAAGTTGTTGCATTATTGGAAATGTCAAAGTTTCACCAAATTTAGCTAAAAAAATTGTTATCTTGAATTTTGTAAACTAGTTGGAGGATAAGGATGAGGAGATGGTGGTAGAGAATTCTATGTAAATTATTTTTGAGTAAATTCAAGACGATCCTTAATGATGTTTCTAGAAGGAAAAAATATGGGTTAAATTCAATGAATCCTACCTAATCCATAAAAATTGAAATTAAAGAAAGGAAGAATTGAGCGAGAAAAGAAATTCCAAATTTCTATTTAAGGAGTCATAGACCAAGAAGAAAGAGTTGCTGGTGTGCCAAATTGTGAAGTGGTTGAAGGCTATCAAAGATAAAACATCTAGGAGAAGGAAGAATAGAGTACAAAGACTCTGCTTCAACAAGTGGTCTAAAAGAGAGGATTGCACTAGTACATTCAGCATGGAGACTCAAGGAGACAAAGCTTGAAAGGAGGGAAAGTTGTCAAGAGTTGCAAAGACTAAAAGCTAGGTAATGTTATGAGTTGAGAAGTGATCTAAAATTTGCAAGTTAAGTTGTATGTTGTGATCAAGTCAAAACCCATTATTGTTACTCTCTAGCAATTGCATTAGTTAGGGTAAATGAAAATCCTATGGACTTAGGTTGGATTAATAGTCATTTGTAAATCCTTTAATAGGGTGGCATTTCAATTGAATGTTCTAAAGTCCTTTAACCAGGCCCACTTCAAACAAGGTGGTTAAATCCTTTAACCAAGTCACATTTAACAGTGTGTTGTAGCATTTAATAGGGCAAGCCTTTTAGAGGGCATCACTTCAAAACAATGGGAATTGAGTAGCATGTTACTAGTGGTTTTTCCCAAATTGGGTTTCCACGTAAATCACTATGTTATGTGTTGATCTTTTTGCATGTTGATTTATATTAACTCGCTGAATAGGAGAGTTAAAGCTTGGATGAATGAATAAGTTTGATGGGCACACTTTACTTGATGAAAAGTTTGAATAGGACATTTGGTCTTTGAATAACTAATTCACCCCTGCACCCTCTCAGTTATTTTAAAGTATCTCTAACAATTAATTGGTGAAATAAGTTAAAGTTTTATTGGTTCCTGATTCACCCTTCCCCTCTTAGTAACCTTTCCTATCTAATATTTCCAACAATTATATCTTCCTTCACACTCAAATAATCACCCAAACTAGCATCATTAAATACACCAAGCATTGTACTTAATTATTTATTTAGATTTTCATAATTTTTAACTTCATTTTCAGAAATAGTAAATTCAAAGGACTAAAATAGATAATCTCCAACTAGAACCCCATTTTTAGCTTGGATTAAATAAGTACTTGGGTTATACATAGAGGGTTTCTCTTGCTTGATGGAAGACAAAAACTAATGTATAATTTCCTCTTGGTAAAGAAGTGCACTGTCCAAATCGATGATGATTCATATAAATGTGTTACTTTAGTGATGTGATCATCTCGGTGAAAGATTTCTTTAGATTTTATTTCTTTAATTGGAGTTTCAAAAAGAGCACAATTTGTACCAATTTTTAGCTTCACTTTGTCATCACTATTAATTTTAATTATTAAAAAACAATATTCCTTGATGGGCTTCTTGCAAATTATTAAGTGTGAAGATGGTTTATTCACCTCTTTAAAATTGAATTTTTTTATATTAGGTGAATAAAACTATTCTTGCAAGCTTAGCTATCTCTATTTGTGAGTTATTGAGTGTTGCTTTGATCATCAAGGATTTCAAAGTTCAAAACTTTTAACTCAAGAATAGAGAGGGGTTTCATTGACATTTCATCTTTCAAACACTCGAGCTCTCTAGCATTTCCATAATAATTTTTTTTCAAATATATTTGGTTTGCTTGAGGTTAGACTATTACTTTTTGGACTTATTTTTTAATCAATTGTTGAGTAGTTTCTAGAGATATAATTAGGTGATGTTTTTGGGCATTCTTCATTATCCACCTCTTATTGTTTTTGAGACTATAGTACACTATTTTCACATTCTTATAGATCTTTTAACTTATGAAATCTGTCATGAACACTTCTCCTGTATAGCATGGACTCATAGTCATCCTCCATGCTTATATTATTCTTTATTACCTAAGAAATGCTCTCTTTGTAACAATCCCACAACTCATGCAACATCTTGTCATCCCCATGATGAATTGTGGTGATAGTGGGATTGATCTTAACTCTTCTCCTAATATGTGCCTAATATATGATGATATTTTGGTTAAGGATCAAACTTAAACTTTTTTTTATTTCATTACTTCCCCCTTTAAAGATAAAGATTTAATGAACTGTGACTTGTTTAGATGTCATCTTTACTGAAGAGATAGTAATATATAATTATTCAATTATTATCAATTATATACAAGATACTACTAATACTTTTATGCTTATATTTGATATAATTTTATAGCCTAAATATTTTCTTGTGAAGAAAGTCCATGCCTAACAATATGAACCATCAAACATTCTACCTCACTCTTACAAAGAATTGTCGACCATTATGAAAGATATTAGAATGGAGTATCAACCAATACATGCATGTCCCAATGATCATATTATATATCATAAACAATATGATTTTTCAAAGGAACGACCTAATTGTCACATTAGTTGATATTGATTAGATCAAATAATGAAAAAGGTGCCTCACAATGTTCTTCGATACATTCTCATTATTCAACATCTGCAACAATATTCAAGTGTACTAGATTGGTTGTAGTGCCTTTGCCATTTGACTTCTGTAAGTCATCCTGATGAATGCAACCTTTTTGATCTTTTGTTGTGATGGGATCATGATTGTGATCCTGAGTGGTCTACACCATTGAGGTGTTTGGATTTATGTTTCTGTATCAGTTGCTTTGATTATGCTTTTGACTGATCTATGAGATTATGATGTGATTTTTGGTTCACTGAGGTTTGTGCTAGTGGTTACCAAGATCAATGTGGTATCATGAGGTTGTTCCATGATTACCTTGAGATGTGTGTAGAGATTTCACTGTGTACTTTTTACCATGCTACGCTGGACTAGGTTCTTGTAGTAGTGATTAGTCATGTTTATGACTGCGTTTGCTTATGTGTTTTAAGTGCCTTTTGTTCATTCGTTAAAAAATCATTATTTAATGCTTGAGTAATTTAAATGGGTTTTTCTTGTGGACTCTTTGGGTATGTGTTGTAGAAATTTACCTTGTTATATTTTGATCTGAGAGATATGTGTTACTTATGTGATGTTTTATATTTGAGAGAACCTGAGGGTCAGATGTTATACTTTGATTTCAGTATCATAGATTTTAGACTACTATGCTGTTCAGTTGATCATATTGCATGACGATGCCATTTTGAGATGACAATTTGTTTTTGTGATGATATCTGGTTAGCTGGTATTTGGACATACCTTCGATTATGTTATGTGATGGATTTAATGCTATGGTTATTTACTTCATTCTTGCATTGTATGCATTATGTAAACATGAGTGATGTAAATAGATTATTTTAACATAAATTAATAAATGGTTAAATTAGGTGATTTAATGCATTTATTGCTTTGGCTATGTTATTATATGCAATTGCACTTGATCATGCTATTTAGTGTGCAGGATTTATATCCTTGGTAGTGGTACATGGAGTTAGTGATTCATCCTTTCATATTTTACCAATGTCGTCCTAGTATGGTCAATGTATCCTTAATTAAATGTTTAATTTAAACCTTTCGATGATTATTAAATCCAAACTCATTTGCATTATGTGATTAGACTAGTAAGTGTGTCTGTGCATTTAGAGTTTTGCATTATCGTGAAAGTTGTTAAGAAAATTTATGTGTTTTTTGGTTTTCAAGCTTTTTAATTGACTTATTTTAATTTCTGGTAGCTTTTCCATAGATGAATTTCTATTTCTAGGAATAGCCTATTTTCGTTTGGATCGATTTGCGATTTAACTAGGTTGGCTAGTTATTTTCCCTAATCGATTATTCACTTGAAAAGTGAATAAATATCCAAAAAGGAATTTAATTCCTGACTTCTCACTTTTGAATTAGAAAGTTGGAGAGTATAAACCAAAATCCTCTTCATGAGGATTTATTGTTTTTTTCGCTGTGGGAGCTACGGGTGTGGGATCATTGTGAGGTTGGGCTCGTTGGATCCAGCTCGGGAAAACCTTGGATTGCCACAATTTTTAGCTAGTTCTATGAGATATTTATTTTTTGGTTTAGATTCTCATTTTTCCCTTTTGGCTGTGAAGTAGGGCTTTCCTGTTTTATTATTTCTGCTCCGTTTCTACTTCTATTTTTGGTAGCCATTTGTTTGGAGGATGAGAACTAGTGTTCCCCTCTGTCTCTATATGCTAGTTCTACCTGGTTGGGCAAGTACAAACATTTCCTTGTTTTTTGAGATGAGGGTTTGGAATTTTATGCCATTATGCTGGCCATTTTTGTATATGGTGTTCGAACTTGATTACTTTCAAATTTTTGGAGTTTTTGTGCCCAAAGGCCAAATGGGTTTTAATTTTGAAATTTTTTAAAATTTTGGGGTTTTTACCTCATTTTGCATGCCGCCGTATTTTCTTGGCACAATGTGGGTCGTGGACCTTGATGATCCATTTGGATATCAATCAGACTACTATTTCACTTTTATGTTGCATTGGGATGCATGTTGCATCCGTACTCCTGACATTGTGTTTGGTTGAGTGATTTTATACATAGTGTTATTGTTTCTTTTAGACCTTTGCTTTTGTTTCATAAGTGCTAAGATTCGTGTAGAATCCATACTCTCGAATTGAGGCCGGTTGAGTGAGTTCATGATGGTTGGTCTTGTTGGATAATTGGGATTTGTGTAGAATCCATACTCTCAGATTGAGGCCAGTTGAGTGATTTTATGATGTATGGTTTTATTGTCTTTGGGATTTGTGAAGAATCCATCCTTCCTGTATTGCTTTTAGTTGGGTGTTATCTTTTGCATTGTTTTCTCATCCTATCCTTGTGTTTCAATCTTTGCGATGGTAGTGTGCCACACACGAGTACGTTCGTGTACATTTATCGGGTGACTTGCAAGGCTCGATCTTTTGTGGTACTTCCGTAAGTTATGATCATTGGGGTTGGGATGGGAATATGCATGCCCATGGGAACTTTTCATTGGATGAGCATGGGTAGGGTAGGGTAGCATATGGAGGGGGCTTCTATCTCACATCTCAGCATTTATGGCACTGGAGGTTGATGGAGGATAGGAAGTTTTAAGTAAGTGATAACTAAATTAAAATGTGTGAGTGTTAATAAAATTTAAGAAAATGAAAAGATCCACATTTGTGTGATGGTTCCAAGGGAGTCCCTTGAGAGTGTTGCCACACGTGATCCAAGCTTGCGATTTTGGATACCAAGTGACTCTCCATGATGTCAGCCCCTACGTAGTAGCCCACTAAGATGTCTGACCAGGACCTATAGTTTATGCATTGCCTTGTCTGTGGTTCAGTCATCATATTGTCTAGCGTGAGTGTTAGCCATAGATGTTGTGCTTTATGTGTGTTTATGGTTGGATCATTATCTCCATCAGCATGGTGGGTGTGGACTTAAGAGTTCCACGTGGTTGGGAGGCATAGCTTCCTTCACCACTACTAGGGACTAGTGTATAGAGATGGTCTTGTCTTAGTGTGACCGTTGTTGGATGTTTTCACTTGATGCTTCGAGTTATGAAGTATGTTTTCTTGTGATTTATGCTTTCATTGGAATGCTTGGATATCATGTTTAGATGATGTTAGTTTATTTGACGCATTCCCATATTATGATGTTTTTCATATGATTAGATGATGTGAATTGTTGTAGTAGCATATCTATTGCTTATTGATGTTTAGCATGTGATAGGTGATGTTATCTACTATAGGATTATCTTATGGTTTTCTACTAGCATGTTAGATTTCCTTATTCTTATATTGTTGCATGTTTTAGTAGTGACATCCCTATTACAATAGTATTAACAATCGGGTCAGTGGCTTGGGATGTTACGCACGGGGTGTGGCTAGGACCCACGATGGTCTTATGATGCTATTGATGGTTGGGAGGAACCACGTACTTAATTTGGTTGTTTTGTAATTGTGATATTATCTCTGTACACTGTGATGTTGCTTTTAGTAAGTTCTTTTCTACTGTAGTTTTAGATGGATAGATGTATCTCCTTCTTGATCCTAGCATCTTTTTGGTTATGCACTCGAGTGTTCGCTCCTCGATTTATGTGGATCCTATACACTTGATTTGTGTCACACTCTAAACCATTCTATCCAAACGATTCCATGAGTTGGAATGCTTGGATGCCAGCTTAGAGCTCCCTATCCACAGAGTGCAAGAGAGTGTATTTCAAGTTCAAAGGCTCTCAGATGAGCCTTAGAGATGCTCTTCTTTCTAGTAAACCATGCAATGGGAGGTTCCAAAGACAAGATGCAAGAATGCAAATGTCCCAACGAGTTCTTCAAGGATGCAAATGTAAATATCAAGACTACACTAGAATGAATATGCAAAGTGCAACTATTCTAAACATGGATAAGAGTGTTACAATACCATTATTAAGCTATGTGAGATTAAGCTACATGTAAAAATGAAAGCTAAGCTAAGCTAAAATTCCATGATGCCATGGATGAGAGAATGTAAACAAGAAATAGAAGTTCTCCACAAAGCTCCAAAGAAACTTGTTAGAACACCTGCAGCATAACAATATTCAAAATGAGGATGGATCGAGGGGGAAAGTTCTCTCCCTTTTAAAGATGTATGGATGGTAAAGATCAAGATGAAGATGGTGGATGATCAATGGTGGAATTCAAAAGGAGGAGTGATCCATGTGCACACACAAGTCAACCAATAGAATATAAGTTGACTTGTCATATAAGACAAAAGTCACAAAGCCTTTTCTTTTAATTGCAAAATAGAAAAAGGACTTTATGTGTGCACTTTAAGTGGGTTAGAAGAATGGGGTGTTTTATTTAATTAAAAGGGGACATGTTCTTTTAATCAAATAATGAACTTAGGATAGCATAGTGAAACTATAGGTTATAATCAAATAAATTGATTATTAGCAATTTGGTTTAGATAAATGATTAAATTAATTTAGCCAAAATGCTGAGAAGGGGGCTAATAGTCTAGATGACCGTTTTTAGGTGATTACATTTGCCCCTATTTGACTAATGTGTGATCGATCTGGGAACACATTATGTCAAAGAAAATCGAAGCCAAGTAGGTGATGATAGATATAGATATTTGATTCCAAAGAATGAAATGCAGAAATAGATAGCAAGTCCTGAATGTATAGCCTGATAGCAGTAGTATTGAACATTAGGAAGATGATGTAAAAATTCAAGAAGAATTCTAACAATTAGAAAAGTAGATAGATTGAGAACAAGTGAGAAGATCAAACAAATGCTCCTAAGAAATAGATAGTTGTAACAATCAGTGATAGAGTATTTCTGCCCCCTCAGGATCGAAATTGAAATGAGGTAAGGGGATGCAAAAATTGGCTAGACATGGGAAAACTAGAATATAACAATGTCCAAGATGATAGATATATGATTAGAACCCAAGAATGACTATAAAAAAACTGATAAAATGCCCCAGTTTGACTAGAGTTGATCTTGAAGGATATAGCATAAAAATTAGGTATAAATGAGTAGAAAGGTGATTTTAGACATGAAACAGTGAATTGAAGTAGATATGAAGTATGGAAATGATGAAGACATGAAGAAATGAAGATTCCCCAGTGATGATTTAGAGATTAGACCTCAAATGGTCAGCTAACTGCTCAGAAGAAAGTAGAATTTTAAAAGACAATTTTGACCATCAAGATGAACTCAAATTTGGATTTCAATCTTGAAAATGAATCTAGGACATTGGAATTATTTAAGAGGTCAAAAATTTATACAATGTGATGATAAGATAGAAAAGAGATGAAGTGAAATATTAAGAAGGTGAAAAGACATGAACAAGAAGAAAGTAAAGAAATATATGAAAGGATTTAGCTGATATGTCCACAAAAAGATGAAGAGAGAGCTCTCTCGATATGCAAGAATGCAAGACTAAGCTAGAAAATGAACCTAAAATGCAAGCTAATATGCAAAGTGGTTTACCAGCAAGAAGTGCATAACATTTAGACTCTTCATTTCATCATTGAGCATTTATTAGGGACATCATGAGATCATACAACCATCACTAGTATAACTATGAGGATATGAATATGATTGATATTAGATAGGTATGTAGAAATCCAATCTAAGCATCAGAGACATGTAAGTCAAGATAACTACGCGATTAGATTCCTTAAGTTTAATTTAGCAAGTTTACACCTTTATCAAGGCATAAGCGCTAGGATAAACCTTGAGTGTGGTCTTGCAAAACAGTCAAGGATGATACATTTGTAAGTCAAAATGTTGAATACAACAAGCATAAATGCTTACAACACTATAGATAAACAAAGTATACCCACAAGAAAAAATCAAGAAAATATGTCCCTTGCCCCTAGTCTTCTAGTCAATGACATCCTCAAAAGACTATTAGGGAGGGAACATATGGCAAAGAAATTGTCATAGATAGCACACAAAGTAGATAAAGATCAACATAGCTTAGTTGTTTAGGTGTTAAAGTGCGTGTGTTTAAGTCACTTGGCCATTTCTTCAAGACTTGATTCTGATAGTGAGAAATATCACGACATTGAAGACCATAGGTAAACTATCTAAAAAGTGTTGAAAAACACTTGATGTCAAGGTGGGGGAAGTGTTGAGAAACACTATTTTGTGAGTTGTCAAAGAAACCCTAATGCACAAGAATACCTCAATAGGCTAAGCAATTGTGCCCCCAAGACGAGGAAAAGAAACAAGTCCAAGCTAGGAAATGTGTAGCAAAATAGGTGATTGAGACTGATAGACAGAGGTGCAAGGGTCTCAAGTAGCACCTGTTTCAAGATTTTCACCACTTGACAGATTTTTTCAGGACTTTTTTCAAATTTTTTTTTATTTTTGAAGTTTTTATTTTTTTTGATGATACATCAAAGCACCTATTGCTAGGTTTTCACTAAGATGATCATTTTTTAAAGATATTTTCTAATTTTTAGGATTTTTTAGAAGGTTTTTAGAGATTACTAGTTTTCAAGCAAGATCACATCATTTTCTCCCAATGTCTAGCAAGGTATAGGATATGATGGAGCAACGAGCCAGTGGATAAGCAAAGATGGATGAAAAAGGAGTATGAAGCAAGTGAAAGTGATCCTCAAGGATTGACTCCTCAACAGTAACCAGGCTAGGGAAAGAGGTGAAATAGTCATATGAAGCATGTTTTGGATAAGCAATGGAAGTAATGCGAAAGATAGCATGTAGGATAAGCAATGAAGCCAACAAGTGAGATAGCATGAAGTGTATAGTCCAAAAGAGTAACCATGTCAAGAGACCTATGAGAACCATGTTTCATTTATTATGATCAAGACCAAGGGGTCAACTAGATAGGATAGCAATGAGATAGAACAATAAAAATAAAGCTTAAGATGGAGGCTATGAGGGAATGAGAAAGCACAAATAGAGAATTTCATGGATAAGATAGCCAATATGCAAAGATAGCTCAACATTGTCAAGATCAAAGAGAGAAGAAGGGATAGATGGATGATGGAAGAATTACCCATGATGCCTATTTGCCAGGTTTTCATCATGGTACTTATCTAAGGTGCCACAAGAAGTAGTTTTCACCATAGGATAAATTCATTTCTCTTTACTTTTGCTACCAAGGTGCCACAAGAAGTGGTTTTCACCAAGGCACATTTTCATTTTTTTAAATTTTTTTTTTTTTTTTTTGAATTTTTAGAAAGAGCTCAAGCTATTTGTAGATGTGCTCCTATAGAAAATATAAGTCATGATAAGCTGAGACCATAGACTGGTATGCTCAAAGATGTTGATAGGGTGATGAAAAAGAAATGGTAGTAGGAAGAGTATATGGAGGATAATAGTTCATGTATAGAAAGTAAGTGTAAGCTTTAGAGGATTTCATGAGGGTAGTTGAAATATTGGACCAGATCAACATTGACACACACCTTGAAGGGTATTGGAATGATAAAGGAATCATGGATGAAGTAGCTTGAGGTTTAGATCTATGAGGTGGTAGAAGAGATTTGGAAAAAAGTGGAGTGGAAGGCTTTGGAATATTTATAGAAATATTTTTAGAAGAAGATGGAATGGAAGCCTTTGGAAGCTTGAATGTCAACTTTGACATATTTTCAATATTTAAGTCTTTTAAAAGAGACTTGGGAATCCATATAGCTTTAGATTTTCCTTTGGATACTTCAAAACACATTTCTTCAATAATGGGTTTAGGAACCCATATTTTCTTTGATTTAGCTTTTTTAATAGTGGACCTTTGTAGTCTCTTTTGTGCATTCTCCTTCTTAGCATTCACATGTCGATTAGATGGGACATAGTGATCTTTCTTTTTCAATGGATTCTTATGTTTATTCTCACTTCCAAAGGACTTGGGATTTGTGGATGAATAAGGATGATATGACTGGTTTAGATGTATAGATGGGTGAAAAGTCATCAAGGATGAGTGCCTTTGTTGATCTTGAGGTATTATAGGAGAGCTAGGGAATGAGCTATGAGTGAATGTAGGAGATGGAGGAACATAAGGCCCCAATATGGATGGAAGGTTTGAATGCTTTAGCTTAGATGGATAAGGACCAAGGATAGATTTAGAAGATGCAAAGGGATAGTGGGAAGGGATACCAACATCTTTAGAATGAGCAACATGGTCAAAGCCATCAATAGACTCATAAGTACCTTTGATAGGAACAACATTTTTAATAGAAGCACTTGAAGCTTGAGCACAGTTTTAAAGTGGATGTGAAGAAGTAGAACATGATGGGATGCTTTGATCTTGACAAGTAGCTTTGGATAGCATATGAAGAGAACTTTTCTCATAATTTTTAGTAAGCTCAAAGGAGATAATGGAAGTGGTATCTTCATCATACTTAGGACATGGACAAGATATAGGATATGGAGGGGAAAAATCTTGAAAGAGATGAAATGGTGCTTGATCTTGATCTTTCTTGACATTTATAGGTTTTTCTTTTTGAGAGTCCTCTTGACATGGAGCCACTTCTAAGGAAAAGGGAGAATGAAGAGTGAATGGATTAGTGCTTGGATTAGGCATAGTAGTGCATGAAGGTTGAGGATGTATATGATTAGTAGCATGGAAAAGGTTTGCAACCAAGTGAAGGTTAGCTTGAGTTTCTTTTAGAGATAGCCCTTGAGGATACACATAGTCAATGTGGAAAGCATTAGGTTCTTTATTTGTTGGAGGCAAGTTGGAAAGATTTGAAGTGTTGGGAGATGAACGAGTGTTTGAAGAAGTGGAGGTATCAAGAAACCATTGCTAGACATAGGTTCATTAATATGATCTTTCTCAAGAAAAGTATCCTCATCACATGAGTCATTAGAGGTATCAATAATTCTATTATCAATAAGATCTTGGATTTTATGTTTCAGCTCAATGCAATTAAAAGTAGCATGGTCATTAGATCGATGATAGGCACAATAGTTATCCAAGAACAAATTTCCATAGGAGCTAGACTTAGGCAACATGATGAGCTTGGTGCCAAGAAGTGTTTGCAAAATGTCATCATAAGAATGTTCCAAGGGAGTAAAAGTCCTCTCAAAAATATGTCTAGGATGTTCTTTTTGTTTCTCAAGTGAATAGCATACGTCCATGTCTTCATCATATTGGTCAAAGATAGGTTTTTCATGAAAACTTGGCATAGGACCAAAGGAGGTATCACTTTCTTTCTCTCTAAGGAGGCCTTTAGATCTAGCAGATGAAGACATTTGATGGCTTAAAGTAGAGCATGTAGACCTAGAAGAAGAGGATGACCTCAAAGAAGGTGACTCACATGCATGTAAAGACCTTAAGGAAGATTGATGTAATGATGCAATCTACTCCTCTAACCTTTTCTCAAGTTTAGACTTCATTTCTATCATGCGCTTAGAGAGATGAAGGTAAGAAAGATCATTTGTCTCTTCTAGTTCTTTATATTGCACATATAGATCTTGAAACTCTTTAGTGACATGGAGGATATCATGATCATCTAGATTCAGTTGAATTTTGGTAGCACAAGGTTTAGATCCCATAGTTTTAGATGCAAAGCCAAGCATAAAACAGCCTAGAAGATAACTTGATGTTGAAACTATAGGAGGTAGAGTGTTCACTTGCCAAGATAGTAGAGAGAGATTAAAGTGACTTGTCAAACAATATGTCCAAGAAACTTACGACATGAATGACTCAAGTAAATAGCTAGGCAAGATGCCCAAATAGCCAAATAGATAGAGCAAGTAGGGTAACAAGTGAAAAACTTTACCAACCCAAGAGTGTAGTCAAGAAATCAAGGTAACCATTTTAGAAAAAGGATAACTAGCAAGCATGCATAGACCATGAAGATAAAAAGACCAAGAGCAATAAGACCAAAGAGCCACTTTAAGCATGTTCAAGAACTAGAGACATAGCAAATCAAAGTCAAATGATGAGACTCCCCTTAGCAAGCAACACAAGAAAAAATGTTAAGACTTGATGCTTTGACTTGGTTGACAAAGTTTCACAATAGTTGATAGCATAGCAAGTTTGATGTTCAAAAAAAATTCTTTCCAAGCAAGATAGTGACACATGGAGTAGTCTTCAAACAATCAAGCAAGGGACAAAGCAACCTTGCATGATACAAGCATATGTGAGGTCTTAAAAGAAATCCTTAGAATTATTTTCATGTGTATGTTCAAAAGATTTTCACAGGTATACCACATTCAAGAACAAATCAAGAAATATCTACCTAAAGGACATGGTTCATTACTCAACAACTTGGCCCACGCTTGATGCTCCTTTGCCTCACACCAAGCGGTTTCCCACAAGAGATATTGGCTTTGTCATGGAAATGTCATAAGCATGAGCAAGGGAACACAGATGGTGAGTGTAAAATCTTGGGTTGATCCGGGTAGTCCACTAGGATTGATCCTTGCACCAAGAAGTTGAGCGGCTAAAAAAGGGTAGTTACTAACTTAGGGTTTTTAGATTGGGATTTTGTTCATAGTGTTCCTCTTGCTCCCAATTATGGGACACCTCACCTTGCGATGAGTAATTGATCTCGCAATCAAAAGAGTACCTTAAGCATTCTTGCCTAGTGATCTCCCTATGGTCAAAATCCCATAAGAGATCACACTAGGCGAAGAAAAACACTACATCTACCAATTTTTGTGTCCTTGGTAGCCTTGAGTTTATAGTGGGTTGGAAGAGCCAGGTAATCGGCTTGTCCCCACTTGGGTCGTTCCTCTCAGGTTGTCGGAGAGCAGGCCCTCTAAAGGATTCTAACTACACAAAGTGGATCAACTTTTGGAAGTCAAGATTTTTGGTTCACCACAAGGGTGAAGAGCATACTCTCCTATTCCAATCATTTTTTCCCAAACATGCCAAGAAGATTCAGTTACCCCTTGCTTTTGAAACCAAATGGCAAGTCAAGATTTCTGATTCACCACAAGGGTGAAGAGCATACTCTCCTATTACCAAAAGACTCCAATCACAAGTTTTATGTGCCTATGAAAAATGAACAATTAGTCAATGCCACACATGAAAATAAAAAAGCAAGAAAATTTGGGTTTTTATGCTTTGGGAAACCCTGCAAACAATGTTAGTAGCCCTTGTGCATTTGAAGCTTTGACATGCATTCTTTTTATGCAATATTTCAAATTTTTTTCATAAGGATGGCAAGCTGTAATCACAACTTGTTAGCACCAAAAGTTAGTGTGAAATAACATAAAAATATGAAATAAAAAGTGGTGAGTTGCCTCAAAAATCCAATTTATCTTCCAACCAAGTGCATGCAAAGAAAGTGCAAGTTAATCACAAATGCTCTCATTTTCTCTTTGATTTTGACCTAGTCAACAAGATTGGACTTGTTTGCTATGATTTCATATACAAAAATAAAAATTAAAAAAAGAGACCCCTATTAAAAATCAGAGAGCTTTCCAAAAATGCAAGAAATTTAAAAAAATCTCTTCATTTGCGCTCTAGAGATCGATTTTGTCAAAATAGGCCAAATTTATCAAATTGAGTTTTTAATCCTTAATAAAACTTCAAAATTCAAAACACAAAGAAAGAACCCCCATTAGAATTGAAAACTCTTTCTAGAAATGTAAGTTATCCTGAAAAAGACGTTGATGAGAGACCAAAAATGACTTTTTATGAAAAAGAAAGAAAATATCATAACTTTCACAAATCATGTCAAAATGCTCTAAAAATTGGACTAAAACATTTTGAATACATACCCAACCTAAAAAAGAAATTTCAAAATCAAAATCGAAGTGGTTTAAAAGATATAATCAAATCTTTAAACCAACTAGATTTTTGGCCTTCAAACCAATCTACTTATGGGTTGGCCTTAAAATCAAAGTGATAATCCTACAAAAGCACTTAATTAGATCTAATATGCTGCTGTAAAAAAACCAAAGATGAAACATTTAAAAAAATGGAGCTAGAAACTTGATTCAAGCCCCATGGTGGGCGCCAAAAATGTACACTTGATTTGTGTCACACTCTAAACCATTCTATCCAAACGATTCCATGAATTGAAATGCTTGGATGCCGGCTTAGAGCTCCCTATCCACGGAGTGCAAGAGATTGTATTTCAAGTTCAAAGGCTCTCAAATGATCCTTAGAGATACTCTTCTTGCTAGTAAACCATGCAATGGGAGGTTCCAAAGACAAGATGCAAGAATGCAAATGTCCCAAGGAGTTCCTCAAGGATGCAAATGCAAATATCAAGACTACACTAGAATGAATATGCAAACTGCAACTATTCCAAGCATGGATGAGAGTGTTACAATACCATTATTAAGCTATGTGAGATTAAGCTACATATAAAAATGAAAGCTAAGCTAAGCTAAAATGCCATGATGCCATGGATGAGAGAATGTAGACAAGAAATAGAAGTTCTCCACAAAGCTCCAAAGAAACTTGTTAGAAAACCTATAGCATAACAATATTCAAAATGAGGATGGATCGAGGGGGAAAGCTCTCTGCCTTTTAAAGATGTATGGATAGTAGAGATCAAGATGAAGATGGTGGATGATCAACGGTGGAATTCAAAAGGAGGAGTGATCCATGTGCACACACAAGTCAACCAATAGAATATAAGTTGACTTGTCATATAAGAAAAAAGTCACAAAGCCTTTTCTTTTAATTGCAAAATAGAAAAAGGACTTTATGTGTGCACTTTAAGTGGGTTAGAAAAATGGGGTCTTTTATTTAATTAAAAGGGGACATGTTCTTTTAATCAAATAATGAACTTAGGATAGCATAGTCAAACTATAGGTTATAATCAAATAAATTGATTATTAGAAATTTGGTTTAGATAAATGATTAAATTAATTTAGCCAAAATGCTGAGAAGGGGGCTAATAGTCTAGATGACCATTTTTAGGTGATTACAGATCCAGTCCTCAGTGTGGAGGTTTCCATGTTTTTATGCTTTTTGTTTTTTTTTTTGTAGTCATGTTGATTTGTTTTCTTGTGTGGAAATGCATGTCCTTGCGTGAGACAATGCAAGTCCTCACGCGAGAATGCAAGTCCTCACATGGTGTGGAGGGAATCCTCATGCAAGAATGTAAGTCCTTGCGTGAGAATGAAAGCCCTTGCGTGATGCTCAGAAGTCCTGACTCGAAGCTGCGCACTTTCTCATGTGCAGTGGTGCAAGATCTCATGCAAAACTTGAGACCAGTGTACTTTCTTGTGCGAGAAATAGGGGCTATCTAGGCTTGTTGGATGAAAGTTCAGAAGTTAGTTTTGGATACCCTTTTGGTTTTTACACCTTCCTAATTCAAAATAGATTTCCTATCGGTTTAAATTATAAGTATAAGTTGATGTATATTTAATTCCTTATACTTAATATATATTTTAATATATGCAACAAATGTTTTGAGATAGGTTTCAGACCTCTTAGAGACAAATTAAGGATTCTAGGAAATTTCAGGGCTTCGAAAATCTAGACTTAGCCAATGTTTAGGGCTTTAGGATTTCAGACTTAGCCAAATTTTAGGATTTTGCATTTTACCCCAGCTTGGTGTTTTCTTGATGAGTGTTCATTTCTTGAGCCCTCATCTTGTTTGTGGTGTTTGTTGGCTTTTGTTCGCATGTTTCAGTTTGGTAGTGGCGTTCAAAGATCTATTGGTTGTCAAGATTGTGGTGAGTGCTTCTATTGTGATCTTTGTGATCCCTGTATGATGTTTTCATGTGCATTCATACTTGTAAAAAAAAAAAAAAATTCTAGCTTGTATTTCATCCTTGTTTCCAAGGATCTTCGGTCAGGGCATTACATTGGCATAATTTATGGACTACCATGCATGCAATAGAATTCAAGATGACATTATGTGAATGCCTATGGATGATTTTTCATTTAAGGACATAGAAGATAGGTGGCTAATATTCAAAGAAGAAACTCATAATATGAAGCTTTCATTGGCAACAAAAAATGTCAATCCATTCGGAGAGATGAGATCTATTTACTTGGTCTAGCCTATTTTTTTTATTAACAATAAAATTCCTCCTTGGATGTCAATAAAGAGGGAGCACATAATGCTAGCAATGATTGTACTAGGTATTTTTCTATTTAATAGTCATTTAAATTCATTTATAGACACAATATCAAAATTTTCATAATAATTATGTTTTGCTTATGTTCATTCAACTAGGTAAGTACCAAGTGAAAGATATGAATGTATATATTGAACCCTTGATTGATGAGTTGTTGGAGTTATGAAATGGGGTCACTGTTGACATTACAATCAAGTTTTTTATTAGTGACACACACTTATTTAGATAGTAAGTATCTACCAAGCTTATTGTATAGTTAATAGTGTTAACCAAGAAACTCAAGCTTTACTGAGTTCTACAGTTGCTACCAAGTTCAAGGAATAGTATTCAATTTGCGCTGAGTAATTTCTACCATGATGGTGATCAGCAGTGTAAACCAAGCTTCATAAGGTTTACCGAGTTCTTTAGTGTAAACCAAGTTGTAAAGTGGTTACCAAGTTCACAATTTCAATAATGAGAATCTAGTGTTGATCGAGCCACTCAGTGTTAACCATGTGATTCAGTTTATATTGAGCTCATAGTGATAGGATTGACTGAGATATGTAGTATGAATCAAGTGATTTAATTTATATGCCAAGTTTTGTGATATTCACCAATTCACTAGTGCAGATCAAGTTCAGACTACTTAGAAGTGATCAATATGGACCAAGCTTTTACATCTACCCAGTGCATGATGATGTTAAGCATTGATAGTGGATGTCAAGTATTAGAACCTCATCGAGCTAGTCTTCAAAACCTAAGTTCCTATAGTTGGGCCGACTTTGTGTATTTTGTGTAAACTTTTCTTGTACCTAACCTTTTTGAATTGTAATTTGGATTGGTATATATGTAATGTATTGTATCACATCTAAATCATGTATGTAATGTAATAAGCATAGAAGAACATAAGTGTGAAGTACAAAGGCTACAATAGTATAAGGAGCAACAAAGATTTACTTATCACGTGAAGGTGATTATTACACTCAAAAGAATTTTATTCAGCAAACCAAGTTGTAGATTAGATATCATCCATTGTTTCATCCTAACAAGTGGACCAATTAAATCCTTTCACAAGGTAGACTTAACAATATTTTGGAAATCTCTTTATCAAGTGCATACTTTATTGTATGTTTGTAACTCCTTTTGGTAGATGGATCTAGTAGTCCTTATTGCTCCTAACAAGGCAAATGATTAGAAGTGATCATTGTAAGTCTTAACAGGCCAACTTAATACTATTGTACTAAAGCTTGTGGGTATCATCCCCAACCTAGTTTTACTTTCTATTTGGAAGGTTTCTAGGTCACCATATTGTGTGTCAAAGTATTATGAATGTTTTAATACTTTCAGTTTCTTATGCATGGAATTAGATCACAATTCACATAAAGGATTAATTGGTAAATAAAGATTAAAGTTTTATTGGTTACTGATTCACCCCTCCTCTCTCAGTAACTTAGCCTATCATAGATATTTCCAATAGTCACTATGTACAACATCTCTAGACCAATTGGTGAAAGGCAATTTCAATTTTGTGCAATGCTTGTATGGACAATACATGATGCGTTTGGACTAACACATTTTTTTGTTATGTAAAACTATTAACACATATTTTTCATTTTATAGGTTTAAGTTGTGTGTGACAATTATAAATATGAATCTAATGTTGGGAATTAACAAGTGGGAAATATACTTCTCAAGGGGGGGGGAGGGGGGGGGGGGGGGGGGGGGGGGGGGTTGGATCAGAAGTATTAAGTTTTAACTAATAAAACTTTTAAATTCCAAAATATTTCATGCATAAAAATAATATGTAAAGTAAATACATCCATAAACACTTGACACTAGATGTGATTACCCAAAAACCCTCCAATGAGAAGGTAAAACTAGGGTGGGCATGACACCCACAACTCTTCACTATTGTAGCAATAAACTTTACTTGTTAAGGTTACATATTTGACATTCTCATGATTTTACCTATGAAAGGCTTAAAAGAATTGTTAGATCCTACCCTATTAAAGGATTTTAACACTCTATTAGAAGTGTACCTAGCTAAAGGATTTACAAAATATTCACTTGGAATGTCACCCTATTAAAAGCTTTATATAATGGCTCTATTAAAAGCTTACAAGAATTGTTAGATCCTACCCTATTAAAGGATTTTAACACTCTATTAGAAGTGTACCTAGCTAAAGGATTTACAAAATATTCACTTGGAATGTCACCCTATTAAAAGCTTTATATAATGGCTATTAAACCAACCTATCTCCATAGATTTTATTCTTCTAATACAATTGTTAGAAAGTATAGTAGAATGTTTGACCTAATTACCTACAATCTACTAATTCTGATTTTAGATCCTTGTTCTATCCAATCTGATCCTCACTAATCTAGTATGAAACTATTGTGATCTTGATTCACCATTCTACTAACTGATACTGCATTTTTGTTCTTCTTCTAATTCATTTTACCTCTTTCATTTCCTTCAAACTTTTCTAGTATTCTCTCCTTGCATATATTCTCTTCTCACATACTCTATCATACATTACTAAATCATGGGGTTTCACCCTCCTTAAAAAAGGTTTCATGACTTAAGGTTAGCTATGAATCCATGATTGAGATTCATCCATCTTTCCTGCTCAAATCTTTCCATTTTTCTGATTGGTTGCATGTTGATTGCCTAAGGAATCAAATAGATTTGATCTTATCTTTTAATCTTTCAAGATTTATCATATGTTAGCTCAAAAATGGTTTACATCTTAGTTTGTGAGGGCACAAAATATTACATCGATTTTGTGTTACTTGACACTTATTGATTACTGCTGTTTAACACCTAATAAATTCTATCTTTCTTGGCACTTGAACTTTGCTCAGCATCTATTAGTCACTCGGCATCTGAATGACTTGACACTGTATGCTTTCTCAACATCTAAATGATGCAGAACTTGATGAATTTTTGGATTGGCACATATTGTGACTCAACATCAAATTAGAAAATTTATTAAGTGTGGTAACACTCAATTGTTAAAACCAATCTAAGATCAAGAATCTCCCCCTTTGACATGAGTGTCAAAAAAACTTAGATATACATAATGAAACTAATCTCCTTGAGTTTAATATACATTTTGTTTGGCATATATACAAAACTTCAAAATTGTTCAAAATTTTGTGAAAGGCTATATACCTCAAAAAAATTTGTCTACCCTAAGTTGATGTGCCATATCCTTGTAACCAAAATATCTCTAAATAGGTTGATGTGCCTCAGTTGATACTCCTTGTCTTCAATGTTGATACTCTTTGTCTAATGTGTCTTTGTTATGCTCTATTTTTTCCCTTCTCTATTTATTTTATTACTCCCCCTTTTATTTATGCCCCCCTTTCACATTTTTCACTTGTGGTTTAAATGTCCTTTTGGCTTTTCAATTTCAGCTCATCTACCTTTTTAAATTTAATTTCTCCACCTTATCAACACTATCTCCCTCTTTTTGACACTTATGTCAAAGGGTCTTAAAGATTGACTAAAGACTTAGCCAAGAAGTTCTTGTTCACTTCCATTATGATTCTCAAAGTGGCATCCTAGTTTTGTATGGAAACTTCTAGGGATTTATTTTGAATGGTTGTCTCTATTGCAAGGTGAACTAAGCTATCTAATCTAGAAAGATTGGGATATTTCTTTATCACATTCTCTTCATAGGCTAGTTCCTTCTACAAAATTTCTATGTGAGGCATGAGGGAGGTTTATATTTGTACTAATTTAGCTCTTGTGTTATCCTCTTGTGCTATTAATACAAATTATTCCTTTTTAGTGTGAAACATTGTGTTAAAGTGCTTCTCATTTTGACCTAGATCTTTGGGGAGTTGCAGACTTGATATCTTCAAGTTCCTCCCCAAGCTCATGATTCTCTGGCTAGCCTCCTCTGTGAAGATGGAAGGATTACACAATTTTGAGTATAATGAGAATATTTTCTCAAGTACTTGCTTCACCTTTTCAAATTTCTTTGCCACTTCTACTTGAGATAGTGCTATCTCACTGGATATTCTTTCATTTACCTTTTTTTGAAACTTCTTTTCTGACCATTCAATCAGCTTGGCATTTGTATCATGGTCTTCACTTTGCACTTGGTCCACTATGTTTGAAAGTTGCTCCATATGGGCTTTGTTTCATTAGGTGTTTGCAAGCTAAAAGAATCTAAGAATATGTCCTTTATTTCAATCAATGCTTTCCTTTTTTTGTACTTTCTCCTTAGTATCTCCTGCTTCTTTTTCCTCTCTAGTGCCTCTTACACTTCATATATTTGATCAATGTTCATAGTTTCATAGTCAGACTTCATTGATTTAATCAATGTTCATAGTTTCATAGTCATGCTTAGGAATGACTATTTCTTCATCTAGTGTAGGGTCTCCATATCGAAGTAACCTTGCAACCTTTGTAGAGCTCGAGCCTGGTGGTGATATTTTATGTGGTACTACTTCAGTACTTGGATTTTGTTGCATTTTTGTTGGAGTCCTAGAGGTTGGAAAATTAACCAAAATTTGAATTATTGCTTGCTCCTTTTCTTTTGCAGTCTCCCTCTCCTCCTTTGATCTTCCTTGATCAATGATTATTATCTAAGGTGGTACACCTTGTGCTTGCATAGTAGGAATAGAGTTATCCATCTATCCTATTTTATTCTTTGCTAGCTCCTTGACAATTGTAGTGACTGTGACTTGTTGTGGTTCCACAACACACACCCCATTCCCTTTGAATGGGGACCCGCTAATATTTTTAGACTCTTGAACTCATACTTAAAGATTTGAGAAAATATAATATCTTTAATGAAATTTAAGGCATTTGCATTTTTTTTTATTTCCAAATTTTTAGTCTTTTGAGCTAATAAATGTTCATTTTCTTGTGATGTGTAGAGATTAAATGGAATCCACATCCAAAGAGAAAATGGCACCCAAGGCTATTGTATTCAAGTTTCAAGGTGTACCATCAAAGTCAAGATTTCATGATGATAATGCTAAAATCAGAGACACCAACTTGGGACACACAGATTTGGGAGAACTCCTCATAATTTGCAACAAACCTACTGAGAGATCTACACTCATATCTAGCTTGATTCATTCTGGTTTGGTTAGTGTAGCTTCACATCCCATCGTAGTGAAGTTATTGAAATTGATTATGACATTAACACACCACTTTATTTTTGAAGAGAGAGTGGTTAAGAGTGTAACTTGAGAAGTGATATTGGACCTATGACCTAATAAAATTGAAAGGGTCTTCCATCTCCCAAGGGAAGACCAATTCATTAGACTTTCCTATGAAGCAGTGGAGAGATGGTATAGGGCACACTAGAAAGAGACGATCGAAATTATCCAATCATCTTACCTCATTAAAATGTCTCCTTAGGGAAAGATCATAGGAAAGGTGGACATGACTAGGGGAAAGATGACATTGGCTATTCCATTATCCTTTTGAGTAGAGTTATCAATTTACTAGTTGTAGGCCACCTCAGTGCCTTCATGGTCATTTTCATTGAGACAATAAAGATGGTGAGGATGCCTCTACACTAGGCTACCACACTAAGTGAGAACATTTATGAGTAGTTAGGTGTAGTTAAGGAGAAGAAGAAGTTTAATATGACTTCTTAAATGATATATCTACTTGCAGCAAGGGCAACAAACTACCCCAATTTGTATAGGAGAGGCAGTATGCAGGATCCTAATGCCTAGCCCTATATTGTCCACCCTCAACTGGTGAGGAAGAAGCTCTCGATGCACAACAAGGAATACATGATCATTAACGATGCATTCATATTTATAATCATTTCATTCATTGGAGGTGATTATGCAAAAAGGTTATCCAAAGAAGCAAAAGCACAGATAACAACCCTTAGTACCTACTTCATCCAATTCAAGATATTCACATATCTATGGGTAGCTGATGCCACTAGTAACCCCAAGAAGCTCCCTAGATATTTGAGTTACAAATTGGTGTTATTGGAGATTTTTTGGTAGATTGAATTTGCATATGAAAGGGTAAAGAGACAAAGGAGACCCATTTGGGCATGGCGCCTATATATGAGCAATGTTAGTATGCTAATAGAAACTAAATTTAAATAAAGCTTCTACAAACTAAACAAAATTCATAAACTTCAAGATAGACTAAGATGAGCTCTCAATTGAAAATATGAGCCATTAATGGGCTCTCTCAATGAGAAGCTCTTTTGTTGAGTGGCTTTATCTAAATGGATAGGATGTATGCTCAATATGCTTCCAAAGGCTTCAATGGATGATTGTGGATTTTTCGTGTGGATAGATGGCTTTAGTATGGATTTGGCTCTCAAAATAGCATTATAACTTTACTTCATAGATTGTGTTATTTTGCAAAGGGGAAGGATCCAATTTATAGGCAAGAGGCTTGAGGGATTGAGGGCTAAGATGCAAGGATGGGAAAAAGCTCATGGAGGGCTCAGATTGCATGAGAAGAGAGCACATGGATTGTGCTTCCTTATAGCCAATCAAGGAGTGACAAATGTCACATGGTGAGAGGATGGAGGAAAGGGGAAGGATGAGTCAACAAAAGAGGCTCAAGGGATAAAATCTTCATAAAGACCCTCATAATGACTTGTAAGAGCAATAAAAGGGCTTGTAAGAGTCATTTATGGCCTAGTGGACTTCATAAAGTTTTATGGTTGAGATATTTTGAGGGTGATGAGAGAAATTTCGACTTGGACTTGATTAGGAAGGTTTTAAGCTTGTTTAGGCTTGTGCAAATGATTAGATGATGGATTAGGATGGTTTAGGATTACCTTAGGGATAGACAAGTGGATGACATTTAATGAGGGTGGGTGAAGGAGGAGATATTTGTTAACTTTGGCTTGAGTTAGTAAGTTTTAACCCATGTTTAGGGAATGTGACAAGGTTAGGAGGGGATTAGGATTAGGTTTAAAGACATCTTCTCGAAGAGTCTAGACTTTGGATGAGGATAAAGACTTTCTAGAATAGTCTCTTTCCTAGGATGAGGATGAAGACTTTCTACAAGAGTCTAGAACTTCTTAGGATGAGGATAAATTAGATTTTTAGGAAATAAATAAAGTTTTATTTATTTCAAGGGTTTGGGTTGAGGAGATATTTATTAAAACTTTTTTAATAAACATGAGGATTAATATTTAATCTTAATTAAATATTTTGAGTTGGGATTAGGGGTAGGAAATGATGGGATTAGCCTTTAATTGAAATTAAAGAAGGATTAGAAGATTTTGGAAGAGGTTATTGGTCATAAGGAAATTGGCCAAGTTTTGGGCAAAAAATAATTTTTTAATTTATTTTAGGATTTTTGGTCAATTTATTAATTAAATAATTAATAAATAAGGAAATAATGTTTAAATAAGATTTAAACATTTTTGGGAGGGATTCATTAATTAAATATTTTTATTTAAGATAAAGGGATTTAATGGCATAAAAATTAATTAATTAATTAATTAAATGATGATGTCATCAGGTATTTTTACAAAAAATAAAAATACTTTATTTTTAAAAGGATTTTTAGGTGTCTACATTTTTCCCCTCTTTGATGTGATGCCGCAAGTGGCATGGCATCAAAGATAAAAAAAATAAGATGCCCAAGGCTAGAGTAGAAGACGAAAGAATGGACTATGAGATGCCCCCTCAAGAAGGCAGCAGGGAGAGAAAGCGAGGCTCAGCGACTTCTTGAAAAGTACAAGAATTCAAGATGAGCAAGAAGACTCAGATTTTCTTAAGAGAAGAGGTTTGGTTAGCTCAAACTCTCACTATGGGAGAATGATAAAGGGAGAATCAGAGGCACAAGAGGAAGCAATCTTAAGATCTCAGGGATTGTAGAGGATGAAGGAGTGAAGCGCTATAAAAAAGAATCCAGGATAGGGAGATGGATGAGGGGATTACAAAGCTGATGCAACAGGATTTGAAAGAGTTAGATTAGCGGAAGATGGGTTTCGGAGATCCCTAGGACTATGATTGTGGATCTCGAAAGATGAGGTTTGGTGGGTTGATTTGGATTGGTGGATCCCTAAGACTAGGATTGTGGATCCCTAAAGCTAAGAGTGATGAGTGATTCAAAGAGATACTGATGCATCAGCTGGGGTAGGAGAGACGGATGCTGGATATGGATGGGGGATAATGGAGATGAAGGAAAACCATTGAAGCTTTTTGAGTAGGGGGATACTTCAAAGAGAAGTACCACCATGTAGTTGAGCACTATATTTGCTATAGGACTATTGGTTAATTGCCAAGGCTACCATGAACATCAAGGCCTTTTCACCAACCATCCAAAGGACTGAAAAACTAACTCAAAACAAACACACAAGGACTGCCCCAACATCACACATGAATCCCAGAGGAAGCAGCGTGGAAACGACACTGGAGAACCCACAAGCAGAAAAGAAAAATAAATGAAAGACCTAATCAAGACCTTACGCTGTAATTGCCCCATTCACAGCATACCATGATATGGAAGATCGTGGTAACCTTGAGGAGGGAACAAGGAGATTGCTTGGAAAAGATACTTCAAGACCCAAAAGGGAAGATCCCAAATCAAAAGAAAGTGAAAATCCAAAAGAGAGCCATTTGCCAATGAGATGGGTAGGACAAGGTACTAACGGACCAAGATCAGACATGAGGAAAGCTATATCCTGCAAGGACCTATCGGAGAGCACCGAAGCTGGTGGATTTGGATGAGTGATGCATCTGGCAAGCTGAACTAATAAAGATAACACTTTGGTGATAGGAAATCTAGCTAAAGGATGCGTTGGAATAGCTAACCAAGATGTGTGATGGGTGCAAGATGTTGATCAAGGACGAACTGACACGAACGCTAGATAGAAACAATGGTACTAAGCTAAAGAGGATGTACAAGCTGATGGACCAAGATATGTTACAAATGTACAAGTTTGTTCATGTTTTGGTTTTTGTGAGATGGAAATGTTTGTGAAGGATGGGATGTCTATAATAGGTGATAGGTGGATAGGTAGATGGTTTGCAAAAAGCTTAAGTGAAAATGGGGTTTTGTGTGTGCATGTGATAGTATACAAGCTAGGATAAAAGATTATTTACAGCCTGGAATATGGTACAAACCTTGGACAAGATTCGGATAGACAAGGTATGGTACAAGATTTACAAGGTATAATACAAGCTTTGGTACAAGATTTACAAGCTGTACAGGAGGTATTTACAAGCTTCATCAGATTTTGGATATTTGGTTGGAACACCAAGGGAACAAGCAAGTGTGTCTTATGGGATGGTGGGTGAATGGATGAGGGATAGGATAGTGATAGATAATGGATTAGTCTTTAGTACACAAGGCACCTGAATTACCAGGTTTTCACCAAGGTACCTATCCAAGGCGCTTGAATTGCCAAGTTTTCACCATTGGACGCTTATTTCTCTTTACTATTTTTTTTGGTATTTTTCAAAAGCTAGGTATACCAAGGATCTTCAAGCATAGAACTTCTTGAGATGAATGATGTTAGTAGGATCATTCAAGAGTTATCCTTCTGATGTAGATAGCTGATAGGCTCTAAAGCCAAAGGAAGCAGTGACAACATAAGGACCAAGCCATGTAGGTTCAAACTTGCCTTTCTTTTCTCGATCTTCTTGGACTTTCATGTTCTCTTTAAGGACCATGTCACCTAGTTGAAAGTGTCATGGAAGCACCTTCTTGTTGAAATTCCTTTTGAGACAAGTTTCATAGACTGTGAGATGATCATAGGCATTTTTTCGCTTCTCGTGTAAGAGATCTAGCTGGGTGAGCCGAGCTACTCTGTATTCTTCATCTAATATTTGCCCTTGCAAAGATATGCGCAAGGAGGGAAGTTCAACCTCTATAGGTAGTACCACTTCAGCACCATAGACTAGGGAGTATGAAGTTGTGCCTATGGATGTACGAAAGGAAGTTCGATAGGCCCATAGGGTTGGATTTATTTGTAGGTGCCAATCACGGCCAGAATCATTGACAACTTTCTTTAGAATTTTGAGGAGGGTTTTGTTAGTTGCCTCTGCCTAGCCGTTACCTTGTGGGAAATATGGGCTAGAAAAGCGGTGATGGATGCGGAGGGAAGTGCATAATTCTTCCATGTTGAGATTTTCAAAGTTACCTCCGTGGTCGGTGAAGATGGTGGATGGGATGCCGAAGCGGCAAACAATGTGGTACAAGATGAACTTGGAGACCTGAACTCCTATAGCTGAGACTAGGGGGACTGCTTCCAACTAGATCAAGGCCCCAACAAGCGAAAGGCCAAGGTGGTGCAATAGGCTGTAGATCCTATGCTGGAGTGTGCACAAGATTTGCATGCTGCTGACATGGGAGACACTTTCTGACAAAGTCACAGGAGTCTTCTTCAATGGCAGGCCAATAGTAGCCTGCTCTAAGGATTTGTCGCGCTAGGACAATACCACTCGTATGGGCACCACAAAGTCTAGAGTGTACTTCCTTTAACACCATCGCGGCCTCATTTTGGTCTAAACATCGAGAGAGAGTATCGTGATAACCCCGACGATATAGGGTATTGGCTATGATAACATAGCGGGATGATTTTCGGATGAGGTTCTAGCATTGGGTACGTGTGAGGTGAGGAGATATGATACCATTGTTAAGGTAAGCGTGAATCTCATGGTACCAAGGGGATTAGGGACCAACCAAGATACAAACACGGTTTGAATCCTCATTCACATAGGTGGGTGTGAGGAGCTGCTCCACTAAAAACTCATACTGTGTAGCTGCTTGGGGAATTTCCAAGAGCGAGCCTATAGTAGCCATAGCATCTGCTGCTTTGTTCTGTATTCGAGGCACTTGTGTAAACTGAAGCTTTTTAAAATGTTGGGTTAGTTGATCAACTAGCTCTTTGTAGGGTAATAGCTTTTCATCTTTGGTTTGATATTCATTTAGGGCTTGCTTGATGATGAGCTGAGAATTGCCAAAGATTTGTAGCTCAACAATGTTCCATTCTGCAGCTATCTTTAATCCTGCTATGAGGGCCTCATATTCAGCTATATTGTTGGTGCTAGGGAATTGTATCTTGAAGGCTTTTGGAATGTAATCTCCTTGAGGTGTGACCAACAATATTCCTGCCCCTGATCCATGAGATGTGTATGAGCCATCAAAATAAAGTTTCCATGGGGGTTGTTATTCAATTAGACAGATATGCTCATCTGGAAATTCTATGATCAATGGATAAGCATCTATTAGAGGTGCATCAGCTAGGTGATCTGCTATAGCTTGCCCTTTGATTGCCTTTCTATCCACATACTGGATGTCAAATTCACTAAGGAGCATAACCCATTTGGCCAAACGGCCTATAAGTGTTGTTCTAGAGAGCATATACTTGAGAGGGTCAATCTTGGAGACTAGTTGGATGGTATAACTTAGCATGTAATGGCGAAGGTTTTGAGTTGAGAAAACAACTGCCAAACAAGCTTTTTCCATAGGAGTGTAATTGAGTTCATAACCAACTAGGGTTCTACTGATGTAGTAGATGGCTCTTTCTCTGTTGTAGTCATCAAGCTGTGCTAGAAGTGCCCCTAAAGCAGTAGGTGTTGCTGATATGTACAAAATTAGGGGACGACCAGGAACTAGTGGAACCAAGATAGGGGGATTGATGAGATACTTCTTGAGATGGTTGAAGCTGCGCTGACATAAAGGATCCCACTTGAATTTCTCATCCTTCTTCAGTAAATGTGAAAATGGTGTACACTTATCTGTAAGCTGGGAGATGAAGCATCGAACAGATTGGAGCTTTCATTGAAGAGAGCGAAGCTATCGCAGTGTCTGGGGAGGAGGCATGTCTAAGATAGCCTTGACCTTCTTGGGGTTGATCTCTATACCTCGTTTAGAAACTATGAAGCCTAGAAGCTTGCCAGATGTGACCCCAAAGACACATTTCTTGGGATTCAGCATGAGATGATATTTGGCTAACCTATCAAAGACTTTCTCCAGGTCAGCAAGATGATCCATGAAGGTATGAGACTTGACCAAGATATCATCCACATAATCCTCCAAAATTCTATGGATGAGATCATGAAAAATGGCTATCATAGCTCTTTGATAGGTAGCCCCAGTATTCTTTAGGCCAAAAGGCATCATGTTGTAGCAAAAGGTTCCCCAAGGCATAGTGAATGCTATCTTATGCTGATCCTCTTCTACAATCTTGATTTGATTATACCCAAAAAATCCATCCATGAGGGACAAAATTTCATGTCTAGCTGTAAGATCTACAATCATATCTATGTTGGGCAAGGGAAAATCATCTTTTGGACAAGCTTTGTTAAGATCTCTAAAATCATTGCAGATTCTGATGTCACCGGAAGGTTTAGTGATAGGGACCATGTTGGAGATCCACTCTGAGTAGTCGATAGGTCGGATAACCTTAGCAGCTAACATTCTTTCTAATTCAGCTTTGACCAATAATGCCACCTTGAGGTGCATTTTTCTAAGCTTTTGTTTGATGGGCTTGATCTTTGGATCAACAGCAAGATGATGAACTACAAGCTTTGGATCAAGTCCTGGCATGTCCTGATATGACCATGCAAATCGGCCAATGTTCTCTCTTAAGACCTCAAAGAGGAGGTCAGCTTGGTCTTGTGATAGGGATGCAACAATGTGAACAAGTCTGGGGATCTCTGAAGAACCAATGTTGACTTCTTGAGTATCCTCAATTAGAATAGAAGACACCTCTGGTCGATTATCTTGAGGAGGCAATACTAAATCCTCATGTTCTTCTTGTGGCTCTAGATTTTCTTGCTGAGGGGTTCTCTTCATTGCCTTAGCTAGTCTTAGATTCACCTTAGTTCTAGTTTTGGGTGTATCGGAACTAGGTTGGGGATTTTCTCCAAAATACCCCTTGGGATCTAGCTTGTAGATATAGGTAGAATCTGGCTTTTTTTTCTTGTGAGGAGTTTCAGCTCCCATGAATCTTAGAAGTGCCTCCTCTGATGTGAACTCATTGATGTGTATGACACTTGGTTGGTCCCAATCTATGAGTTGTGGATGGGCGAGTGGTAGGTCAATGAGGTGGATGGATAGTTCTTGGAGAATAGAGTCTCTGAGGGGGATTTGGTCTAGGATATCGGCGTAGGCTCTCTTTTCAACTTCCTCAGGAATGTCTCCAATTTTGACAAGGTTGCGATGAATGTTCAAAAAAGCGTGACCATTCTCATTGGTGCCCCCAATTGTGGGTATGCCAAAGCCAAGACCTGATTTTGATTCCCACTTGTGTGCGTCGATGGGGCACTGCATGCCTCTTTCTTATGGTCCTAGACCACCACCTTGATAGTTCCATTTGTTAGTGATGAGCTTATGTTCTTGGGGATACTTTTGGCTGAAGTGATCAAGGCATGCTTGATTTCTTTGAGGTGCATCCTTATGTAACCATTTGTTGATATCTGGAGTGAGCTCCTCATGAAGAGGGATTTTTGAGGATACAAAGGTTGTTGGGCCAAATTGTTTGTATCGAGGAGGTGGAATCTCCTTAGGTTTGTGATATGTCAGTCATCCATGGGCATGTGGATCAAGTGGGAGTGCCCCGATAACAAATGCATCTGACAGACTATACTATCAACAACCTTTGTTATTGATCTTCATGGTAGACAGGGTAGAGGTGAGGATGGTTTCTGGGTCATTATAAGTGTGGGATGAGCTGGCGATGGATGTGTCGATATCAATTCCAGGGCAATGGTTTGTATATGAAGCTTCAACCACATTGCAATAAGCAAAGGGTTCTGGATCGGCATGGATGGTTACCTCAGTGCCTTGATGCGAAAATTTGACGCACTGATGGTAAGTGGATGGAACGGCTTTCATGGCATGAATCCATGGGCGACCGAGGAGGATGTTAAATGGTAGGTTTGGATCAATAACATGGCAGAGTGTCTCTTGGATGACTGGCCCAACCTTGATTGGCAGAAAAATAGTTCCTTCTATGGTTCTTTCCAAGTTGTCATAAGCTTTGATGGTGATAACCTCACTGATGATATCTGCCTCAGTATACCCAGCTTGTTTTATGAATTTTAGGGTGCAAATATTCAAAGCTGATCCATTATCTATCATTACTCTTTTCACAGCAAAGTTGGATACCATGATGGCTATGCGAAGCGGATGGGTGTGTTCTGGCTCGACCACGGGTATGTCGGTGGGTTTGAATGATAGGGCACATGAGGATGAGAGGTGTCCAACAATATTACAAAAAATCAGTAGCATTGATATCAGAAGGGACACGGGATTCTATGAGAGCACTGTCAAGGATGTTCTTGTACACAGGACTAGTGCGAAGAAGGTCTAAAATGGAGATTTGGGCTGGCATGTTCCCAAGGTGTTCCAAGATATTGTACTGGCTTTTTGATAGAGCTGATGGTGTTGGTGTAACAGGTGGGCCTACAATGTTAAATTGTGCTCTTCAAGTGGTGACTGCACACTCATTGTTTGGTCCTTGGATATTGATAACATTGACGGAAGGCTCTTTCTCAGATATACAACCTATAAGGCTACCATAGTCTATATAGGATGAAGTGTGGTCATTGTTCTTCCCATGTTGTTGGTTTGGCTGACGGTTTTTGGTGTTGTTGTTGTTGGTTTGGATAGGTGCTTTTCCAAGATTTTGGTTGTGGTGTGGAGGAAAAGAATTTTGATAGATCTGTAAGCCTGCATTGGGAGAGGTTTGGGCACCAACAGTGATTTCCTTCCAATCAATGAGGTCCTGCACATAGTCTTTCAGTTTCATGCATCTAAGGGTAGTGTGACCTTTTACCCTATGAAATTTGCAGTACTCATTATCTTTGTACCATGCAACTTTGGATTGGCTTGGGTCAATTTGCTAGGTAGGAGGAAATTTGATGAGGTTTTCCTTGACTAATTTCTCAAAAATTACATCCAATGGCTCACCAAGGGGTGTCTAGTTTCACCAAGGGGTGTCTAGTTTCTAGGTGTAGGTTGGAATCTAGGCTTTTGTCCTGCAGCTACATTGATGGCATTAGCTTGATTGCTAGACCCTTGGAAGTTGGGTCTTGGATTGTGGTTTTGATAGCTTTGGTTATTCTATTGTTGGTAGTTGATAGCTTATTCATTGTTTGGTTGATATGGTGGGTTGGACTGGTTGTGAGAAGGACCAACAATATTCACATGTCTGGTGTTAGTGACGCCATCTGTTGCAATGTGCTTGTTTTTGTTCCAATACCTAGACTTGTCATTGGAATGTGATTGATTTTGGTTGGCTTCCTTGTAAATCTTGACCACACCATCTTTAATGAGTCCTTGCTCAAGGATCATTCCTTTCTCTATGATATCTTTGTAGGTCTGCAAATAGTTCATGGTCATGTGTTGAGCCAAGCTAGGATGGGCAGTATCAATAAACATTTTCACCACATGGGGTTCTGGAAAGGTGTAGGATATGCGGGTGGTAAGGGTTTGCCATCTTTGTAGGTATTTGGCAAGGCTTTCTCCACCTCTTTTCTTGGTGTGGACAAGATCAACTATTGATAGCTCTGTTCAACAAGATGGGCATATTGGGCTACAAATGCCTCTGATAATTTAGCAAAGTTTTTAATTGTGCAATAGGGGATTCTATAAAACCATTCAAGAGCTGGTCCAGCCAAGCTTTTGGGAAAAAGGCGCAAGAGGAAGACATCATTGTATGCTACGTCCTGGCAGTGCATGTAAAATTCTTTTATATGTGTGACAGGGTCTCCTTTTCCTCTAAATTTGTCAAATTTGGGTACCTCAAAGTGTTTGGGAAATGGTGCCATGGTAATGGCTCTATCAAATGGGTAATGACACATATTCTCAAACTTGAATGTCTTCGGATCATTCCCTTCTTGGATGGCTTTCAGAGCTATCTTCATTTGCTCCCATTCTAAATTGATAGGTGATGGCTGGGGTGCCCCCAATGTAGGAGTGCCTTGAGGTAGGTATGTGCTGGATGGGGCCACTAAATATGGATGGCTATGAGGGATTTGCTGATAGGGATTATACATTGTTTGGGCAGCTGCATGGTGGATGACAGGTTGCTGAGGGGGAGGTGGTGCATATTGCTGCATGTGCTGCAAGGCTTGTTGTTGATATGGGATTTGAGGTTGGGGTTGAGGAACATAAGTTGGTTGTGGGATAAATGGATTTCTTTGTGGAGGTAAGGTATAAGATGGTTGAGAGGCTTGGGGAAAGGATCGGGGGACTTGTGGGTTATGACCAATATATGTGGGTTGTGCCCCCATTTGGGATGGTATCTGCAAATAATTGGTGGTTGGCTGGGGTGGTGGATTACCTCCTAGAAGTGGCATTGAAAAGTAGTTGGTAATTGGAGGTAATGGATTAGTTGGTGGTGGAGGTGGTGGGAATTGAAAGCTTGGGAATGGAACTGATGGGGTTTGATAGCTTTGTGGTTGGATTTGGAAGCTTGGTAGAGTGGTGGCAGGGGCTGGGGTCACTTGGGAGCTTGGTAGAAAATTGGTAGTAGCTTGTCGTATTTGATAGCTTTGTGGAGTGAGGGTAGTAGCTTCTAGATTTGTGGCTAATGGTATTGAGCTCCCAATACCTAATGGAAATGATGGGATTGTGCTTTGGGCTGCAGTGAACAAGCTGGGGGTGATGAAAGGTTGATTACTTGGCCCCATGGGTGGCATCCCTGTTGTATATTGCTGAGGTTGGCCAAAGATGCTAGCACTGATTTGGGAGATGGGTGGATTTGGAAGGTTGGGTTGGGGAGCAACAACAGCAATAGTGAAGGGGGTGAACGGTGAGCTGTTTTGGGTAAAGGGGGTTTGGAGCAGAGAGGTATGAACCAAGGATGGAGTGGTGGTGGCTGGGTTGGCTTGCGGCATGGAGATTTCAACTTGGGTGGATGATGGTATGTTTGGGTCTGTTGGATCATATGGATTGGCTAGAGGCTCTTCTTTTGGCATATATTGAGGATAATTTGGATCATAAGAGCCTATGGGTGGTGGTAGCTTCCCAAACAATGGGTGAGATGGATCTAATAATGGAGGGGGTCTTCCAAAGTCAAAGGTTCCTACATTTTCCCTTCAAAAATTAGCCATGATTGTCTCTTTGTTCTTGTCTATAATGGCATTTACCAATACTGCATTTCCTGGTTGGTTCATGAAAGCTTCAATGTTAGTACATGATGGCATAGCTTTCTCTAGGCTAAAGGATGGTTGAGTGCTCAAGGGGGGTGAGGCTGTTCGATCCAAATGATAGGGCTCCATTGTTTCTTTCTTCTTGGCTAAGCGAGTGACGGGTGGCATGAAAAATTCTCCTAGGGATGAGATACAATAATGCTGATGGATGCAAAAGGGGGAAGGCTTCTCTATGCAAATGATTTCCTAGGTTAAGGCAAAGCTATATGAAAAAACCTAAGGAGGATTGGGTTGGAGATTCTAACTTCAAAGATATGTTGCCAAAGCATGAAAGGTCTGCTTTCTTATGTGCAAGCTTGGTGGTGATTGTGTCAACTTAAGGATAGACTGATGATCCTTTAGGAAGAACACGAGATTGACCACTTGTGGATCCCAACATTTAGCTCAAGGTGATGAGGGATAACAAGTGACAAAGCTGGATTACCCTAGACAAAGCTCTGTCAAAGGGATAACCTTGGTGAGATTGATGGATTTGGAAGATTTTAGGAGTGGCAAACTTTTGCCAAAAGTGACAAGAATTTTGAAGGCTTGGATGCGAGGTTTTGATTGCTAGCTAGATGGTTTGATTCTAAATGAGATGGATGAGCTAATAATGCTTAAGGGGATAACCTAAGATGGCTAGATTTTCTACAAAGATGACTCTAAAGTGAAGCTTATCCAAGAAGATGTGGAGAAACAAGGGTGTCTAATCATAGAAATCATGCCTAGTTGGTAAGGAATAAGCAGGATTAACTCCTGGATGTTGGCTAAATTTGATGTTGCGCTCTAACCAGGCCTCTTGAAGTGCTTCGTCGGTAGCTTTGTCCTCTGCTTTGTGGAGTTTGGCAATTCGTGGGCTTGGTGTTATTTCTTTTCTCTTGGCTGAAAGTTCTTGGTATGCTAGAGATGGTTTGAGTTTAACTTTGTGGAACTTCTGTTTGGGTTTGGGTTGCTCTGACATCAATTCCTGAATCTGCTTGGCTTTGAGAGATCTTGGTTGTTTTGCTTCAACTCATTCAACTTCTGGAATAGGAAGTGACTACGCTAAGTATGCCCTAAGCTAGGATTGACCAAGTTTGGCAAACATTCATTCAACAAATAAAAGATCAAGCAATAGATAGAAACAACCAGATAGAAGTTTTTGATTCTCAGAAAGTGATACTTGCGCCAAGGAGTGTGTATGTTCTACAAATGTTTCGATCAGTCACCTCAAACACATTAACATCCTAGATGGTTGTCTACAAGGCTGACAGTTGGTTTAGCTAAGGAGTCCTCGATATACCCAAGGTACGTGAGGCCCAAATCCGTAGATGAGACCAAAAATATGTCACACAGCCGAGAGGAGCGGTAACCCACTTCTCCTCTTTCACTTCTCAAGGGTATAAAGTTCCTTGAGGCTTAGCTCGAGTGACAAAATATTGATCCCAAGAGAGGTGTCTTTCGATTCACCTCCCGATTCTTATACTCCGCCAGAACACTGGATTTGAGGTCGTCCAAGGGGTGATGAAATCCCCAAGCAGGCCTCCTAAAAAGAAACAAAGTTTTGGATCCTAATCTTATGCACCCAAGATGGCCTCGAAAGATGACAAGGGGAGAGAAGACTTGGATGACCTTGGGCTAAAAAACACGCTTGTTCTTTTACCAACTGACTCTTATGTGTGCTAATCTAGACTTTGCAAGCACTCATGTTTAAGAGACAATGTTCAATTCGAACTTGAAGCGCCAACAAAAGTAAATCGATCAAAGAATGCAAACAATAAGAAGAGTTAGGGTCAACAAAAGCAAACTCGCGTGCCCAGAGGCCCTCCACATCAAGTATCGATTTTTTTTTTTTTTAAGGCATTCAAGATTGAGTGTGAGTTTGTTGTAAGCCCAAAACAAAAGTGTGTGAGATTCGATTTCAAGCGCGCACCCAGAGGCTCTCCACGTCAGTTGTTGTTCAATTTTAGTGCCCAAACTTGAAGTTTGATCGATTTAGTCTAGAGTTTTGATCATTTAATAATTTTGATAAAGTTAAAGCAAACATTCAAAGAACAAGTGAGTGAGTTAGATTGTGGAACATTTAACACCTTTTTTAAGTAGACCCATCCCCATAAATGGCGCTGAGATTGCAACCAATGGTTAATACTTGATGGGTGATTAGAAAAGAGGTGAGTCCAAGGAACTACTCAAATTGATTTTTGCAAATTTGTATTTTAACTTAACAAGGTTTCTTAAATGTCCAAAAATCAAACTTTACCTAGATTGCATGTGGAAAAGAGATTTGTTTTGTTCAATTTTTAGAAGCTCCAAATGAAGTGTTTGATATTGCAATGGTTAATTGATCCTCAGAATTCAAGATTGGATTTTTTGTTTTAATCATGCATTCAAGGAAAATTTGATTTTAATCCATGGCATTCAAGAGTGATTTTAGCAACATGCATTCAAAGACAAGTGGTTAAACATTCAAGTGTTTTCTTTTGAGCATTCAAGATTGAGATTTTGTGTGTTGTTTTAAGAACTTTGAAGTGCTTTGTTTTAACCTTAGATCATTCAAGATTTTTTTGGACTCAAAAGTGAAAATGACTCTTTGGACTTTGGTTTTCATTCAAGATTTTGTGTTCTAGTTTGCATATTTTAAGCCCAAAAATGATATTGCTAGATTGTTTTGATGCATGAAAAACCTAAGAAACATTCAAAATTTTGCAATAAGACATTTGTTTGGAACAAATAACAAAGCTTTTAGGACAATTTTTGGCAACCATTTAGGACTCTTAGTTTTCATGAAATTTTTTAAAAGAACTTTAGTGCGCACTTAGTGTTGATTTTGAACCTTTTGAAATGGAAACTTGAAGTTCTTTTTAAATTCCCAAAAATTAAGTGTTCCTAATTTTGCATGACTGCATCTAAAACCTTGATGTTGCAAGGATGCAAATGATTAGATTGGTTTAGTTTCACTTGTTAAAAGATTTTTTCTTTTTTGCAAATTTTTAATTTTTCAATGGATTTAAGTATGATTTGGGGGTTCATTTTAAGCACTAAAAAGAAGTGTGTATGATTTTGCTTCCTTAAAAAAAAATGGCCAAGATCTCCCACAAGAAGAAGAAGAAGTAGATGGAATAAGAAGAATATAGACAAGAAGATGAAGAAGAATTTCAAGTTCTTTGTCCACCTATAAGCTTGAAAAATCTGCAAACACTATGAGATAGATTATGAGTTCCTTTGTCTTCTTCATGCTCATGTGGACCTACAAAACCAATTTATACAATCCTACCAATCACGAAAATAAGAAAAATAATCCAAAATCAGCAAATGAAATACAAAACTTGACTAAAAAATCTAATGAAGATGACCCATGCGGGGTCCCATCGGGCGTGCCAAAATGTATATGAGCAATGTTAGTATGCTAATAGAAACCAAATTTAAATAAAGCTTCTACAAACTAAACAAAATTCATAAACTTCAAGATAGACTAAGATGAGCTATCAATTGAAAATATGAGCCATTAATGGGCTCTCTCAATGAGAAGCTCTCTTGTTGAGTGGCTTTATCTAAATGGATAGGATGGATGCTAAATATGCTTCCAAAGGCTTCAATGGATGATTGTGGATTTTTGGTGTGGATAGATGGCTTTAGTATGGATTTGGCTCTCAAAATAGCATTATAACTTTACTTCATGGATTGTGTTATTTTGCAAAGGGGAAGGATCCAATTTATAGGCAAGAGGCTTGAGGGATTGAGGGCTAAGATGCAAGGATGGGAAAAAGCTCATGGAGGGCTCAGATTGCATGAGAAGAGAGCACATGGATTGTGCTTCCTTATAGCCAATCAAGAAGTGACACATGTCACATGGTGAGAGGATGGAGGAAAGGGGAGGGATGAGTCAACAAAAGAGGCTCAAAGGATAAAATCTTCATAAAGACCCTCATAATGATTTGTAAGAGCAATAAAAGGGCTTGTAAGAGTCATTTATGGCCTAGTGGACTTCATAAAGTTTTATGGTTGAGATATTTTGAGGGTGATGAGAGAAATTTTGACTTGGACTTGATCATGAAGGTTTTAAGCTTGTTTAGGCTTGTGAAAATGATTAGAGGATGGATTAGGATGGTTTAAGATTAGCTTAGGGATAGACAAGTGGATGGCATTTAATGAGGGTGGGTGAAGGAGGAGATATTTGTTAACTTTGGCTTGGGTTAGTAAGTTTTAACCCATGTTTAGGGAATGTGACAAGGTTAGGAGGGGATTAGGATTAGGTTTAAATACATCTTCTAGAAGAGTCTAGACTTTGGATGAGGATAAAGACTTTCTAGAATAGTCTAGAATTTCCTAGGATGAGGATGAAGACTTTCTAGAAGAGTCTAGAACTTCTTAGGATGAGGATAAATTAGATTTTTAGGAAATAAATAAAGTTTTATTTATTTCAAGGGTTTGGGTTGAGGAGATATTTATTAAAACTTTTTTAATAAACATGAGGATTAATATTTAATCTTAATTAAATATTTTGAGTTGGGATTAGGGGTAGGAAATGATGGGATTAGCCTTTAATCAAAATTAAAGAAGGATTAGAAGATTTTGGAAGAGGTTATTGGTCATAAGGAAATTGGCCAATTTTTGGGCAAAAAATAAATTTTTAATTTATTTTAGGATTTTTGGTCAATTTATTAATTAAATAATTAATAAGGAAATAATGTTTAAATAAGATTTAAACATTTTTGGGAGGGATTCCTTAATTAAATATTTTTAATTAAGATAAAGGGATTTAAAGGCATAAAAATTAATTAATTAATTAATTAAATAATTAATTAATCAAATGATGATGTCATCAGGTATTTTTACGAAAAATAAAAATACTTTATTTTTTAAAGGATTTTTAGGTGTCTACAGCCCCTAGTTATCAAGTCAAATAGAAGCAAGATATTCTATCTTTTGAGTGGGAATAGGAGAATTATCTCCTTGAAGAGTACAACTCCCCTATGCTCTATTTTGATAATATCAAGAGAGTGGAGAGTTTGGATGGCAAGGAATTCCATCATGAAGATTCCATAAAAGATCATTAGATGAATACCACAAATGACTATGATGTCTGCATAAGGAACTATTGTAGGATGACTTTGTATCTAGTAGACAAGGCTCTCAAGCTCAACATTCTAGTGGAAGTAAGGGAATAGGATTCACATGAGTTGCTACACCCCCTATTCAACATGGACAATATAAGAGGGAGGCCCATTATGAATGTCGAGGTTGACAAGGAGGAGGGTGATGATATGAATCATTAGGCAAGGCATGTTGTCAAAATGATGAAGGATTGGATCAAGAATCCTTTTCAACTTGATCCAATACCTAACATGGTGATATTTCATACTCAAGCCTACCCTAAGAAAGGTAGAGGGAGAAAAGTTATAATTCCTACCTTAGAGACCCAATCTCCCATTAGGCTAGAGATAGTATACCAACTTGACTACCTAGTTGGATACTACCATCCTCTAGAGAGCAAAGGAAAGAAAAAAAGGAAGAGGACCTCCCATCAGAGGATTCAAATAGAATAGGATGAAGCACAAGTACCTCCCTAGCAATAGGAAGATGTACAAGGGTCTAAGGATACTAGAGCTACTCAAGTCCAGGATAACCCTCAATTGTCTCCCTTTCTGCCTACCCAATCAAAAGAACGAGAGAGTCAGCAGGCTCCCATTCCTCATTTACAAGAAGAGGTAGCATCCCCTTCTAGATCTACAAAAAAAAAGAGGATGAACATTCAAATGAAGAAAAGGGAAAGGGTGACTAGGAGAATGGTGCCTTTTCCATCTATTCTTGAGACCATTCCAGAAGCAGAAGAGGAGGAAGAAGAGGAGACAAATGAAGAAGAGTAGTTACCCTTGTAGAAGAGAACCCAAATAGCTAGAGCTAATGAACAAGAAAGGAGAAGAAGTATCATAGGTACATCACCATACACCCTAGTAGAACCCCTAAAAGTCTCTTCTTTAGAAGATGAAGTACAACAATTGGTACATGAGTAAATTGAAGAGGGTGATCACATTTTCAAAATGTTAAATTTTGATTTTATGCATATTGGTATAGAACTAGTTGGGGATAAGATCAAGGATACCCCTACAGGTGAATCTCAATAAGAAGACTGGATGCAGATGCCACCAGATTCACAAGGTCCTGATCTTAGTCCCCCATCTCCACCACAAGTCATAGTGATAGATAAGGGCTCAGTTATTCCTCTACCCCAAAGTTTAGAAGAGGAACATCTTCAGGAGGAACCATCTCAAGGACAAGAACTAGAACAAAGGGCCACCAATGAAGTGTCAAAGGAGGGAAAAATGGTGGAATATTCTCAACCACCTTCCCAAGACATTGAGGAGCAAAATATAGGGTCTTCTCAAATAGAGGCCATAGAGGAGGAACCCTCGTAGAGTGAAACAACTCCAAGGAGGAGTGATAAGGGGAAGGAGGTAGTAGAACACACCCCTTCATCCTCAAGAAGAAGGTCTTCACATGAGCACATCCCAGGGTGGCTACAAAATGAAGTAATAAGGAGTACTAGATCTAAATTTTGCACTTTACAGGAAGACATTTTTGAGATTGCAAATATTTATAATAAACTTGAGTCCCCAACACATTAGGCAATACCATTGGCATTTGTCACTATTACATGGAACTAGTAGTTATTTGCACAAGTGGTCATTTCTCCTAAAGACACAGATGTAGAAAGCCTTGGTTCCAAGGATTATTAGCTCAAGGAGACCATGCTTGGGAGATCTACATAGGATATAGCCTGATTAATGCTAACCATTGGGATGAAAGAAGTCTTAAAGAACATGGGATAGGATGAGGTCAAACTCCAAACACTTTGAAGGAAAATTGAGATCCTAAAGGGATATTTGGCTGAGATGGTTGGTCCTCTTGACCTTGAGAACCCCAAGGACACTTTGAATACTATTCTTAGAGAAGGGGGAGTGGTGCATATGGATGCATTTGTGAAAGCCTATTAGCAATGGCGAGAAAGTTTTGAGAAAGATATTTTGATCATTACAGGAAATTTGAAGTTACTGCATGCTATAGAGGAGAAAATGAATAAAATTGTAGATCTTTTGAAGTAGGACTTCAGTATTATGGATGAAGTAAGGGCCTAGAGTAAGGATTTACAAATTTTGCAAGTCATAAAGGGGCAATGGTATCAAATTTTTATTGATGTATATACAAGAGAAGAGTTAGATATGAATGATGATTGGATAGAGAAAATAGTGGATAGAAATAAAGTAATGGAAACATTACATGAGGAGATTCATCGATTCAAGGACCAAGCTTGAGAGCAAATTTTGGAAGTAGAGAGACACTACAATGATGCTTGCTTGGATATTTTTGAAGATGAGGAATGAGAAAAGTTGTTACCTATAGAGATAGTGGTAGAGAATTTTAGGAATATTTTTGTGGAAGCTACTGATGATGAGGATATTTGACAAGCTTTTAGGACTGAAGAAGCATTGTTAGAATTCGATACCAAACTTAGGGATTTTATTGACACCCAAATTGAGATAGACAATTATAGACAAAAGGTCAAGGAAAAATATGAGGCTTTGGATTTACTAGATGTGACCAAAATTACTAATATTATAAAAAAATTCAAGGGAAAACATCCAAACATAGCTTTGGGATGAAGAAGAGCAAAACCCAGATGCTAGAATTTCAATTTTGACACTTAGTAAAATTTTGAGATTTCGGACCATTTTGAGGTGTGTAGCTCTATAGGTCCATAGGTACGTAGGTCCACAAGTCCACAAATCTATAGGTGCATATTTTTAGAAAAGTTCTACCAATAGTCAATTGCCAATTCAAAAAGTAGAGCTTTTCATGCATTGGAAACACATTCTGATGGCAGTTGAACTCCTACAAATGCCCTATGAAGGATAAACTTCCATTTTTGGCACTTCCAAATACTTCCACTTTAACTCAGAGATTTCTCTTTCTTTCTTCTCTCATATTTCTTTGTTTTAAACATATAAAAGGTTCATGCATCCAATTAATAAATATAAAATGGATGGAGTCATAGTAAGCACCAGATAGGTAGTTAGTTTGTTTATAATTAATTATTTTATTTTTTTTAAAGAATTTTATTGCATGAAGATATCTCTCATTCTCAATAAAAATTGATTTGATGATTTATTATAAATATCCTATTGTGATATCAAATTAGGTCCACTGTTATTTTGCAATAAAATTATGCTTTTGGTGCTCACATTTGTAGTATAGTGATTCTTTCCTAAATGTGTCATATTTTTGTGAATTTTGTTCATAGAATTGTGGTTGAGCCAAAGGTTTATTGCTTTTTTTCTAGTTGTGCAATCTTTTAGTTTTGGTATTTGCTATAGTTTGATGAATTCTATTGACATAATGAGCTTGAGAAGAAATCATCGAATTGTGCTTGCATAGCTCTCTGTCTTGCATGAGCACACTTTCTGTGGCCTTGCAATTTGACGAAGAGTGAAATATTAGATGATTATTAAATTTTCTCACCAATGATTGCATTAGTGGAATTGAGGAAGCACTGCTCCTAATTTCATTGGTTACCTACCGATCTCTTCGAAAGCTTAACTCACAGATGTGTGGTTTTTTGTAGCTTATATCTATTAGGATTTCAATTTCATATTAATTATTTTGTATTGCATGTTATTTTTTAAAAATTTCTTGTTATTTTCTTTATTAACCCCCTTGTTAGAATAAGATTTCATACTAGCTTCATGGTTAGATTGCATTCATAAAAAAACACAAAATTGCAAAAACATAGTTTTTTTTTTTTAGTGTTATTTTTGAAATAGTGTGCAGATTTTTCATTCCATCCAAAACCAAAAAAAACCAGCAAAGGCCTCCTCATGAAAATTCACATTTATGTTCAACTAAGCAAGTTCTATTAGGTTGCAAGATTGCCTAGAACCTTGGAGTTGATTCACAAAATTAGCTTTTCAAGAGAGGAGTTTGCAAGAATTCCTGTTGTTTAGCGTCATGTAAAACAATAGCTCAATAGAGGTGGCACTAGAAGGAGGGCCACACTTTAAGATCTTGAAGAAAAGTGGAAAAATTTCCAAAGTTTAAAAATTCTATAATTTTTACAAAAATCTACACTCCATAGAAGTTCAAATTTATTTTTTAAGTTTTTGAGAAATTCAGGTACGCAGGTGTGTAGCTCAGCAGGTCTACTGCTACGCAGATCTATAGCTATGTAGGTGCATAGAACTCTATGGTCCACAAAATCTAGTGGTGTGAGAAAGTGTACTTTTGTAGTGGTGTGCTTTTTCCAAAATTGATGCAAATTAGAGGGTTTTGATCTAGAATCCCCATTCCAATGAGCATTGAGGTCTATGCCAAGTGCACACAAGTTGCTTGAGCTTACCCACTTCTGCAAACCACGTAGCGACAAGGGAATACCCCAAATTCAACCACTTCCATTTGTACTTTCATAATCTTCTTCAACTCCACCTCTACTCCAACCACCTAGTGGACCACCATGAATTCAAATAGCTACACCTCAACAACCACCTTTAGGTCTGCCAAAGACTTCAATGGCCTTTTTTTCAAATGCTGTGGACTCACCAATAAACTTGAGAGGTGCACTCCATGACCTCCGTAAGAATCTTGAGAATTTTTTCCCAAGATTCATCTATTGTAAGACATGAACTACCAAAGATCACATAAAAATATTCAAAGAAATTTGTAACTACAAACAAGTTGCTAACAAGGATGTGGTTCTTCATTTATTCCCCTATTGTTTAGGAGAAATTTCCTTCATTTGGTACATTAATTTGCCACTTGGATGCTTTGGAGATTGCAAAAAATATTTTAAAATTATTCTTAGAACAATTTAAAACATTCATCAACCCAATTGTGATACATCAACAATTCATATCAATCAAAAGGGACTCAGCTAAGATAGTTTCTCACTTCAACCATTGATTTCATATGGCATATCGCAAGCTAGAGACACCATACACTATACCAATTGAAGCTGCTATTTATATTTATTTGAATACTATGGGCCATCTTACTACAATTTTTCTAAGAAGACTTCCTGTAGAAAATATCGACACATTAGATAAAGTCTTCATAGAGGCAATTACATTCACTAAGCAAGCTAATCCTAATAGAGGAGGATTAATGCTTCCAGCTCTAGCTATCACAACAATGCTAATATACCCTATTGGAGTACCCATGATGCCTGGTCAGTTCATACCTATGAACCTAGTTCCATTAAAATAGGCACCTACTCCACAAAATCCTACTTTGACATATCTAGGGTTTGAACCTTTGAAGGCCACCTCCTTTGATCAAATGGCAACAACACCCACTAAAGTAAACAATGGTTTTGTTTTCAAATTTTGTCAAATGAAAAGGACTATGTCCCAAATGAACAATGAATTGACTTGTCCAAGGTTATCACAAGGATAGAACAACAAATTTCAAAAGAACAATGCTGGTCCATACAATATTAATTATGGCTAGAATTATAATAGGAACTTTAGTGGGAACAACAACAACAGTGCAGGGAACAACAATGGGGGAAACAATTTTAATCCTCCTGATCATAACAATGGCTTCCAAAGAAAAAAATGACAATGGAACACTCGGCCAAATAATGGAAGTATTCCTACCGACAACAACAATAGCAATGTTCAGTATACAAATATCAATTAATATGACAACAGTCAAAATGCATCTAGCAATTATGGTTCATACTATAATGGGAATCAAGAGAGGACTCAAAACTCACAAGTAAATGATAATGCTCCTCTTGTACAATTTAATTCTATGCTACTAGAATCCTATGATTCTACATAGAATGTGTAGGTAGAACAACCATCTAGTAAAGAGTTCTCTTTTCCATTTAGTTAGGAGCCTAACATTTAGCATGATGAGATGTTTTCTTTTCACAATGACAATTGAAACACATATAATCTGAGAAATAGAAAAGAACCTTTGATGGATGGGATTCCTCTAGCTTTACAACCAACTCCTTCTAATTTGAGAGCAAGTAATAATCTAACACTAATCAAGCCACCATATGGAGGACAACAGAATCAAAATCAAACTGAATGTACCAACAATATTGGAAAATCCTACCTAGTCTACTAAAAATTATAATGTCATTGAGGACTTGAAATGAACCAAAGAAAATATGTCCATATTTGACATGTTGCAAAATTTTCCACAACAATGACAAGCACTCATGAAGAATCTAGATCATATAAGGTAGCCCATAACACAAATATGGTCCCTCAAAAGACAGTATCTCAAAGTCAATGATATAGAAGAAATGCCTACTATGTTCAAAGACAAGGTTGAAGTATCCCCATTTTTTTTTTAGCATTAGGATATATGGAAAGAATCTCCACAATTTCTTGATTGATTTGGAAGCTTCATCTAATGGCATGTCACTATCAATAGTGTAAAGGTTAGGGGTAAGTCCTCAACCTTCCAACTAAATAGTGATACAATTAGATAAAACAAAGGTGAAAGTCACTAGCATATTGAAAGATGTTTGGATATAGTTAAAAATTGATCCTCGGATTCAAGATATTATTGATATTCATATGGTTGACATTCTAGAGATGTATGGGTTGCTCCTAAGTAGGGAATGGACAAAATGTCAAAGAGGATTGTTATATATGAATTTCACTCAACTATGGTTACCATATAAAGGATTGAACAATTAAATCAAGATAGATGTAGAACCCAAATTAAAAATGATGATTATAGACTACAATGCCCCAAATGAGATAGAAATCTTACAATCAAATTTGGGTTCATACAAGGTGATGGCATTAGACACTATTCCAATTAAAGCATCCCAAGATTAGGATAAGGAAATCAAGACACCAATTCCAAAGGATGAGATTGTGACACAATTCATAGATAATATGGTGACTAATTTGTAATGCTTGGGAGAAGAAGCTGATCTTAGTGTCTTACTCCTCCCAGAGTTTTTTCGATTACACAAAGTTAGTCATTCTAAATTTCAATGCTCATCATGCCAAGAAGCAGTTACAAAGGCGTTAACACATATGATGCAAGAAAAGGATGACCACATTCTAGAAAAGTGACTCGTGGTAGATCAAAGTAATATAAACTCAACTAAGTTAATAGAGTAGGTCAAAGAAGAAATTGAAGATCTAAATTTATCATATAGTGATACCTATTTAGACGGTGAAGGTTTGTCTTCTCCTCTCCTAGGAATGATCAAGATTTAGAGAAGAAGATAGTACATGAAAGGGCAAGGGTGGACTTTGACTGTCATTCATCCTAAACCTAAAATAGAATAAATTAAAGAATTGATAGAATAAATTCAAAGAAAATAGGAAAAACATATATTTCCTCTATCAACATGTTACACTGGGGAATCATCAAGTTCACCCTATGAAAAATTGCAATGGGTTCACAAGAAACAATCTTTTAACTCTCAGATCAAAGAGAAGTTAAAAACCAACAAAAATAAGGTTAGAAAGCCCAAGGAAGATTCTATTTGGACACTTCACTTCAATGGTTCCAAATGAAAATTAGGGGCCATTATCGGTATAGAATTGGTTAACTTGAAAAGTAAGTCCTTTTACAAAGCATATCAATTATAGTTTAGATGTACTAACAATTCTGTAGAATACAAAGCATTGATTTGAGGACTTCTCTTTACACTTGAGAAAGCAGTCATGGACCTTATAATTGAAGGAGACTCTCAGTTGGTTATTCAGCAAGTAAAATCATTATACTCTTGCAACAACAAAAGGTTACTTTCTTACAGGAAAAGGGTATGGGATTTACTAGATGATTCTAAAGCTCTAAATATAAAGTCCATTCCAAGGAGGAAGAACATGGTGGCAAATGCTCTTGCTACTTTAGCAAGCACATTACAACTAGTCAAAAGAATGAACTTGAAAAGATTTTTAGTAGAGTTGGTTGCTACCCCATCTATTCCAAACACTATTAAAAAATTTCAAGTCTTTCAAGATGATCAATACATACTTGAATTTATCATGTGCAATGGTCACTTTAAAGGGCAATAAATTGATGACAATCTGGATGACAAACCTAAGGATGATGAACTTGAAGATGAAAATGGGATTATGAATTTAAAGACTAACACTATTCCCAAGGGGATGGTTGAGCTAGAACTTATTTTTGATCATGATGAATTAGCACTTAATAAAAGAATGATCCAAGAAAAGGGTATCGAGGAGTGTGATGAATACGACCTAGGAACTGAAGAATATTTTAGGATGGTTCAAATAGGGAAAGCATTCAATGCACAAGAAAGGGAAGAAATTCTCAAGTTTCTTACTAAGTATAAAGATGTTATTGCTTGGAGCTATGAGGAGCTAAAGACATATGACCCCGAGATTATAACTCATGACATCCCATTGAAACTAGATGCCAAGCCTTTTCGACAAAGAAAAAGGCCTATTAATGCTATCATCAAACTACTAATAATGAAAGAAGTTAAGAAGTTACTAGATGCCAAGATCATATTCCTCATCTTCCATTCTACATGGGTGGCTAACTTGGTTCTTGTGCAGAAGAAGATTGGAGAGATTCACCTTTGTGTTGATTTTTGTAACATGAACTTGGCATCTCAAAAGGACAATTATCCTCTACCCTCACTGGATGAGGTTCTACAAATTGTAAATGGTTCAAAAATGATGTCTTTCCTAGATGGATATTTAGGATATAATCAGGTGATGGTTGATGAAAGAGATTGACTAAAGATAACTTTCACAACTAAATGGGGAACTTTTACCTATAGAAGAATACCTTTCGAATTGATTAATGCAAGGGCTACATTCCAGTGAGCCATGAATGAAGCTTTTAAGGGATTGGTTAATAAATGTATAATAATATAATGGATGATTTAACCATCTTTTCAAAAGATTTAAGCACTCATATTGCTGATTTAAGGTAGGTATTCAATAGATGTCATAGGTATGACATATCCCTCAATCCCAAGAAATGTTCATTTCGGGTCACTAGAGGAAAGCTCATAGGTCATATCATTTTTGAAGCCAAGATCTCCATTGAGCCTAATAGAATCGAAGCTATTCTAAAGTTGTCACCTCCCCATAGTCAAAAAGAACTCAAGTCTTTCTTTGTGAAGATAAATTTTGTGTGGAAATTCATAAGCAAATTTGTAGAGATAGTTCATCCCCTTAATGATTTACTCAAAAAGGGGGCTAAGACAGAATGGGTTCTAGAGATTAAGAAATTGTTTAAGGATATCAAAGTGGCCATTTCTATGGCTCTGATCTTAGTAAGTCCTAATTATGAGTTACCTTTTAAAATATATTCCTTCACTTCAGAACACTCTTGTGCTGGGATCTTGACATAGAAAAAGGAAAAGGAAGATGAAAGACCAATCACTTTCATGAGTTTCCCTCTGAAGAATCCCAAGTTAAAGTACTCAAATCTTGATAAACAGTCCTTTGCATTAATTGAGGCTATAAGGAAGTTCCATCATTACATACTAATAAGTAAAGTGTATGCAATTGTACTTGATCTAGCAGTAAAGACACCTTTAATGAAAAATGAACTTGGTGGGAGGAGAGGTAAATGGATGGCCATACTTCAAGAATTTGATCTATAAATTCAACCTATGAGATTATTTTGAGGTCAAGGGTTGTCAAGAATGATAGCTAATAACCAAGATGGAGATGAAAAGGAGTTAAAGTTTGATGGTGAAACAAATGAGGATGATAAGAATAAATTAATTGTATGTCAAGTTGATATTGGCAAAGGTGTGGTGATAGACATCTAGTACTACGATATTGTGTATTACCGCTTGTAGAATCGATTCCCTAGTTGGATGAATAGATCACAAAGTAGAGGACTTAAAATGAAATGCAAGTCTTATATGCTACAAGACAACAATTTTTATAAAAGGAACTATGAAGGGATTTATCTGAAATGCTTGGGATGTGAGGAAGAAAAGGAAGTCTTAGAACATTTCCATGACAAGTATGGTACAAGACATGGTTCAACAGAAGTAGTGACTCATGATTTTAAGATTGCGTTATTTTTGGCCTTCAATATTCAAAAACACTTTTGAACATGTACACTCTTGCTATATCTGTCAAACTAGTGCCAATAGAGAAAGGAATCCAATGATGCCATTACAACTAGTTTACGAGGTGCACCCCTTCACAAAATGGGGGTTGGACTCCATTAGTCTAGTCAATCCACCATCATCAACTAGACATGCATTCATTCTCACTGCTATAGATTACTGCACACAATGGATGGAAGTAGAAACATTTAGAAATTATACTGCTAAGGTGGTAATAGACTTCTTGGAAGGACACATTGTTACTAGATGTAGAATTCCATTCACCCTTGTGTGCGATAATGGGTCTGCTTTCACATCAACATTCCTAACCCAATGGGCATTTGAAAATCAATTCATTATCAAGTTCTCTTCAAATTACTACCCACAAGGAAATGGGGTGGTAGAATCTATGAACAAGAAATTTATCACACTAATAAGATGATTATTAAAGGAGAACCCTAGAGATTGGCATACACAACTCAAATATGCCTTATGTACAGATCGGGTCAGAGTAAAAAATGCTTTGGGGACTTCTCCATACTTTTTCACAGATAAGAACTAGTGTTCCCACTTAACCTCGGGATTCTTTTTTTGATATTCATGAGTGGCTATGCTAAAGATGCCAAAAAAGGACAAATTATATTGATGAATCTTTTAGAGATGGATGAGAAACACATAGCTGCATTGGAGCACATGGATGAACATCAAGTAGTTGTGAAAAGATGGTTCAACAAGAGAGCCACAATAAAGTCATTCAAGATTTCTAACCTTGTTCTATTATGGGATAAGGTAAAAGAGAAGCCAGGCAGTCATACTAAGTTTTAGCACTTGTGGATGGGTTCTTATCAGATTGTGGAAATCATCAGAGAAAACAATTTTAGGCTCAGTTCCTTACAAGGGGAATTTATTCCCTTGCCCATAAATGGACAATTTCTAAAGCATTATTTTGAAGCCTAAAAGAAAAAAAAATTAGTTAGATTTTATTTCTACATTTAGCTTAGATTTTTTAACTCTACAAGTGTGTTTTTCTTTCATGTTGTGTGTTTGTTTTCACTCGTGTGTTACTTTTCAAAGTTGTGCCAATCCTAGGGGATAAGGTGTACTTGAGATTTTATCTTGAGATATTTCATTAACCACTCTTTAGTTCTGATTTTAGGGAGAGATATTTCTTTGTCAAAATATATGGATGAGTGTGTGTTTTATACCAACTAAAAAATGAACATTGCCTGCAAAAATTGGGAGACTTTCAATCCTAAGTTTAGGGTTTTGAACCAACAAGATCTCAAAACTTTGAAAACTTAAGAATTGACCATCTTAGGTGTTGTCAAATTAAGGTTGAAGGCAGCAAGGAATGATTCAAACTCCAGTTGGTTCAAATAGGAGGAGTGTTCTCAAAGGGTTACCAAGATCATTGTTTGGAATGCGAGTTTCCAAAAGTTCTAAAAGAGAAATACAAGGGATGTTTGCAAAAGATCAAATCCAAGAAACAACATTGATGTTTTGGCTACATAGTATAAGTGTAGTAAGGATACAGAAGATAAAAGAAAAGGATGATATTAAGACTAAAGGATTCTAAAGATCTCAAATGACAAAAGATATGTTTTCAAAATAAAATATCTTGTACCAAAACATTGCCTCATCAAAGAGTAACATTATGAACTACATGGAGAAATTATTCAAATTTTCTAGAAAGTTAAAAGAGGTGACATCCCATTAAGAGACCTTGAACTAATTCTCTAATCAAGTCAAGTAGTGATTGATAAACAACCTTCGTGAAGGTTCTAAATGGATGAAACAAGAGGAGTCAAAGATTGTTTTCAAGTTGTCCAAAAACTTTGATAGATTGCATCTCCAAATGTCAAATTGAATGAATAAAAAAATCACACGCTGAGCTTTAAGGTTTTGAATTGTAGAATTTTGGTCATAAATTCCTCCAAAATATGCTTGAGGTGTTCAAAGTTTAGCTAGTGTTTGACATGTTGGCTCTTGATTTAATAGTGTTTTAATAACCAAATATACAAGGTAAGAATGCATCCATGGGAAGCTATTTCCAATAATGGATACAATTCACCAAGAACGTGGGCCAACTATAAGGCTACACTCCTTCTTCACTTCAGACTCTACAAAATCTAGGTGGGTGAACCTCTTTAAATCTGATTACATGACTAGTGCAATAAGCATAATCAAGATCTAGAATAGTAGATGAAACCCCTAAATCTTCTAAACTTAACCACAAAATCATATGTATGAAATAGCCAAGAACATAACTCATGAAACTTGGTAAGCTAAGTGTGGGTTAACATTGAGTAACTTTCAACATAAAAGAGAAAATGTTTGATTAATGATGTTGACTCAACATAACCTCTAATATGTAGCAGTATAATGAGTGATCCTATGACTGATTAGTGCCTAATCCATTGGGCAATTCCATGAATTCAATACATACATTTGTGATATTAGGACATATTTCATATACCCAGACATCAGATCTATCTAATCACCTTGTGATTTAGACATTGGTGTTCATTTAGACCTCATTCTCATGACATATCCTTCTCAACATAACCAACAATCTTTTCAAACACACCAAGCATTTACTTGGTCCTTTGTTCCAATAGAAAAATCTATTTGACATACAACTTTAAAGGGATGCAAATGGATCTTAGATCTTTGTTCCTAGATCACATAAGATTGCAAATTACTAAGACAGGAGTCGAGAATCAAAATGAAACTAATGAAATGCTTGCTCATTTGTATTGATTTCATTGAAACTATACATTCAAATGCATAAAATTAAAACATGAAAACACCTAACATATCAGAACTTGCTATATTATCTACACTACTACTATTCACCTGAGAGAATTATGCTGAAGAATGGTGTCACAGTATTGGGAATACATCAAGATTGGAACCAAAACCTGGTGTCACAGTAATGTGCAAATTTTCTCCAAAAAATTAGAACCTGCACAATGAGAAAGAAAGGAAAAGATATAATACGAAATGTATTCTTGGATCTGCTCTATAATTGACATGTGTCCCTCCATAATTCCCCTTCAAGAAGCTCAAAAGAATCTCTCTACCTTCTCTCTTCAAATGCCAAAATCAAATCCTTCTATTTTACCTCTCAAAGGCATCAAATATCTCAGAAACTTGATAATGGAAGAACATAACTAATTTTGATGTTAAAATGCACTCAAGGTAAAAAGTGAAAATTAGTTAAAATGGCCTCAAGAATGCAAGAAAATAGTTCAAAGATGATTTTCTCCACATTCAAATCTTGACAAGCCTTTAAATCTACCATGTAACCAACTCTGATGCTCAATGATGAAAAATACCCATTCTGCTGAGAATGCCCCAAAATTTACAAATTGGCCTATAACACAAACTAGTGAGCACCTATGCAAAAACTGACCTCACAAATGGAAAATTCAGCTCGTTCTAGTTATGGTGATATATTAGAACACCCATTTTTGATTAAAAAAATGCTTCAATTATGGTTGTTTGAAAATTAGGCCTCTGCTCCATGGCTCCATGGCATTTTGCAAAAATTTAAACTTCTACCAAAGTTTAAACTATATTAAAGTTTCAAACTTTATTTAAATGACCTACACATTGAGGTAAAAATAATAAAATATTAAAATTTATGTTTTCTTAAATTTTCCCACCATTCTCCATCTGGTTCAAACTTAGTTTGACCATCCTACCACATGTCATCACATGATTGGTTGAGGCCTATATGACTATTGAACCCTCCAACTGGGTGCCACATGTTAGCATGAGATTTTTCCACCTCACCACCATGTCAGTGCCACATGTCATCTTCCTATTATGATTTGCTATGTCACCATGTTATCTTCCCTATAACTTTCCTTTGGCAATATAGCGAGAGCCCTTAGATCTGCCACGTGGCATGATTTGGCGCATCACAAGATCTACTTGCCACACCATCTTGCCTCTAAATCCATGCCATGTGGCACCTTGTTATTGGTCTAGAATTCCACCTCATCATCTCATCACTACCTTCTCTCTTTGTTTGTCACTTGTCACTCCCTAGTTCACTGCTCTATATCTAGGTGGGACCCACATTGCATTTTACGTTTGATTTTACCTTGGCCATATTTTCATGGTTTTCTAGGAATTTTCTATGTCACATGCTGGAAAACCTTGATTTTTTTGGCTAAAAAATTAGTGAGTTGGCCGATTTTTTGACTTTTCTAGCGACCTTGAAATATGATGACATCACTAGCACTATGTCATAATGTTTGTTCAAAATTTATGCTTTGATAGCATCCAACTATCGTCATCCAGGCCCACCTATGTGCACTTGCCCCTTTTAAAAGGGTGTGTCCTTTAAGACACAATGATTATTGAGTCACCTTGTATTTAAAGTTTAAAAATACCCTCATGTCCTCAATGTGGGACTAAAAATTCTAATGGTTTTTCCCTTGCATCCCATTCATCGTTGGTGACTTCTTTTTTATATGGCATGAGTGTGGGTTCCTGTTGATCATACGTGATATCTCATGGCTTCTTCCTCTTTTAATGCATTCTTTCCATGGTGCTAGCTCTATTCTTTTATTTGGTGTGATCCTCTTTCATTTCTTAGCTGCCCTATGACTTCATGGCATGTTTCTTTTGCATTAAATTTTTTTCCTACAGTGGATGGCTTTGACCTTGCTCTGCTATTGGTGCCAGACCCCCTTTCATTTGCATAGGTTTGTTTTTCAGTACAGTGACTTTGACTACACCTTTTCTCTATATGTGTATTACCTTTTTTCATTGGCATTTTTCTTTCATTGGATGATGTTGATTGTTGTTCCTTCATATTAACATGCCATAGATTCTACCATCTACAAAGGTCTTATCTTGTTTAATGCCACAACTTCTTTTCAATTGTGTGGGCCTCCTTCTAGCTTTGGTCTAGTTTTTGGCCAAGTGTCTTCATCTTTAAAGTGTGAGGCTCTTTTGTTCCTTGCGTAAGGTCTGATCCTACATGGGAAACATACTTCATATTGCCACTTCAATATTCAAAGTGTGTGGTTTATGTTTAACATGAGTAGGTGAGCTTCCTTTTGGTGCAGGCCTCCTCCTTTTGATTGGTTGTTTCTCTTTGAGCAGATGCTCTACTACTAGCTTCTATCTCTTTCAACACCTACCTCCTAGTAACCAGTGGCTTCCTCATATGTTGCTAACACCTTCTCACCTTGACTTACCCCTATTTTGGCATTTACCACTATTCCTTCAAACTGCATGTGGGTTTTACTCAAAAAGGCTCTACCAATGCAAGCTTCCTCGTGTAGAACTATGATATATGTGGGGCACTTCCAACTCCACCAAAGTATCGCTAATGATCTTACAAAAAGGAGATGCCTCATAAGCCTGCAATTCAAGAGGTTTTTTAGGAAACCTTGAAGAAGTATATATAGATCCCTTTCCTAGGCAACCAATAATTTTACTCAAATGTGTAACTATAACTAAAATGCTATCTTAGCATCTTCAAAAGATGAAACAAGATTATATTACCCTACTTCATTCTTTTCATTTTACAATGTACCAAATGCATTTTAATTTCACTGAAATTTTCCAATATAATAGAGTCCACATGGCAATATAATGCCCATATTGAAACAACTCTCATGACATTATTATGACATTGACCAATTTGCCACTATAGTGTGTCACTTTCCTATATCACATTATGAAAATATTTAATCCATTTCAACAGATGCAAGCTTTTCCAAACTTAGGAATATGTTATCCAAACGCCTTCTTATTTGCATGGGATATGTCAATTTATAACTTTCGTCATAATCCTTGAAAACTTGAATTTGAAAATGATGAGGATCATAATGTCTTATCAAGACAATCTTTATTTTGTGAATAAAATTCACAATCTGAAGTAATCATTCGGGCCCGAAAGTGGGTTTGACTAATTTTTTTTTTCATTTCCAAACAATTGAAACTATCAAACTGATCCATTGATCATCTCAAACTAATTAGAATCAAGTTTGATCATTGAACCATCATCAAAAACCATTTTTCCCCTTTACTGCAAACTATCAAATTGGTACCAGAAGGTCCATTGATTGGCCTTAAAAATTGACCCAAACCTCTAACTAGGCTCTAGAATTTGACCCACTAATTCTTTGCTCCGCACTCTTTCACCTTATCGTATCTCATCTCATGACGAATTCAAGGTCAATAGATATTGACTATTAAATTTAACCTCTCAGAATAGCCTGCAAGAAAACATGTTAGAAAGTAATAAAACACATTCGGATTTGGCTTTGAAAATTGGGCAAACTGACACTTAGAAAGACAAAAATTGGGGTGTTGGTTCACTGTCATGAGGATAGTATAAAAATGGGATTTAGGCTCATGAAAAATAATAGGATGCAAATGGCGAGTGGTCAAAGTGGGCTACTTTGATTTTGCTGACTGGAAATAATGGTAGAAAGGTGATTTTTGCAAATGGAATTAACTTGGAAAACTAATCAAATGGATTCATCATGAGCCCAAACTTGAAATATAACAAGTCTCTGATGTCTAAAATGCAACAAAAAGGGAATTTTAGCATTTTGGTCAACTAGGTCAAATTTATAACATGTCAAATAGGGCTTCCCAGAATTATGTGCAATTTGCATTAGCATGAAAATAGTAAACTACCAACTTTGAGGGATTCAAAACCTAGTCAAACAAATTTGAAACAACTCAAAATCTGAAACATAGGCTCTCTGGTATGGACACTAGATACTCCTGAAGTGGCAAGTCATGAAATAGTTTTGGGTGTGAGATATTCAAATGCAAACAAGGCCTACTATTTTTGTTTGACACTTTGGGTGAAAAATGTAGATTTGAAATGTGCTTGAAACGAGACTTCATGAACTAGCTCAGAATGGGAATTTAACTTTGTGAAACAAGTGGCCATACTGAATGAAAGGTGTTAGAAGAATTAAAGACCTCATATGCCTCAAAGGTACAACCAGGTACGTACACATTAAAGAGCACTTATAGGGATTGATTTCTCAATGGTACTCAAAATCAGGAAGGTGATTTTGAGTCCCAACATGACACATGTTCTAAGGATATTTGTTGATGAAGAAATGCTTTTGTCATTTCTTCCTTTTTCGAGCCTATTTGTCATGGTTCCACAACACACACCCCATTCCCTCAGAATGGGGACCCCCTAATCTTTTCAAACTCTCAAACTCATAGTTTGAGATTAGAGAAAATGTTAGAGTCAAAAAAATCAAAATATAAATCATGCATTTGTGCACCATGCAAGTGCATTCCCACCCATGGTGGGGTGCAATGCACGGTGCGCATTGTGCACCACAGTGGGTGGATGGGCTATAAAGCCCCCCATCTTCATTCAAACTTTATTCTTCTCTAAACATTTTGTGAGCATGTTTCAAATGAAGGTAAGACCAAGTGATATATGGTGTGTGTGTTTCAAGCCTGTGCTCAAAACCCTCATGCCCGTGCATTTTACACCTACACACTTTACACTTGGTGCTACACTCATGTCTAGCTTGGTGTTGTGCTCTCATCTGTGTACTAGATGGTCCACACTCACATGCACTTTATGCTGATGGTGCCACATGCCCTTTCACACTACCCACACTTTCCATAGTACCAAACAACACTACACACCTACCTCATGCCCTAGATACATGGTGCTCTATGTCCACTACATGAGCTTTGCACCTGTGATGCCCCACATTAGCTCACACACTCCATGCTCACAGTAGTCACTCCATTCCTCCACACCCACTTCATACACACAACCTTCCACTTCAGCACCTACATGTAGGTGCATGTGTGTAGTTCACCTCTACCCTCTTGTGTTGTGTAAACCCTAGCCACGAGCATGCACCACATGCCATGCATTGGCATGAGTGCATTCCACTACACCTGTAAACACACTCTTTTGTTGTGCACCCGTGTGCTTCCTCACCTCCCTAAAAAACCTAAAAGCTAATATATATATACACACACACACACATAATAATAAGATTGAAAAATGGATTTAAAATGAAAAAAAAAAGACCAAATTGGGTGTTTCATTTTTGTTTATATATATATATATATATATATATATTTTTTTTTTAATATTCGTTAATGAAATTTAAGGCATCGACATTTTTTATTTTCGAGCTTTTTGTCTTTTGAGCTAACAAATGTTTCTTTTCTTGTGATGTGCAAAAATTAAATGGCATTTACATCTGAAGAGAAAATAGCACCCAAGCACATTGTATTCAAGTTCCAAGGTGTACTATCAAAGTTGAGATTTCATGATGATCATGCCAAAATCAGAGACATTGACTTGGGACACACAAATTTGGGAGAATCTTGATTCATTTTGGTTTGGTTAGTGTAGCTTCACATCCCATATCAGTGCAGTTAGTAGAAATTATTATGACATTGGCAGAACACTTTGTTTCTGAAGAGAGAGTGGTTAAGAGTAACTGGAGAAGTGGTCCTGGGCCTATGACCTGATAACATTGAAATAATCCTCCCTCTCCCAAGGGTAGACCAATTAATTAGACTTTCCTATAAAGTAGCAGAGAGATGGTATAGGGAGCACTAAAAAGAGGTGATCAAAATTATCCAATCATCTTACCTTATTGAGACACCTCCTGGAGGCAAGATAACAAGAAAGCTAGACATGACTAGGGGATACATGAAAGATGATATTGTCTATTCCATTGTCCTTTTGAGTAGAGTTATGGGTTTACTAGTGGTAGGCCACCTTAGTGCCTTCATGGTCAATTTCATTAAGACAATCAAGATAGCGAGGATGCCTCTAGACTAGGTAACCACACTAAGTGAGAACTTGTGTGAGTAGTTAGGTGTAGTTAAGGAGAAGAAGAGGTTTTATATGACTTCTTACATGATATCTCTACTTGTAACAAGGGCAAAAAACTACCTAGATTTTTACAAGAGAGGCAGTATGCAGGATCCTAATGCTTGGATCTATATTGTGTACCCTCAATTGGTGAGGAAGAAGCTCTTATCGTAGAGCAAGGAATACATGATCATTAATGACACATTCATCTTTGTGGTCATTCAATTCATTGAAATTGATTATGTAAAAAGGTTATCTAAAGAAGCAAAAGCATAGATAACAACCCTCGGTGCCTACTTCATCTAATTCAAGACATTCACATATCTATGTGTAGCAAGTGCCACTATCAACCTCAAGAAGCTCCCTAGATATCTAAGTGAAAAATTGGTGTTATTGGAGATTTCTTGGTATATTGAATGTGCATATGAAAGGGTGAAGAGATAAAGGAGACCCTGTTGGGCATAGCCCCTAGTTATCAAGTCAAACAAGAGCAAGATATTCTATCTTTTGAGTGGGAATGGGAGAATTATCCCCTCAAAGAGTATAACTCCCCTAGGCTCTATTTTGATAATATCGAGAGAGTGGAGAGTTTGGATGGGAGGGAGTTCCATCATGAAGATGCCATAGAAGATCATTGGATGAATGCCATAAATGACTATGATGTCCGCATAAGGGACTATTGTAGGATGACTTTGTATCTAGCAAAGAAGATTCTCAAGCTCAAAATTCCAAAGGAAGTAAGGCAACAGGATTCATGGGAGCTACTGCACCCCCTATTCAACTCAGACAAGATAGGAGAGACGCTCATTATGAATGCCAAGGTTGACAGGGAGGAGGGTGATGATATTAATCATTGGGAAAGTCATTTCATCATAATGATGAAGGATTGGATCAAGAAGCCTTTTCAACTTGATCCAATACCTAAAATGGTGATCTTTCATGCTCAAGCCCACCCTAAGAAAGGTAGAGGGAGGAAAGTTACAATTCCTACCTTTGTGGCCCAGTCTCCCATCAGGCCAGAGATAGTATACCAACTTGACTGCCTAGTTGGATACTACCATCCTCTAGAGAGGAAAGGAAAGAATATGAGGAAGAGGACCTAACCTTAAAGGATTCAAATAGAATAGGGTGAAGCACAAGTACCTCCCTAGTAACAAGAAGATGTACAAGGGTCTAAGGATACTAGAGCTACTCAAGTCTAGGATGACCCTCAATTGCCTCCCTTTGTGACTACCCAACTAGAAGAGGGAGAGAGTCAGAAAGCTCCCATTCCTCCTTTACAAGAAGAGCTAGCATCCCCTTCTGTGTCCACAAAACAAAAGAGGATTAAGATTTGAATGGAAAAAAGGAAAAGGGTGAAAAGGAGAATGGTTCCTTTTCCATCTATTCCTAAGACCATTTTAGAATTGGAAGAGGAGGAAGAAGAGGAGAAAAATGAAGAAGAGTAGTTACCCTTGTAGAAGAGAACCTAGCTAGCTAGAGCTACCAAGCAAGAAATTAGAAGTATCATAGGTACATTGCAATCCACTCCAGTAGAACCCCTAGAAGTCTCTTCTTTGAAAGATGAAGTACAATAGTGGGTGGATGAGAAAACTAAAGAGGGTGATGATATTTTCAAAATGTTAGATTTTGATTTTATGCCCATTGGTATAGAACTAGTTGGGGATAAGATCAAGGATACCCCTATAGGTCAAGCTCATCAAGAAGACTAGACATAGATGGTGCCAAATTCATAGGGTCTTGATTTTACTTCGCCATCTCCACCACAAATCATGGTGATAGATAAGGGCTTAGTTACTCCTCTGCCCCAAAGTTTAGAAGAGGAATAGGTTTAGGAGGAACCATCTCAAGGAGAGAAACCCAAAAAAAGGGCCATTGATGAAGTGCTAAAGGAGGAACAAATGGTGGAATATTCTTAACCACCTTCCCAAGAAATTGAGGAGCAAAATATAGGGTTTTCTCAAATAGAGGCTATAGAGGAAGAACCCTTGTAGAGGGAAACAACTTTGAGGAGGAGTGATAAGGGGAAGGAGGTAGTAGAACACACCCCTTTGTCCTCAAGAAGAAGGTCTTTAGATGATCGCATCCCAAGGTGGCTAAAAATGGAAGTAATAAGGACTACCAGACCTAAATTCCATGCTTTAGATGAAGACATTTTTGAGATTGTGGAGATTTTGGATAAACCTAAGTCCTCAACACATGAGGAAATACCACTGGCATTTTTCACTAGTACACAAAGCCAAGAGTTATTTGTAGAAGTGATCATTCCTCCTAAAGACACAGATGTAGAAAGCCTTGGTCCCAAGGATTATTAGCTCAAGGAAATCATTCTTGGGAGAACTCCATAGGATACAACCCAATTAATGATGACCATGGGGATAAAAGAAGTCTTAAAGAACATGGGATAGGATGAGGTCAAACTCCAAACATTTCAAAGGTAGATCAAGATTCTAAAGGGATATATAGCCAATGTGGTTGGTCCTCTTGATCTTGAGCACCCTAAGGAAACTTTGAATATTTTTCTTATAGAAGGGGGAGTGGTGCATATGGATCCATTTTTTAAATCTTGTCAGGAATGGCAAGAAAGTTTTCAGGAGAAAGGTATTTTGATCATTATGGGAAATTTGAAGTTACTCCATGCTACATAGGAGAACATGAATAAAATTGTAGTAATTTTGAAGTAGGACTTCAACATTATGGATGAAGTAAGGGCCTAGAGTAAGGATTTACAAACTCTACAAGTCATAAAGGGGAAAAGGTACCAGATTTTGATTGATGCATATATAGGAGAAGAGTTAGATATGATTGATGTTTGGATAGAGAAAATAGCGGATAGAAATAAAGTAATAGAAACATTACATGAGGAGATTCATTGGTTCAAGGACCAAGCCCAAGAGAAAATTTTGGAAGTAGAGAGACACTACATCAATGCTTCCTTGGATATTTTTGAAGATGATGAATGAGAAAAATTGTTACCTATAGAGACAATGGTAGAGAATTTTAAGAAGATTTTTGTGGAAGCTATTGACAATGAGGATATTTGACAATCTTTCAGGACTGAAGAAGCATTGTTAGAATTGGATGCCAAACTCGAGGATTTTGTTGACACCCAAATTGAGGTAGACAATTATAGACATAAGGTCAAGGAAAAATGTGAAGCTTTGGATTTACTAGAGGTGGCCAAAATTACTAATATTATAGAGAGATTCAAGGGAAAATATCCAACCATAGCCTTGGGATGAATAGGAACAAAACCTAGATGCTAGAATTTCAATTTTGACACTCAGTAAAAATTTTAGATTTTGGACCATTTTGAGGTGTGCAGATCCACAAGTATGGGAGTCCATAGGTATGCAAGTTCATAGCTTTGTAGGTGCATATTTTCAAAAAAATTCTACCAATAGTCAATTTCTAGTTCCAAAAATGGATCTTTCCATGCATCTAAATGCACTCTAAAAGTAGTTTAACTCCTACAAACACCCTGTGATCACCTAGAACCTTGGAGTTGATTCAAAAAATTATCTTTTCAAGTGAGGAGTTTGCAAGAATTCCTCTAGCTTAGCATTGTGTAAATTGACAGCTCAACATGACTGTGGAGTCAATCCTGGCTGATGTATCTTGTGCAACTTTCTCTTTAGGTTGTCCACTTATAGTTGTGGGGATGACTAAAGATGTTTCTTCTATTGCCATCTTATCCTTAGTCAATTCAGCTATTACTTTTTGCAATTCATCTACACTGACCAACACTAGATTGTTGCATAATTGAGCTTGTAGTGTTGTTTGGTCAAGGATCTTTTTGAGATCCTCTATAGTCAATGGATTTATGTTCTAACCAGAATTGTTAGGAACATCCTTAACTTTTATGGTTTCTATAGGTGTATAAGTGTCATGTGGAGGACTTGGAGGTGGTAGTTGTGTGTCTTACACACTTTGTTTTGTTTGATACTCTTTAGTAGTTTCCATATCATTCTTTTTTGTTTCCTTCTCCACTATATCTACCTTTTCTTTTTCTCCTTCACCTTCCTTTTCATTTTCATCCTCCTCTCCATTATTACTCCCTTCAAAGGGATCTTCTTCTCCTTCTTTTATAGTTGTGAGGCCATAGATTAATTTCCACATTTGTGTGGACTTTTTTACTACATCCTCAATCTTATTCTAGAGAATACTAAATGCTATATATTTGAGTGCAAATTTTCTCCCATGCTTCTTATTTGCCTTTGTTTATTTTCCCTTTAGTGAGCTCAAGCATTACTTGAGTCAATGTTGACTCTCTTATTTCTTTCTCCATATTAAGGAAATAATGCCATTTATTTTCTACAATAGAATATAACTCCTTAGGCATTGAATTGTCAAGCTCAAGTGGAGTGTTCTTGAACTTGGCCATCATAGTGTAGATAGATTCTTCAACTATGTTATGTTCTTCCCTACTCAATTTATTAAAATCAATTCCTTTTAAGCTAGACAAGTTTGCATTGTCACTAATGTTATCACATACATTTTCTAAATCAGACTTGGTGCTATGACTTACCAGTCAAAATTGGCCATTTTCATCAGATTTAGTCCTTTCCTCATTTGATTCAAGAGGTGTAACATACTTTCTTCTCAACGTTTTCTTAGTTAGACCTTCCTACTCAGTACCCTTATTCTTTTCTTGCTCCTTAGCCTCCTTTATTATTAGCTCTTACACTTGCCCTTGTAGTAGGTTTTTCTGGGCTTGACTTGGCTATATTCTTGCCTTTGCACTAAGCTATAGGCTATTTTTGAGCTTTTATTTTCTTTTTCTCTAGCTTGGAAAGTGCTTCCTTAGCTTGTTCCTCCTCCTCAACACCTTCTTCCTCTTTGGCATCTTCACCCATGCCTTGTGTTAAGGCAAGTGGCCCTTGGCCTTGTTCTTCTTCTTATTCTTCTTCTTTTGCTTTAGTAGTCCCTTCACCAAATTTGGCCTTTAGTTTCTTGACCAATTTATCCTTCCTCTTTAGAATAGAAGAATTCTTTGACTCCATCTCTATGTTGGATTTCACAACATCAAAAGTGCCAAAGGGCTTTGCACTTTTATCAATATCTTCTACTAGCAATGTTGTGATTTTTTTTTGATGCCTCATGAATGTTAATTTCATAACCAAGTGGTCTTAGCAATCTTATCCTTAGTATAGCTACTTAGATGTATGTATAATCAATATCAACTAAGAAAAAAATGTCATTTATATTTTTATCCACTAGAGAGACTTGTATTCTAAGCCTTTGCTTCATAGACTTCTTAAAGTCTTCAAAATAGCTTGTCATTAAGGTTTCAAAATTGGCTCCCATCTACTCTATATACTCATTGAGTTGTATTGCTATAGACCTATTTCTTTTCCAACTTATTTTGCCAAAAGAGGGGAATTCATTCTAAACATAGAAAAATATACATATCAAAATTGATCCAAACTTACATTGAGCACTCCCGGATATCCTTATTGCTCCTAGGTTCTCCATAATCTATTGCAGTTGTAGCTCTGGTAGATCATATGTATGATCTTTCTTGACATGTTTATATCATACATGAACTACAATTCATGGGACACTATTTAGTCAGCTTGATTGGTAGAATTTATAGAATATAATCCTAACAAAAAATTCTACAAGTGGATCTTTTATTGTATCTATTGTCATGATTCTTTTGTTCCACTTAGCCCTAGTGTTCTTTTGTATCACTTCCTTTGAATCACTTCTCAGGGCCTTTGGCCATTCTATGGTTGGGTACCCTATTAATCTATGTATGAATCTCTTTGACAACCTTATAGGTCCACCCTCTAACCATAATCAACCATCATGAATTTGTCTCAACACTATCCTTGTCCATTCAGTTTTGAAAATTGCAAGGAAATCTAGGGCACGAGTTAAGCCCTTTCTCTCAACAATCTAAAATTCCTCTAAAACCCTATTTTCACAAAGTTTTTCATAGGCTTCCCAAATCTCCATGTCACCTATTGCTCCAACTTTGCAATTGTAATATTTTCTGACATCTTGCACCATAACAACCTTAGGTGGGATAATAGACAAAGCTTTGGCAGGGTCATTTTTGTAAGCTACTTTGGAGATTGGTCTAAAATCTAGTTGTTTTACTTCATTTCTAACCAATTGAACCTCAAATAGTTCCTTATCCTTGGGGTTTCTAGAGCTAGATTCCATATCCAAAAACAAGGGTTTCAAAATATAGAAATTGCATAACTATGTAGCTCATTACTTAAATAAATACTGACGATCATTGAAACAACGTGGAATCTTTGCTAGAATCTTTGCAAAAGAATCAATCTCTTCTTGGAAGTCATTTCTATGCTCTTCTCATTCTCACTCTATGTTTGCAATGATGAGAAATGATAAAAAATTCTACCTTATACCCTTTATTTCATAGCATTTAATGCTTAGTGCATCTACAGCTAGCCACTTAGCTCCTTATAAAATTCTACTTTACTTGGCCTCCTTATACAATTATGCTTTACTCGGACTCCATTGATTTTCGAACACTTGGCCAACTAGAATTTTACTTACTTGGCTTCAATAAGAATTTACTTTTACTCAACAACCATTACTAACTTGGTTTGTACTAACTTTGGCAGACAACTTGGCATACACTAGGATTTTACTTGACATCTGAGGGAAACTTTGGAGATTTAACTTTGCATCTTTATTCATGTTGATCTACCCATTTAAGTGCTAACTCATTCTAGGAACTAATGTATGAAAAAGTATTTAAATATTAGTCCCACATACCTTCTTGCTTAGTTTGATGAAGTATGACTACTTGACCTTTTAGGTGAAGTGACCACTTCATTTGATGTGATGCTTCCATCTTTCTTCTTCCATGTCTTATTCATCTCTCCTCTAATATGCTCAATATCTACCTTACCTTTTCCTTTGTTTGAGTCAAAGTTAGGTGCCTTTGTCCTTGTTGGGAAATGCTTGCTGGTGTGTCCAATCTTTAAACAACTAAAACATGTAGTTTGGCTCAACCATCTACTATAGCTTCCACTAAAATGTGTTCTTATGCAATTTTCAAAAATGTGTCCATACTCTTGACAATAGTGACAACTATGTCTTGTATTGTAATCCCAATTATAGGAATTTTCATGGATTCTTCCCTTGTTTGATGACCAGGTGGGCTTGGATCTATATTCAAAGGCTTTAATTCCATACTTCTAACAATTGTAGCAGTTTCTTTCAAATCTTGGTGCATTTATGATCCTTGTTCTGCATTCCTGTGTTTTATGATCTTGTTTGTTGCACTTGTAACAATGTGTCATATTCTTTGGCTTAGCATTCTGATTGCCATTCTTGTTCCTACAAACATTAGTTGTATGTTCTTTCTTACCACAAAAATGACAATTGGGTTTGGAGTTCTTACCTTTTTCATTCCTTTGTTTAGCAGTTTTGGATGACTCACCTTCCTTAGCACTTGTATAGCCCAAACCTAATGTGTCTTTATTAGATCTAGGGGATTTCAATAGTTCCTCAAAGTACTTGATGGCTTCATTTGGCTTGTTGAAACTTTTAGCAAATTCCTTCTCTCTTTTTAGGTCATTTTGTAACTTCAATGTGGTTATTTCAATGTCCTTGACATTCAATTCATGATGGGAATTCATCATTTGGTTCAAGGTATCCAACTACATGTTTGAGACCCTAGAAAATTGTACTAACTTTTTCTCCAATTTGTTGACAAAATTCTTTTGTCTTCTTTAATCATGCCCTTATCCTCAATGGCTTTCTTCCTCTATTTAGTTACTTCACATAGTAGTATTGTTTATGATTCTTGCTCCAACTTGATATTTCTAATCTTTTCATCTTGTGATCTATTCTTATCCATGAGATCTACAATTTTTGTGTCAAACTCACATGAGTTACCATCTGCAAGTAACTTTGTGGTGTCAATCTCCTTGTATTGAGTGTCATTCTTAGCTATGCCAATCTCTTTCCTTCTCTTTAGCAAACTCCTCAAGGTATTTATGGCTTCATTAAATTGTTGTATTAGGAGGTGTATCTCAATTTCCTAATTCTCAATAGTTTTTTCCAACTTGTAGACTTCCATCTCAAGATCCTTTCTCCAAGCTATATGGCTTCTCCTAAGGAGAACTTATCTCTGATACCAATTATTGGGAATTAACAAGTTGGAAATATACTTCTGGGGGGGGGGGAATCAGAAGTATTGAAATTTCCCTTTTCTGATTTTATATGATATTTCAAGCCTCTAATCAGATCTTTAAGATCAAACAACCAATCTTTCAAAGATCCACCAATTTCTCAACAAACCCCAAATTGGGTATGCCGAAAATAGTGCCAAAAACTTCACAGCTTCACATATTATTAGTAAATTTGAAAGTGGACATTTTTATAGAAATTTCAGCAGAATAAAAACCTAAAAAATGAAATTTTCAAATCTTTATAACATTTACACAACAGCTCCCAAATGGAGGATAAAAAAAATGCTCATCGGGCTTCCGAAAATAACATAGAATAGCTTGGAAACACCACAAAAACACTAATAATCTATCATAGAAGTATAATAATGAACAAATACATATATTAAGCTCTATTTTAACATAGAAAAGTCTAAAATACAGCAAAAACCCAAACTGATATGAAATACTCAACTGGAAACACCAAACTCTTACAAAAAACACACCCGAAAAACCACAAATCTGCACTGTTCAGCACAAAGGAAAACTTTGCATGAGAATGCACATGGAATGGATTCAAAATACCATTCTTATCCTTCCTAGAAACCTACAAACTCCCATTCTTGGGTCTCCTTCTCCACAAGTTTGGCAGCCTCTGAAGAATAACAAAGAAATGAGCAAAAATCAAGTTCTGGAATGAGCCCAAAATGCCTCCAAACTCTTTAAAAGAGGGCATAACCCTAACTCACATCCAAGAGGGGTTAATAAAAAATATTTTAATAATAATTTTTATTTATTAGTCCATTAGCTTCCAAAGATTATCCCCTTTTTTTGAAACTTCACCTTTTTGGGCTTGCCTACCTTAGAAAAGATTATTATTTTTAATTATTTGAAAAGGGGACATGACAAGTCCTCCCCTTCCAAATATTTCTTGTCCTCAAGAAATGGCTGAACAATAAACCAATCAATCCACCTAGATCCCAAATGTATTCATGAACTATACTATTGTCAATTAACACAAGCTCCTGCAATATCCTCTGCAATATAACCAAGAGGAATCCATAATCAAACTAACAATTACTGCTCAACCAAACTCCAAAGTCAAAACTTCCACAGTCAGAAACCCACAAGACACAAACTCTTAGAACATCAAAACCCAAGTAAAGTGGAAAAATCAAACTACCAACATAGTAAATAACATCAACGCATCCCACTGGCCTATACAGAATGTACAATCCAACTCTGCAACAATGGTGAATGCTTCTGAATGAAACTGCACCAAGTATGGAGAATCTACACACTGTACAACTCCTGTAGTCAACACAACTTTGCAGATCATTGGCCACTATCTCATAACCATAACTCCCATGCACCCCTGATGGTGAAAAGCCATCACAAGATAAACAGTAAGAAATGGAACCCAAACCAAATTTTCCTGCCATCAACTCCTCAACACAAGGATCAAATGCTAACTGATGTACATACCCTAAAATATAATGTTGATAAAGAAAACCAACCTCAGTCAACAACTCATCATGAAGAAGTGATTCAACCCACTGTGACTGATCACTAGCTAAGTTAGGAGATGCCATAGCCAAAAGAGTAGAATCAATAACAACACCCGCTGAAGCATCACTCCAAAACTCTTGCTCTAAGTCATGTATTATCAAGCTATAAACTGTAGAACCTATCACCATGTCGTGCCCATCAAGACTCTCATCCCGAGGCATCAAACTATCCCATAACTGATGATAAGCACTAGGAACCAAAGTACATCTCTGTATCATCATCTCATCAACATGGTCATCAAAGGTAAATTGATGAGCATACCTCACAATGTAATGCCGATAGAATGTGCCAATCTCAGTCAGTGGCTGAGACTGCAATCCAGATGTAACTAACTGCAATCGATCACTAACCAAGTTGGAACTAACTACTACCTTTGAAGACATCACCAAGGGAGTAGTATTACTAGCAGGAACCATGCCAACTGAAAGCTCACTAACATCACACATGGTCTTTGATACAACATCTCTAGTCTCTGTGCCATTAGTACTAGAGGTCACCACCATGTCAAGCATACCACAACAATCTGCTGCAGCACCCAACTCAACTGAACCTAACTCTATTGGGGAGGAACCCGATATGCCAATGTTAGTATCAAGGATGGATGCATCCCCATCTCCACTATCTTTGACAATCTCAACCATGGACATCCTCGGATCACCAGACACCACAGCTTGTGACTGTACAAAATCTAGTAAAGATTGTAGTTTCTCTAACTCCATGGTCACCTTAGCCAAATGAAAATGTGACTCCTTGAAAGCCAACTGTGTACTCTCAAGAATCTCAGAAGTCACCTCAAGCTGTTGAGTAAGCTCACTCACCTCATCTTCCTTGGCCAACAATGCATCATATGTTGTACTGCCACACTCCATAAGATAATCTCTGTCGGCTACCAACTGCATATAATCATGTCTCAAAATCTGGATAGCCTCCCATAAAGAGTGGAACTCTATCAAGGAAAGATAACTGCCTCCCTACTCATCACTAGTAGGAGAACCCCATCCATAAACTGCTAACAATTGACGAGCAGTATCAAAATGTTGGCAAGCAATAGCAATGTCTTGCTCACTAACTCTCAACTAACTAGACACATGATGGCACTAGCTAGACTATATCATACAAACCTCCTCCGACGCACTGTCTAAAGGAGCGTCCTCAAGGTTATTGGTCTCTAGAGTATTACCATCCATATCATGTGAATCAACTCCAAAGCTCATATCAACATAAAGAGTATCAAAAACTGTAGCACTACTATCCAACTCCTCTATACCAAAATAAACCACCAAGGTAACTAAGTCTTCAAAACTACCCACTACATCCTCTTGGATGTCATCAATGCCAATATGATCCTAGGACTCATCTGTACACACTGCCAAATATGAAAAATCATCCACACATTCCAGCAAGTATGGTTAATTGGATATATGAACAAAGCCCAACACCGATGTATAAAACTAATACCAGCATCGGACAAGCTGCTGGCACAAGAAAAGACAACACCGTGCAATCTGCTAATCAAATCCATGATAGCACCCAAACAATCACTGATACCAAAAAGTGTTAAATATTTCCAATCAACTGAATCCCAAACGCCAATATAACAATCTCGAGTCCATATCCGTAAACTATAATCAACTGGTAACTCAAGCAAACTCCTCACCTGAGTAATATGACCAATACTAACTAACTCCACATACCTGTCTGACATTGTCCCTATATCCTGGATGTGAATGTAAGATGAACTCGCACCATTATCAAAGACCACATATGATCTACCATTCACAGGAAGCTGAGTATCAGGAGTGCAAGATGAAACTAAACTCAACTCATGCCATGCTTATCCCCATGTCTCTCCCAGTCTTGTAATGCCAATGGAGTATTCACCATAGAAACTCGAGTGTCCTCAAGCTCGTGAGAAAGCCTATAAAATTCCTCCTCCTTCCTCCTCAAGGCATCTAAATAGTCTCTAAAAAGGCTAAGAAGATGGTCATGATCTGATAGAAGATGTAAATAACTCAACTTCATCTTTCCCATTCCTTCCCTAATTGCTTGTAAGTCAACACAAGAAGACTTTTCTTGAACTCCCTTATGTCTACCCTACAATTGAATCATTCGAATGTGATCCTCTATCATATCTCACATCGTGTCATGATGAGATAATGAAGTCACAACACTATCTTTGTTCACCTTCAACTGGCTAGAAAAATCATGTGAAGTACTACCTACCTCAACCTCATGTGACAAAGCATCTAACTATGCCTGGTACTCTTTCTCAGCAAAGTCATGAATGCTCAATGTCTGCTTATCTCTACTAGGTATCTCACCATCATGCACAAAAACATCCTCATAATCATCATCTAAACCCCCTACCTCCTGTGGCAGAGTAGAATCTGAGACCTCTGCCTGGCTATAAGCTAGTTTCTCAAACTCCTCATGCAAGTTCTTGGTAATTGTCTCATCTGCCCTATGAGAAAATCTACCAAATAGAAATCCAATCAACTTATCCACCTTAGCTAGGTCAAACATTTCATTCATCATACGATGGTTCTCAACCAACTATTCGGACATGTCATGGCTTATTTTCCTAAGTTTATCTCGAATGTCTAAATAACCATCCTTTCTACTATTCTGACTCTAGATATCAATTGTCCAAGATCGTGTCCTCTGAGACTCTGTACTATACCTGCCCATTCTAGATAAAGTAGAGTGTAACCCCAATAGGTTATAACTTCTTCAAACACCAAGAACTAACATGCAATTGATTAGAAGTAGCATGCAACCATAAATTTTGACATGCAGCTGATTAGAAGCAACATGCAACCACCAAATTCACCAAGAACTAACATGCAAATGATTAGAAGTAGCATGCAACCATAGATTTTGACATGAAGCTGATTAGAAGCAACATGAAACCTCAAAATTCACCAAGAAATAACATGCAAATGATTAGAAGTAGCATGCAACCATAAATTTTGACATGCAAGATTTGGGTAGTTGTCAAAAGTGACATGCAAACTTCTACAAACCCTCAAGCTGGCAAGATCATAGATCTGATACCACTGAAATGTCCCTTTTCTGATTTTATATGATATTTCAAGCCTCTAATCAGATCTTTAAGATCAAACAACCAATCTTTCAAAGATCCACCAATTTCTCAATAAACCCCAAATCGGGTATGTCGAAAATAGTGCCAAAAACTTCACAGCTTCACATATTATTAGTAAATCTGAAAGTGGAAATTTTTATAGAAATTTCAGCAGCATAACAGCCTACAAAATGACATTTTTAGATCTGTATAACATTTACACAACAACTCCCAAACGGAGGATAAATACAATGCTCATCGAGCTCCTGAAAACAACATAGAATAGCCCGAAAACACCACAAAAACAATAATAATCTATCAAAAAAGTATAATCATGACCAAATAAATATATTCAGCTCTATTTTAACATATAAAAGTCTAAAATACAGCAGCAACCCAAACTGATATGAAATACTCAACCGGAAACACCAAACCCTTACAAAAAACACACCTAAAAAACCACAAATCTGCACTGTTCAACACAAAGGAAAACTCTGCATGAGCATGCACATGTAATGGCTTCAAAATCCTATCCTTAGCCTTATTGGAAAGCTACAAACTCCCATTCTTGGTTCTCCTTCTCCACAGGTTTGGCAGCCTCTGAAGAATAACAAAGAAATGAGCAAAAATCAAGTTCTGGAATGAGCCCAAAATGCCTCGAAACTCCTTAAAAGAGGGAACAACCATAACTCACGTTCAATAAGGGTTAATAAAACATATTTTAATAATAATTTTCATTTATTAGTCCATTATCTTCCAAAGATTATCCCCTTTTTTCGAAACTTCACCTTTTTGGGCCTGCCTGCCTTAGAAAAGATTATTATTTTTAATTATTTGAAAAGGGGACATGACAAGTATTAAGCTTTAACCAATAAAAATTTTTAATTCTAAAACATTTCATACATAAAAATAACATGTAAAGTAAATGCATCCATAAACACTTGACACCAGATGTGATTACCCAGAAACCCTCCAATGAGAAGGTAAAACTAAGGTGGGGATGACACCCACAACTCTTAACTATTGGAGCAATAAATTATACCTATTAAGGTTACTTATTTTGACCATTCTCATGATCTACCCTATGAAAGGCCTGCTCTATCAAAACCTTACAAAGATTGTTAGATCCTACATTGTTAAAGGATTTTAACACTCTATCAAAAGTGTACTTGGCTAAAGGATTTAAAAAACATTCACTTAGAATGTCACCCTATTAAATGCTTTATATAATGGCTATTAAACCAACCTATCTCCATATGATTTCATTATTCTAATACAATTTTTAGGAAGTATAGTAGAATGTTTGACGTTATTACTTGCAATATGCTAATGCTGATTTTAGATCCTTGTTCTGTCCAATCTAATCCTCATTGATTTGGTATGAAACTGATGTGATCTTGATTCACTATTCTACTAACTAATACTATAATTTTGTACTTCTTCTAATTTATTTCACCCCTTTCACTTCCTTAAAACTTTTCTAGTATTCTCTCCTTGCATGCATTCTCTTCTCACATACTCTATCATACATTACTAAATTATAGGGTTTCAACCTCCTTATAAAAGGTTTCATGACTTAGGGTTAGGTATGAATCTATGATTAAGATTCATCCATCTTTCCTACTAAAATCTTTCCATTTTTCTAATTGGTTGCATGTTGATTGCATAGGGAATCAAATAGATTCGATCTTATCTTTTAATCATTTTAGATTTATCATATGTCAACTCAAAAATGGTTTACATCTTAGTTTATGAGGGCACAAATTGTTATGTTGATTTTGTATTACTTGACACTTATTGATTACTAATTCTCAACACATACTAAATTTTTTCTTGCTTAGCACTTGAACTTTTCTTGGCATCTATTAGTCACTCAGCATCTAAATGACTCAAAACTATCTATTTTATTAGCATATGAATGACTTAGCACTTGATGAATTTCTAGCTAGGCACATATTTTGACTCGACATCAACTTAGAAAATTTCTTAAGTGTGTTGACACTCAATTTTAAAACCAATTTGAAATCAATATCTAATAGTACACATGTCATCCAATTACACATGATCTTGAGGGTTCCATGGTCAAGGGATATATGGTCTACTAGACCATGGTGTAAATTATTGAATATCTTTCCAAGTTTGTATCAAAGATCCATGTAGATCGCACTTGGGATCCCAACTGCATGAATAGATTCAAAGGGGAGTACTTGATGGGGAAAGGTATATTGAGGAAAGTGAGATGTAATTATAAGATATTATTATAGTTAATTAATTCTTATCCATCATCAATATGAGTTGTTTCTAATAGAACTATTTATTTTATACAATTTCTTGTGAGTGGGGTGCACTTTATTTGTATATTGAAAAAAATCTTGATTAGAGGATAGTATGGACTAAACAATCTCAACAAAATGGTCTCTCATTAACATGGGAAGGTGTTACTTCATTGGTTAAAGAAGCTCATCATAATGGAGATCGCAATGTTACACCAGTGGTAATTGATCTAGAAAATGGTTTAAGAGGTGGAAAGGTATGTATGAGTTAATCTATCATGAATTATTTGTTTAATATCAACTCAAGGATGGATGCATAATTTTTACATGTTCAAAAAATTATAGGTTAAGAACCATAGAGATATGTACTATAATGGCCATAAATTTTTCATAAAAAAGGTGGACAGGACTAAGACAACTTGTGATTCTAGGATAAATGTAGTATTGAAGATCACCAATATTTTTTCTAGAAATGACATGAATCCTCAAAAATCTAAAAATATATACAATGGCATTTTGGATAATATAATTGAGTGTGAACTTAATTCCTTCAAACAAGTTCTATTTAGTGTCAAATGATATAGGCTACAACTGAATCAAAATGATCCTCATAGAACTATTATTGAATATGATAATGGATTCACAATGATCTTGGTCATTTTAGCTAGTTGTAAATGAGTCCTATGTTCTTCCAAGCCAATGTGATTAATTTTTTTACTTTGACATTCTACATAAAGTAGGCTGGTCATTTTTCATTAGACATGATCCAAGAGAAATACTAGTAAAATATATTGTAATTGAAGAAGAAGATACTAAAGAAGTGGAAGACAAAGTAGACAACAATGATGGTGAAGATGAAGGAGGAGATGATGATGTTGATGATGGAGAAGATGAAGAAGGAGATGATTATGATGATGGAAAAAATGTTCATGATGATGGTGATGGAATTGATGATGATGATGATGATGATTATGGTGGCAAAGATGATGATGGTGTTGATGGTGATGGTGATGGTGATGGTGATGATGATGATGATGATGATGACAATGATGATGGTCATAGTGACGATCATGATGTTGATGATGGTCATTATAACAATTTGGATGATCATGGTGATAATGATGATGTTCATGATGATGAGATGGACAAAGAAGATGATCAATGACATGATCAATGGAAATGTATTAGGTGTTGATTACTTATAATATGTTTTTTTATAGAGGTAACCAATTAAAAACTATACAATGTTATGTTTTTTTGCAATGTATGCATATTGTTCATCTTATGTTCTATGTAATTTTTATGATAAGTATCATGTAATTTATAACTAACTAAAGGAAAATGATTTACATATGTAGGAAACTATACCCATTTAATGAGGATCATACAAAGTGACATGGATCAAGAGGTATAAGTTTATTACATGCTTTCTTTCTCTTTACCTTTGACATTAGCTTTAGGAAAACTTAATCAATATTAGCCTTATTTTATAGAAAAATATTTTACTCCTACTATATCTCTCATTTGATGGGCTCCCGGTACCACCGAATAAGTATCTATCAAATTTTTCTTCCTCAAGTGAGGGAAATGTGGGAATAGAAGAGGATAGTGAGATATGTAGTAGGTCTATGAAAGAGAGACAAAGTAGAGGGAAAAAGATTAAAAGAAAATTCAATAAAGACATGAAATTTTTGCTTGCTCAAGGGGGGTAATGTTCTTATGATGATGAGACAAAGGGCAACATCAAGGTTTCCTTGAGGTACACACATCTTGAGAAAGAATGGTTACCTAAAGAAACACCTCAAATTAACACTAATTTTTGTATTAATAAGGGTATATATCACATAGGTCCATCATCATTACATGGTTTGGGCCTATTTTCCATGGATTTTATAAAGATCAGTTATAAAAAATTTATTGAATTGATGGAGTATGTAGGACCTTATTGTTAGGTTTAAACCTTAGATAGAAATAATAATTACATGCAAATATGACCAATATCAAAAAATAAAAGATCACACAAAAAAGAAAGCAAGACACCAAGATTTAACATGGTTCACCAAAACCCTAGGCTATGTCCACAAAACAACAAGTCCAATATTATTACAATCCAGTGATTATAACTTTATTACAATCCATAATCCCTTACATCTCAATACCACTACAAGAACCAATTTTTACATCACCTTATGGAAAATCCCTTAACCCTAAGCCCTTTTATACAATTATTTTTCCCACTTTATGGTTAAAAATAGTTACAAAATGTCGGCCATACATTGGTGAATATAAACAATAGCCAATTGGCGAATAGTAGCCCAAATTTTTGTGCCATTGGTGAATAGTAGCCCAATTTTTATTTTTTTTCAAGGTGATGCCCCAAGCCCCAAAGAATTTATGAAGTATGTACAATAATTTCTTGATTAGTCACTACAAACAAACACTTCTTACAATTACAAAAATTGGATGTAAATAGTTCAATATAAAAAAAGTAAGCGCAGGTATGCACTATCATAAAATTATCTACAATGGAAAGAAAATGATCAAAGTAAAAGACTTGTTGTGTATATTGATGGAAGACCAAAAGAAATAGGGAAAATTTTAGGTTTTATAAATAGTACATGTGCTGGGTCAACTAATAAGCGACCCAATTATTATGTTACTTTTGTGAAGATTTTGGACTTATTTTGATTCTATTACTAATATTTTTTTGTTACAAATTGATTCATAAGGAAATGGACCATATAGCAGTGACCCTATAACCCTATGTAAAAAGACCCTTAAGATTTTCAATCTACAAATTCTTGGGCTTGTGATGGATCCACATCCAATAGAAGAGAAACAAGCGACAAGAAATGAATTGTGCCATAGACCACATTGTCTGGAAGTAAGCAACAATGAGTCTTTTGCTAGACAATAGTTCAATAAAGATTTATGTTTTATACTAATTTATGGGTCATGAACCTCAATAGTTATGTTTTGTTATAGGATTTTTTGAGACCACACCAAGTTCTTCTACCTGATGAGGGTACCCAGTTACGTCCTATTGAAATTATAGGTGGAAAGATTTACTTCTAAGATGGGGGTGAATCAAAAGTAACAATATTTAACCTCTAAAACCTTTTAACTAAAATCATTCACATGCATCTACCATATCTAAATAACATAAAAGTAAAGACATGTATAAAAATAGATAACACAAGATTTTGGTCACCCAAAAACCCTCCAAAATGAGAAGGTAAAACTAGGGTGGGGATGACACCCACAAATTATTACTACAACAATATGTAACTATTTAAAGTTTCAAAGTTTGACCACTTCAAATGATTTTCCCTATGAAAGGCCTATCCTATTAAAGGCTTTACACCTTGTTAAAAGTGACCTGGTTAAAGGATTTACAAACACTCACTTGGAATGTTACCCTATTAAAGGATTTAACACCTTGTTGAAATTCTTACAACATGAATATTAGACCAACCTATCATCATAGGATTTTCATTCCTAATACAATGGCTAGAAAGTATTAGAATGTGTTGAGCTAATGACTTACAATCTTCAATTGTTGATTCTAGATCCTTGTTTTGCTCAATCTTATCTGATCCTTCCTAATCGGATATGTCTCTACTCAAAGTGTTGATGCTCTATTCTAACTAATTGAATTTTGCAATGTTTCTCTTCCTTCTCTAAGTCTTTACACCCCTCTGAACTTCGCTAGTATTCTTCCATATAACTCTCTTACACTCACACAAATTATGGAATTTCATCCTCCTTTTAAACGCTTTGAAGTCTTAAGGTTAGGTATGACTCTACGATCAATATTCATCCTTCTTTTCCCACTCAATTCTTTGATTTTTTTTCTATTGGTTGCATGCTTTCTCTATTTTTCTTATTGGCTACATGCTGATTACATAGGGAATGTAAAAGATTTGATCTTATCTTTTAGATCCTTTGAGATTCATCTTAAGTCAGCTCAAAAATAATTTATATACGAGTTTGTAAAGGCACAAACTCATATGTTATTTCTGTGATACTTAGCACTTGTTGATTGTTGATGCTTAGAACATATAGGAATTCTATCTTGATTAGATCCTATAGCCAATTATGTTTCATTTTGCATCTATACTTTTCATGGCACCTATAGTGACTCAGCATCACTTATCACTTGGCACTTGATACTTGCTTGGCACCTATTAAATTTTTGACTCGGCACATATTGTAGCTTGACATCTATATCATACTTGGCATCAACTTAAAAATTGGTTAAGTGTGTTGACACTCAATTGTCAAAACCAATCTGAGACCAACAATCTCCCCCTTTGACACAAGTGGAAAAAACACTTAACTTAAAATCTTGTAACTCCCCCTAAGTTGATGTGCCATTTTTGTATCCAAAATTCTTTATGCTGAATTTGTCTCATGTTGATTCCATTTTCTACCTTATCATTCCTTTGCTTCTATTTCTATCTACTTTGTTTCTACTCTATTTGTACTCCCCCTTTGTTTTTGCTCCCCCTTTCACACATCTCCTTGAAGCTTTTGTATGCTTTTGGCCTTATTTCCTTAGCTCTCCTCAAAATTTTCTTATCTTCCCCTTTGGCTATCATTTATTATCTCCCCAATTTATTACATCTTATTATCTCCATCTCAAAAATGTATTTCTCCCCCATATCTACATAATGTATTATGATCTCCCCATTTTTTGACACTTATGTCAAAGGGTTCTTAGAATGAATGAAATATTTAGCTAGAAAATTTTTATTTACCTCCATTATTATCTTTAGAGAAGCATCTAAATTGTCTAATTCTATTTCCAATGCTTTGAGCTAGATGGCTATCTCTGCTGCAAGATGTACTAGGCCTTCTAATGTAGAAATATTTGGATCTTTCTTCAAAACATTTTTTGCATAGGCCATCTCTTTATGCAATACTTCCATCTGTGGGGTTTTTATATATAGTGTTTGTATCAATTTGGCCTTAATACTACTATTAATATAGCTAACTCCTTTTGAGTGTGAAGCATTGTGGAAAAATGCTTCTCACTTTGAGTTGGATCCTTAGGTAGCTATGCACTTGATACCTTAAGGTTCCTTTCCAGGCTCAATATTCACTGGCCAGTCTCTTGTGTGAAATATGAGGAATCACATAGTTTGGAGTGCAATGAGAATATGTTCTCTAGTACAGTTTTCACCTTCTCAACTTTCTTATCTAGTTCTACTTGGGATAGTGCTATTTCACTTGATATCTTCTCATTAAATTTCATTCAAAATCTCTTTTTTAGAGTATTCTACTAATTTGACATTGGTATCAAGGTCTTCATTTTATACCTAGTCCACTATGTTGGATAGTTGCTCCATGATGGCTTTGTTTCATCAGGTACTGGCAAGCTAAATGCATCAAGAAAGATGTCTTTTATTTCTATCAATGCTTGCCTTTGTGCATTCTCATTTCTAAGTATCTCTTACTTCTTCTTCTTCTCTAGTGCCTCTTATACTTCATTAATCTGTGCTATGTTGATGGTTTTGTAGTCATAGCTTGGTATGACTATTTATTCATCAAGTATAGGGACTCCATAGTGAATTACCCTTGCTACCTTGGTAGATCTCAAGCATGTAGCTAAAATTTATAGTGGTACTACATCAGTACTCGACTTCTTAGGAGTCCCCATAGTAGACAAATTTACTAGAGTTTTTATTGCCTCTTGCTCTCTCTCCTTAGGGGTCTCCTCCTCTTCTTTATCTTCTTCTATTCTACCTTGATTAATTACGGTAATTAGAGAAGGTGCACCTTGGCTTTGTTCTATAGGATTAGAAATTTCCCTTTGCTCCCTTTCTTGCTCCTTGGTGGTTGTAGTTACTATCACTATGGAATCAACCTTAGCAATTGTGTCTTGTGTTGCATGCTCTTGTGGTTGACCACTTGTAGTTGTAGGAGGTTGTGAATATGGTTCTTGTGTATTTACCTTCTCCTTAGTTATCTTAGCTATAGCATTTTGCAATTCCTTTACACTCACCAAAACTGGATTTGTACACAACTATGATTGCAAAGTTGTTTGGTGAAGGATCTATCTAAGATCCTCTGCAGTCAATAGATTGATGTTCTGACTTAAAGTATCAGGAACATCTTTCACAATTATAGTTTGTGTAGATGGAGGTGCTACATGTGGAGGACTAGGTGGTGGAATTTGTGTGCCTTTGACACTCTGTTCTTGTTGTTGCTCCTTAGCTATTGCCTCATCACCTTTCTGTGTCTTCTCCTCTAGTATAACTTCTTCCTTCTCTTTCTCTCCATCTTGTTCCTTTTCATTTTTCTCTTCTTCTTCACCATCATTTATTCCCTCAAAGGGATCTTCTTGTCCTTCTTTGGCAATAGTTAGCCCATAAATCAATCTCCACATTTGTGTGGACTTCTTCACAACATCCTCAATTTTATTCTATAGAATGCTAAAGGCTCTATATTTGGGTGCAAATTTGCTCCCATGTTTCTTGCTAGTCTTGTGTATTTGACGTTTTCTAAGGTTAGGAATTAAACAAGCCAATTTTGACTCTCTTATTTCTTTTTTCATGTTTAGGCAATAATGCCATTTATTTTCAACAATTGAATTTAGCTCCTTAGGCATAGAATTATCAAGTTTAAGTGGAGTAGTCTTGAACTTGGCCATCATAGTGTAGATAGATTCTTCCACTATTTTATCCTCTTCCCTTGACAACTTATTAATATATATGGTCTTCAAACTAGTTAAATCTACATTATCCCTAATGTTATCAAAAACATTTTCAAGATTAGATTTGGTGGTGTGACTTACCACTTTGAATTGATCATTGTCATATTTTGTTCTCTCCTCATCTGATTGTAGGGTGCAAAATATTTTATTCTCTTTTTCTCTGTTGGCCCTCTTTTTTGTGTATCTTTCTACTTATCCTATTCCTTGGCAAATTTTTTTGTTTCCCTTATGTCTACCCTTGTGGTAGGATTATTTGGGCTTGGATTTTGGTTGTGCTATAGTCTATTTTTGTGCCTTTCTCTTCTTGGGTTCAACCGTAGGTGCTTCTTGCTTGACAACTGCTTCCTCCTCTACATCCTCACCCATGCCTTGGGTTAGTTCTAATGGCTCTTTCCCTTATTCATCTTCATCATCATCTACTTCATCTTCTTCCTCTGCCTTAGTTGCCCCTTCTCCAAATTTAGCTTTCAGTTTTTTCACCAATTTATCCTTTTTCTTCAATGTGGAGGCAGTTTTCAACTCCATGTCCACCTTTAATCTTACCACATCATAAGTTCCAAAATGTGGTGCACTCTTATCGACTTCCTCTACTAGTAGTGTTGTAATTATTGCAGATGCCTCATCAATGTTTATTTCATAACCAAGAGGTCTTAGCCATCTAACCCTTGGTATGGCTGCTTGAATATATGTATGATCATTATCCACAAGAAAACATACATCATTTACATGTTTCTCAACCCATGAAAAAGGTATCCTCAATCTCTATTTCATGGGCTTCTTGAAATCTTCAAAATAGTTGGTCATAAGTGTTTCAAAATTAGCTCCCATTTGTTCAATGTATTCATTTACTTGAGCTACAATGATCTTATTTTTTTTCGAGCTAACTTTACCAAAGGATGGAAATTCATTTTGTACATATAGAAATATACAAATCAAAATTTCACCAAATTTTCATTGTGCTCCCTTAGTTCTCCTTATAGCTCCTAGATTCTCATTGATTTGTTACAATTGCAATTCTATAAGATCATAAGTATGATCCTTCTTAACTAGTTTGTAGCCAACATCTATTGTAATGCATGGCACATTGTTGAGTCTACTAGATTGATAAAATTTGTGTGAAATAACCCTAACAAAAAATTCAATAATAGGATCTTGAATGTTATAAATAGTCATTCCTCTCTTGTTCCATTTTGCTCCTGTATTCATCTCAATTTCTTCCTTAGAGTCACTTTTGAGGGTCTTGGGTTGATCTAGTGTTGGATACTTTGTTACCCTATGAATAATCCTCTTTGATATTTTAATTGGGCCATCTTCCCACCATAAAATTCCATCATAAATCCTAGTCAACACTATTATGATCCATTTAGTTTGAAAGATAGTGGGAAACTCTAGGGCATGAGTTAAACCCTTCCTTTCAACAATTTGTTACTCTTTCTTTAAAACTAATTTTTCACATAACCTATCATATGATTCTCTCATCTCCATGTCCTTGATAGCACCAATATTACAATTATAACACCTCCTAACATCTTGGACCATAACTACCTTAGGAGAAATAATAGATAGGGCTTTGGCTAGGCCATTTTTGTATGCAACTTTAGGGATTGGCCAAAAATTAGGTTGTTTAACTTTGTTTGAAACTAATCAGACCTCAAACAACTCTTTCTCCTGAGGTTTCCTAGAACTAGAGGCCATTTCTTCTATCTAGGGTTTTAAACATGAAGAAATTTAAAACTGTGTAGCTCGACACTAGTGTAAATACCTTAGATTTGACGAAACTATGCTGAATCTATGTAGAAATTTGCTCAAATGTTGTATTCTCTACTTGGAAATCATTTCGTACTCTTATTCATCTTTGCTCTTTGTTCACGATGAAGAAAAATGGTTCAAAATGCGATAATATACCCTTATTTTGCAGCATTTAATGCTTAGTGCATTTGTAGCTATCCACTTGCCTTCTTAAGTATTTTTGCATTACTTGACTTCCATTGTCTTTCAACACTCAACATCCACTAGAGTTTCCTTTACTTGGCTTCAACTAAAATTTCCCTTTGCTTGACTTCTACTAGCAACTTGGCTGCAACTAATTATTTGGTTCTACTAACTTTGGCAATCAACTTGGCATGTACTATATTTTACTAGGCATTTGAAGGAAACTCAACAACACTTATGAAATCTTGAAATTTTAACTTTGCATCTCTATTTATCTTGATCTCTCCTTTTTAGTACTTACTTATCTTGGAAGTAATGTATATTAGTCCCACATAGGTTCTTTTTCTTAGTTGGATGAAGTGTGACCACGTGACCTTTTGGGTGAAGTGATCCCTTCATTGGATGTGTTGCTTCCATGTTTCTTCTTCCATGTCTTATTCATTTCTCCTCTAATGTGTTTAACATGTACCTTTCCCTTTCCTTTGTTGAACTCTAGGTTAGGTGCCTTTGACCTTCTTGGGTAGTTTTTGCTAATATGACCAGTCTTTAAAAAACTAAAACATGTTATTTGGCTAAGCCATCTACTTTAGTTTCCACTAGAATGCTTTCTTATGCAATTTTTAGGGATGTGTCTATATTTTTGATAGTAGTGACAACTATACCTAGTGTTGTAGTCCCAATTATAGTGATTTCCATGATTATTTCCCCTTGCTAATTGATTAGGTGTCCATATAGGTTTTGATCTAAACTTAAAAGATCTATGTGCATACTTCTTACAATTGTAGTAATGACCTTCAAATTTTGGAGTTCTGATAGTCCTAGTCCTGTAGTCATGTGCTTGACATCCTTATTTGTTGCACTTGTGACAATGACCCATATTTTTAGGTTTATCATGCTGACGAGAATTTTTGCTCCTACACACATTAGAGGTATGTCCTTTTTACCACAAAAATGATAAGTAGGTTTAGTGTTCTTACCTTTGTTACTTCTTTCTTTTGCAATTTTGGATGACTCTCCTTTTTCAGTGTAGATGTGTCCTAAACTAGAAGTATCATTGTTAGCTCTTAGTTATTTTAGTAGCTATTCAATGTACTTAATGGCCTCATTTCATTTGTTAAAGCTCTCTGCAGTCTCCTTCTCTCTTTTTAGGTCATTTTGTAATTGTTAATTTTGCACCTTCAATGTGGAGATCTCTATGTCCTTAACATTTAGTTCATGATGTACATTCATCATCTGATTTAGGGTGTCTAGCTGCATGTTGAAAATTCTTGCAAGCCTAATTGACTTTTCTTCTAGTTTGTTGGTAAGCTTTCTCTTGTATTCTTTTAGAATAGCCTGATCTTTAATGGCTCTTTTCTTTTGTTCAATCACTTCATAGAGCATCATGGCTTGAGATTCTTGTTCAATCTTGAGAGTTCTGATCTATTATTCTCCATCAAATTTTCTATTGTTGCATCAAATTCTTTGGAATCTCCATTTGCAAACAATTTTGAGGTTTCTATCTCCTTATATTGTGTATCATTCTCAGTGATGGCAATCTCTCTTCTTCTCTTTAAGGATTTTCTCAATTCTTCCCTAGCTTCTTTCAAAGTATGTAGACGTAGTTTTATATCAATCACCTTGTTTTCTATGATCTTACCAAGATTTTAGACTTTCATTTCTAGATCTTTTCTCCAGGTTGTAAGGCTCCTCCTTGTGAGAACTTGTCTCTTATACCAATTGTTGAAATTATAGGTAGGAAGATTTACTTTTCAGAGGGTGGGGTGAATAAGAAGTAATAGTATTTAACCTCTAAAACCTTTTAACTAAAATCATTCACATGCATCTACCATATCTAAATAATATAAAAGTAAAGACATGCAAGAAAATAGATAAAAAAAGATTTTGGTTACCCAAAAACCCTCTAAAATGAGTAGGTAAAATTGGGGTGGGGATGACACCCACAAATTATCACTGTAGCAATATGTAACTATTTAAAGTTACAAATTTTTACCACTTCCAATGGTCTAACCTATGAAAGGCCTATCCGTTAAAGGCTTTACACCCTATTAAAAGCAACCTGGTTAAAGGATTTACAAACACTCACGTGGAATGTTACCCTGTTAAAGGATTTAGCACCTTGTTGAAAGGCTTACAACATGGTTGTTAGACCAACCTATCATCATAGGATTTTCATTCCTTATACAATGGCTAGAAAGTATTAGAATGTGTTAACCTAATGACTTACAATCTTTAATTGCTGATTCTAGATCCTTGTTTTTCTCAATCTTATCTGATCCTTCCCAATCTAATATGTCTCTGCTAAAAGTGTTGATGCTCTATTCTAACTAATTGAATTTTGCAATGTTTCTCTTCATTCTCTAAGTCTTTACACCCCTCTGAACTTCGTTATCATTCTTCCATGTAACTCTCTTACACACACAAATTATGGGGTTTCATCCTTTTTTTAAAGGCTTCAAAGTCTTAAGGTTAGGTATGACTCTATGTTCAATATTCTTCCTTCTTTTCCTGCTCAATTCTTTGACTTTTTCCTATTGGTTTCATGCTTTCTCCATTTTTCTTATTGGCTGCATGTTGATTACATAGGAAATCTAAAATATTTGATCTTATATTTTAGATTATTTGAGATTCATCTTATGTTAGCTCAAAAATACTTTACATATGAGTGTGTAAAGGCACAAACTCATATGTTGATTTTGTGATACTTGACACTTGTTGATTGTTGATGCTCGACACATATAGGAATTCTATCTTGTTTAGCTCCTATAGCAATTCTATTTCACTTGATATCTATACTTTTCTTGGCACCTATAGTGACTCAACATCACTTATCACTTGGCACTTGATACTTGCTTGGCACCTATTGAATTTCTGACTTGACACATATTGTTGCTCAACATCTATATCATACTTGGCATCAACTTAGAAATTGGTTAAGTGTGTTGACACTCAATTGTCAAAACCAATCTAAGACCAACACGTCCTACATGTATGTGATTTCAATTCTCAATCATAAGGGACATTATTTTCTTCATCATTATTATTGATTGTTTTCTATTATTGTTGTCATTTTCACTCTTCTCCTTTAGTTAACCACTTGTATTCATTATTTGATACTTAAGATTGATATATACAATCCATTATCCATACTCTATAATTGATACTCATTCTTAATATTTTATCTTAGCTATATGTGGAAAACTCAAATGTCTTTTCTAATTATAATTGATGAACCTTTATGATGATATAGTCTTAAATGTATATCCTCTTGACCAATTCCATGTCTATGAGCTTGTGATGATTATTACTAAATATGTGATGGGTGTTGATCAAATCATTGTTTTGGTTGTTGGTGCCCTTTATAAGACTATTTTCTTGTTGTGCTACTGATGAACCTTTATATAAGTGTGACTCTCTCATCATGGTTCTACAAGTGATTTGTGTTGTACATAATAGTCAATCTAAAACTTTCTATCATTGCCTCTGATATGATTTTGATGGTTGTTGTAGTGTTCTTGCGATATTATATTTGCATAACAATATCCTTAAAAACTTGTATCTATAACTTTAGTGTATGCCTCAATTTGAGTGCCAAGTTTGATCTATTAATTAAATCTCCATACACATGATTGTATTTTTGTGTGCTAAAGATGATGACAATAGATATGTATCCAAACATTTGTTAAAGATAATTCCTTCCTAATCCTAACTATGTTAATTTATGCCTACCCTCGACTTGATAATATTTATTTTTAATGACTCATGGGTGGAGAGTTTCTCCCGACAGTGATACCATTTTTATTTATTATTTATTATTAAATTCTATTAGAGGAAAATAGAGGACATGAAAAATACATTATATATATATATATATGATTTTGTTTTGGTGCTGATAATTTCTATATGCCTACATCCATGAGGTTGGCCAACACTCTAAGATTATCGACTGCAAGATCAACAACAAGGAGCATGCAAGCATCCACACCTGTTATAACTAGAGATGATAAATCCTTGTTTTGCTACATTTTTTTATGTGTTAAATATGATAATATTTGTACTTTCTTGTTCATTTGAGTTTAGTATGACATTGATTAACTTTGTGTAGGGATAGGTACACCTTCTCATGGTGATAGAACTAATACAAGTACTACTTATAATTTACTAGGCTTTCCTAAAGCAATCCATGTTACTTCTACTAGATCATTAGGGGAATCATTGTTAATGGCTAAGAAAGATATGATTCCTTTAAAATTTGATTCTAGGTACTTTAAAATTGTAATTATTTAGAGTATAATTATAGTTTACTTATTCATAACTCATTTTTAATTGACTTCATGATGATTTTGTAGGAAAAAATATTTTTTATGATTTAACATCGAAGATATTTAGGAATGAAATATATAATTTATGGAGAGGCATTTTTTAAATGTGTAGAGTTTTCCCAAGGATGGTTCCATTCATATAATTCAACTTAAAATAATGAAAGTATTCTCCTAAGATTTGGATTAATTTGTTTCATTCATATTTCTTTTAGGAAATGAAGAAGGAGATCCTATTTCAACATGCAATTTCAATCGATATGCATAGGACAACATGTGGAGCTACAAAATGCAACATGTTTGCATTTTTATATAGGTCATAAATGTAAATGGATTGCATCTTTTCAGCTCTCCTGGTGTCCATGCATAAAAAAATGTTGTTGCACACACATTTGACATTTTGATGTTATTAAAAGAAATGTTTTGTTTCCTGTGTTGAAATGTGTCATCTATTGCTAATTGATTATTATTTCATTGTATTTGGTTATAGGGTACTGAGAAGCAAAACTAAAAAAACTTAAGCTGGAGTGCCTGAGTTTGAAAATGATACTTGAGGTTTGTTACTACACTAATAATCCCTTTTATTAATTTATGATCTAGTTAAAACATTAGTGGTTTTAATTTCTTGATTAAAAGCATTTTAGTTACAATTTATTTTTGTATCATGTCATTATTTTCTCTTGCATGTATTATTGTCATTATTGCAGATGAGGATGCTCAAAATTTGAAGTCTCAAATAGGGTACTTACTTTTAGTGGGTGAACATAGTAGGTTCTAGGTGAATGCTTTAAAATGGCCTTAACATAAGTACTATGAATTACAATATGCTACTTTCTCTATAAGTTATATATAGATTATTATTTATTTCTAATTACCATTGCTTCTCTAGTAGGAATGGATAACATGTTTCTTTCTCTATAAGTTGTATGCAGACATGGAGCTACTCTTGCAAGACATTGTGTATCACACTTGTCAACCAATGAGAAGAAAGTATTTTATTTTCAATAATTATATATATATATATATATATATATATATATATATATATATATATCATGAGCAGTTGTATTCTTTGTGTCATTTGAGAATGAGTCTATAATGTCATGTGTTTACAATTTTAAAGGTTTGGGAAGAGGTGGTATAATCAAGCATATTGAGACTTGTTATTGCATTATATTTTTGAAATTGCAAAATTTCTTTGATTGACATTATTACTTTTTGGCTATATACAACAAGAGTTATGCAATCAAACATTGAAGTTATATACAAGAGTTTGGACTATACATGTTGAGAAGTAAGCCACATTCTATTTTATCCTATTTTTTGTTGTATTTTATTTGAAGCTTGTGTGTTATCATGCTATGATATTGTTTTCATGGAGATAAATTGATATTTTTGGCAAACTTTGGCCTTGTTCAAATTTATGGTGTAAGTTTGTTGTAAATATTCGGCACATAGCTTTTTAGAGTATAGAGACAATAAGCTGATAATTTGAGATTTTTTATAATGAAATTATTTGATGCTAAGATAGGGTTTCACTTTCAACACCATATCATTGGCATCTTAATTATTTTCTAAATAACCATAATGAATATCTTTAGAGGAATTTAAAGTTTTTAATCTAGAAGCAAATAGCATCCACAAAGTGTCAGCACCTTATCTAGGTAACCCAAGAATATCAACTCAAACTATAGGTGTAGAAATCACAACTTTTCTAGATAATAATGATTTCAATCCAATTAAGGTGTGGCTTAAATGGTTGGTCCTAAAATAGTCCTTTAAACTCACATATTTTATATACATTTTGGAGGGCACCATGTTCATATTATTATCTCTCCAATGACTGATTTTCATCAAAAGAATTTACATCTAGTTATGAAGAAGAAAATGTATATGATGACTAAAACAAGCCATGACTTCTCTCCAAGAATTCACTTCGAAATTTCTTCCTTATGCTTGTGGAACCATAAAATTTTAAATCTATAACAATGATCTTTATCTCAAGCTTGATATACAATGGGTCATAGAGTCTTACTCAAATATATTCTTACTTCATATGATTGTTATTAGCCTCACAATATACAATGAGACTATTTTTGTTTAAAACTCTAACTGGTGTTGATATTTTGATGTGTCCTTCCATCAATGATATGAATAACCTGTTGAATCATCTCTAGTAGTCATTTCTATTTCAATGCATCCTTCCATTGAGGGTATGACAAACCTATCAAATAATCTCTAGCAGTCATTGATATTTTGATACATCCCATTGTCAATGGTATGACAAACTCATCAATTCATCTTTGGCTGTCATCGATATTTCAACATTCTAAACTAGTTGTCTAATGTTTCCTGTTGGCATTATGATACATTTTTGTCATTAGTTACAACACTTATTGGATTCTGAATGCTTACCGAGCTCACACCGAAAACCAAGCTTTACCTAGTTCTCAGTGTTTATCGAGTAATCAAGGTGAACAAAGAAGTCAGTGTTTACCAAGTAATCAAGGTGAACAAAGAAGTCAGTGTTTACCGAGTAATCAAGGTGAACAAAGAAGTCAGTGTTTATCGAGTGATCAAGGTGAACAAAGCAATCAGTGTTTACCGAGTGATCAAGGTGAACAAAGAAATCAGTGTTTACCGAGTGTTCAAGATAAAGAAAGGAATCAGTTTTGACCGAGTAAAGATGTACTAAGATGTAACCAAGAACTTCATGATAACCGAGCTCCTAAGGTTATCAAGGAAATTAATTTTTACTGAGCTCAGACGGATATCAAGGAAACTAACTATCACCGAGTCACAAGGTTCTATCAAGTATTTCCTTTGATCACCAAGCAATAGTTCAGATAGAAGTATTCACCGAGTGACATCTCTTCTACCGAGTCTCCAGTGGTTACCAAGTTCAGAACTATTCGAAGTGTTTAGTATGAACCGTGCCTTCACTTCTACCGAGTGCATGACGATGCCGAGTAACGCAGTGGATGCCGAGTATCAGAAGGACACCGAGTCAGTTCAGTGAACCCGAGTTTTTACCTTGGGCCGACTTTGTATAGAGATTTGCACTTGTTGTTTTAGCCGACCTTGCATGTATTGTTTAGCCGACCTTGCATGTATTATTTATATGGATAGTATATATATGCAATGTATTGTATCATTCAAACAACAGTTATGGCAATGGTAATGAGTGGAAATGTGAAAATGTGAATGTGTGAAAGTGCGAAAGAAATACATGCGTGCGAAAGTATGTGGGATGAATTGTGAAGATATTCAGCAGGTCTAGTTTTGAAGCAGAAAAGTTTTATCTATCACATCAAGGTGAATCAGAGCATAGCGGATCTTATCAGCAATCAGTTGTAATCAGATCCACTGTTCCATTCTAACAGGTGAATCAGTTTTTGCAAATCCTTTAACAAGGTAGACTTAATAGTCTTTTGTAAATCTCCTAACAGAGTGCATACTTTATTGTATGTTTGGAAATCCTCTAACAAGGTGGATCTAGCAATCCTTTGTGCTCCTAACAGGGCAGATCATCAGAAGTGGTCATTGTAAGCCTTAACCGGCCAACTTCATACTGCAGTAACGAAGCTTGTGGGTTTCATCCCCACCCCAGTTTTACTTTCTATTTGGAAGTTTTCTGGGTCACCAAATCTGTGTGTTCAAGTGTTGCAAATGATTTTGTTTCATACTTACAATAGGTTACTTGGATGAATGATGAATATATCAGTATACAGTTTTATTGTTTGAAATTTTAGAAGTTACTAATTCACCCCTCCCCTCTCAGTAACTTGTCATATCTTGAATATTTCCAACAATTGGTATCAGAGCTATAAGGTTCTCAAGATAAAAGCTTCACAGCTTGAGCAAAGATCAAGGACAATGGAGATATTCAAACTTGACAAAACTATTGAGAATGAAAAGCTAGATCTGAAAATGGCCATGGCTCAACTCAATGAAGCAAAAGAGCATCTTTTACAATCCTTGAAAAGAGGAAAAGAACTTGCAAAGCAAATGAATGACCATTAGTATGTTGAAGAAAAGATTGAAGATCTCTCACCATCAAATAGTTCAGATGAAGCTGATAAAGCAATCAAAGAACTCTTAGAAAAGAATGGATCTCTACAGGAAGAAGTAAGAAAGCTCAAAAGGGAACAAGGAATCTAGTCCATCAGGCTATGCGAAATCTTGGAGCAAAGGAACAAGGCAGCTGAAGACTTAGAGGTAAGGAATAATCAATCCTCTCAGCTTGAAAATCTTGTAACTCAGTTATCTAATGCAAATGAAGAAATTATGAATCTAAGATCTAAGAATGAGATTTTGAGAAATGACTTAATTACTGAAAGACAAATCAATGCAAGCTTACAAAGTGATCTAATCTCTGAAAAACAAGTCAATGAGAGAATGGTAAAATCTCAAAAAGACATGGATCAATTGAATCTACAAAATGAAGAAAACTTTCATAAACAAAATGGTAAAACAGGCCTTGGATACAAGGAAGAAGGTGAATCCTCCAAACAGGGTACTCAAAAGAATCAAAAACCTACTTGCAGCCACTGTGGTAAGTTAGGTCATACATCTAACAGATGTTGGAGCAATGGAAAAGGCAAATTTAATGGAAAATGCTACAATTGCAATCAGCATGGACACAAAGCCAATGAATGCAAAAGGAAACCAAAATTTGAAGGTAAATGTCACAAATGCCAAAAGCAAGGTCATAAGGCATCACAATGCAAATTCAAATCTTTTAATCCAGTTGAACAACTTGTCAAAGCAATATTTGGTTGGGACTACAACACTTGGTGCAGATGTCATTATTGTGGAGAATATGGTCATACTGGCATAAACTGTGCAAGGCATCACCTAAGAAAAAGGGATACCACTGTAAGATGTTATACATGTACAGAACTTGGTCATATATCTAAAAACTGCATGAACATAAAGAAAGTCGAGGATAAGAAGAAAATCAAAGTAAACAATATTCGGAAACAAATGAAGCAGCAATGGATTCCAAAGTCTACCGAGCCAGATAATTCAAGTAATGGAATGATCACTCAAGAGGTGAGTGACTCTCCCATTTCCAATTAAGACTCATCAGGATAAGACCAAGACTGTATCCACAAGCAATATCCTAAGCAATCCTAGAATGAAAATATGATCAAATCAGTATTTCAGATACATCAGGATCATGGTCGGTACATGACCTTACCGAGCTCAGTCGGGTGCAATAAGGCTTCTTTCACCAAGTTGCACTTACCGAGCATGGTTAGTTCTTCTCTTACCGAGTTAAGGGCGGATTAACCTATTTTCTTTTGGTCACCGAGTTGCAAATTTTAAGCCGAGCTAGTGGATGACAGCCTGTCAATCGCAGCTACCTCCGTGCTGAACATTAATGATGAATTTTTCATCAAAAGGGCAGATTTCAACCTCATTTTTTCACCGCGAATTCGAGATTTACAAAAGAGGGCTTTCAAGCAAATTCAAGTGAGTTGAAGAAATTTTCTAGCAAAGTATTCTTACGAAATCTTCTTACTCACCGAGCAGCAATGGCTTCCGCAAGCACCAGCAGTAGCAAGGCGAAGAAAGGATCCGAAATGCTTGTGAAGGGAACGGAATGGAAGGCACCGACGTTCAAGCTTGTTCCTGCCATCGCTGAATCACTCGACCCGCATGGAGCTCAATCACAGATTCCTCCAAAGGTACTTCTAATCAATGATATTCGTACTCATTTCAAGTGTACTGTGCAAGAAATAGGAACACTAGATATGGATAGCACCCTAGCCGAGTTATGCATGGATGGAACCCTAAAACCTGAGTTCAAACATTTGGAAACCAAAGGCTTAACCCATATCCCACATCTGCCAAGAAGTTTCCAAGTGAAATGGGTGAGGTATATCTTGAGCCGAGTACATAATGGTCAGTTGTGGTTGGAACAACCAGTTTTGATAACCAAGAAGATGATTCACAAAATCACGAGTCTCTCAATGCTCAGCAAAGCCAAAACCACCAAAACCTAGGACGGGATGAGTTACAGAAGAAAACCCAAGCCGAATGGGATGGCAGAGGTTTAAAACTCAACAATGTTTCAGATATAGAACTGAAATTTGGTATTTATGTTATTTCATACAAACTGTATAGTTCCAGCAGGCTAAATAGTATACCTTGCGAGGCTGTAGATTTGGCATATAAAATTGTAAAGAAAAATATGGAGTTTGACCTAGCTGATGTATTATTAAAACAATTCAATAAAAACATGGAAAGCATAAGGACTGCAAAGACAAACCCTTGTAAATTTGGTTCTTTGCTAGTTTGTTTATTCTTCTATGTACATAAATTCTTTCCATCCAAAGGTACAATTGTATGGAGGAAAGATACTCCAATTTTGTATCAAATAAATGAATTCATAGTAGATATGGGTATGAATTTTGACAAAGTAATGGACAATTATTTTGAAGATTTCAAGGAAAGGATGAACAATAGATTCAGAATACCTCCAAAACTTGTTGAAGAGTATAAGGATGATGTCTGTTTCATGGTTGACTGTGACAAGGTATACATACAGGCAGTTAGACCCCGAGTTGCATGGGTGAAACCTCTTCCATATGAGGTAAATATTGATGAAACCAGGGATATCATTGAAGCACTGGTAAATGAGCCAGTAGACCCAAGGCAACAAATTTTTGGTACTTATGATGAAGCAAAGGCTAGAATTGAACTAGAAATCAAAATTCCACAGGCCATCAGCAAAGGTAAAAGGAAAATGGCCAAACTAAAAACTGAAATGAGTTCTCTTATGGTCACCGAGGGAAAAGGTGAAGAAGAAAAAGAAGGAGAAAAAGAATCAGAAAAAGAGCAACCAGCAAAGAAGAAAGGCAAGGTAATCATTACCAAGCCCAAGAAGCAGCCTACTACAGTATTCACTCGAAGAATGAGAAAAGGTATTCAAGAACCTGTATTGGTCAAACCTGCACCTACATTCAAGCAAAGGCTCAAAACATTGGAAGAAGGAGCTGGCATTGCAAATTTCAAGGCATTGAGATTTGAGACAAGGACTGATGCAGAGAAAATGCAAATTGAGGAACTGGTACTTAACAAAATGGGAAAATGGAAATACTCCCCGGACCAGATTGCTCCTCATATCTCTAAAGAACTACTGGAGAGAGTACAGCCAAGATGGGAGTTAGCCACCAAGACGGTAAAAGTTATATATGAGCAATCCCTGAAGAATCTTAGGCCTAGTCTCACTGGAGCAGAGATAAAATCTAAATTGAAAACCAATGAAGGTAAAATGATGATTAGATTCCACACTTGTTTAGTTTTGATCAAAGATATAGAGCATGTTGTAAATGATGCTACAAACATGTGGAAAAACATCTATCATCTACATAAGCCCAGTGTAGACTCAGTAGAAATAAAGGATGATGACAGCAGCAGCAGCAGTGATGAATCAGATAGCACTCCATCCATCATAGTTACACCAGGAGAGTTGCATGCAATGATGGAAGAAAAGGAGGAAGAAGACAAAGAGGAAGAAGTTGAAGAGGAAGATAAGGAGGATGATACGGTAAAAATTGCAGCAACAGTTATTGCATCCCTTCCTCACTCCCTAGACAAACCTATGACATCATCAAGGTTGGAGTCAGCTTCAGCAGGTTCATCTACACCAGTTTTACCATCTACACCTGCCATATCTCAGCTCCAGGTATCATCAGTGGAAGTGACTACCACTTCATCTACCGAGCTACATCCCTCTTCGTCTACCGAGCTGCACCCCTTTTCATCTACCGAGTTAGCCTCCTTGACTCCATCATCATCAGTTGGCATTGCTGTAAGTTCTCAAATTTTGACAACTCAAATTTGTTCTACAATTTTGTTGCCATCTACTTCAGGCACAGTGAGCTCAGATACTATATTACCGAGTGTATCACCATTTTTGGCCAGCACTCAAATTTTTGACCCTGTACATACTTCTATTGGCACTCAAACCTCAAACATCCCAGTTTTTACTGCTAGTCCTTCTATCTCTACTGTTGTGTCTATTCCAAAGGTCAAACCAGTCATCCCAGAAGTCAAACAAAAGCAACCATTAAGACTTATGATCACTGGAAAGGAAATTCCTGAAGATATTGACTTGGACACAGAGATAGTAATTCCAAAGATTGACTTTGATAATGCTACCATTGAAGAAATGAGGTATGCTAGTCAAGTTATTGAGAAAAAGGCTACTCAGATGCAGTTAAGATCAGAAAGGGATAAGGAATATAGGATAATTGAGGAAACCCGGAAGATAATTACTGAGGCTATAGGTGTTGATGTTGATACTTCTCAACACATTTTGATTCAACTAGAAGAGGCAGTTAATAAATTCAATGAAGATGCCTCCGGACAAGAAAAGCTAATTGAGCGTGCAGAAAAGAAATTTGATAATAAGGTATTAGGGCACATTGCCCAGAACATTGCAATAAATCAGGTTGCATTAACCTCAATTTTGGCAGATATGGAAAATTCTTTTAATAATGTAACATCTCTTTTTGCTAAACTTTGTGATGTTACCGAATACACTAAAGGAATAAGAGAAAAACTAAATAAAATTGATGAAGATCTGAAGGTAAGCACACAGAACTTGAAGCTTGACCCCAGTTCAAGCTCATCTCATCACCTCAAAATCAAATTTTTGTCAGAGAAGCAGGCAGAGCTGTTGAGGGAAGAGGCAAGGATCTGATCTACATTGATAGATATCCAAAACATGATCCTTCCCATCATGGATTCAATGCAGAAGCATATTGCACATTCAAAGACATTAATCCATGATAATAACTTCTCCATTGCAGATCATGTGATTGAACTTTCGGCTAAAATTCAAATAGCTCTTTCTACCTGCAAAATTTTGCAAGAGAATTGGGATAAGACTCTCCAGCTTATTCTCCAGGTACATTCAGAGTTCATCTCTCATTTTGGTGTTTCCATATAAGTATATATATTCTTTATTCTTTGGCATTATTGTCAAAAAGGGGGAGATTATTGTTGGATATGTATACTATGGGTGAATAAGTGTTTTCAAAAATTTTTACAAAGGAAGAGATATACAGCTCATGTAAATAATGTATGTACATTCTATGGGGGAGTTGTATATAAAAAAGCTATTCTATGGGGGAGTTGTATATAACGAAGCTATGTATATTCAGAATCAGTCATCAGCATGTCAGATAAATTTTGTCTCATAAGTGTTTTTGTCACTAATGCCAAAGGAGGAGATTGTTGGCATTATGATACATTTTTGTCATTAGTTACAACACTTATTGGATTCTGAATGCTTATCGAGCTCACACCGGAAACCAAGCTTTACCTAGTTCTCAGTGTTTACCGAGTAATCAAGGTGAACAAAGAAGTCAGTGTTTACCGAGTAATCAAGGTGAACAAAGAAGTCAGTGTTTACCGAGTAATCAAGGTGAACAAAGAAGTCAGTGTTTACCGAGTGATCAAGGTGAACAAAGCAATCAGTGTTTACCGAGTGATCAAGGTGAACAAAGCAATCATTTTTTACCGAGTGTTCAAGATAAAGAAAGGAATCAGTTTTGACCGAGTAAAGATGTACTAAGATATAACCGAGAACTTCATGATAACCGAGCTCCTAAGGTTATCAAGGAAATTAATTTTTATCGAGCTCAGACGGATATCAAGGAAACTAACTATCACCGAGTCACAAGGTTCTATCAAGTATTTCCTTTGATCACCGAGCAACAGTTCAGATAGAAGTATTCACCAAGTGACATCTCTTCTACCGAGTCTCCAGTGGTTACCGAGTTCAGAACTATTCGAAGTGTTTAGTATGAACCGTGCCTTCACTTCTACCGAGTGCATGATGATGCCGAGTAACACAGTGGACGCCGAGTATCAGAAGGACACCGAGTCAGTTCAGTGAACCCGAGTTTTTACCTTGGGCCGACTTTGTATAGAGATTTGCACTTGTTGTTTTAGCCAACCTTGCATGTATTGTTTAGCCGACCTTGCATGTATTATTTATATGGATAGTATATATATGCAATGTATTGTATCATTCAAACAACAGTTATGGCAATGGTAATGAGTGGAAATGTGAAAGTGTGAATGTGTGAAAGTGCGAAAGAAATACATGCGTGCGAAAGTATGTGGGCTGAATTGTGAAGATATTCAACAGGTCTAGTTTTGAAGCAGAAAAGTTTTATCTATCACATCAAGGTGAATCAGAGCATAGCGGATCTTATCAACAATCAGTTGTAATCAGATCCACTGTTTCATTCTAACAGGTGAATCAGTTTTTGCAAATCCTTTAACAAGGTAGACTTAACAGTCTTTTGTAAATCTCCTAACAGAGTGCATACTTTATTGTATGTTTGGAAATCCTCTAACAAGGTGGATCTAGCAATCCTTTGTGCTCCTAACAGGGCAGATCACCAGAAGTGGTCATTGTAAGCCTTAACCGGCCAACTTCATACTGCAGTAACGAAGCTTGTGGGTTTCATCCCCACCCCAGTTTTACTTTCTATTTGGAAGGTTTCTGGGTCACCAAATCTGTGTGTTCAAGTGTTGCAAATGATTTTGTTTCATGCTTACAATAGGTTACTTGGATGAATGATGAATATATCAGTATACAGTTTTATTGTTTGAAATTTTAGAAGTTACTGATTCACCCCTCTCCTCTCAGTAACTTTTCATATCTTGAATATTTCCAACAGTTTCCATGTGACATAGATGGTGGTAATTTTTGATGGAGATTACCATCGATAAATTGACAACCATGGTGTGTGTTGAAATTGTGACACTAGTCTAGCAAAAGTCTTTTTTGACATCTGCGTGTCACAATTTTAATGTTTGCACATCGAAAAGTATATCCAAATTTACTAATGTAAGTGACAGTCACACAAGAAAAAATGCTATTTTTGCAAACTTCTCATTTTCATGGTTGATTTTTCCATACAAAATGAACTTTCTTTAAAAACTTAAAAATACCCTTTTGTAGATCTTGGAGTCAATATTATGGTCATATAAATTTTGTTGTATTTTGTGTACTTATAATTTGTTATAATTTTAAAATATTACAAGTAGTTATTTTAAGATTCAAGTATATGCAATTTGTTTTTAAAAATATGTAGATTTGATGGAAAAAGTTTAGCAGGAAAAAAATTATTAATTTCTGATAAGTTTGACTTTGACCACTTATAACTTGAAAATTATAAATCCAAAATCAATTTTTTTTTTCCACTAAATATACAAGGTAACTATAACATATTAAAAAGTTAGACCAAAATAGGACCATTTTCATATTATTCATTTGGTGGGAACAAAACTCTATATTTTTAGCATTTGAAAAAAAATAGAAAATAGACTTTAAAAATTAAAAAAATGCTAAAATTCTCACTCAATTTTAAAAATAAAAAATTACAGACATAGACTTCATCCAATTTTACATGTTTCATCAGTTTACATCATCTTCAAATTCTAAACACAAATGCCACTTTTATGTCATTAAAGTTGAACAATTTAAGTCCTCATATCCTTTTCCTTTATGAAAGGTGACATAGGTTTGTGATTTTATCCATTAATGATTCTTTAGATAATTTTGGTCCTATACTAGATGATTAAGTTGTTAAAATTTCCTTAATTAATGTGTAAGAGCCCATTATTGAAGCCTCTTGAGTGTTAATCCGATAAGAAATGTTCCAAAGGTGTATCTCTACATCAGAAGAGTATAATCTTGACAAGACCAATAAAAATTAGAAGCTAGAACTAAGCATGGCTCTAAATCAAATAAATGAAATGAAGGAGAAACTAAAGTAGTCATTGAATAAGATGAACAAAATTGTCCAAAAATGAATGAAACAACATATCATGAAGAAGGGATTGAGGAACTATCTAATAGAAATATGTCTGATGAATATGATGTTGCATAGTTAATTTACTAGAAAAACAATCATAACCTTACCAAGAAGATGAAATCAATGAAAAGAGAACAAGAGATACAATCTACTAGGATGTGTGAAGTTTTGGAACAAAAGAGACGAGCCAAAGATGAGAAGAGAATACCTAAAGAAGATAAGAGACAAGTTATTGCAAGACTAGATACTAAGGATAAATAAATCTTTAGGTTGACTCATAATCATTATGACATGGTAAACTAAAAAATCAATATAAATCATGAAATTGCTAGAAAATGGAAGAAATTATTGAACTGAGAGATCAGAATGAAAAAAATGAAAAGTGAATTGTCATCAGAGAGAGAAACTAATGAAAGGTTGAAGAGATCCTAAGAAGGCATAAAAATACTAGATCACTACTACATTTGGACCCAAATTGCAATGAAAGGTCGTTACCCTAGTGATAGAATCACAAATTGGCTCTTGTCAAACATTTTCCATCACAAATTGTGATGATGAGGAGATCAATTGTAATGGAAATGACTGACACTATCATAGTTGCAATTTTGATGTGATAACTATGCTATGGACATGACGTCCTTCATGGCTAGCCATCATAATTGTGATGACTAGTCAAATTATTTAAAAAAATCTTGCTATGTTTGAGAGTTCTCTTTCTAGAAGGGGTTAGGTGGCATGGAAAAATGTGACATTGAAAGGAAACCTTCATTGAAAATAAATGTGGTTACAAAAATGGGTTAGCATGGTTTAAGTGAGTCAGTTGCAGTTAATAAGAAACCTTCAAATCAATTTGGGCTATAGTCTATTTTGGGAGAAGATTTTCTATGTGAAGTTGCAAATGATGGACTTGCAAAAGGTTTGGGAGACATTCTAGGGATGCAAGGCATGATAGAGTCTTACCATAGATTTTCCTTAATAAGAAATGTTGTTGATTCAACTAGTCATGACAATCCTTTTCCAAGCACAAGATTAGGGTCCCTACATGGAATAGAAATATCATAGGGATTCAAAATGGGGAAGATTTAGACAATAGCATGAGGAAAGCCTATAAAGTGTTGAGAAATGGATAACCTTGTGAATAGGGATAAGGAAGCTATAGATTTTCACAATGCTCTTCAGTCATTCACTCCGATAAATTAAATGTTGAAATAGAAATATCATAGGGATTCAAAACGGGGAAGACTTACACAATAGTAGGAAAGCCTATAGAGTGCTAAGAAATGGATAACCTTGTGAATAGGAATAAGGAAGCTACATATTTTCACAATTCTCTTCACTCATTCACTCCAGTAAATCAAATGTTAAAATCTATAAATTACATACCATCAAATGCACAATGGGCTTATCTTTTCTCAGACTCTAGTGATCACTCAAAAAACTCCATTAAATAAGGGAAGGGATATCCATCAGAGATTGATTATTTAGATTCATTGACCCCGTAGGTGGAATATTATTTGGCATAAGTATCTCAAATTCTATGGACAAAAACTCCAACTTATTTGCAAAGCAAGTTAAAGAGCATACTAGATGGATTCCTACCAAGGAGGAGAATATGGATTATCATACTACAATGAACACAATTCAATAAGGATTTAGTTCACTAACTAAGAAAAATGTTCTCAGCACCAAGAATATTCTAATAGAATTAGCAAAACATAATTCACTGATAGCTACTCCTCTAACTAGAAGTTTATTTAAAAGAATCATCATTAACTCCATAGAAAAAAGAATAGATCTATTAAAAAATAAATCTTTGGTGAGCCCCAAATTCAATCCTAAAAATCTTGGAGGGAAGGCTTTTGTAAAGGAAAATCTAAGTGAGTTACAAAATATGTATGATTCATTAGTCAAAAAGAATGATTCAAAATAATCCGATGTAAGAATTGGTAGGAGCTTTGCAAGCCGGATTTCACCAAGGATAAGTTAGAAACCAAGAAATATATTATGCAATGTGAAAAAATTTATTAAATTAGTTCAATAGAAATAGGCAACAATCTTAGTTATGATAGGACAATTCTTGTCAGATTTTGAGAAAATAGTTTGTGTTTTCTCATATGCATTCACTATTTTTAATGTATTGAAGAAATTATTTTTTGACTTCTCCCAATGTAATAGGGATTCCTTTCAATAACTTACATGTCATTATTGAAATTATTCTACAATTTAGCTTTGAACTTCATGTGATATTGATGTCCTACAATAATGACTTATCACCATTTTCAGTTTTGTTTACACTATCACTTCATTTTGTAACTATAAAAATCACTTTCTTTTCTCATTATTTGGCTATCCTCCACTACTTCTCATAGTCATCCATGACTCATGACTATGACAATAACATTATCACTATTCATTTTAAGACTCCATTTTATCATCTACTAGTCATGTAAATAAATCTTTTAAATGTACTTACAAGGAAAATGAATGAGAAACATTCTTTATAGAAAAAATTTTGGTACTTGATCTAGAATGGGAATACCAACATCAGTCTTACCAAACTTCCATAGCATTTTCCAATAAAGGGAACATGTATGTACTTGATACATACACTATTTTTTTGTGGAAATTAGTGGCTTCTAAGGTGAAGCTAATTAATTATCTTCTAGCATTCTAGTGAACTACTAGTTGAGGACTCTAACATAGCTATAAAGTTATGAGTATGATCATGCCAACATTTTTGTGGGAAAACCTATATAATAAAAAAAGGTTTTACATAATTCTTTCCATCATATTTACAACACCCATGTTTGTTATTGATGTATAGAATCATCTCTCTTAATACTTATAACCTAGCACAAAAATAACTCTCTATGCATATCAAAAAATTGTTAACCTCACCTAAGATCATTCCAATGGAGGCATTAACAAGAAGCCTTTTACCAACCTCACATTAAGTTAATATTTCTATAGTAGAGAACCTCTAAAGATAGTTGATTTAATTAATGATCATTCAAACTTCTCACAACAAATGGATCAAGCCAGTCCTCGTATAAAGAATTCTCTAATATGTCTAGAAATCCATCAAATCAAAATAACAAATTGATACTATGATGTCTGAATTTTAGAATAATAGACAATTCCAAGAACACCATTGAGTTAAAAGGTATATGAAACTAGTGTTACAATACAATGAACATACATAAGAGTGTCATGCAATGAACTACCATATTAATGTGACTACTTCTTATAAATGTTTTGCAAAGATTGAGATAGAGAAAGTAATGAATATATTACAATATAATATATGATTATATACATAATCAAATAAGTATCCTTCAATTAGACCAAAAGAATGAGTACATATTAAGTGGGAGAATTCCTTACTTGAAGCAACTATTACTTTATGCTTGCATGAAAGCACATCAACTTGTAGAAAATAACATGAAGATCGATGACTTGAGGATAAAATATAAAAGAATTAAAAATCAATGAATCTACATAAAGATATTATTTTTAAAATGAATATCTACTTTCAAAAAAAATACCAAAACTCAGGTGATAATGCACATAGAACAAGGCTAAATCATGACTAAATTTAGATAAGAATGGGATAGAGGGGATACATATCTATTTCTTTTCTAGATAAAAAATTCTCTAGGAAGAGATCACATATAAAGAATATGGACCAATCCAACCATTTTACCATCTCTTCTAGGCCTTTTTTCTCTAACTTGTAGTAATTTAGATATATATAAGATTAGCTAGTAAAATAGGTTAGTCTAGTGATGCAATGCATTATTTTTTATTAAATATGTTTACTCACATAGAACCAACCATCTACTTCATATTCTATTTCAACTTCCTCTCCAGCTATTGAGTTTAGCTAGAAGTGTAACATCAACCAACAAAGAGTTAAAACAACACTTGATCACATCTATCCATTTCAAAATAAGAACCCATAACACTATCAAATCTTCAAAGATAAACAAAGATGCTCATGTGGGAGTCTAACTGGTGATCCTAGGATGATGAAATTGTTGAAATGTTACTTAGTCTTCTTTGTCTAGGTACAAACTTATCCTCATGGACCAAGAGGATAAACTTTAAGAAACCCTTCAAAAAAGATATAAATTATTGGTGGATCTTTCATTATTTTGAAAAAAAATTTATTTTTATTGGTGAATCTCTCAATTTTTTATTTTAAATATTATTTATATTGGGGATTATTTTGGAATCATAATTTTTTAGTAGAAAATATTGGTGAATCTCAATAATAATATGAAGTTTGCTAATCGTCATGGAATATTACAAATCAAAATTGAACATGTTCTCTCTCATGAAAATTATGAGGATAATTATGTTATACTTTAAATCAATAGTAAAAACTAAATATTGGTAATGTATCCCTTAAGTAAGTAATAATTATGATAATTACTGGTGAATTAATTTTAATTTTTGCGATAATATATAATATTTCGGTGAATGAAATCTAATCATGTATCGAATATTGTGGAAAATCTTTGAGTTTAAATATTTTTAATAAAATAAATTATTGAGTCATTTTAAATATTTTAGAACTAAATTTAATTAAAATGTGGCGATCTAGGTTGCATTAAATCTTAAATTGTTAGTGAAATTACTAGCAAAAAAATTCTAAAATTCACAAAATTATGAATATTCACCAATAAAAAACACTCTACTCTTGGTCAAGTTTAGCAGACATACACTAATATTCCTTTCAATTTCTAAAGCTCACTCTTAACTATTATGTTTGTAGTATTTAAAATTGCAGAAATGTCATATTGACCTAAAACTATCCTCAAAGAACTACTAATGTAGAATTCATTTCTAGTTTCTCAAATAGAGAGGCATGGTCCAAACCAAGAAAGTAATCTCAAGCTCCATAAAAGTAACCAAAAAATGTTGTATGGTCAACTTCTCATTACAAATCACATAAATAAGCCTAAGAAATATGGGACAATTAATCAATAAGAGCTTTCTTGTCCATTTCAATTAAAAATGAGTATATGGACAAAATTTATTTCATTTTTCATGTTAATGCAAAGCAATAAACCTATTTTACTATTTCCCTAATAAAAAAAAATCTAGTAGGAACTCACACAACCTCGAAGTGAGCCACCAAAAGGTGATTTAGAAACATATGATCACCAAATATAAAGAATTAGAAGTGTTTGAATGGTAGGTGTAGTTGATTGAATGGGTAGATGCATCATATATGGTATATGTTCATCATGGTTTAATTAAAAAATAGATACAAAAAATAAATTTATGGGAAAAATATATAGATGCCACATAAGATGCAATCAGATAATGCTAAATAATATGATCTCCATATCACTAGTCTTTAAAGACTAATCATCTTAAAATGAATTTATATTGAAAACTAAAAAAAGAAAATAATCTAGGAAGTTTTCATTAATTATTCAATGTTGTCTCTTTGTGGGGAGAATAACCATGAAAAACTCGAAATAACCTAATATTTAGGGAATCCATTAGTTGAAGAAACTAGAGATTTGAAGGGTCAAAGCATATCATACCTAAAATGACATTAATATTTCCCTAGGACCTAAACCCTCTATTTAAATAATTAGTTCAAAATTTTAAAAACCTGCTCAATATTCAACGCAAGATGCCCATTTCTTGTTAAATCTTTTAGAAAAAGGAAATAAACTAATAAAATATCATTTTCCCATCTTTTGGTGCATATCATTTTTTCGTCACATCCAAAATAAGATTTTTTCACTCTGAATCAAGAATGCACATGAAGTTGCATTCTATATGCATGGACAATATGTAGAGTCAAAAAAATGCACCACATTTACTTTAATATTTCTATTAAGTTTTTAAAATTATAGAAAATCATGAACATTAGAACTCTAGCTGTTATGGTTGAGAGAATGTCCTCAGCAAGACAACACATGAAAAGTCTTGATTTGCTGGCATGTTGAGGACATTAACCTTGCCTATAAGAGTCAAAGTTACAATGTTTGTGATGGTCTATAACTTAAAATATCTAATTAAAGACCTTTAACTAACAATCACACTTGTTGCATTTTTTAGCTCTACCTAACGTCGTATGCATATAAACTGAGATTGCATATTGAACTATGGCCTCCTTCTCATTTCTTGAAATCAAGAGATTCACATAGTTAGTTGTCATGCAATCATAGGTTAATGTTTAACTTCACTTTATTTAGAGAATTGTTTAATATTCTCTACTAATTAGGGCCAACCACATGAAGGTGGAAGCTCATTTGGCTCCACACCCACAACATCTAAATTCCCTATTAACATCTAAAATATTTAAGAAAGGATCAATATTTAAAGTACTTGAAAGTTGGGCTACTCTTAGGGGAAGTCCATCTTCATTTCTTATGAGCAATTTATCACAATTCTTTAGTATTATAGTACATATAACATGGGCACATCTAGGAATTTCCTCATCACCTCCTGCATAAAATGAATCCAATATTACAAAATTGCCCCTAACAAATAATAGTTCAAGTGAAATAAATACATGAAAAATGATAGAGAAAATAAGGAATCTACTTAATAGTAGGTGTTGCCATCGCATTTGTCACCATGTTACATGTTGTCGATATTAAAAATGACATTACCTCTTTGGTTCTATTCCTTGTAGCTTAGGGACATAAAGAGAAGATATGTGTGCAATGAAGGAAATGTCATAATTTGTGTTTCATTTATGCCTCTTCATTTTGATTTTTTTTAAGGGAAGCCCCAAATATGCTAATAGAAAACAGCAATGCACTTTTGAAGAGCTTACAATTGTTCAACAATATTAATGTTTTGAGTTGTTAGCTTAGAAGCAAGAACATGGTGCTGAAATAGTACATAAAGTGCTAGACATGAGAGCTCCACAACTTAGGGTGTTGACCAATTTTGAAAACTTGAATGCTAAAATAAAATCTATTGAGGAAAAAACACCTATGTCAGAGTTACAACACAATGTGAAGATAATTTTAGATATAGTAGAGGAAGATATTTAGAAGTTTGATCAAAATTTAAGGCATGAGAGAGAGTTTGTAGCAATATACCAAAAGGGGAAGGAGCAGCTTTAGAAAGAGACTGCATGGGAGAAATAAAAACTAGATAACATAGAGGATATTATGGAAGCACTAGATAGAATCTAGGAAAGTGTTGCAATAGTAGGGTTCACGATAGTGACAAATAATCACAAAATGGTGATTGTTGCCCAATGAGCAATGTTGATTTGGCAAAGTTTTTACACATATGTGGGTTGGTGTGTTGCCCCAAGTTTACCAAATATAAGTCAAATCCCTAGGCCCATTTCCGAAGGATTTATGTCATTGAATCACAATTCAAAATGAAATAACCAATCAAAAATATTTTTGGCACACAACAAATTAAACACTTTCACCTATGATTTCTCACACAATATTTTTGGATGACCTCAATTTGGGCTTGGTTTTAAAAAATGTTTTAGGAGAAGGATGAAATTTTCTATGCAAATATAAAGATGTGTGTGCACAAAAAATCAATTTTTCCATCTATATTATGCACAACTATATATTGGATGAATCATATTTGCCAAAGAAATTCTAGAATACAATTTTTTCTTACATGAGCTTCACCAAATATTTGGTCTACCCTATAATATTCCCATGGATTTTTCACAAAAGAGTGGTATAAATATATTCATAGATAAGTAGGTTGTCTCAATTCCAATTAGTATTTAGTTTTGAAGTCTTAATTTTCCATACTGTCGAGATCATTGTCGAGCAAGCCGTGAGTGCGAAAACTGCATTTTAGCCAAAGATAAGTAACTCAAACCCCTATTTGTCTATTCTCTATAATTTTAGTTCATTCTTATATGTATTAGATACAAGTTAGACTTTTAGTGGTTAGTTATCAACTAGGACCAGTATAGTAACTAGGGAGACTTGGGCCATCTATATTTTAAAGTGTAGGTCATGTAACAACCAATGAATACTATTTAGATAAATATATGTAATAGACTATAGTCAATTGTCAGTTTTTTAATAACTTGAATTTTATGCCAATCTATATTTCTTCAGAGATGTCGAACATGAACAAGGATGAGTCTTACATGTGGTGGAAGTCAAGAAAGGCTAGCCAAGTGCACTCACACCTTGGCATCATATTTTGGTGGCAAAAATCAAGAAGCAACATCATCACAAGTGCATTTACAAGATTCCCAACCACTTCCACTACCAGTTCCACTAGCACATATTGAAGAATTTGGTGAACTTGATATATGTAATCACGATGAACTTGAAGAAGATATTCACATAAATATTTAGAGTAGCCAAGATCTACAGGTCAATAGCTAGAGTAGCTAGAATAATACAATAGACTTGGATGATAATTCCAAAGATGATGATGTTGCATGACCAAGAAAGGGAAAAAGGAAATACTATGCAAAATTTGGTGTGAAATCCAATAGAAATGAGCATTGGGATGTATCAATCAGGAATTTTCAAATAGACTGGGCCTCAAAGTATCCATTCATTGAACCTATATGTAATCCAAAAGAAGGTGAGCCTCTAGTAGAATGCAAATGTACGATATGCTCAAGGATAAATAAAAAGGAAAAGAGGTTAAAACTAAAAATTGACACCATAGAAAAACATATGGGTAAATTTTATGACAACCAAATCATAGATGGAGTGGAAAAATCAGTTACAAGATAGAAAACCAAGGAGGAATGTTAACATTTTAAAAATGTAGAAATCTTTAAATTTTAGGAGAAAATATAGATGAAGCCTATTGAAGTAAAGGGCTCCATGGAATCTTTTATTGGAAAAACAATGGAAGTTCAAGAAATGGGTAAAGTTCTTTAGGTAAGTATTGTCTTCTATATTTTAAGCAAAGGGCATGCCGTGAAAAACTACCCATCATTGAGTACTTTGTTGCACTTTAAAAAAGTTTATTAGTAAGTGAGGAGTCACTAGTCAGTAAATAATGAATGGGAATGGGCAAGTTGTCTTGTTGAGGTTGAAAAGGAAGATATCAGAGAAAAAATTAAAGAGTCAAATTTCATTGCATTATCTTTAAAGGAGGTGACAACAATAGACAATACTTCATGAGTATGCATGCATGTCTATACTATACACAATTTTGTTTGCCAACCCAATCTACTAACTATTGTTAAAATGAAGGATAATTCAATAGTGGAAAACTATTTGAACTAGTAAAGAGTTCCCTAATTGAATATGGAGGAATAGATAAAATAATGATTGGCCAAAATTTGGTGTGTTTTGGAGTATATGGAGATTCAATAATGCAAGGCTACAAGAATGGTCTTGTCACAAAGTTAAAAGAATTTGTCGCACCTTACATTGTTGGCATTCACTATATGGGCCACAAAATGAATCTAGCTTTTGGAATCGTTACCAGGTCTCCACAAATATATAGAGTTAAAGTTTTAATCAAAGAGATCTATAGGAACTTTTGTCAAAGTCCTGAATTATTCAAGGAATTTCAACAATTTTCTAAGGGCCTAACTAATGGGAGAAAGTTTCTTAAGGATAATGATACTAGATGGATCTCTTTGGATGGACCAGCTCATCAAGTTTTATCTAAATATCTATCATTGCTTCATATAATGGAATCAACTTATGATGGTCAGGGTGGTCAATAAAAATATGGTGATCTACTTGAAAGGTTAAGTAATGTAGAGACACTCTTAATGTTAATAGTCATTCTTTCCATGCTAGAGGAAGTGCAAAATATAGAAAAGAAGACCCAACAAAGATATATGTATATTGTAGAATACAATACACTACCTAAAATGACATGTGTGGCACTCAATAATCTCTATAGAAATTTAGATTAATTTTTCTATGGATGAAAAACTTTTAGGGTGGATGAGAATCACATATTTGGATAATCCTAATAATTTTTTAAAGATTCATGCAAAGGGGGAATTATGTGCCAATATATAGGGTGTTGAGATATCAATGCACTACTATGGAAGGCCCATGTCCACAAAAATTTTGTGAAGGATATTTCTTATAATCTTTCCTCAAAAATTAGAGAAATATTTCCTTGACATGAATTTCTTGAATCAATGTGTGTTGTGTTTCCCCATTACTAGAGTTTAAGAAGTGCTAAAGATTCTCAAGATAAGTTAATGGTTTGGATAGATCAATTTTCCAAAAGCAAAGAAATAAATGGGGTGATTGTAAATGGAGTTTTAGATGAATCTCATTTGAGAAAGAAATCCCATCATTTTTCTTATAAAATGATGGAAAAAGATGATCTTATGTGGAACCCTAGAGAAGAAGGATCAGTAACCAAACTTTGGACAAATCTAGCTTAGAGAAAAGTGTTGTGGGATTCAATATCAAAAATTTTCAAGCTTGCTGAATTATTTTTGACCATGATATTGGGGTATGTGGAAGATGATGGAGTTTTTAGTGCTTTGGGGTTCCTAAAATCAAAGGTAAGAAATAAACTAGACAAGGATTTGGAAATTTTTCTAAGGCTATATACATCTAGATATGAAATCAATGTTTTTCCTTATGAAAAGGGCATTAAAATTGTGGACAAAGATATGCCAAAGAATAGGTTTGGGCAATGTTTCAAAAAATGAGATCAATAACTTAGGTAGTGGTGCTACTACTGGTAGTGGTGGCATTGATGTTGAAGCTGAGAATTAATATTAGGATGACAAAGGTATGCCTATTGGAGAAAACATAGAGCATGATGGACTATTTGAACTTGATGCCAAGGAATCAAAAGAATTAGATGATGAGATGATGTGGCAAGTTTAATAGCTATGGTATGATGTGTCAATTCTAAATTATTATCTAAATCTAATCATGATTCATCTATCATGCATAACAAGTTATATTATTTTTTAAATGTATAACATAAATTAACAAGTACATTTTAAGTTAGATGATGCCATGATTCATGAATCAAGATCCCTTCAAATTTTACCATTACTTTTGTTTTTTACTTGCATTATTATGCTCATATGATACGTTGTATGGTACAATGACAATCCTTGATGATTTTTGTGAAAATATAGCAAATCAAATGATAAAACTCAATTATTTCAATTTGAAAAAGTTAAATTTGAATGCCCAATTTCACAATCATGAGCTAAAAGTACTAAATTTACAACTATAACATTTAGCAAAAGACCCTGAATTCCCTTCTATACAAATATAGAAATAAGGGAGCAACAATAGCTCTAGGTCATTTTGCCTCATGGGAAGAATCTTAGACTCTTAGGCTAGCATCAAATTCAATATCATTTTTTTTTTCCTTTTCATTTGATAGGCCTCTACCTGATAAGAAAAATAGCATTTTAATTGTGATATGTTTATCCTATTCAAGAAATAAAGTTCAAACTTTAAAATCAAATTAAACAATTACAAATTAAAACAAAACAAACACTAAAAAGATGATTAAAATAATTTTTCAAGTATCACATTATACATACTCTAATGCCTGATGGATGTCTTATGATATGACTAAAGATTTGGTCAGCTATTTTAGGATTTTGAAGTCTTCTTCATTTGGTATTTTAACATTTGTTTTTTATAGTATATGACCTCTGACTTCATCAGACATCCATATTTGGAAGATTTACTTGAAAGAAATTCTACATCCAATAGTGCATTCAAATTTGCCACTGGTTTGATGGAATTTAAAATGCCTTCAAGAGTTGAATTTTGAGCAAACTTGACTACTTTAGACATCATTTTGGCCTCCAACTCTTTTTGGTAAGCTTCCCTACCAATGAATGTCATTAATGAATTACTAGAGCAAGGAGTAGGAAAACCAAGACTTATCATTAATTTTTCTCTGTGATCCATCTTGGTGAGTTTTCTACCAATTGATTTCAAATATTCCTCTCCTTCCATTATAATATGGCATTTTTTATTGATAGTTGATGTCTTTATTGGTGCACTCGTAGTTATGAACTCCTTAGCTGGCCAAATACCTATCACTATGTGTGTTGATTATGTGTATAATCTATCTTGTGGTCTTCTCAATCTTTAAAAGGCCATTGTTCTTTTCATTCTGATCTTTGATACTCCCACAAATAGCTCAAAAACTTTGATGTGATTCAAACCAATCAAACAACCTCTATCGATTTGCCATAGTTTCCCCCCACATTTTTTCTTTAATTAGCTTGACTAATTTTTTTATTTTTTATTTGACTAAGAGAAGTTGTTCTCCAAGGTTTTGATTGTTTTATTAGCCTTCTATACCTCTTGCACCATTTGTGACAACTAATTTTTAGTTTGTTTCTTTATTTCCTCTACTTTTTCTTTCCACTATTTTTCTTTTTCCTTTTCATTGTCCAATTCCTTATTTATGTTACTAATTTTATGTCTACTAGACTCCAAATTTTTGAAAATATCTACTATAGATTCTCTTTCATCATCAATTTTTAAATTTGTTTCTTGCAATTTGTCCCCAAGTTCTTTGAGTTTTTCATCGGCTTCCATATTAACATGGTTCAGAGTATTGATCACTGAGTTTCTTATTGCTCTATTCCAATTGTTCCTTCAACATCTAGAGTTATTCTTATCTCTCTACATCTACATGAAATATATTTTTATTGCTTTCTTCCAATTGTTCCTTCAGAATTTTCATTTCTACCTCCATATTTTTTAACTGAGGTTGTGCAATTGGTTTTTTGAGAGGAAGCAGTTGTAATCCTTTTCTCAATTTCTTTGCACCTACTATCTGCTACTTTCTCCTTTTCCTTTTCATTTTCTAGGTCTTCTTTTAACTTTTTAATTGCCTTCTCCAACCCTTTTTCTCTCTCTCTCCACCTTGAATAATGAATCATAGACCACAGAGTTGGTATTTTTTTCTACACTGACTTTGTCCACATTTTGTACTTTGGAGAAATCCACAGATAGTGTGATAACATGAAAATTTGATGGATTTATCTCACTCTCTGGTGGATTATTATCTAGCTATGGGGGACAAATTATCATAAACTCCATTTATTTATTGGTGTTATATGTTGGAAATATCCTACTCGATGTAGGTTCTTGAGATCAAACCACCTCAAGTACATCCTTCTTGAATGCCTTATTATTTTTTCTATTCATCTTTGTGGTTTCTTGAAAATTTGATATAAAATTATTTAATTCAAAATTTGGGTCTATTGATACAATTTGATGCTTGAAAGGAGAAAGGGCACTTGCAACATTGTACTTGTCTCCACTAATGTTTGAGGTTGTAATAATTGCATTTTGATGATTACCAATACCAACAGCATCACCCCTTCCTAATCATGCTCCACTACCACTAACAAGTGGAGTTTTTGGACTATTTTGAAGGTTTTGTGTTGAGGGAGTTGAGAGTGGCATTGTATCAATATCAGTATCCAAAACCTCTTGCTTCTTTGCATAGTGACCTTCAACTCTAGGGGCAACGATCTTGTCAAATTTTAGTCACATCACACCTTTTTCAAAGGAAACAACTTGTGAGGTTATATATCCACCTAGAACAAAAAAATTCTTGGGTTCACCTTTTTTTGAACCTGATGGGAACTATCTGACTCATCTCTAATGTTTGATTTATGACCACATTTTGGTACATTTGGTATTGAGAGTGGATCCCAATTTCCTTGACATGTTATGCCCAACCCACCATCGCCTAAATAACCCATATTTTCTATCATATTTTCCCTTGTGCCATTTATTCCCTTGTCTACTAATTAAGTACAATATACTAGTTGTTGTTGAATCAAATGTACTACTAGTTGGAGCAGTGGATTTAGTAGAACCAATGAGAATGCCTATGGCTATGGGTAAAGGATCCTTACAAACCTCATACTCATTTCCTTCATCATTTGTATCACACTATGCTGCAGTTTCATCACATTGTGTTGCTATTACATCCAGATGCTCATTATCCTATAATTTTCTAAATTTTTCATCCTTAGCCAAGTATTCAAAATCTGTAGACATGTTTGGTTCACCAAGATTCTTCCTCATCTCCCAAAATGTATTAATTTTTGATCGACACCACTTTGTTGCTGCACAATCATGATTTATGACATCTAAAAGATATTTTTTACTTGGATGATCCACTTTCTAGTAGAAATTGTAGGATGTCATGATCTACACTTTTTCTGTTCATGTGTGCAATTCTTTAATGTGTACTAGCAATTCATGTATTGAAATATTTTTTTCACTAGAGCATTTTTCCATCTCTATTTTGACTTCTTCCCATGAGTCCATATTTTTAAATCTTTCAATCAATGGTACACTCTCATGTTGACATTTGCTTGTAGAGTTCCCATTCTGTACAAGATTTCTACTAGTTATGTTTAGTAGGTCATATTGCTAGTGCTTGGCAACATCAAATTTAAAAATTGTAAACAATTCTTGTACCACATTGAATGCTCTCCTCTCAAATGTGAACCCTCTGCATCCGATAGGCAAGGAAGGAAAATGGTTTTCTTTTTTTGACCATGAAATAATACATCTGTGTTTTCCATTTGTCATACATATTCTAATGCAAATACCATCTCTATCACATGTGTAGGAAGTTTGTAGGGTTCTACAACTGAACCATAAAATCTTAATATAGTACACTCTTCCATAAAGTACTAGTGGGCCAATTGAATTTGACATCCCAATTGAATTAATCATTTACAAGATAGATAATCTAGGCATTGAAGTGCCTATAGTTTTATGATAAAGTGGTGCCAAAAATAAGTCTACAAAGTGGTTATAGTTCCCTTGGGGATCACCCATCATAATCATAGTTATCCATTCAAATATTGGTTGACCAAAATTAAGCTGAAGCTTGTTTGTTTCAAAAATTTGATATTGCTTTGATAACAGAAGATAACACAAGTAGGTTGTGTATCTAAATATCTTCTATGATGGTGGGTCTGCCCCTCTTTTAATCATTAACAATTGTTTGTTCATGTGATGTATAATGTGCCCAATATAATTATATCTTATGGGTTGTTTTAGACAATGAATATTGAAAATCATTTCCAAAATGTTGGCACCCATTTTCTTGTTACTTTCCAAACCTAAACACATTGATAGCTAAGATACAATATCTTGAACCCACTGTGAAAAAATATCCAATTTTTAAGGAGGTTTATGATCATGAGGTAGATTGAATGCATCTGCTAACCCTTTGATATAACAATGCTTTTTATCTAAACCTTACTTGTCATATGTTTTTGCCATTTTTTCTAGGTTAATGTGGGTTGGGTTTTGTTCTTTAAACCATAGGTCCAATATTCTACCAAATTCACTCTGCATGATAGACAAAATTACCTCTTGTGTGTTTCAATTCACAATTACCTTTCCATTTTCATCATATTTTTTAGCAAAAACTATTACAAATTTTGGACAAGGGAATACTTGAGGGAACCCCAATCGGGCAATTCCACTAGTCCATCTTGTAACATTATTTACAATGGTCCCTATCATAGTGTTCAATTTAATATATTTTGATTCTTTTTGCGCATGATTCCACTTATCTTAAATTACATATCTAATTGCCTTAATACTCCTTCTATAGATAACAAGATCCAAAATATCATGGAATTCATTAGTAAAACTTGGCATTTAAATAAGTTTGTGCATGTGAAAAACTAGTTTCTAGGTCCCTTGCATTTTCTTTTGGGTTACAATTCCACTGCTAGTGCCACTCCTTTTGTATGTTTTCATCATCATTGAAAAATTTACAGAACTATACACAAACACAAATTACAATTTAAAGACATGAATAACATTTAAACCTTAAATTGTATTTGTAATTTTTTTACTTTTCAAGTTAAATAGCCTCTAAAAAGTAAAAAATTTAGACTTACAATGCACAATAAATTAGAAATCAAACCCTAAATTTATAGTCGATACTAGTTATTAAACTATCAGTAAAAAATGTGTTTAGGAATCAGGATCTTAGTTCTTACCTAGAAAGTTGAAACTGTAATTGATAACTATTTTATGTGATGTTGTGAGTTGTCAAAGAAGACTATGTTTTTGATGCTCACAACTCCAATTCTTTTATTGAATCTTGGTCCTTGGATTGGTAATTTGTGCACATAGCAAAAATCCAAGTTTGAATAATGAAAACTAAACCTTACAGTATGTACAAAAGAAAATTACTTGAGAATGATTGTAACATACATTGTATAGTGGACAACTGCTATCATAATTATTCATGAAACTATAAATGTAAAACCATTATAGTATAATTCAAGATTAACTCTAATAGTTATTGTTAATTTATGAAGACTTTTTTTGGGTGAAATTTTGAAAAAAAAATTGAAGGTGGCCAAATTTGGCCTGAAATAAATCTTGAGCCATCAATCTTTGATGCTCCAATAGTGTTAGCCACTAATCCTTACATGTCCCATTATGGCACCATGGTCTACATCAATGCCACATTATCTTCTTTGTAACTCAATTCTTATATGGCACGTGTCTTCTTTTCGTGACATTTGAGAAAGCACGACCACTCTAGCCAAAATTGGCCTGAAATACAACTAGGACCATTCGATATTTGTTGATTGAATAGTGTTTATAATTCTAAAGGATGTAGATGCTACAATATTTGTTATGTCAAGTATGCCACATGTCCTCTTCCTGAGGAATATGTGAATACAAGTTGACTATTGCCAAAATTGACCCAAAATTCATTTGGAGTCATTGATCTAAGTTGATTGAATGGTGGTTAGCTTGATTCCCTATCTTCTCTCCAAATTGATTTGGTAAAATGAGTTGAGTGCTACCCAAATTGACCTGAAATAAAACTTGAGCCATTGATCCTTTCTCATCCAATGGTAGTGGTGGTATCCCCTTTATTATATTAACACTTAAATTATCATATTAAATTACAACTAGCAGTTGTGCATTTATGTACTTTCAACAATTAGCCAATAGGAGTCATTTTTTCATATGAATGTGAAAGAAGAAGATTTCTACTAAGACATTTTAGATTTTATATAGCAATAATTAATATTTTTAAATGTTAAATCTTGGTAAATATATATAATAGTCTACAAATTCTATTAATAAGAAATATATGATCAAATCCTATATTGGAAATATAATGTAAATTACCTATCAACCCTAATACATAAAAATAAAATAGCCACATACTCATAGCTTAAATATATATATGTAGTTTAACTATTGATAATGACAATCCATATATAAATGAAGCTCTTGTAAAAGAAGGCAAAGATGATAATTTCAATTTTCAAAATTAGAATATTTTTTTTCTGTGAATACATATAATTTTTTTAAATTGTACATAATAAAAAAAAAATTGATATTTATTTATTTTTAAAGAGTCTCATATGATAGAAATGTAATGGACACCCTGGAATGCCCAAACACTGAACCAATTGCTGAAATAGATTTTTTAATGTAAACTATAGATTGAACCAATGTTGAAATTATATTACTTCTCAAATTGATGAAATCTAGTACAAAGCAATGTATTCCAAAGGTCAAACCCCAAGGGAATGATGTCTAGAATGTTACAAGAGAGGATGAATGTCCCCTAATGCTAGAAAAAGATATGTGACTCACACATCCAAGCTCTTATCAAATGCCATTCACAAAAATCCGATGCTCAACAATGAGACTTTCAGCCCTATTTATCCTTTTCCTTCACCCTTCTAGAAGGAACTAAAACACTAATTAATTGCATGTGCTAGAAGCTTCCCCCTTCCAATAATTAATGCACTCTCTAGAAACTCCTCTTTGCATTACAATAATTAATTGTGCTTTTAGAAAATTAAATTGCTAGAAGCTTCCACCTTTCCAATAATTAATACACACTCTAGAAGCTTCTCCCTTGTAATACAATAATTAATTAAATATAAAGTCACCTTTTAATTTTTAATTTAAATTTATTTAATGACTTTAAAAGAAATTAATTTAATTTCCTCTTATGCTCCACTTAGACTTTGGAGAACTTGAAGGCTAAAAGATGGGGTCATTACAAGAAAAAAAAATTTTGTTGGTATGGTTGTTAGAATTGATCTTTTTCTATAAAGTTGAAATTATAATTATTAATGTTCATATATAAATTTAGCATTTGACCTAGAAAAATAGGAGAATTGTAATTTTCAAAAATAATAGCACTATAAATACTAAGATTTATACATAATTACTTGGAATAGATATTAAAAACACCATCTGATTAGCAAAAATAAAAATCAAAAGCATTTGTTACACAATTTTAAAATTATTTTTCTTTACAAATATGTGAATAATTTTATATTTATATTAATTTTCTATCAAATATAAAAGCAATAATAATTTTTTTTAAATTAAAATAATTGAAAAAAAAAATATTTATATTAGTGTACTATTATCTATTGTAAGAAAAAATATATTTATAATGTCTTTTGTCCATAGGTAGTCCAATTTTTGGCAACCAACTACTTTTCTAATAATGGCAACCACTGAGTAGGATGTTTATAATTTAAAGAATGTTTTTTTCAAATAGATTCCACCATGCCATAAATGCAATAGGACATTCCACATATGTGTCATCTAGCCACATTCACTAATGCATTATATATGTTTTTCAATAGAAAGGGAAAATTGTCTAATCAAATATATATTTTTTTCAATAAACAAGAAAAATCGCCTAATGCACTATATATTCTTTTCCAACAAATGGGAAAAATTGCCTCAATTTTATGAATTTTTTTAATGATCAAACAAAATGTGGATCTAACATTTAAAATTTTGTGACATTGAAAAATAATTGCCAATATAAATTAATTTTTTCCATCAGAAGTAATGTTGGATTTGCCACAAATTTATATATTTTTTAGGGAGAGGGTTTCGTAAAGTTATCCCTATTCATCATACAACTTCTCTAATTTCATAGTCTCCAATTTCTCTAACTTTATGCATGCAACAACTTCTAACATCCTTAATCATGATGACATTAGGTGGTATCATGGATAATGCAACCATTGAGTCTCCTTTAACAATTTTTTTTGGAATAACATGAAATTTAGGTGGAAGATAGGCATCACTAATCAGAAATTTAATTTTACCAACCTTTTGGCTCATTCTAATAGTCAATGAAGCCACCATGATTATAACTAGGGTTTGATGTATTTCCTTCTCTGGATGCTCAACACAAGATCATGCTCCTATTCAACCTTTTTTTATCAATTCGCTTCTTGAGATCTCTAATAGTTTCTTGAATCTTCTTTGTTGCTTAATCACTTTGAATTCTTCAAAAAGATGTATGCAAGATTTGAAAATAATATATTTGAAATTTGTTATAGACCTTGCCTTTAAATCAATTAAGTTTTCCATAAATGCTTGTGTACTTTATTGAGTGGAAGCTAGCTAACATAATAACTCGGTCTCTTCCATATTCTTTAGTCTCTATTATAATGCTTAGTCTATGTTGCAATACTTGGTCAACATAGACAAAATACTGATACTCGATAACCTTTTACAAACTTTGTTCTCTTGCATCTTATATATGTAGATATGAACTTTTAGTGCATATTTATGTAAGAAACTGATGTATGATGTACCATCTAGGTATTCAATTCCATACATACCTCTTTTTCTCAGTTAGAGATGTTATAATCACCTTCTCCAGGATTAGGTGACCTCATCTCCATTAACTCCACTATTTCTATCTTCTAGTTTCTTTTTCCACTTTTGGATCATTTCATTCCTCACTTGCTCAATATCTACTTTTCCTTTTCTTTTATCCTTTGTCTAATTGTTTAAATGTTCTTGAGTTCTATAATTCTTGCTTTGATGTCCAAACTTGTGGCATTTGGACCATGCATTGTTAGGTGCATAATTCTTCGATCTATGATTTGACTAGTAGGGTTTTGTCTCTAATCTACATTCAAATGCTCTATGCCTATATTCTAATAGTTGTAGCAGTGTCCTACAAATATAGGTGTAGTAGGTGCATTCCACAATCTTGACTTACACTCATGTATTTGATGACCTTGTTTCTTGCAATAAAAATAATAACCAATAAACTTAGGTGTAGAGTTTTTCATACCATGTTTTCTTTGATAAATATTTGTAGTATGACCAATTTTTCCTTAGTGATAACAAGTTGGTTTGTCTTCTAGTTTTTTGTTTCTCATTTCTCCATTCTTGGATAATTCTTCTTTCTCAGTGCACGAATGTCCTAACCCATTGGAACATCTTGATGACTTCATAAGTTCTTCAAAATATTTAATTTCTTTCTTTAGTTTGTTGAGCTGCTCCATGGATTCCTTCTCATTCTTCAATTCATTCTTCAATATCTCATTGTGAGATTTCAGGTAGGCAATATCTATATCTTTGTGATTTTGTATCTCATTTACAATTATTAGTTGATTCATTATATCCATTTGTGTATGTGTGGTCTTTTGCACATTCGATAACCTTTCTTCTATCAGGTGGCCATTACCCTCTTGTCTTCTTTTGCCTATTATGTCTTCTTCAACTTTATTTCTCTATTTAGCCACTTTACATAGTCTTAAATTGATTTTATTCCATGTTCTCTCTTTAGTGTTTTTATCTCTTCATTGAGGAGTTTATTCTTTTCTAGTAGTTCAACAAATGCTTTGTCATTTGAATTTATTGGATCAAATAATCCTTCAGTTTCAACTTCTTCATAAGAGAATTTCTTTATCTAAATTACAATTTCCTTTATCCTTTTTATGGAATTCTTTAGATCTTGCCTTGCCTATTCTAACTTCTATAGTGTGAGTTAGATGTTGATCACCTAATTATCAATAATCTTATCTAGTTAGAAACCCTCTATCTTCTAAGACCTAATCTCCAAGCCTTTAATCTTTCTTTAGAGAACCAATTCTTTAATATTGATTGTTGATTTATGGAGTAAACTAGATACTAAGAGGGGGGTGAACTAGGATCTATAACAATTCTATACATTTTCACAAGTTCATCCACATCTAATAATAATTTATGCATGCAATAAAATAGATGTAAACTTGTTGTAACATATATCACTTCAACCACATGCATGAATGTAATAACACATACCACAATATTTTGTACCCAGAAACCCTCCAAGGTGAAGGTAAAACTTGGGTGGGGATGAAACCCACAAATCTTCACTACTGTAGTAATGAAGTTAACTAGTTAATGTTAAAATGTTTGAGGATTATATATGATCTACTCTATGAGGATTTTATCATGTTAAAGACTTAAGAAAGTGTTAGGTTTCACTTGGTTAGAGGATTTGACACTTAAATCTAAGGATTCTGTTAAGAGATTTACAAAGATCTGTTGAGACCACTCTATTAAGAGGTTTACCTTGATTCAAGTCTGTTAAATCTAACTTAGTACCTGACTCTTAGTTTTCTCTACAAGCTGATTTTTTGTATTCTCCTTACTAACTAATCCTCTCCTCTAATTTTATACTCTTGTCTTTCCCTTCCACTTTCCCTTCTTATGAATAAGTCACTTTTTCTATTAGTTGATAACATAACCCTTGAATGACTTCTAATCTCCTTCTTTTCTCTTCAAATACACACATATGACCACTTACTCAACTCTCACATCCTCTCACTCTAGGTTAAGATCGTTTCTTTATAAAGATTCCATGAGATTCTTCTATATGTTTCCATGTTTTCACTCATCATCCTAATCAATGAACATACACATGGGGATATATGATCCATGCCATGTAAATGTTTTGTAACAACTTCAATAAGTATTAAATGTTATATGATAATCTCTTCAAAACTTAAATAGACATTCCAAGTGGGCTAGATAATCATTTGTCCTAAAAATCTATTCCATTCTTGACTTTTATATAAACTATGTATTGCTCAGCCTCTACTATTAGTGATGCTCGACATTGTTGTCGCTTGACCTTTATTAACTTCCTAATTCTCAACATATAGTGTTCTTGATACATACTATATCACTCATTACTTATATAATTGGAATTATATTCAGCCACTAATAACTTGCTTGGTCATTGAATGAGTTCAGTCCATATACCATACTTTACTCAACTTCTACACAATTGCTCAGTACATACTAGCTTATATACATGACTTGGCCTATGTAGAGTAGCTCAGTCACAATGATGGCCATTTGACTCTTCTTTGTAAATGACTAAGTGATTGCCACTAATAGACACTAGATAGTAGAGATACCAACATTAGTTACTCAAGGTCTTTATGTACCATTTGAATAATAAAACAAGCATTCATTTGTCTATTAATCCTATTGTTGCTTGGTCTCTACTACAAATATCATCTTAAACATATTTTCTTTGCATAATAAAAACATTATCAAATGTAAAACATATAAATAATTCATCAAAAATTTGACACAAGGATTTTTACATGGAAATCTAATTTGGGAGAAACTACCGACAACATATCACTCTTTTTCACTCTTTTGAAGTAGACTTTATTAGGATCCAACCTTGTTAAAGGTTACAAAACACATTATTAAATGTGTCCTCATTCAAGGATTTAATCACCCTATTAGGAGTGACCTTGTTAGAGGACTTTGATCATTCCATTTAGAATGTCACCTAGCTAAAGTATTTTCACAAACTATTAAGTCTTCCAAATAACTATTAGGTCAGCCTCTATTAAAAGGATTTCAACACAAACTATTTACAATTAGTAGAAAGGAAACAATAGGTTTTGATCTGTGTGATTGCAATTTAGTTTTGTAGGTTTATATCTCAATTCGGTCCCTGTGCTTACTTGTTGATAAGCCTTTCATTGTCATCTCTGATCTTTATTTTCTTGGAGAAATTAGTTCACTCTTCTCAACACCACTTAAGCCTTCTACTCAGATTCACTTATCAACATCAACATCATCTTTGCAAGCTTTCTCCTTTAGCTTCACATTCACTTACACTTGTGTGTTTCTAGTCAATCATGCTCTGTATGTCTCTTTTTACATATGCTTTCACTTTGTGTGTGTGCACGCATACACACACACACACACACACCAAGCACCAATTATTCAATTCTATATCTTTTTAAATAAGCAGTTCATTTTTTATCACTTTTTACATCCACCGTAGATCTTAGGGTTTATGATTAGGTTCAAATTGATTCATTATATATGTCCATTTTCTTTATATTCTTCTAGAAACTTCTATAGAATCCATCTATTAGGTATTTACCTAATCCTTGCCTTGAATTTAATGATCCAACTCATCAATCTTATCTTTAATGTAGTTTATGTTTCCCAATAAATCAACTATGTGGAATGATCTCATGATTCTCTTGAAATCATTCTCATACTGTCACTCAACAATATTTAAATTATGACACTTCGTCATCACTAAATTACTTGATCATTGTAAATCTTTTAGGCTCGACATCAATTGTCTCACTTGGTTGATACTAATGCTCTATCAACACTATAATTGCTTGTTACTAACTACAACTTGGTTGACACTAGCATTACTCAATATTCCTTAGCATTTTACTCTACTTCTCAACTTGGCTTAGCTTTTTTTGATATAAAGAATAACTTTTATTTATCAAAATCTATCTAATCAAATGTCCATTATAACTTCCTTTTCATAACTCAACATTTCCTCTAGGTTGTATTGTTATGAGAAACTTTTGAAATCCTCTTCATCAATCAAATAGATAAGACAATTATATTAGGTAGAAATATTTCTTATCAATAAATATAACATCAATGACAAAACAACAATTGTTCTAATTATAAGTTTCCAACAATCTCTCTCTTTGGAACTAATTGAAACATCTCAATATCTCAATATGTAGAAATACTTGTTACTATACAATCCAATAGATTTCACTAAAATAAAATTTGTTCGAATTGTAAGTTTCCGATAACTTCTCTCTTTGGCATTGATGGAAACATCTCAATACCTCAATATGTAGCAATACTTGTTACCATAAAATCTAACAAATTTCACTTTGATTTTATTTTCTGAATTACTCTTGCTGAAAATGATTCTCTCTCTTTGTAGTAACTCTCTCTCTATAAAGTTGGGTCCCCACTACATACCACTATTGAAGACATAGGTGACTCCCCAAAGAGGGAAACCAAGCTCTCCTTTTTGCATTCTGCCAAACTTAAAGTTGATTCTTTCCTCCAAGTCGATTCTTGGATTTATAATGAAATTATGGGGTTGAAGAAGAAAGTGGAAACCTTGCAACATAACTAGGAGGCTGATCGGGCTATTATCCAACACTTGGAGGTGCAAATGGGAGACATCCTAAAAAAACTTAAGGATTATGAGCAGAATCTTAGAATGCTTATCAAGGAAAGTGGAACAAAAATGGAGCATGTAACTTCAAGCATCTATTCTGTTGCGATGAGCTTGGGCAAAAGAGAAAATGAAGGAACCATATCTTCGGAGGGCCCTAGTAAGAGGACAAGATAGAGTTCTAGGAAGAAAGCCTTGATTTTTGCTAATTCTTTGGCTGCTAACTCCATCCAAGATGCAACTAATATTGGTAAGGAGGTAGTTAAGATGATCACAAAACTGTAATAGTTTCTTTGGGTCTTCTTTTCTGGTTGGGTTCCTATTTAGGTTCTTTTTGCTGGTTGTTACATTTGGTTCTTGTGTTTGGTCCTAATTTTTGGTTTTTAGTTATAAACTATAAAACTTGATTTTGGTGCAACTTCTAGTAGGTTTAAGGACACTTTTCCTGATGGCTATCTTGCTTTTCCCTTCTTGAGGATGTGAAAGGGTTTCGGGGTCCCTTCAAAACCTATTTTTACCATAATCTAAAATTCTCTCTATATAGTAATCTCTCCCAATTTTAGAAATCTCTCCCTCTTTCATTAATCTCTTCCTCTTTGACAACAATGCCAAAGACACTTAGCTCTTTGAGCTTCAAATTAACTCTTCATACATCTAAATTATGTATATTTTGCATGTTTGGCTAATTTTTGTCATCTGTTTAAGACTAATCTATTATGTTGTACTGAATTATCTACCTTAGGTATGTCCCAAAGTAGAGTTGTATTGCATTACTTTTTGGAAATATAGATGGAGTAACTGAGAGGGGGGGTGAATCAGTTACCACAAAAACAAATCCAAAGATCCCTTAAATGTCTTATAAATCTAGTTACTGATGTCACTCAGTAAACATATAGAAGAATGCTATAACTCGGTAGATGTAGTGTATGTTAACTTTAATAGAACTTTAAACATTCATAGTTATGAACATGCATGTATAAAAGAAATAACATGAACACAAGAGACACTAGATTTAACATGGAAGCCCAATATGGGAAAAACCACCAAGTAACTAGCTACTAATTTTCACTCTTTTGAAGTGAGGCCTATTAGGAGCCAACCTTGTTAAAGGTTACAAAACACACTATTAGGTGTGATCTTGTTAGATGATTTAATCACCCTATAAGGAGTGGCCTTACTAAAGGATTTTTTAACAATTCAATAGAACTATCACCTTGTTAGAGGATTTATAAAATGGTTGTTAAACCAACTCTGTTAAGAGATTTAGGAATCACTACTGCAATGGTGAGAAAGTAACAATGAAGTGACCTGAATGAGATGCAACTAAATTGTTGATATAGATCTCTATTCTACTTCACTAGATCCTCTCTAATCAAATAAATCTTTTTTTCTCTTCAAGGATATCTAATCCTTCTTCAAAATTCACTCACAATTTCCTCTTCACACAAACAAAACACTTGCATGCCCACTCATTACACTTTAGAATTCACAACTTGACCTTATATTTATACCTTTCAAATTGTCAAGTCAACTCATTTACAAGTTAAAATTACCAATAATCATTACCTCGATCGGTTACAATTATTACATAAAATAATTAAGCTTTATTTCCCAAAACAATGAAATTCTTCATTGGTCGACCCTATTCGGTAAACATTGTTCTAGAACTGATTTCCAGTGTTAACAAACTAAAGCTTGATGAATATTGCAAACTCTACAAAATCCTTTGGAGACCAAGTGAACTCAGTAAACACTAACTTTCCTTTGCTAACTTTGTGAGCTTAGTTACCACTGACCTCTATCACAAAATCCTTCAATGCATGAGTGAGCTCAGTAGAAACTATTTCCACAGAGTAATTTCTAAGAATACTTGGTAGACTCTCGAATTTTCTTTACTAACCAACTAAGCTTGGTAGATTCTATCTGCTAACTGATATGACATTTTTGTAACATCAAAGACAATAGACAATTGGACAATTGTATCCAACAATCTCCCTCTTTGGAATTGATGGCAACACAACATGTCATAGCATAATAAAATTTGAGAACATGTCTTTTTCTGACAAAACATTTCTCCCTCTTAGATTTTATGCCACAAACTTCTCTAATACAATAATCTCCTTTATAACTTCTTTACAAATAGAAAACTCTCCACAAACAAATTCAAATTTCAAAAAGATATGACAGTAAGCTCTCCCTCTTTCACAACACATTCCAATGACAACACATACCAAATGAGTAGCAATGTATCTTAAGTATCAATTCATATGCAATATTCCCATGACTATATTGCATCAATTGATAGATCTTGAACTTGGTTCCCGTTGATGCATCACTAAAAATTTATTTTAGTGAGCTTTAGATAGGGGAATGAACCCCAACTTACCTCTTAGATACAAGAATGCATCCTCAGGTAATGGCTTGGTGAATATGCTAGCAATTTGTTCCTTTGTATGGACATATTCCAATCTAATCTCTTTATCCTACACCAATTATCTAACAAAGTGATACTTTATTGCAATGTGCTTGGTTTTGGAATGCATTACTAGTGTCATGCCCTAAATTTAAGAGGCAAAACACAACATTTTTTTTTTTTTTTTGTTTTTTTTATAAATAAAGACACTATCTATTAACACTAAATTCAAATATAAATCTTATAACCATGAATTTATGATTAGCATTATTGTTTCTTTATTTCTTTTCTTAGTGATTGTATATAGTTAATTATTAAAAGAAAGTTCATAACTTCAAGCTAACTTATGGCTCACTAATACATGGTTTTAGAATACTAGTTTTTTTAATCTCCTAAAACTTCATACTACCTCCACAATATCTTTTCACTGACTCAATTAATCATACAATCCAATGCTAGCTTGACATAAAACATTTAATCTAATCTTGTTCACTTGATAATTGAATTATATATATGTCTTAGTAATTTCAATTAATAAAGCGGTTGCTATCTCCCTTTAACAATTTCCATTGCTAATTTACCAACTCCTAAGAAAAATCTTTTCATTTGTTTAGGTTGATTCAACAATACATTCAACTCATACTACTAAAGTCATAAACTTATTTTCTTCCTCTTAACCCAACTGGTCGAGCTTGACTTTTAACTTACAATCATCATGTAATCAATTTCATCTTCAAATTTGAATTATATTGCATGTTGCTAATAAATCGAGGAGTATATGTTATCAAGAATCAAGAATGTGATTTTCTTTGTGATAAATAAAATCATAGTAAACATGTTCTTGGAAATAACCATGTACCTCTACAATATATTATGATCATTCTTATAGCTTTTTGTATCCTGATTTAATAATAAAAATAGGCATCATTATACATGTCATTTTCCATGCATTGGGAAAATCTTCCAAGATTTTGATGCCTAAGTGGGGAGATGTGCCATGTTGCACTTTTAGGGAATTGCCCAATGACAAAGTAAGGGCTTTCTGACTTTTGTCAGAGTTAAATCAAATTTGAATAAAGTTTTAAACTATTAGCTTATAATGCCTAGGAAAGATTCCCAAGGTGGCACATTTTAAGAGGGAAATTGTTATGCGTTTGGGAGGAGTTGGTGCGTTAACCAAAGCCATGGTCACATCAACCTTTTATCATCAACTAATGCATTCATTCATATTAGTGACCTCTGCCTTATATCCATTCTAGCGCTAATGAGAGTGCCTTGGGTAATTTTAGTGGGGCTCCCTCCCATGTGGGAGATGGGATATCATGGGTTAATACCAAGGTCATATCACCCTCGGGATAGGTTTGTAAGACTATAGACATTTTGATATATATATATATATATATATATATATATATATATATGTTTTACATGATAGGATATGTGGGTACTTTCCAACTAGATTAGGGAGTATATTATCATTATTGTTATATATATATATATATATATATATCTATATGTTTAGCTATTAAATTAGGAAATAGCATATACTAATATAATTATTATTAGTTAATCTCTTTTAAAGTGTTATTGTTTTGATTATAGATTGTGACATGCAGTCAAGTCAGATGGCTGGCATTGTCATAACATTCTTTCATAACTTGTATATTCTATTTTTTAAATATTTGATGTACCTATTTAGTTCATAGGACATGCGGGCTAGAGTTGATATCTTGAATATTTTATTGTTTTTAATATTGGGAATCAATTTAATCCTCTCCTCATACATTTTACAGAGGCTTAATAAGCACCTACAGACTTGTCTCATTGTTACTAGGCCTTCATTCTCGAGCTATATTCCTTCATTCCTACCATGGTATGAGTATGTCAAAGATGTGATAGTGTTATCAACCTAGGGATTTATTAAATCTTGATAAATGAATGCTCTATCTTTCATACACATAATTTTTGATCTATCAAGATACATCAACTTCTTCTTATATAATTTTACAAACTGACCGTCAATGTTGAACAAATTACTTTATTGGAAATATCTGTATTCTCAACCATGATAGGAGTACACTAGTTTTCTCATTCCTTAAATCCATTGAGAGAGAGTTCTAAAACATTAATCACAACTACTATTGATTAGCTCCCTAAAATAATTTTAGGTACATCTCTAGTAATATCCATATTAAAGATTTCAGCTTGCATTCATTATAATGAAACCTTAATGAAAATTTGTATCAACTAGCTTCTTCCATGAGCAATCACAATTGAATACCTTTTAAATTTGTTATGCTAAAATATAAGTATGACTATTTCTTAACATGAAACTATCTCATATATGACAGAGAAGATAATCAATTTCTTCTATTCTAGTAAAGCACATAAAGATAGTGTCTTACACTGCATTCAATTAAGAGAACCTCCAAATTCTTTTCTCTGCCCATGAACCCATACATCACAGTGGTATATACAAATGAAGATTTTCTTTCATAGCTCAATACACAAAGAAAAAAGAGTAGGAACTATACTTTTACAAATACAACATTTGATTCCATGAAAAAACAATATTTCCTTCCAATCAAAAGACATATCCCTTCTTCTCTACTATGCAATCATTCATTGCAACCACATGAACAATATGGAGAGTTCACCTTTATAGTTACAAAGAAAAATGACAAGTTTTATCTTCATGCAACATCCATAAGATGATCATTCCAAGCTTGTTTCCATTGCTCCCTTGAGCACAAAATTTGTAAATGCATCACAAATAAACAACAAGGACCATGGGTGCTTTCCACCCAACCATAGGCCTCCAAAGAGACCACCCCCACGCTAGTGAAACAAGGCTCAAACCAGGTTACACACATACATCACAAAATTTTGCATGAATACACAACACAAAACACAATCAACACCCTCCCATGGCTTGCACAATGATTCACCATTGGAATCATAAAATGTTGGGTGAAGGTGGGCTCTTCAAAGAGGAGACATTATAACAACATAAATCATATTGCCAAGACATTTTCCCTCTCAAGGCCAACATAAACAACATATTTCCATTTTAATTGCCTCTCAAGGCCTTCAACAAATCATCTCCTCCTCATTCACCAAAACCTCCTTGTACCTCCCAAACAAACAAGATTCATGGCCTTAATGGAGCCCATACTCCATGATATTAACAATCCTCATCATGAGGTAATTTTTTTCTCAACTGTAATGTCAAGCCCAACTTATGCCCTTCACCCAAGGCTTCTCTTCCCTTCCAAGGGTGAGTGAAGCTTTCACACCCATAAGCACATTCAAAATTTACATTCAATCAAGAAATAAAAGAGAAGAAACAAGAAAAGAAAAACCAAGAAGAAATCTCCAAGATCACATCACATTCTCACAATGCCACATCAAAATATCAAAATCCATAATGCAACAAGAACACTACATATTCTCACAATCCACAACACAACATCAATCCAAGATGCAAGACTACCACTATAATGCATACTCCCTTGACACATTCCTCATACTTGCAGATCTACCTTACAATACTCAAGAATGAGAATAAAACATTGATTTTGAACACTAACCTTTGTCCAAGCTAGGGTAAAGATAGTTGTAGTAGAGCTCCCTTTTTCATTCCAAAGTCTAGCTGTCTCTAAAATTAGAGAGTGGGTGAACACCCCACTAGTTTATCCAAAACCCTCTAATAAAGCCTTCTCACTAACTTCTTTTAGCAAAAACACTAAGCCACTACTTCTTACAAACTTGTCTCCTCTAACTTTTCTATTTTTGACTAAGTGGGAACATGGAAGGGAACACATGTGAGAAGTCCATTTTCGAATTGGTGAAAGAATGCATGGATAAAGGGGCCCTCTAGGCTGTCTAGGCACTCACATGGTCAAAAATAGGTTCCTAACTTGATATACTATCACATGGCTATCTTATTTTCACATAAAAGACTCTTTGGGACCACCTAATGACCCCTAAAAACCCTAGCCAAGTCCATATTCGAATTTCCTTTGATTGAGACTCCTTATGGCATTCTTCTATGTGAGGTTAACTTGGGTACTACATTGGGGTTAGGTTTAGGTTAGGTTACTTCTTGCCAAAACCTTAATGACATGGTATTTCCACATGGACAACACAAGAGTCAAGTGACACACACAACACAACATATTACATTAAAAATGACTTCTCTACAATAATACATGAACTAGACTACTACATACAAATTCACATATACAAAGTAAAACACATTACAATGAGGTTTGAATCTTTTCCACTGATTCAACCTTGGCTATGTCATGTTTGTAGCAGTTTGAGCCTTAATTCCCCTTTAAACCCATGGTGAAATTCCTGCACACTAAACTCGAGCGTCAATAGTCCAAGAAAATCATATAAGCATATGTAAAATAAATCATTATCTCATTCAACATTAGGCTTGCATACATTTCATCATCTCAAATTAGCTTTCCCTTTCTTAATCATTTAAAATATAACCTTCAAATATTAAAATATCAAAACTTACATATCACATTTGGCATTTGAGTTCCATACTTCATTCTTTTTAATTAAATTACTTTTTCTAATGATTTTCATGTAAAATGCTCAAAATACTATAACATCAAACTTTACTTATCAACATAACATGGTCAAACTAATATTTTGAATAACTTCATAGTCTATTTTTTTTTTATCATTGCAACAAGATGCTAAATTTCACAACTATTGAATCCCTAGGTATGTGGGTTAGGTCTCAATGCATAACAAAATTTATCTTTTAACTCTAATTTCCACTTTACACATTACATTCAAGTATTTCTACCTTTCAATTTCTATTAAAGCATTGTCAATAGCTTAAAACATGAATAGAATCATTAAATCAATCAATTAGGTCCTAATATGTAGAAGTAATTGAAGATCATCAAAATATAGATAATAAAATGACATAACCCTACAGTCTCAAAAGTGTATCAAAACATAGGATTAAAATCACTGTAATGCAATTATCTCATTGGTACTATGATAGATCAGGTGAGGCCTCACAACTAGATTCTTTGATATGTTGATTGCACTTGTATTATCACAAAACATAACAACTGGTTCTTTGATTTCAACTTTCATGCCTTCCAAAAACTATTTGAACCAAACAATATTAGAGCAGTTTACTGCTACTACAACATACTATGCTTATGTTGTAGATTGGGATGTACAATTTTTCTTTTTACTTGTCCAAGAAACCAACCTCTTTCCAAGAAAGAGTGTTTTGCCACTTGTACTCTTTCTATCATCAATGTTTCCTACCCAATCAACATCAGTAAACACTTTCAAGTCCAAATTTCCTCCAAATTTGTACCATAGTCCATAATCTTTAGTGTCTTTTAAGTATTTCAAGATCCTTTTGATTTCCATCATGTGATTTTCTCTAGGTTTTGTGGAAAATCTTGCTACTATACCAACTGCAAGAGCAATATCAGGCCTTGTATGAACTACATACTAAAAATTTCCAATCATTGATCTATATAAGGTCTGATTTGCCTCTTTTGATTCATCATCCTTGGTAAGCTTTAGTCCAATACACATGGGAGTTCCAACTAGTTTTGAATCTTCCATACCAAACTTCTTGAGTATCTCCTTGATGTATTTAGACTAAGTAATGTAGATACCATTCTTGCTTTGCTAAATTTAAAGACCAACAAGGAATTTAATCTCACCAAACATTGACATATCAAATTCCTTGTTTATTTTATCTAAAAATTCTTTGCATAGATCATCATTCCCTATAAACAAAGTATCATCCACAAATATTTCTACCAAAACAATCTTGTTATCTAATCTTTCCTTGATATACAAGCTATTGTTATCATTAGTTCTCTAAAAACCAATTTGAATAAGATAGTTATCCAATCTTTCATACCATGCTTTAGGGGCTTGTTTCAGACCATACAATTCTTTGTGTAATTTTTAGACCATGCCCTTCTTGTCTGGATCAACAAAACCTTCAAGTTGCTCAATATAGACTTCTTCATCTGTAATACCATTGAGAAATGTAGATTTGACATCCATCTTATATACCTTAAATCCTTTGTATGTAGCATATGCAAGTAAGGTCCTGACACCTTCCATTCTTGCAATAGGAGAAAAAGTCTCTCCATAGTCTATTCCTTCTTCTTAAGAGTAGCCTTTACATACCAGTATAGCTTTGTTCCTTGATACCCTATCATCTTCATTCAACTTATTTCTGAATACCCACTTAGTTCCAATCACATTTTTATCTTTAGGCCTAGGTACAATAGTCCATGTTTTTTTTTCTCTATTTTCTCTATCTCTTAATTCATAGCCTCAATCCAACTTTCATTTTCTAATGCATCTTTGACATTTCTAGGTTCAAAATCAACAAGTAAACAAGTACCTTTTATCTTACTTCTTGTCATAGTACCTTTAGATTTGTCTCCAATAATATGATTTGGTGCATGATGTCCCTTGACATACTTGGCTAATACAAGTTCCTTTCCTTTTCAATGAATTGCATTGTCATCCTCTTGAACTTCAACTTCAAGTTTTGGCTGCTCTAGTTTGGTAGGCATTAGCTTAGTAGCTTCAAAATATGACTCAAATCTTTGTGACTCAGTTGGAACTTCTTGCAACTCGGTGACTGAAGACTCAAGAGTAGAAGTTTCCTAATTGACATATGTATTTGGCACTATATCAAGTTCAATGAAAACAAATCTCATGTAGTCTTCTGGTTCCTTTTTGCTTTCTTCTTTAGTCCTTTCTACAAACTCATCAACTTTCACATGTGCACTTTCTATGATTTTGTGAGTAGACAAATTCAAACATCTATATGCTTTACTCTTGCAAGAATATCCCAAAAATATACCTTCATCATCCTTCACATAAAATTTTCCTTTTCTAGATTCTTTCAAGATATAACATTTACTTCCAAATACATTTAGGTAACTTATATTGGGTTTATATCCATACCATAACTCATAGGGGATTTTGAATGAGTCTTTCTTCAACTATACTTGGTTCAAGGTATGAACTATAGTGTTGATAGCTTCCTTCCAGTATTTGATAGCAATGTTCTTTTCAATCATTAGAGTCCTTTCATAATCCATGATAGATCTATTCCTCCTTTCAACTATTCCATTCTGCTTGGGAGTTCCAAGAGCTTATACATATCTTTTGATTCCTCTTCCAATGCAAAAGTTATTGAATTCATGGGAAATGAACTCACCACCTTTGTTTGATCTTCAACATTTTAGCCTTTTCCCTGTTTCCTTCTCTACTCTAGCCAAATATCATTTGAACTTCTCAAATGCTTCTGACTTTTCTCTCAGATACATGACAGTCATCATTCTAGAGTAGTCATCAACCAAAATAATAAACTTTTCTCTAGTATAACTCTCAATTCCAATAGGTCCACACAAATCAGTGTACACAATTTTCAAAATTTCTTCATTTTGACAGTTTTTACTTTTGAAGCTAGTCTTTCCCATATTACCAATTTGACAATTCTTACATAGACCAACATTATGTTTCTTTATACTAGGAATGCCTCTTACTTTCCCAAAATTTCTTATTTTCACTAGGTTATCAAAATTCACATGACATAACCTTATGTGCCATAACCAACTTTCTTCAACTTGAGCAATTATACATGAGCATTCACCAAGTTCAAGATAGAAAAAGTTACCTTTTATTTGTATGCCTAATCAAATCAAATTTCCTTTGTCATCCTATAGTCTTGCTTTTCCATGCATGAATTCCACCTTGAATCCAATATTGATTAGCTATGCCACACTCAAAAAATTGTGTTTTAGTCCTTCAACCCAATAGGAATTATCACATACAAGCTCTTTGGTTAGTGAGATTCTTCCTCTTCCTTTTACGCAACAAAGTTCATTTTTACCAAACCTTACACTGCCACCATCATAGTCTTCAAAATGTTCAAACTTTGTTTTTTCACCAATCATATGATGAGAACAACCATTGTCTATGATCCATGTATTAGTTTTTCTCACATGAGAGATAAGTGCCATCTTATCTTCTTCATCATTATCAAATTCATCTTTCACAACAATGTAAATGATTTCATCTTTAGTATTGTCAGAATCCTTAGAATCTTTAGCCATGAAACATGTTTTCTTACCTTTTTCCTTGAATGATTTGAAGTCTTTCTTGCCAATACACATGTAACCTTTCTTCTCATCCTTGTTTTTCTTTTTTGGACACCTAGCAGCAATACGACCGATTTTCTCACATGAAAAATAGATTAGTGGAACCTTACCTTTGTATTTTCCTTTGCCTCTAGAATATTTCATTGCAAGTAGAGCTTCAAACACCTCAAGATCACTGTCAAAACACTATTTTGATTCTTCTTCACTTTTTGAGTGAGAATCCTTTATCTTCTTGCCCTTTTCTTTGAGTGAAAACTTGGCTTCAAATGTTGATTCAATGTTCTTGGAAGCTGGAACGCAGTTGTCATAATTATCTAGCTCAAATGCATTGAATCTTCCTACTATGGCCTCTAAATTTATCTTATGATTTGCTTCACATCTTCTTTCCCAAACTATAGAAACTTTAATTGCATAAATGGGAAGCAATGTTCTAAGAACTTTACTTACAATTTTTTCCTCTTTGATATCTCCTCTAGAAGCCTTGATTTCATTGATGCTTGCTTTGACTCTTTCAACATATTTAGCAATGTTCTCATCCTCTCTCATCCTCATTTGATCAAATTGTCCTCTTGGACTTTCTGCTTTGGCTCTCCTCACATTTTCATCACCTCTATAGATATCTTTTAACTTGTTTCGCATAGCAAAGGTAGTTTTTTAGTTATTGATATCATCAAATTCTTCATAGCTTAGGAAAAATGTAATGTCTATCATCATGGTGTTATGATTCTTCTTCTCAACAATTTCATTAACAGATAATGTACTAGAAGGAGTTACATATTCTTCATCAAGATATTTCAATCCTATATCTCCAATGGAATCCAAATAGAATCTCATTAGTCCCTGTCATGCTAAAAAGTTATACCTGTTAAGCCTTGGAATTTCCCTCTTGTAAGACATCTTGATCTTTAGCTTAGATTCTTGAAATCCTTCTTGTAAGCACCAAAAGCTCTAATACCAATTTTTGGAAATATAGATGGAGTAACTAAGAGGGGGGGTGAATCAGTTACCACAAAAAAAAATCCACAGACCCCTTAGATGTCTTATAATACTAGTTACTATTGTTACTTGGTAAACATATAGAAGAATGCTATAACTCAGTAGATGTAGTGTATGTTAACTTTAATAGAACTTTAAACATTCATAGTTATCAATATGCATGCAATAAAGAAATAACATGGACACAAGAGACACCATATTTAACATGGAAACCCAATATGGGAAAAACCACCAAGTAACTAGCTACTGATTTTCAGTCTTCTAAAGTGAGTCTTGTTAGGAACCAACCCTATTGAAGGTTAAAAAACACATTGTTAGATGTAACCTTGTTAGAGGATTTAATCGCCCTATAAGGAGTGGCCTTGCTAGAGGACTTTTGAATAATTCAATAGAACTGTCACCTTGTTAGAGGATTTAGAAAATGGCTGTTAAACCAACTCTATTAAGATATTTAGGAATGACTACTATAATGGTGAGAAAGTAACAATGAAGTGACCTAAATGAGATGCAACTAAATTGTTGATACAAATCTTTATTCTACTTCATTGGATCCTCTCTGATCAAATAAATCTTTCCTACTCCTCAAGGATATCTAATCCTTCTTCAAAATTTTCTCACACTTTCCTCTTCACACAATCAATACACTTGCATGCTCGCTCGTTACACTTTAGAATTCACAACTTGACATTTTATTTATACCTCACAAATTTTCAAGTCAGATCATTTAAAAGTTACTATTACCAATAATCATTACCTTAGTCAACTACAATTATTACATAAAACAATTATGCTTTATTTCAAAAAAAAATGAAATCCTTCATTGGCCGACCCTACTCAGTAAACACTGTTCCAGAATTGACTTCCACTGTTAACCAACTAAGGCTTGGTGAACACTACAAAATCTACAAAATCCTTTAGAGACTAAGTGAAATCAATAAACACTAACTTTCCTTTGCTAACCTTATGAGCTTAGTTACCACTGATCACTATCACAAAATCCTTCAATGCTCGAGTGGGCTCGATAGAAATTGTTTCCACAGAATAATTTCCAGGAATGCTAAGTAGACTCTAGAATTTTCTTTGCTGAGCAACTAAGCTCGATAGACTCTATCTACTAACTGATATGACATTTTTTTGACATCAAATACAACACATAATTAAACAATTGTATCCAACGTTACTATGTAGGATATTCTTATTAGCACATGTGATGCAATGCACCTTGTCTTCTTAGTATCTTAGTTTAGGGGAATCACCCCAAAGTTACCTCTAATATATTCATGAGAATCTATAGGTAAGGGTTATGTGAATATGTCAGCAATCTATTATTTAGTATTCACATATTCTAGCTTCACCTCTTTCTTTTGAACTAATTCCCTCAAGTAGTGATACTTTAGAACAATGTTCTTTGTTTTAGTGTACATCACTAGATTCTTTGAAATGTTGATAACACTTGTGTTATCACAATAGATAACTACTAGATCTTTAATTTCTTCTTTCATACCTTTCAGTAATTATTTGATCCACATAATATTTGAACAATTTATTGCAGTAGGCCCATACTTGGCTTCATCTATAGATTGAGAAATACAATTATTCTTCTTGCTTGTCCATGACACCAATCTTTTTCCTAGAAATAATGCACCTCCACTAGTTTTTTTTCTATCATAAATATTTCTTTCCCAATCTATGTTAGTAAACACTCTCAATTCAAGCTTATCATTTTTCTTGTAATATAATCGATAGCTTTTTTTATGTTTCAGATATCTCATGATCCTTTTTAATACCATCATGTGATTCTCTTTAGAATTTTCTAAAAATCTAGAAACTATCCCAAGTACTAAAGCAATATCTAGTCTACTATGGACAACATATTGTAGTTTTCCAATCATGGATCTATATAGGGTCTGATTTACATCAATAGAATCATTAGTCTTAGATAGATTATGTCTTGTAGGCATATGTGTACTCAATGGCCTAGAATCTTCCATACCAAAAATCTTTAGTATCTCTTTGATATATTTAGATTGTGTAATGAAAATGCCAAACTTCATTTGACATACATGTAATCCAACAAAAAATTTGATTTCACCAAACATAGACATTTCAAATTCCTTCTTCATTTCATCAGAAAATGATTTGCATAATTCTTCTCTTCCTCCAAATATGATAACAATACTTAATTTTTCTTACCATTCTTAAAATAAAGATTACTATTATTATTTTTCCTTTCAAAACCAATTTTCAGCAAATAATTATGCAATCTTTAATACCATGCTCTTGAGGCTTGCTTTAATCCATAGAGGGCTTTGTTCAATTTACATACCATGTCCTTCTTGTATGGATCCACAAATCCTCCAAGTTGATCAATGTATAATTCTTCCTCTAGTATACCATTTAAAAATGTAGATTTGACATCCATTTGATATACCATAAAACTCTTGTAGGTTGAATATGCAAGAAGAGTTCCGACTCCTTCAAATCTTGCCACAAGAGAAAAATTTTCTCCATAATCAACTCCTTCTTGATCATAATCCTTGCATATTAGTCTTTCCTTGTTTCTTGTTACTTCTTCATTCTCATTGAGCTTATTCCTAAAAACTCACTTTGTCCCAATGAAATTTTTGTCTTTAGGTCTTTCAACTAAGGTCCAAGTATTGTTCTTCTCAATCTGGTCAACTTCTTTGTTCATTTTTGAATTCAATCTTCATTGTCCAAAGAATCCTTTACTATTTTGGGCTCAAACTCACAAAGTAAGCATGTATCATATTTGAGTCTTTTTCTATTTATAACACTTGATTCAATGTTAACAATGATTTGTTTAGTTTTATGATGTCTTCTCACATATTTTTCTAGTACAAACTATTTCCTTCTTTTTTCTTCTTCAGGTTCATCTTGAAGCTTAATCTCATGTTCATTTTCTCCTTCTTGTTCAAGTTCTGGTTCATTTTATGCATGCTCAAAATTTTCTATTTGATGGTTGACATTACCAATCCGAGACTTGGTATCATCAATTTGTTGCTTGACACCCACTCTTCATTGCTTGGCAAATTATATTTGTGTTGTTCATTTCCTATCTATTAAGAGACTGGAGCTTGATTTGCTTGATTATTAAGAGTGCTTGGAGCATCATCATCCACATAGATGAATGTACTATAGTCTTTAGGATCTTCTTTACATGCATTTTCACTTCTTTCTATAAACTCATCAACTTTCACATTTGCACTTTCCACAATTTTGTTCGTGTTAGATTTTAAACACTTAAAGGCTTTTCTCTGTGTGGAATAACTTAAGAATATACCTTCCTCACTTTTTTATCAAGTTTTCCATTCTTATTATGTTTAAGTATATAGCATCTACATCCAAAGATTTTGAAGTACTTGAGATTAGGAGCATAACCATACCATAGTTCAAAAGGTGTAGTATTTGTACCTTTCTTAACTTGTACTCTAATCAAGATATAAACATAAGTACTGACTACTTCTCTCCAATAATTCTATGATACACTCTTCTCCATCATTAATGTTCTTGCACAATCTATTATTGATCTATATCTCCTTTCAACTATCCCATTCTGAGGAGGGGTCCTTGGAGATGACATCTACCTTTTAATTCCTTTGTCATGGTAGAATATATTAAAATCATTTGAAATTAATTCATCACCTCTTTCAGATCTTAAGCACTTTAGACTCTTCTCTATTTATTTCTCTACTCTGGCTAAATACCACTTGAATAACTAAAAACCATCATATTTAGCTTTAAGAAACATTGCAGTCATCATCCTAGAGTAGTCTTCAACAAATAGAATGAAATACTTATCTCCACTATAGCTTTGAACATCAATGGGTCCACATAAGTCAATATCAACCAATTCCAAAATATTACTAGAAGTGTATATTTTTCTCTTGAAACTAGACTTGGCCATGTTTCCCAATTGACATTATTTACACATAAAATTGGTAGGCTTCTTTAGTTTGGGCAACCCTCTTACTTTCTTAATCTTACTAATATTCACCAAATTGTCAAAGTTCACATGATATAATAGCTTGTGCCATAACCAAACATCTTCTTGTTGTGCGAACAAACATGTCTCACTTGATAGATCTTATAGATAGAAAAAATTACCTCTTATCTATTCACCACTTCCAACTAGCTTACCACTATCATCATGTATATTGGCCTCACTATTGTGGAACTCAACTCTATAACCTAATTTGGTTAATTGTGAAACACTCAATAGATTATAGTTATGTCCTTCAACCCAATAAACATTGTCACATCTTATCTTGTCAGTTAGTTGAATAGTTCCTTTACCTTTCATAACACATGGAATATCATTACCAAATTTAATGCATCCACCTTTATAAGGACCAATATCTTCAAATTTATCTTTGTTACCAGTCATATGATTGGAGCATCCATGGTCTATTATCCATTTATCACTTTTGTTTAGATATGAAATTAATGCAATTTTTTCTTCTTCATTAGAATCTTCTTTCATAGCAACATAGATAACTTCATCATCGTTACTCTTAGATTCATTGTCAGTTTCTTCTTCAATAATATAACAAGATTTATTAACTTTTTCATCCTTGCTTCTCTTGCAGTCTTTGTCATCTCTTCTTCCTTTGTAGTTTCTTTTTGTTCTTTCATCCTTATCCTCTCTATCAAGACACCTAGTAGCAATATGACCAACTTTTTTTCATGAAAAAAAATTAAAAGGTAATTTACCTTTATACTTACCTTTTCCTCTTCTAAATATTTTTGGACTAAGGGCTTCAAGTTCATCAATGTCATCAATAGAACTACCATTACTACTCTTTACATGTTTACCTTTCTTCTTGCCAAGAACTAGTTGTGACTTGAAGATTCAATAGTAATCAAATATCCCTCTCAAAATAAATGATTTCGCTCTTAGGAAATTGTCATCACCTCCATATATGATCTTTAGTCTTTCTCACATTTTCTTTTCACTCTCACAATATTTTAGGTCATCAAAATTAGCATAGCTTAGAGATGAGGCAACCTCCAAAATTGATTGGTTGTGTTCTAGCTTTTATTTTAGTTGTTCAACAGTCAAAGGAGTAGTTGTTATCTTTACATATTGATTGTCTAAAAAATTGATAGCAACGTCACTGATATTAGATATGTGCAACCTCATCAAGGTCTTCCATGTAGGAAAGTTCTCCTTGTTAAACTTTGGTACATCTTTCTTAAGAGTCGTGATATTTAGCTTTAAGAACCTTGAAAATTTTCTCTATAAGCATTGAGCTCTAATACCAATTGTTTAAATTTTTTATAATAACTAAGAGGGGGGAGGGGTGAATCAATTATTCAAGGTCTTTATGTACCATTTGAAAAATAAAATAAACATTCATTATTCTATTAATCCTGTCATCACTTAGTCTCTATTGGATATATTGTCCTAAACATAACTTGCTTTCTCTAATGAAAATATTATCAAATATAAAACATATAAAGCATTCATCATAGATTTGACACTAGTATTTTTATGTAGAAACCCAATATTTGAAAAACCACTAGCAACATGTCACTCTTTTGAAGTTAGCTCTATTAGGAGTCAACCTAACCTTGTTAAAGGTTAAAAAACACTCTATTAAATGTGACCTTGTTAAAGGATTTAATCTCCATGTTAGGAGTGGCCTTGTTAGAGGAATTTGATCATTCCATTTAGAATGTCACCTAGTTAAAGGATTTACACAGACTGTTAAGTCTTCCAAATGACTATTAGGTCAACCTCTATTAAAAGGATTTTTAAAAAAAAAATTTACAATGACTAGAAAAGAAACACTAGGTTTTGATATGTCTAATTACAACTAACTTTTTTAGGTTCAAATCTTAGTTTAGTCCTTGTGCTAACTTGTTGATAATCCTTTCATTGTCATCTCTAAGATTGATTCACTTGGAAACCTTTCAAAAAACAAGTCCACTCTTCTCAACAACACTCAAGCCTTCTTCTTATATTCACTTATCAACAATAACATCATCTCTGAAAGCTTTCTCTTTAGCTTGGCATTCATTCACACTTGTGTGTTTCTAATCAATCTTTCTCTATATGTCTCTTTTTACATATGCTTGCACTTAACTCGTACACACATAGAGCACCAATTATTTGGCTCTGTATCTCTTTAAATAGGAAATTCATTCTTTACCATTTTCAATATCCACCATAGATCTTAGGGTTTACAAATCAGGTTCAACTCAATTCATTATATCTTTCCATCTTCTTAATCTTCTACTAGAAACTTCTCTAGAATCTTTCTGTTAGGTCTTTAAATATTTTTTTCCTTGAATTTAATGATCCAACTTATCAATCTTATCTTCAATATAATTTACATCTCCCAAGAAATCAACTCTGTCAGCTTGATCTCACAATTTCCTTAAATTCATTATCATACTGTCACTCAAGAATCTTTAAATTCTAACACTTGGTCATCACTAAATTACTTAGTCACTATAAATATTTTGGGCTTTTCATAAACTATCTCACTTAGTCAATACTAATGCTCATTCAACACTAGATTTTCTCATCACTAGCTGTAGCTCATTTGACACTAGCATTACTCAATATTCCTTTACATTTTACTCTAGTGCCTATTTTGGATTAACTTTTCTTTACATAAATAATAACTTTCCTTTATCAAAGTCTATCTAATCAAATTTCCATTGTAACTTCCTTTTCATAACTCAACCTTTATTCTAGGTGCTATTGTTATGAGAAACTTCTCAAATCCTCTTCATGAATCAAATATATATGATATTTAGATTAGGTAGGAATATGTATTATCAATAGATTTGACATCAATGACAAAAATAAAAAAAATTCCAATTGTAAGTATACAATTATGTTGGAAACTTACAATTGGAACAACTTTTGTTTTGTCATTGATGTCAAATCTATTTGATAAGATATATTGGTACATAATCTAAATGTCATATCTATTTGATTGATGAAGAGGATTTGAGAAATTAGTCATAACAATAGCACCTAGAGGAAAGGTTGTATTATGAAAAGAAATCTACAATGAACATTTGATTAGTTAGACTTTGATGAAAAAAAGTGGTTGTTTATATCAAGAATGTTAATCCAAGCTGAGAAATAGAGTAAATGGTAAAGGAATGCCTAGTGATGCTAGTGTCAACCAAGCCACATTTAGTGCTGAGAAAATCTACTATTGACCAAGGATCAATATCGACTAATCAAGCTAGTCAATGCTTAATTGAGTGTCAGAACTTAGTGATTTTTGAGTAAGATTATTAAAGATGAATTTGAGGAAATAGTGATTCCCAACTGACTTAGTTGATTTCTTGGGAGATGCAAACCATGTTGAAGATAAGAGTGATGATTTGGTTCAATAAATTCAAAACAAGGATTAGGTAAAGACCTAATAGATGGATTATAGATAATTTTCTATAGAATGATCAAGAAGATGGATAGATACAATGAGTTTAGTTGAGCCTTATTATAAACCCTAAGATCTATGATGATCATGGAAAGTGATAAAGAAAGAGTTTCCTATTTAAAGAGGTACAAATCCAAACCAAGTAGTGCAAGTGCCATCGTGTGAATGCAAATATATGTAAGAGACACATACAAAAGAAAGTGGACTAGAGATACACAAGTGAGTGTGAATGAAAAGCTAAAGGAGATTTATTACGCAAATGTTGTTGATAGTGATAAGTAGAATCTAAGAAAGAAGGCATAAGTTTTGTTAAAGGAGGAAGATTGATTGCTTGAACGGTTGCCAAGTAAATCAAGAATAGAGATGATAGTGGAGAACTTATTAGTGAATGAACACCTCATTGAATAGAGATCTAAAATTTCAAAGTGAGTTGTAATTATATAGATCGAATCCCTACTATTTTCTTTCTAATCATTGTTACTACTACAAACTCTGCTTCTTCTACACTCTATGATATACATTATTGTTTCTTTCTTAGCCAATAAACCAATCTTCCTCCAAATAGAAATTCTCTATTGTTGGTGTTTTTTTGTCATCCATACTACCTAACCAATCTATATTAGCATATGCACATAAAGTAAAATCACTTGATCTATCATACCATAAGCCAAAATCATGTGTACCCTTCAAATATATGAATACTCTCTTTACTGTTGCATAATGTTTTTCTCTATGATCCTCTTGAAATATTTCTACCATGCAAACTACATTTTCTATATCTAGTCTAGTGTGAGTCAAATATTGGGAACCTTCAATCATAGTTCTATACTTCTTTTTCTCAACTATAGATTCCTCATCTTTTCTAGATAACTTGTAACTAGTTATCATAGATGTACCAACATTTTTACAACTTTCCAAGTCAAATATTTTCAACAAGTCCTTTAAGTACTTTTTCTGTGATAGGAAGATACCACCACTATTGTGCACAATTTTTAGACCTAAGAAAAATTTCATCTTACCAGTCATAGTCATCTTAAACACATTCTTCATTCCCTCAAAAAAAAATTCATTGGCTTCATCATTATCTCCAATGGTTATGTCATCCATAAATATCACAATAATTAAAAATCCATTTTTAATTTCTTTCATATACAAAATACTATATATTGTACCTTTAGCGAAATCCCAACTTTGCAAAATGCTTGTCCAATCTTGCACACCATGTTTTAAGTGCTTGATTTAGTCCATATAATTCTTTATTTAATCTACATACCATGTCCTTTTCTTCTATCAAAGGAAATCCTTTAGGCTTCTCTATATAAACCTATTAAAATTCTCCATTTAGAAATGTTGAATATACATGCATTTGATTCACTTTCAACTTCTTACTTGTTGCATAAGCAAAGAACATTCTTATTGATTCAATTCTAGCAACAAGGGAAAATGTCTCTTCATAATCTACATCTTCTTCCTATAAATATCCTTTACATACCAATCTTGCCTTGTTTCTCATAACCTCACATTCTTCATCCATCTTGTTTCTGAAAACCCATTTAGTTCTTATAACATTCTTGTCTTTAGGTCTAGGAACCAATTCCCATGTCTCATTCTTCATATTTTGATTTAGTTCTTCCTACATTTCTTGAATCCAATGATCATCATTGCATGCCTCATCTACACTCATTTGTTCAACTTGAGAAATTAAAACTAATTCTTCATGTACTCTATTTCTTTTCATAACTCACTTTCTGGGCTTCCAATAATTTGATTAGCAAGGTGATTCTTTGTCAAACTTATGTTAGGTGTAGATGTTGTTGTTTCAACTCTTACTTCTTCTCTAGGTTTAGATCTTGGTGTTGGAAGTTTATTGGGAAACTATGATACTAAGAGGGGGGGTGATTCAAGATCACTAAAACTTTTAACCTTTAAAAAAACTTAATTTTATTCACCACTTAATCCATCTCATATCTACATCATGCATAATATAATGTTAAAATTCAAATGCTAAAATAAATCTATGTATCACATCCATCAACATGAAAATGTAAACACATAACACATAAGATTTTGGTTACCTAGAAACTCTCCAAGGTGAAGATAAAACACAAGTGGTGATGACACCCACAAATATTTGCTACTATAATAACAAAGTTATCCTGTTAGAAATACAAATTTGATCACTACTAATTGTCTACCCTATGAGGGCTCTGGCCTATTAGGATCTTTAAAAGACTATTAGGTCTACCTTGATGAAAGGATTTAAAACTTACAATGAAGTTAGCACTCTATTAAGACATTTATGTAGGCTTGTTAGGACCACTCTGTAAAGAGATTTACCCTAATTCATTTACCAAAATTATTAAGTACCATATCCTTTGGTCCACACTTATAATTTTGTTTACATATCTTCTCTTTTGAATCTCTAATCTGATCTCCTATCTAATATATCTTTTCTTTCTCTTCAATGCTTAACTAGGTCACTGTACTTTGTTACTTCACAACTTCACTTGTAGCCTCCAAAACCTAACTCCTTTTCATAAGAATTCACTATACATTGCATGTGCTCACATCTACCAAAAAATAGGGTTTTGGATCTTCTTTTATAAAGGCATATGTAGAGTCTTCTTGAATAAAATCAATGATTAGGATGTCTCCCTTTTTGGCCTCTTCATTGGATTGGTTATCTTTCCTTCATACAGATCGATGATCCACGTAAAAATGTGTAAAAAAATCTATAATCATTAAATTTTATTTACATGTTGGATCAAAAATATTTGCCTCAAAGTTTGTGTCATTTTAGACATTCTTGTACCAATTGTGTTACTCAACACATACTATCTTTGATGCTCAGCCATAATTGATCTTCCTATTGACACTCGACCTCAACTAGCTTGGCACCTTTTGTATTCCTCGACATCCACTTTCTTTTCTTCTCTTGGGATTCACTAAACTTGGCTTCCATAGGAATACTTGGTAGACATAGGCTTTCTTGTCTCCTATAGAGCTTGACATATATAAGAATATTTATAGGTCTTTACAAATACATGACTCGACCTATATAGAGTGACTCGGTCATAGTGATGACTAACCAATTATTGTTGGAAATATTCAAGACTATGCTAAGTTATTGAGAGGGGAGTGGTGAATTAGTAACTTATAAAACTTTAACAATTTCAATTCTTAATCCAATAATCTAATTAGCACTTAATTCATCACATCTAATCTAATTACATGCATGAGAAATTGAAAACATGAAAGCATCCATAATACTTTGACACAAAGATTTGGTGACCCATAAACCTTCCAAATAGAAAGTAAAATTACGGTGGGGATGATACCCACAAACTTTAGTACTATAGCATAAATTTGTCCTATTAAGGCTTTACACTAATCACTTCTAATGATCTTCCCTATTAGTAGCAATTAGGATTGCTAGGTCCACCTTCTGAGAGGATTTACAAACATACAATGAAGTATGCACATGATAAAGAGATTTATGAAAGACTATTATGTCTACCTTGTTAAAGGATTTTGACGGGTTCACTTATTAGGATGAAGTAGTAGTAGATCTTTGATTTGCAACTAGATTTGTTGAAAGAGATTCCTTTGTGTACTAATCACCTTTCTGTGATAGATATGTCTATCTTGCTCCTTATGTTGTTATGGCCTTTACAATTTTCTCTTTTTTCTACTGCATTCATAACTTGAACTTTCACATACACATTCACATTACATTGATATGGTACAATGTATTATATATATATATATATATATATATATACCAATCCAAATTATATAATTACAAAGTCAGCCAAGATACAAGTTAACCCAAATATTACAAAGTTGGCCCACATGAAGATGCACGAGTTCTAAAGATTGACTCACTGAGGTTTTGATACTCAACATCCACTATCAATGCTTGGCATCATCATGACTTAGTAGACATAGGAGTTTGGTCCATATTGATCACTTTCAAGTAGTCTTGAACTTGTTCTACACTAGTGACTCAGTATATATTGTGCAACTCAACAAACAATAAATCACTTGGTTAGCATAGAGTAGCTCGGTTAGCACTAGTTTTACATCACATGAACTATAAACTTAGTAAGCATTGCAATGCTCAATAACCACAACTAAACTTGGCATACAAAAAAATGCATGGTTTATATTGCTAGTATTCACACTAAATGAATATGCTCAGTAACCATTGGCATTTGTACAAAGGACTCGATAGCAATTGTAGAACTTGGTAACAACTAAATTACATGGGAAACATTGAGAACTAAACAATGAGGTTAGTAGCTATATACAATCTGAATAGGTGTGTGTCACTGATAAAAAACTTGATTGATATGTCAACAATCTCCCCCTTTAGTACAAAAACACTTATTAGCCAAAACGGAATACATTGTATTCATCACCATGTGATACTAGCTTGGTAGAGTATACTATATTTTTTTTGAGATTTTTCAAAATTGATTTTGTAAGGTATATATAGTATGCTATACATCTTTTTCTATATACTACATATCTTAGTGATAATTTCACACTTTTTACAAGTTTTCCCCCATAGCATATTTCTCCCCCATATTGTCTTCTATCTTTCTCCTCATACTATATGTCTCTCCCCCTTTTTGATAGTAATAATAAAGATTTATTCTAACTTATTTACATAGGAACACTAAAATGGGATAAGAATTCAGAATGTACCTTGAGAATGATTTCCAAGGTTTTATCCCAACTCTCTTGCAAGATCTTGCATGTATGAAGTGCAATTTGTACCTCTGCTAATAGTTCAATCATATGGTCCACAATAGAGAATTTATTATCATGGATAAGAGTTTTTGAATATACAATCTGTTTTTGCATTGCATCCATGTTTGGAAGTATTATATTTTGTATGTCAATCAATGTTGATCTAATCCTTGCTTCTTCTCTTAGCAATTTAGCTTGCATGTCTGACAAAAATTTGATTTTCTTGAAATGTGTAGAGCTTGAACTAGGGTCAAGCTATAGCTATTGAAAACTAGCCTTTAGATCTATATCTATTTTGGAAAATTGTCTTTTATTTCCTTTGTAAACTCAGAGACATCACATATTTTCCCAAAAAAGTGATGACACATTTGAACAAGACACTTTAAGATTGACCAAAATTGTAGAAAGCTGTACTTGATGAATGGCTATTTGTTGAGCAATGTGCTATGGTCTTTATTATTAAATTTCTTTTTAGCCTTTTCCACTAGCTTATCCTATCCATTGGTGTCCTCATTGAATTTATGGATTGCTTCTACTAGCTAATTCAAAATAGGTTGAGAAGAATCGACCTCAATTCCTATTGCCTTGGTCAAAATGTTGTTGGCATCTTCAATTATCTTATACTCTTTATTTATCTCCTCTCTTAGTCTTTGCTATTTAGCCTTTTTCTGGAGGAGTTCACCAAATGTCTGCATTTGGTCTAGAGTAAGATTGTAAATATCCCAATTAGGGATTACTATTTCCTCATCTATATCGATGTCTTCCTCTATCTCCTTTCCTTTCCCCAAAAAAATTGTGCTCAATTGAACCTTAGGCTCAACTACCCTTGCAATTATTTCTTTTGTATCAACAATCGAAACAATGGTAGACATACTTGGGCTTGCAGTAAAAACTAATACTATACTAACTGAGGGAATACTTATAGATATACTTGAAGAATCCAAAATTGATGAAGTCAAAATTGTAGTACCCAAAACTAAAGTAGTCAAAGCTAGTGTGCTTACCACTAATGTACTCAAAACTAAAGTTGCCAATGTATCCATAGTTGATGATGCCAACTCAGTTGATGAAGAAGGAGTCTATAGTTCAATAGATGAAGTAGAAGTTACTTCTATCAATGATATGCTAAGCAGAGCAGGAACAGAGAGTGATTGGAAATTTGATATATCATAGTGGTTATAATCAAACTTGCTAAAGCTATCTCCATACTTGATGTAGTCAATGGTTTTCTCAAGGAGTGAGGAAGAGAGGAAATGATTGCTACAACTATTTTGACTAGGTTAGTCTCCTCATCATCTTACTTTTCTTCCTCAGTAGCCTCTTACTCCTTGTATTCTTCATAATCAGCTGTGAAAAAATGAGGCAATCCTTCATCATGCTCTTCATCTTTGTCTTCTTCATCATCATCATCATCATCCTTTGCTTCAACTAGAAATTCACTTGGTTTGTGAAGATGATAGACATTTTTCCAAGTGTTTGCTACATTCCTCACAACATACTCAATATCTTTCATTAAAATCAAACAGGTATTGAATTTGAGAGTCATCTTATCTTCATTTTTCTTTAGTAACTCTTTTACCTCTGCATTTGATATGCTTGGTAATAGCTGCCTCAAGGTTCGTGCATATATTTCTTTGACTATTTGTTTGGCATGTTCTCGTCTTGGCTTGATTTTTTCCAATAAGACACTAGGAATCTAAGAAGCTAGCTAGTTAGGGGAGTACTTCCATTGTCCCATTTTATCCATGACCAAATCTACTATTTTTTTATGCTCAGCCTTAGTCCTACTCTCATATTTTAATGCCTTGAATTCTATTATACTAGCTCTACCTTTCAATTCCTTTAGCCTATCCTAGAAGGTGGGTGGAGGTCTATTGAATATAATGTCACCTCCTTCCTTGTCAACTTTCTTTTGTGACCTCCTTGTGAAGACTATAGTGGATGGCTTTGGTGGCTTGGTGATGATCACCTTGCCCTTCTTCTTCAAAGGTTCTTCTTTCTTAGATTCTTCCTCATCCTCTGGTTCCTCCACATCCTCACCTTTTCCCTTAGTTAACTTGAATATAATGTCACCTCCTTCCTTGTCAAATTTCTTTTGTGACCTCCTTGTGAAGACTATAGTGGATGGCTTTGGTAGCTTGGTAATGATCACCTTGCCCTTCTTCTTCAAAGGTTCTTCTTTCTTAGATTCTTCCTCATCCTCTAGTGCACTTGATTTTAGCTTTTCTATCCTTCTCTTTCCTTTATTGACCACCTATGGGAGATTTATTTCAAGTTCAATCCTAGCCTTGGCTTCATCATAAGTTCCAAAGTAAGAGGCCTTAGGGTCAATTAGTTCATTGACAAGAGCTTTAATGATGTCTTTTGTCTCATTAATATTTACGTCATAGCCAAGAGGTGTTACCCATGCAATCCTAGGCTTAACTGCCTAGATATACACCTTGTCACTATCCACCATGAAGCATACATCATCCTTATAGTCTTCAACTAACTTCTTTGGAATCTTGAACCTATTGTTCATCTTCTCTTTGAATACATCAAATTAGTTGTCCATGATGCTGCTATAGTTCTCACCCATCTTGGCAATATACTCATTTATTTGATAGAGAATAGGTACATCTTTTCTCAAAAATATAGTGCCTTTAGAAGAGAAGAACTTTTGTACATAAAAGAATAGGCAAGCTAGCAATGAACCAAACTTACATGAGTTATTCTTTGATGTTCTTATGCTTTCCATGTTTTTTTGTTGAACTGTCTCAACAATAGGTCGACAAGGTCATATGACAAGTTGTTCTTAACCACCTTGTATGCAAAATCCATAGCTTTACATTACACACTATTTAGTTGGCTTGAACTGTATATCTTGTGTGCAATAACATGAATTCCAAATTTTAATTCTACATTAGTGACACTATTGATTTTCATTTCTCTACCATCTCATTTAGCTAGGGTTTTCTTCTCCAACTTTGCCTAACCTGGGGTTTTCATCATTTTGGCTTTGGCTAGCATAGGGAGGCTAATGATTCATTGAATCATCTTCTTTGTTATCAAAATTGGTTTTTCTAACCACAATGGCCCATTATGCACCTGGTTGAGGATAAACCTAATCCACTTGATTTGAAATTCTTCGAGCATATGAGGGATATGTGCCAACCCTTTGGTTTTTAGATGTTGATGCTTGAGTTTTAAGGCTCCATTTACACATAGCTGACCTAGGACATCATCCATTTCTAGTGTACCAATTTCTTGATTAGTGCATTTGAAATGAGTATGAATGTTGTTGACAAGAGGTACCTTAGGAGGAATTCAGGATTGAGCTCTGCTTGGATCTAGGGATTCAAAACTCACAGGAGTGAGCTTGAAATCTAGCACCTTGTATTCAACTCCAAAAACCAACATGTTAGATCCTCACTTAACCTTGCTACTACTAGATGTCATTTTCGCTTGGTAGATTGAGAGAATTTTGAAAAAATTTCATTGGATATTTTCTCAAGTCACTTTGATCACATTGAAATTTTTTCATCACAATAGCACTTGAAAATTCTCAGTAAGAAATGAATTTGATTCCATGTCTTTTGATAAATTTTTGTCATTAATGCTTAGTACAAAAGTAGATATCTTGATAGACTATCATCCACTACATGGCACTAAATACTCAACAACATCTTTACAACTTGGTAACCATAGATGTCTTTGTTTCTCTTGATCTTGCTCGGTGGAGTCTATGACCTGACCTTACTTGGTAGAGAAGGTAATTCAGTAATAAATGATACTGATATTTCTTAGTGATCCCTTTGTATCTTGTATAAAAATTTGGATCTTTGTCGCCTTTCAAATGGAACTAATTCAGATGTCTTTTTTGATAGCCTATTTCAAATTCTTCCTTGAGAACTTAATTAGATATGGCAGAGTCACCCAATTCTTGAGTGAATTGACTATCATTGCTCAGACTAGTATCCTCAATAGACTTAGGAATCCATTGCTATCTCATTTTCTTTTGGATGCTATTAGCCTTTGCCTTCTTTTCATCTTCAATTCTACTAGTATTCATACAATTCTTGGCAAGATGACCAAGTTCTATACAAATGAAACATCTTTTGGTAGTATCTCTTTTCCTCATATGATGTTTAACACAATTCATACCAATGTGTCCAAATTCCCCATTGTAATGACATCTACACTAGGTATTGTAGTCTCAACCAAATATTGCTTTCACTTTAATGTCTTGGTTTTTCATTCTGATGGCTTGTCTCCATTTTTCTTACATTTATGATAATTTCCTTTAAATCTTTTTTTCTCTTTGCATTCATTAGCCCTATGACCATTTTGATTGCAATTGTAGCATTTTCCATTAAATTTTTCTTTCACATTGCTCCAACATTTGTTTGATGTATGACCTATCCTACCACAATGATTACAAGTAGGTCTTTGATTCTTATGAGCACCTTTTTTGGAGGATTCATCTTCTTCTTTGTATCCAATTCCTACTTTTTCTTTTTGCCTATAGAGGTTTTCCTTCATTCAATTGATTCATTTCTACTTGAGATTTCATCATTCTCTCATAGATTTACTTCTTAGAGGTTAGATCATTCCTCAATCTTTCATTGATTCGTCTTTTAGATTTCAGATCATTTTTCATTCTTTCATTGATTTGCCTTTTAGAATTTAGATCATTCTTCATTCTTTCATTTTCAAATCTTAGGCTCATGATTTCCTCATTTGCATTGGACAGCTAATCAATAAGGTCTATTTCCTAAAGGGATTGGTTCTAGATTTCACTGTTCCTTCCATCTATCTCTTCTTTTATCTTGTTTCTCTATTCTAAGACTTTACATAACCCTACTTATTGAATCTCTTGCTCTCTTCTTAGTTTCCTCACTTCTTCTTGTAGTGAACCATTCTTCTCTAGGAGTTCCTTGATTGCAATATTTGCTTCATCTAAGTTGTGAATGTCTTCAATTCTTTCTTCAATGTAGAGATGATCATTCATTTGATTTGTAAGTTCCTTTCTTCTTTTTAGGGTTTGGGAAAGTTTCTCCTTAGCTTTCTTGAGTTGGAAAATGACCATTTCTAGATCCAAATTTTCATTGTCAATAGCTTTGTCAAGTCTAAATATCTCCATATCCTTGATCTTTGCTAGAGCTATTAAACTTTCTCCTAAGAACCACAAAGCTTTGATACTAATTTTTGAAAATATTCAAGACTATGCTAAGTTATTGAGACAGAAGGGGCGAATCAGTAACTTATAAAACTTTACCAATTTCAATTCTTAATCCAATAATCCAATTAGCACTTAATTCATCACATCTAATCTAATTGCATGCATGAAAAACTAAAAACATGAAAGCATCCATAATACTTTGACACAAAGATTTGGTGACCCAAAAACCTTCCAAATAGAAAGTAAAACTGGGGTGGGAATGATACCCACAAACTTTAGTATTGTAGCATGAAGTTGGCCTATTAAGGCTTACATTGATCACTTCTGATGATTTTCCTTGTGAAATATTTTTAGGTCTACCTTGTTAAAGGATGTTGACTGGTTCACTTGTTAGGATGAAGTAGTAGTAGATCTTTGATTTATAACTAGATTTACTGAAAGAGATTCCTTTGTGTACTGGTCAACTTTTTGTGATAGATATGTCTCTACTGCTTGTTATGTTGTTATGGCCTTTACAATTCAATCTTTTTTCTACTACATTCATAACTTGAACTTTCACATACACATTCACATTACAATGATATGGTACAATTCATTACTTATATATAACAATCTAAATTACATAATTACAAAGTTGGACATGATAGAAATTAACACAAATATTACAAACTTAGCCCACATGAAGACACATGGGTTCTAAAGACTAACTCAATGAGGTTCTAATACTCACCATCATCATGCACTTAGTAGACATAGAAGCTTAGTCCATACTGATCACTTTCAAGTAGTCTTGAACTCAATCTACACTAGTAACTTAGTAGATATTGTGTAACTCAACAAACATTGAATCACTTGGTTAGCATAGAGTAGCTTGATTAACACTAGCTTCACATCCCATGAACTAAAAAATTAGCAAGTATTGAAATGCTTTGTAACCACTAATAAAATTAGCATACACTGAAATGAATAGTTTATATTGTTGGTCTTCACACTAACTGAATCTACTTGGTAACCATTGGGATTTGGCCAAAGGACTTGGTACCAACTGTAGAAATTGGTAATAATTGAATTAGATGGAAATCACTAAGAACTGAACAATGAGCTCAGTAGCAATATACGATCTGAATAATTGTGCATCACTGTATATGACTAAGTATTTGACATTGATAGAAAACAAAATAAGAGAGATCAACAACCTCCCCCTTTGACCTTAGTGGAAACAACACTTTTCCATGATTACATTATTACATATAAAAAATGAGAGTACTCCCCTTATTCCTATAACTCAGTCCATATAGGACTACAAAAAATTTACATCATGTTGGTGTTTAAAACTACTGATCATTAAAATGCTCAACACCAAAATGATAATACTCACACAATCTAAGAATTAGCCATTTCCTATTAACAACTCTATGTGTAAACCATTTGGACCAATTTCAACAAAACCAAAAATGGTTTCCTACTCTTTAGGCTCTACAAAACCAAGGTGGGTTTACCTAGGGGATGCCTTAGATAACCAATGATATATGAGAATTATATTAGTTTCATTCTGATTCTCATCTTTAATTCCTAACACCTACACAGTTTATCCAATTTTTTATACTTTTAGACTAATGTGCATCCCTTATAAGTAGATTTGGTCATAATTCTCCTTAAGTTTACAATTTTTTTGGGAATAGAAGCTACCTAAGATCCAAAAATATAAATAATTTTTTACCAAAATTATAACTCTAAACAAAATGGAACAAGAATAATTTTGAATTTGTGATTAATTTGATATGTAGAAGCATAATTTACCCCAACCCACTTCTGGCTTGTGAGACTAGTGTCTTATCCATTGAGCAAAAGACTATCTATTGGTGGGAGACCTGATTCATTTAACTTGTAAATGAATTCGTTAATTATTATCACCTATTTTCATTCTTATGATTTATCCAGTTTATAAACTCATAAACTTGACTGATCTTCTAAAGCATTTATATAATTCTTTGAACTAAAAGAAACAATAGTATTAACATACAACCCATCTAGATTGCATTCAATCAATTGAACCTTATTCAAATGACATCAAAGTAAAAAAACACATAAAATGGAGACATAAAATCTAATGCAAATACCCCTTTGTATTATCCTTTTAGATGACTAATACAATCACCAATAGAAATTCAATTAGAAGCCGTGAATATCTTGTTGATGCTATCATTTGTATGTATTATCATAGAGTACAAATTTGATAGTAAACTCAACACATCTACATGCAACTAGACTGACTATAACTTTTTTGAACAAAAAAAAAGTTATACAACTTTCAAACCCTTTCTCCAGCCCCGGGATCTCACTTATATGATGTGACATGCAACAAGCTTTAGGCTTGGAGAAATTGACAAGTTTCCAAAAGACAAAACTTAATGTAATAGAAAGCTAACACATCAATACATTCTTTGGTAGGTCCCATTTCTATTACATCACAACTAGTTACTAGCTCTTTTGATTCACCACCACTATTCTAACTCTCCTAAATATGTAGCTACCAAGCTGGCCAATGATGAATCTTGTGGTAATGTTTGCAAATCAACTTCTACTTGTAGGTTTTCACTATTTTCATCTTGAAATGAAAAAACCACTTTTACCCACAATTGATCCTCTGTCATGTCCACATCCTAGGTCTCTGATCATGTATAGAGAAACCAATTGGTGACCTTCATCTTCCTCCTATTTTGGATCTAGTGCCATTGTGCCAGTAATGTACACCTTGTCTTCCTATTCCTCATCATCATCTATACTGACCTCTTCTAACTGCTCACCAGAAGTAATATCTACCATCCAAGTGTCAAATTAAGCATCATTTGGCTAGTTGAATTATAGAATATCACTTTGATTCTTAAGTATATACTTTGCCTCATTATCAATGCTAACAAATTCTTGTTTCAAAGAATCAAAAAATAACTGGACTTTCACCAATTCCTTTGTCATGGTGGCCCACCAAGCATGACCTTTTTCATTTATAACCTTATTCATCCTTAGACAGAACAAGTCATCCAATTCCTTAGCCCATTCGTCCTTATTATTCAATTTATTCTTTCTATCCAAGGCCCGAGGAAACAAATCAAATTTTTTATTCTTGTACTTCCTTAAATAAGAAACAACTTTTAGTTGCAAAGCAACTCTCCTATCATCAAAATCTAACAAATCATTAGCAATATCACATGTCTTTTCAATAAGGTCATGGGAATACTTTATAATTGAATAACATAAAAAGGTAATTTCTTTCTTTATCTTTCACTACATATAAACAATAGGCTTGAGGGCTTCATCATGGGTTTTTAGTTCTTCCCATAAACTTATTACTCTTACCAACTAATCATAGAACAGGGGCCACTCACTTTTATCTACCAAGTATATTACAACCTTTCTAAGTTTATCCTCATATTGTACTTCGATCTCTACATGTAATGCCTAAAGTTTACTTTTTTCTTCCTCAAAATCCTCTACTGTATAATATTGAGGCATCTATGGGGTGTTTGGCATTTCTATAAGAGGAGTGGATTTAGAAGGCTCCAGTGGAGGGCGAGGCTATATTATTTTTGGCTTGGTAGACCTTCCCATAATTTTATTTTCCAACTCAATCCTCTTCTAAACCTCTTTATTGTAAGCTTCCAAAATTATTTCATATTTACTTTGTAATTCACACATGGCCTTTTCTTCCTTTTTTGTAGTGGCCAAAACAAATTGAGATGAATCTACATTCCAATGTGCAGCCTACACATGAGAAGTATCAGCCACTCTTCTTATAATAATACTTCCCATCAAACTGGAATCATTTGGTTGTAATGAAGAGGCTCTTGATACCCTTCTCAATGACCATATAACCAAGGCAGCCTGGTCTTCATTGAAAGTAGTGCCCTAGAAGTCTTTCTTATTTTGATATTGTAAATCAAGTTTATTTGAAATAGAATTAAACACAAGAGCATTAGAAATGTCCCAATTGGGCAACAAAAAAATATTTGATGCTTTGACCATTTGTCTTCCTTCCTTAGGGCTTATACTTTGAAACTCCCTCATCATTTCCTCTTTTGCTTGATTTTGTAGGGCAGTTTCATCCATTTTGTGGTACTCTATTCTTAGCCTGTTGCACCTTTCTTCAAATCTACCCATATTGGCCCGCCATGAAAATTGGAGAAAAGCCCTAGACTTAACAAAACTGTCATCACACAAAAATTGATAGCTAGCCTATTTTATTACAGGGTCCAATTCCCTACTTCTATAGTTTGCAACTATCAAATCCAAACTTGGCATAGGAGGCTCTTGAGGGTTTCCCTCATCCAGCTCTACTTGGGTGATAAATAAACCTCCTTGTAATCCTATTTGTTCAATTTTCTCACCAATGAGCTATTCTTCTCCAATCCCCAAAGGGGATTGAGTGGGTGAAAATTCCTCAACTTAAGGGCTCGTTTCCTTTATTGCCTTCTGCCTCTTGGGAGAAGGTTCATCAGGTCTCTCCTCTAGGAATACACTGGTGGATCCCATTATTTTCTTGCCTTTGTCTACAGTAACCTAGCCTAGTCTCTTTTGAATAATTATTTGACTAGTTCCTACATTAGGAGTGAAAGCCAACCTCCTCCTAACCTCTCTGGCCTTATCTAGGTATGAATCAATAAAGAATCGCTTCCTCTCATTCATGGCTTCAATTATTTTAGGGAAGGTTTTCATGAGCTTATTTATTTTATTAGCCTTTATATTAACATTATCTAGAGGACTATATTTCTAATCAAACTAATGAATGAATTCTAAAACCCTAGAATAGAATTTCCATTTTTCCTTTTTGGTTTCCTATTCTTGTAATGAGAACTCATTCCTTATGATGTCCTCTGGATAATATGAGTCATGTTTGACCTTTCCCAATTTAATTCTACGTCTCAAGGTCTAATTATTAAACCCCTTAGTATCACTAAAATGGGGATGGGAAATAGCCATTTTGTATTGATCCAAAATTTTATGTAAAGAGAGCCAACCCCCTATAGTAATTACAAACTAATGGGCCACCATACAGGTAGGGAAAACTAACCCCAATTGCCTTTTCAATAGATACATCTCTTCCACTCCTAATTGCCAAAAAACTTTAGCCATTCCTACATTTAAAGGTACTTGGTAGCATAACACATGAGGGTTTCCTTTAAAACCATAAATTCTAAAAATAGTAGAAATAGAGTACGGGATGATATCTCCCCAATTGTGCAAAACTTTCAAACCACTAGGATTTTCCATAGGTCTAATGAAATTCATTAGTACCTTGGGGATTCTAGAATTGTCACTTAATATGAGGCATCTCAACTTGGAGGAAAAATACCTATCAAACCTGACAAAGCTATAATTTTCTATATCCCACGTCATATTTTCACTCCATAACTAGACTGGTAGTTCTTCCCCATCCTCCTCTCTATTCAATTCCATCTCTTTACCAAAATATGTCACTCCCTTAAATAAGAACATATGGATCAACAAAGAATAATGGCCAAAAGTTTTCTCTACTTTCCCTTTTGCAATTCCAACCAAACTAGAATAAATTTCTTTAGCCAAATAAGAGGAAAAATAAAAAATAACATCTACACCAAAGGAAGGAATTTGAACCATTATATACATAAGGTTGATAGGCATAAAATTATATTCATCTTCACCAAAAACATGACATAGAGTCCTATATATTTCTATAGCCTAGCAAGTAAAAAGATATTTTTTAAAAGGTTCCCTAGAGGCTATAGTGATTACTGGAAAGGTTCCTATTGTGCCAATATGTTCCCTTAGTGCACCTCCCCTAATCACATCCTTCTTTTCCTTGTATTCATTTTCTAGTTCTTGCAAATTAATTGATACATGATAATCTGTCAATGGCTCTAGGTAGAAAACCTCTCTAATTTCTTCAAGACTAATTGAGATAAGAGGTACACCATCAGTTCTTCTCACCAGCCTAATGGATTGGTCATAATTATTTTTAATGACTCCAAGAAAATCATAATCCATGAAAACACTTGGAACTACTAGTTTTCCCAAATCAAAATTCTAGACATTAGCATGTGGGGCAAACAAATTCCTCTCTAAAAACCATTTTTTGAACAAAATAAGACTAGTTTGTGAAGTTTTTACATCCCTAACCTAGGTCCCTTTGTCATACAAGCCATCTACAATTTTAAGCCTAGGGTTTAAGGAAGTTAACTTCTTAACCTATAAAATTTCAATGGTGGACTTTGGGAGTAATTCTAACAAATCATCATGAACATTTCTATCCATATAATTAACTTGCCCAAAAAATTCTTTCTTAGGAGGCGTCTTGACAATAATTCATAGGAATTGGAATGCTATAGAGGTTATAATGTGAGTTCTTACTTGATTTTATTTAAGCTTGTTCTTCTCTAAATTTCTACAATAGCTCACAAAAAAAGTAGAAATTACTTCATATTTTTTCTCAGCTTACAATATTCTCAGTAGGATTTGGTGCTAAGAAAATGTGTAATCTTTGTTCATGTAAAGTTGGAACTGATGAAATATCCTGTATTATACTCTATTTTTCTCACATGTGAAGCTTTCATTCCTCACAAATGCATAGAGTAGAAAAATAGAGTGGCATCACCTTTCCTTTTCAATTTGTGTCGTTAATCTTTGAAAAGTCCTACGATTCAAGGATAAAAATAAGGTTGACTCATCTTTCTTCTTAAAACACTAGTAGTCAAACTAATGAAATGCTTCCACTTGTACCTTTCCTTTGCTATTGGCAATTTGAACTAGACCCACTTTTCCTTGAGGACACGTGTCACTAAATCATTATCTCACTATGCATAAAGAATGAGCACATTTCCATAGCAAGGAAGCGATAACCCTTGATTTGATTAATCTAATGGCAGGCATTTTACTACATTCTTATTACTATAATGGTGGGTCCCTCGTATATTTCCCTTGTTCACTATGTTACTATGCATAAAAAGTGAGCACATTTCAATAGCAACAAAGTGATGATTGTTGATTCCCCTTTGATCGAGTGGAGGACATTCAATGCATCATATAATATGAACATGGTGGGCCCCATCTTTATCTACCTTACTCACTATGTCACTATACATAACCTTCGAGCAACTCATCATAGCAAAGTAGAGATTCTTGTTGATCTCAACCTAATCGAATGATCACAATTCTTTACCTAGTTTTTGACTTCGAAATGGGTTTGCATTTCTTTGTGATGCTGAGTTGTCTTGACATGTTGGCATATATATATATATATATATATATATATATATATATATATATATATACACATATACATATACATATGTATGTATGTATGTATGTATGTATGTATGTATGTATGTATGTATGTATGTATATATATATGTATGTATATATATATATATATTTAATCCTTAGTGACATCACATTTCCTTGATTTTGCTGGGTTTGTTACTTTTTAGGTGGGTTGCTACATCACTACTAGTGAAAGTCATTAACTTTTCAGTAGTGACATAGCGACCTTTGGTAGATTAAGAGTTTCTAGTATATAAATACTAATTGGATGCCATAGTGTCATTTGATCTGCACAACTCATTTCTAATGAAACATTCATTGGGGGCCCACCTTTTGAAACTGTCATTACATCATGACATTCTAGCTAGTCACTACATCGCTACTAGCAAAAGTCATTAACTTTCTGGTAGTGACATAGTGACTTCCGATGATCCATCAAAGTTCAGTGCTAGAAAATTTTGATACAATTGTCACAAAAATAAAAGCATACTTTGCAAAATATCTTTCTTGAGATCCTCATAATCACAACCCCTTTCAAAAGAGCACCGTCTTTTACATTATCTAAGCACTCACTATGTTGCTACCTGCAAAGCAATATGATTTCGTAGTTGTGACATAGTGATCTCCAATGAGAACTAAACTCTAATGATGAAAAAAAATATAATACATCAATTGTAATTAAAAAAATTAATACTGCTATAAAAAATAGTGGTCATGCACATTTATGATATCACATGGGAATTCTATGATCACCATCAGTTTAAAAATTCACTGCTTTCTTCATATTCTGATTAGTTGCTACATCGCTATTGACAAGATGCATAGATTTTTTGATCATGACATAGTGACTCATAAAAAAAACCTACGTTCTAGTGACACCACTTGCGAATTGCTCCACATGCATCTTTTTTGATATTGACAACTCTAGGACAAATCACATGACCATAACGTATTCAAATCAATGTACATTTCTAGCACCCGACTTTAGTTTTTAGTACCATAACTCAATTTTTGATAGTCACTATGTTGCTATAGTTAAAGACCCTACATTTTATTATAATGAAAAAGTAACAATCATGGACCTAACAGTGAGAAAATATTTTGACAAAAGTATCTTAGTGTGACAAGAATTTAGCAGGGAAGGAATATTCACATTTTTAAATGATTTAGTGCTAGGATAAATTCAAAACTAAACAAAACCTTAGGCTTAGGAAAATATTTTCAAAGGTTAAAAACTACAAGGCCCAAAAACTAGAAAACCTAGCCTCTAACAATAGACTCAAATCTAATTTTTTGTACGAAAAAATAGGAAAATTCATTATGCAAAAAATCAAGCCAACAGTGGTTCTATTTGGAGATGATAGACTACCTAAGTCTGTACAAGAATTCAAAATATTTGGTAGAGTAGACCACATACTTGATATAGCCATGACAACTTCTTCAGAGAGCTCAAAACAAAACCATAGAAACCAGGAACCAAACTGTACAAGGATATTTACAAGGATCTACAAAATATACAAAATATACAAAAACACAAGGAAACCTAAATCTATTGTTCATGGAAAACAAATAATTTAAGAAAATTACCTCTTCAAGAATTGTCCATGAACTGGCAATTCAAGAATATCTCTAGTGAAATCCTTTAGAAAATATGAATGTTCTCCATTTGTATCACATATGTTATATGGGCAGGGCCAGATTGGGTCAAATTTACCATGCTTTCCTTTGTCTTCTATTCTAGTATTCCACATCAATACCATGTCACCTATCTCAAATTTCCTCTCAATAGCCCTTTTTTCATATAAGTTCTTCATTTGTGATTGTAACTTGGTATTCTGAATAGAAGATTCTCTCCTTGCTTCTTCTAGTTGCATCTCATCAATGATATCATCTTCATATAGTTGAACAAATTTATACATCTCTTTTAAGTTATTCTATGGAAGTCTAGCCTGTATACCATAAACCAAATCAAATGGAGCACATCCAATGGCCTTTTTCACAATAACCCTATCAACCCACAAAGCTAATAGCAATTTTGAATCCTAGGCCTTCTTATTTTCTCCTAAAATCCTCTTGATGATTTTAATATACTTTTATTACATGATTCTACTTGACCATTTCCTTGGGGATGGTAGGGTGATGATGTGTACTCTGTAATGCCACACTTCTTACAAATTTTTTTATATTCCTCATATCTGAAACACATAGCATTATCAGCAATGATCTTCTAAGGGAATTCAAACCTAGTCACAATATTATTCATAATGAAATTAATCACCACTTTACTTGTTGCATTCTTAGTAGGAATTTCTTCAACCCACTTAGTGAAGTAATCGGTAGCCACTAAGATCCAAAACTGTCCACCACTCGACTTGTTTGAGATCTCACATATAAAATTAATTCCCCATTGTTGAAATGGTGCTTGTACTTCAATAGGTCTTAATGGTAAATTCTCAAAAAAAATTAACTTTCCACTAAACCTTTAACAAGCATCACATGTTTTAAAAAACTCATGAGAATCCTTGAAAAGTGTTGGCCACCAAAAGCTAGCCCTGAGAACTTTATGAGTAGTTGTTTTAGCTATATAATGATCACCACATATGTTTCAAAATCCTTTTAGATTTAATCTCATCTACACATTTTAGAAGTACCCCTTCCACATTTCTCCACCATAATTGACCTTGCACTATAACATACCTTATGGCAAATAATTTAAGGGAGCTCTTCTGATTGTCTATTTACTCTAGTGGAGATTTCATATTTTGCAAATAATAAATCACATATCTATTCCAATCAAAGGTATCCATATCAGAAAGATTATCCCTGTAACTATCATCAAGCTAATTGATTTGGTTTGCCTCTAAATTGGCTTCTCTCATCAATTTGGCCAAACCTTGACCCCTAACTAGTTTAGTAATTTGAATATCAATGTTAAACTCTTGTATCTTATTAATCCATCAACTTCTCCTACGAGATACCTCTTGCTATGAAAAAATATCCTTCACAGTAGAAATAAGAACAAAAGCAATAATAGTAGCTCCCATTAAGTAACACCTAAAAGCCTTGATTACTTTCACTAGTGCATATGCCTATTTTTCATTGATATCATATTTGAGTTCTGCTGCCTGCAAGGATTTTCTGAAAAATGAAATGGGTTGCTCATAACCTTCCTCATTTTTTTGTAACAATACTATAGCAACACTATGAAATGAGGCAAAGGAAAATATATGCCTCAGTTTATCATAATTTGGAGCTCTAAAAATAGGGGCATCTTTAATAGCTTTCTTAATCTTTTGGAATGCAATACTAGGTTCACCATCCCATTTTATCTCATATCCTTTCTTTAGCATCCTTGATATAGGCCTACTAATCTCTGCAAAATTTGTCACAAACCTCCTAAGAAAGTTGATTTTTCCAAAGAATGACCTAATTCCTTTAACACTTTTGGGTTTCTAAATCTTGTCTATTGCTTCTACCCTTTCAGGGTCAATTCTCACTCCATGCTTACCAACTAGACATCCTAACAACTTTCCTTCAGTAACACCAAAACTACATTTCCTTGGATTCAACGAAATACCATACTTAAGGGCTTTGATAAATACCTTTTCTAGGTGTATACAATGATTATTCTCATCCTTGGAATAAGTAGTGAGGTCATCCTGATACACAACCAGAAACATATAAATAATATCAACAAAAGCCACATCCATAGCCCTTTGAAAAGTAGCCCCAGCATTAGTAAGCCTAAAAGGCATAATGACATAAACATAAGTACCCCATGGAGTAGTAAAGCCAGTCTTGAACCATTTTGATTCTTTAACAACCACTTGATTATAGCCTAAAAATCCATCCATCATAGACATAAGTTCAAAACCAGTAACCCTTTGCGACATAGCTTTCATATTTGGCAATCCATAATTATCCTTTAATGAAGATATATTAAGATTCCTAAAGTCAACACATAATCTTATGTCTCCATTTTTCTTCCTAACAGAAACTAAATTAGATACCCGAGAGGAATGTCTAATAGGCTTTATGATCCTAGCATCTCTTAACTTGACCAATTTCTCTTGCATTTTGAGAACTAGGGTGGGCTTTATTGGCCTCTATTTTTTCCCAAAAGGCTTAGCATCTAGTTTCAGAGGGATCTCATGTTGAAAAAGATCTTCCCTATAGGCTTTTAGTTCATCATATGACCATGCAAATACATGTCTATACTTCCTTAGCAGGTCTATCAGATCTTTCCTAATTTTAGGAGGCAATTTCTTACCAATATATAACTTTTTAGGTTTTTTTGGAGTTCCCAAGTTCACCTCCTCTAGATCTTTGGCATTATATTCACTGGTATTCATTTGTGATCTATCTTGGTTGTCAAAAATAGTTTCTAAAATAACTAGACCCTTTGGGATTTTATTTTTCTTTAACTACACAACTTCCTACCCAAAAATAGTGTCCTTTCCATTTATATTTTTTGCATAAGCTGCATAATCAATTTCTTGTCCTAATTACATATTCTCATAGTTCAAAAATCCTAGATTATCCTTGTCATCATCAAACACTTTCCAATTCTAGATATTATTAGGAATAGAGGGTCTAGTTTGAGTCTCAACTTTGGATATGCTAGCAAATTTAACATCATCAAATTTTATTTCTATATTTTCTAACAAGCCTACCATTTTGTTACTAGTCCTATCTTTCTATATTATCCCAAATGCATCAAAATATTCAATCATATCCCATACAACATTTTTGTATTGTTTTAATCTTTTATTCTTTGACACATAAGCATTTCTCACTTGGGATACAAAAAATTCAAAATCTCCTATAACATGTAAACATTTTATCCCATGCTTATGAGCTAGTCTAAGTCCCAACAATAAGGCCTCATATTCTACTATGTTGTTAGTACAAGGGAAACTTAGTGTGAAAGAAAATTTGCATGTTACCCCAGTAGGGGAAATCAATAAATGCACATGTTCCATATTTGCTACAAGCACCGTCAAAAAACATGGTCCATAAATCTCCTTTACCTATTTTTGTATCAACTCCTACTTCCATCTAAGATTTATGCTTATCCTTCTTCAAAGTCAGAACTTCTGCTCTGAATGCATTGACATCTATATCCATAAAGTTTGTCTTATCATCCTCAATATCTTCTTCTATCATATATATACTCTTTTTTTCTCTATTTATTTTTACCAAATTTCCATCAATGTTAAAAGTAGCAAATGATAAATCACATTGTAAACTTCCTCCCATGGCAGCACTCCACTTTCTAGATAACAACATGTCATACTAAGGTGGAATATGAACAACCAATACACTCATAGTAAGTTCTTTGTCAAGATAGGCTATTAGTTTATATGGTAAAGAATTAATAGTACCTATGACTATCACCTCTCTTTTATCCATGGCACAACATCTTCTCTGACTGGTATCAACTTTCAAACCTAGTTCCTTCATTATTTCAAAAGGCATAATAGTATAGGAAGCACTAGAATCAATCGTGCAATTTTTTAATGTTTTACCATTTACTATGATACTCAAGAAAAATGGTTCAACACTTCCCAAACATTCATTAACAGAGCTATCCAAAAACATCTGAGGAATTTGAGACACAACTACTTTAGCTTCTTCTTTTTTTTACCTTTTCTTTGCTTCCTTTCTTAGGATCATGCATTTCATTGCAATCTTGTTTTGTCCTTACATCAATATTCCCAACCATTCCATGGCTTTATTTTAGTGTTTAGGGATCCTTAATAATTTAGAAAAAGGAACTTTAATAGTGATTTGTGATAGAACATTAAGCATATCTATAGAAGAATCTAAGGAATTATTAGTATTCATATCCTTCTTCTCATGATGTTTATCAAAAGTACCTTGATAATTCTTTTCATTTATAGTGATCACTTTTGATACCTTCTCATCTAATTTCTTGGGAAAATTATTTGAGAATTCTAACTCCTTAGGATTTCCTCCTTTCTTTGGTTCCCAATAATTACTAGAAATTTTGACCTTCATAGCAAGAATTTCTTTAGACTTTACAACTTCCTTTTTGTTAGGATTAGCTTTATTGATAAATATACTAGCCATCTTACCATTATCAACATTCTAAGCCATATGTCTAATTTGTACTTGAGCTATCATGCTAGCAAAAATCTGATCAACCTCTTCTTTGGAAGGCTTCCTTACTATCACCTCCTCTCTAGTAGATCCCATGTTACATACATTGTCCTCGACATCACTCTCCTCATCAAAAAATATCTACTGCTGCATATGACTTTGAAACTATCTTTGCTCCACTACAACTCTATCATGGTCATCACTATCATAATGGTCATAATGTGACTCAAACATATTACATCCTACATCATCACTACTATCTTCATGTTCTTGATTTTCTTCTACCTCAGTTTGATTTCTAGAAAATGACAAAGCTATTGCACAATACTCAGGAGCATGAGGTAATTGATAAACAAAACACCATGTAGGTTGAGTATCGAGTTTAGGGTCATCTACCAAATTTATCAAATTTTTGGATAAAGGATTAGGGGTGACCTTGTTATTGGTATTCTTATAAGGAGGAAAATTGGGTTGACCATCCTTCCAAGTAGTGTTATAAGGGAAATTTTGCAATCTATTCTATCTACCAAAGTTGGACTGATAAAGGGCCTTATTTTCAATGGGATTCCTATCATTTTTTCCTAGAGGAAGATTGAAGACTTTTATAGCATTCAAAACTTGACTCGTCTTACTAGGCTCTTGCCTTTTTCCTCTTGTAGATTTGTGCTCTTCTTTTCTATTTCCCTTACTCCCAAATAACCTAGGATCATCTCTTTTGTTCTCTAATCTCCCTAAAATCCTCAAATTATTTTTTATATTGATAGCAATTCTGAAAGCATCTCTTAGAAATCCTAGGCTCCTTCTCCCTAAGTTGCTATGCCATTTTACCATCAAAGGCATTCAAATAAGTAATCATACATACCTTGTCATCAACTCACATGGCTTACATTAGCTTATACATCCTCTTCTAGAACCTAGTGTTGAAGTTAGTAACAGATTCATTATGCAACTTTTTAATATTATTGAACTGACTTAAAATATATCTTGGGTTTTGTTAATCACCATATTGTTCCTTAAAACAATATTCAATGTCTTTCTAGTTTGCAATGGATGACTCAAGGAGGCTCTTGAACCATTCTCTAGCATCTTTAGTTAATGACTGAACAAATAACTTCATGATAACATCTTCAACCTCAACCTCATAATCACTCAACATGTCAAGAAAATTCCTCAAGTGATCCTCACAAGTGATAGCATTATTTCCAAAAAACTTGGGTGACCTTTTCGTCATTTCCTATGGGATAGGGTTAGGAAAACTAGGAATACCTTCAAAGTGTATCTTCCAATAGCCTTCTAACTAAATAGGTCTTCTTTGTAAGTCAACCTTAGAAGCATTGACACCATTTATTTCATTATTATTTAAATCATTACTAGTACTAGGATCTATAGTAGATTTATTGAGATCCATTTTTTGTGATGAAGAAGACAAGAAAGAAGTAGACAATTTATTAGAATTCTGATTTGCAATATTTATTCTATCATTATCTTTAGGAGAAAATACAGATTGTTTCTTAGCATTTTCTAGAAAATCTTGTTATTCATCTAAGCTATGGCTGCCTCATTCTCTACAATTTCCAATTTCTTAGCCAAAACATCCTTTTCTTTCCTCCTTTTTTCTAACTCAACATTAGAAAGTGACAAAGAATCATGGATCTAAATGGGCTTTGTTGGTTCATTTATCCTAATACCAACTTCCTTTTGTTTTCTATTATTTTTGACACCAATAGCATGTTCTACATCTCGTTTAACCTCTAGGGTCTTATAATTCTTGATTTGTTGTATCACAAGACCCTCTTGGTTTAAATCTTGATCCTTTAGCAGCTTCTACTTTTTTAATTTAAGTTGTTCAACTTGACTCACAATTTCAAGCTGCCAAGCACTAGCTACTACCTTATTCTTCTTTTTCAAAGTAGCAATTCTCCTAAGTAATTCTTTCTTTTCCTCATAAGCCTTCATGATATTTTCCTCCCTTTCCTTCTAAAATTTCCTATCAATAGCCTCTTTCTTAGTGAGCTACATTCTCAACATTTCATTTTCATCAGGGTCAAGAATAGTAAACTCAGAACCAGAGGTCTTCTCATCATTAAAACTTTCAAGTTCCAAATGTTTTGGTCTTTCCCTTTTGGGAGAGTAATCTAACATGAAAGGGTTTGTGCTACATTGGAAAATATTGTTATTAGTCTTATCCTCCAGACTAAGTGCATGTGGTTGCACAATTTTTTCTTGACATATCATTTCAAGAGTATTGTAGAAATCATCATCAAATAAACCAGAATGAGATCTAGGACCCTAGCAGAAAGATTCATTTTCAGTAGCAAAAAGGTAGGTGTTATTTTCTCTTGCCATTTTCTCCTAGGAGTAATTTCCCTTCTACATCTAGGCTCCTTTCATAGCCCGATTTTTCTTTCCTCTATGAGGAAGATCAATCTACAACTTAATAGTTGGATTTTTCTTCACATTTTCCCACATGTTTTTTACACTTCTCATGATCTAAAATGTCCTTAAATTTGACATTGGTTAAAACCTTTCTAAGTCACCACCCACCTAGGGGAAAAGTAATGTAATAATCTTGTTGTTCTAACAAGGTATCATAGGATTATCAAGAAAGAAATGGACAAATAGAATGTAACCAATCAAAAAAAAAATTGGGACTGTAACTCTTTCTTAGTGGATAAGACACCTTTGCAAGGTCTGTACATGTCAATGTATACTTGTGGTGTGGGTTTTTGTTCCTTTTCCTTTTAAATTCTCAAGGTTTGTCACTAGAAAAGACTGCTAAAACCACAGGTAGCTCCCAAATAGCCTGACAATAATAATACTAACACTTGTCCCTAGCAGAGTTTCCATTTTGTTGGCGTTTAAAACTACTGATCAACAAAATGCTCAACACCAAAATGATAATACTCACACAATCTAAGGATCAACTACTTCCTATTAACAACTCTATGTGCAAACCATTTGGACCAACTTCAACAAAACCAAAAATGGTTTCCTACTCTTTAGGCTCTGCAAAGCCAAGGCAAGTTTACCTAGGGGATGCCTTAGATAACCATTGGTATATGAGAATTATATTAGTTTCATTTTGATTCTCATCTTTAATTTCTAATACCTACACAATTTATCTAATTTTTGATACTTTCAGACTAATGTGCATCCCTTCTAAGCAGATTTGGTCATAATTCTCCTTAAGTTTATAATTATTTTTGGGAATAGTAGCTACCTAAGATCTAGAAATAAAATATAAATGAGTGTTGACCAACATTATAGCTCTAAATAAAATGGAACAAGAATGATTTTGAATTTGTGATTAATTTGATATGCAGAAGTAGAATTTACCTCAACCCACTCCTGATTTATGAGGTTAGTGTCTTATCCATTGGGAGACTTGATTCATTTCACTTGTAAATGAATTCATCAATTGTAATCACCTATTTCCATTCTTATGATTTATCTAGTTTATAAACTCACAAACCTCACTGATATACTAAAGCATTTATATAATTATTTGAACTAAAAGCAACATAAGTATCAGCATACAACCCATTCAGATTGCATTCAATCAATTGAACCTTATTCAAATGACATAAAAGTAAACAAACTCATAAAATGGAGATAGAAATTGATGACAAAAATCTAATGCAAATAACCCTTTGTATAATCCTTTTAGATGACTAATACAATCACCAATAGAAGTTATACAACTTTGTATGTATTATCATAGAGTACAAGTTTGATAGTAAACTCAACACATCTACATGTAATTGGACTAATTGTACCTTTCTTGAACAAAAACAAAAATTATACACTTTTGGACCCTTTCTCTAGCCCTAGGATCTCACTTATATAATGTGAGATGCAACAAACTTTAGGCTTGGAGAAATTGACAAGTGTTCAAAAGACAAAACTTAATGTAATAGAAAGCTAACACATCAATACATTCTTTGGTAGGTCCCATTTCTATTACATCACAACCAGTTGTTGGCACTTTTGATTTTCCACCACTATTCTAACTCTTCAGAATATGCATCTATCAAGTTGGCCAATGATGAATCCTATGGTAATGTTTTCAAATTAACTTCTACTCATGGGTTTTCACTATTTTCATCTTGAATTGAAAAAACCACATTTATCCTTAATTGATCCTCTGTTATGTCCACATCTTGGGTCTCTGAGCCTTTAGCTAGAACCAATTGGTGACCTTCATCTTCCTCATCTTTTGGATCTAGTGCTATTGTGTCAATAATCTACACCTCGTCTTCCTATTCCTCATCATCATCTATACCGACCTCTTCTAACTACTCACCAGAAGCAATATTTTCCATCTGGGTGTCAAATTCTGCATCATCTAGCCACTTGAATTGTAGAATATCAATTTTTTTATTAAGTATATACTTTGCCTCATTATCAATACTAACAAATTCTTGTTTCAAAGAATCAAAAAATAATTGGTCTTTCACCAATTCCTCTATCATGGTGGCCAACCAAGCATGCCCTTTTTCATTTATAACCTTATTCATCCTTAGACATAACAAGTCATCCAATTCCTTAGCCCATTCATCCTTATTCTTCAATTTATTCTTTCTATTCAAGGCATGAGGAAAAAAATTAAAATTTTTATTCTTGTACTTGCTTAAATAAGAGACAACTTTTAGTTACAAAGCAACTCTCCTATCATCAAAATCTGACAAATCATTAGCAATATCATATGTCTTTTCAATATGGTAATGGGAAAACCATATAACTAAATAACATAAAAAGGTAATTTCTTTCTCTCTCTTTCCCCACTTATTAACAATAGGCTTGAGGGCTTCACAATGAGTTTTTAGTTCTTCCCATATACTTATTATTCTTACCAACTGATCATAGAATAGGAGCCATTCAATTTTATCTACCAAGTACATTAGAGCCTTTCTAAGTTTATCCTCATATTGTACTTCCATCTCTACATGTAATGCCCAAATTTTAGTTTTTTCTACCTCAAAATCTTTTGCTATATAATATTGAGTCCTTTGTGGGGTGTCTGGCATTTCTATAAGAGGAGTGGATTTAAAAGGCTCCATTGGAGGGCAAGGATATGTTATTTTTGGCCTAGTAGAGTTTCCCATAATTTTATTTTCCAACTCAATCCTCTTCGAAACCTCTTTATTGTAAGCTTCCAAAATTGTTTCATATTTACTTTGTAATTCAAACATGGCCTTTTCTTCCTTTTTTGTAGTGGCCAAAACAAACTAAGATGAATCTATATTCCAATGTGTAGCTTGCACATGAGAAGTATCAGTCACTCTTCTTACAACAATACTTCCAATCAAACCAGAATCATCTAGTTGTAATGAAGTGGCTTTTGATCCCCTTCTTAATGACAAGATAACCAAGGTAGTTTGGTCTTCACTAAAAGTAATGCCCTAGAAGTCTTTATTATTTGGGTCTTGTAAATCAAGTTTATTTGAAATAAAATTAAACACAAGAGCACTAGCAATGTCCCAATCGGGCAACAACAAAATATTTGATGCTTTGACCATTTTTCTTCCTTCCTTAGGGCTTATACTTTGAAACTCCCTCATCATTTCCTCTTTTTCTTTATTTTTTAAGGTAGTTTCATCCATTTCTGGATGCTACGTTCTTAGCTTGTTGCACCTTTCTTCAAATTTGCCCATATTGGCCCGCCATGTAAATTGGAGAAAAGCCCTAGAATTAACAAAATTTTCATCAGACAAAAAAATGATAGCTAGCCTATTCAAATACAGGGTCCAATTCTCTACCTCTATAGTTTTCAATTGTAATCCAGTTCTGCTTGGGTGATAAATACACCTCTCTGTAATCCTATTTGCTCAATTTTCTCACCTATGAGTTGTTCTTCTCCAATTCCCAAAGGGGACTAAGTGGCTGAATATTTCTCAACTTGAGGACTCTTTTCCTTTATTACCTTGTACCTCTTGGGAGAAGGTTCATTAGGTCTCTCCTCTAGGACTGCACTGGTGGATCCCATTATTTGCTTGCCTTTGTCTATAGTAGCCTTTTTATTTTGAATTATAGTATAGCCTGGTCTCCTTTGAACAATTATTTGACCAGCTCCTACATTAGGAGTGAAAGCCAACCTCCTCATGACCTCTCTAGCCTAATCTAGTTATGAATCAATAAATAATTGTTTCTTCTCATTCATTGCTTCCATTATTTCAGGGAAAGTATTCATGAGCTTATTTATTTTACTAGCCTCTATATTAGCATTATCTAGAGGACTATATTTCTAATCAAAAAAATGAATGAATTCTAAAACCTTGGAATAGACTCTCCATTTTTCCTTTTTGGTTTCCTTTTCCTACAATGAGAACTCATTCCTTATGATGTCCCCTTGATAATAAGAGTCATGTTTGACCTTTCCCAATTTAATTTTATGTCTCAAGGTTTGATTATAAAACCCCTCAATATCACAAAAATGGGGATGGGAAACAACCATTTTGTAATGATCCAAATTTTATGTAAAAAGAGCCAACCCCCTTTAGTAATTAAAACTGATGGGCCACCATATAGGTAGGGAAAAATTGACCACAGTTGCCTTTTCAATATATACATCTCTTCCACTCATCCAAGCTGCCACAAAACTTGAGCCATTCCGACCTTTAAAGGTACTTGGTAGGGTAACACATGAGAATTTGCTTTAAAACCATAAATTCTAAAAAGAATAGAAATAGAGTACGAGATGATATCTCCCCAATTGTGTGAAACTTTCAAACCACTAGGATTTTCCATAGGCCTAATGAAATTCATTAGTTCTTTGGGGATTTTGGGATTGTCACTTAATATGAGGCATCTCAACTTGGAGGTGAAATACTTATCAAACCTAATAAAGCTAGCATTCTTTGCATCCTAGGTCAAATTTGCAATCCACAACTAGAATGGTAGTGCTTCCCCATCCTCCTCTCTGTTCAATTCCATCTCTTTACCAAAATATGTCACTCCCTTAAATAAGAACATATACATCAATAGAGAATAATGGCCAAAAATTTTCTCTACTTTCCCTTTTGCAATTCTAACCAAACCAGTATGAATTTCTTCAGCCAAATAAGAAGCAAAATAAAAAATAACATCTACACCAAAGGAAACAATTTGAACCATCATATACATAAGTTTGATAGGCATAAAATTATGTTTGTCTTCACCAAAAACACGATATAGGGTCTTGTATATTTCTATAGCCTGGGAAGTGAAAAGATCCTTTTTAAAAGGTTCCCTAGAGGCTGTAGTGATTACTAGAAAAGTTCCTATTGTTCCAATATGTGCCCTCAGTGCACCTCCCCTAATTACATCCTTCTTTTCCTTGTATTCATTTTCTAGTTCTTGCAAATTAATTGGTACATGATAATCTATCAATGGCTCTAGGTGAAAAACCTCTCTAATTTCCTTAGGACTAATTGAGATCAAAGGCACACCATCAATTCTTCTCACCACACTAACAACTTGGTCATAATTCTTTGCAATGGCTTCAAGAAAATCATAATCCATGAAAATGCTTGAAATTACTAGTTTTCCCAAATCAAAATTCTAGACATTAGCATGCGGGGCAAACAAATTCCTCCATAAAAACTATTTTTTGAACAAAACAACACTAGTATGTGAAGTTGTTGCATCCCTAACCTAGTTCCCTTTTTCATATAGGCCATCTGCAATTTTAAGCCTAGGGTTTAAGGAAGTTAAATTCTTAACCTGTATAGTTTTGATGGTGGACTCTGGGAGTAATTCTAGCAAATCATCATGAACATTTCTATCTAGATAATTCACTTGCCCAAAAAATACTTTCTTAGGAGGCATGTTGACTGTAGTTCATAGGAATTGGAATGATATAGAGGTTATAATGTAAGTACTTTATTTTCTTTAAGGTTTTTCTTCTCTAAATTTTTGCAATAGCTTCGAACAAAGGAGAAACTGCTTCATGTTTTTGCTAGGCTTAACACAATATTCTCAGTAGGCTCTTATGCTCGAAAAACATGAAATCTTTGTTTGCGTGAAACTAGAACTAATGAATTCTCTTGTATTATACTCTATTTTTATCACACACAAAGCTTTCATTCCTCATAAATGCATAGAGTAGAAAAATAGAGCGGCATCACCTTTCCTTTTAAATTTGCACTGTTGATCTTTGAAAAATCATACGATTCAAGGATAAAAATAGGGCTGACTCATATTTCTTCTTAACACACTAGTAGTCAAACCAATGAAATGCTTTCACTTGTACCTTTCCTTCACTATTGGTGCTTTTAACTAGACCCACTTTTCCTTGAGGACATGTGTCACTTAATCACTACCTCCCTATGCATAAAGGGTGAGCACATGGCCATAGCAAGGAAGCGATAAACCTTGATTTGATCTTAATCTAATGGTAGGCATTTTACTACATTATTATTATTATAATGGTGGTTCCCTCCTATATATTCCTTGTTCGTTATGCTGCTATGCATAAAAGGTGAACACATTTCAATAGTGACTAAGCGATGATCGTTGATTCCCCTTTGATTGAGTGGAGAAAATTCAATGCATCATGTAATATGAACATGGTGGGGCCCATCTTTATCTTCCTTACTCAGTATGTTTCTATACATAACCTTTGAGCAACTCATCATAGTGAGGTAGCAATTTTCATTTATCTCATCTTGATCAAATGATCACAATTCTTTACCTAGTTTTTGACTTAGAAATGGGTCTACCTTTCTTGGTGATGATGAGCTATCTTGACATGCTGGCATATATATATATATATATATATATCTATATCTATATATATATATCTATATATATATATATATATATATATAATATATTATTTTAATCCTTATTGACATCACATTTCCTTGATTTTTCCACATTTGTTTCTTTTCTAGTGGGTCAGTACATCACTACCAACGAAAGTCATTAACTTTTTGGTAGCGACATAGCAACCTCTAGCAGATAAAAAGTTTTCAACGTATAAATTCTTAGTAGGATGCCACCATTTCATTTGATCTGCACAACTCATTTTTGACAAAACACTCATTGGGGACCCACCTTTTGAAACTATCATTATATCATATATTGCAACTAGTTGCTACATCACTACTGGTGAAAGTCATTAACTTTTCGATAGTGACATAGTGACTTTCAGTGATCCATCAAAGTTGGGTAGTAGGAAAAATAAAATAGAATAACCATAAATGATACAACTATCATAGAAATAAAAGTATACTTTGCAAAATATCTTTCTTGGGATCCTCATAATCGCTGCCCTTTTCAAAAGAGCATTGTCTTTTACATTATCTGAGCACTCGCTATGCAAGGGTTTTTTTAGTGGCGATTAGTCACCAATTGGTGAATATGTCCCAATCGGTCTATAGAAATTGGCCAAAAAAAACACCGTATACTAGTTGACCGATTTGCCCAAATTTTATAAAATACTCATATAGTGGTCAGAACATTCGCCACTATTATTACGTAATTTCAGTTTGGTAGTCAGTGTAGGGCCCATTTATCATTGCACCAAAAGCCATGACTATTAGTGAACATGGAACACCACATAATTGACCACCTGTGGGAAGGAGAGTGCATCACATCACCCAACAATCTCCCCCTCGACGCACATACCAGGTGCTTATGTGGGTCAAAAAGGCACCGAGGAGATTTGACCCCATGACCAGGCCAAAACCAGGCTCTGATACTAATTGTAGGGCCCATTTACCATTGCACCAAAAGCCATGACTGTTAGTGAACATGGAACACCACATAATTAACAACCTATGGGCAGGAGAGTGCGTCACATCACCCAACAGTCGGGTTCTTCCCCCATATTTCTCTTTAATGTTTACTCTTATTCGCCATGGAATTAATTGAGTGTCTCTTTCGATGATCATCATTCACCAAATTCCCATTTTCCTATGTGAAAATTTTATTTGTCCTAGGACCCAATTTTCCATGCATCACACATAATGGGGTCCCAAATTCTTGCTCTATTCGCCCACTCAATTACTTGAAATTACACGAGCTTCGCCAAATATTAGTTCTTATCATATGTAACGATCGGTCCATTCACCAAAATGAAAATGGTTTATTTGTAGTTGTCTATTTAAGACATGAGTTTCATTATTGAAACATGCCAAAAGAAGGAGCCTTCTTCATAGTATTGCAATCAGTAGAGAACCCGAACGACTATGTCTATGACTCCATAGTATTTTATTGCAGCCTTAATTTGATGGAGATGTCACAGTCAAATTTAAATAGGAAGAGGAGTAGGACTAATGAAGGTGGAGATGTCCAAGAGAGGCCAACGAAATGAAAAAATATATCTTCATACTTTGGTGGGGGTAGATGCAATAGTGTTGGTCAAAGTAAGGAAGGTACATCATCAGAGGAGCCTGTACAATCTCAATCGACACAGGAGTCCATTCAACAAATTGGGGAGCCTAATAAATTTGGTGAAGGAGTTGCAAAACTTGATATCTCTAATGAAGATGACCTTGAAGAAGAATATCCAGTAAATAACCAGTACCAAGATGAATCAATCGACTTCGGTGATGATGATGGTGCAATTAATAGTAACAGTGACACTAAAGGGAGAGGAATATCAAAAGAAAAAATTGATCATCATCGGGAGATGGCTAGGAGATTTAAATTTGATTGGGCAGCAAAGTATCCATTCATTGAGCCCATGGAAAATCCAATTGTAGGTGAACCACCAGTAGAATGCAGATGTGCAATTTGTAGTTGGAAGTATAAAAAGGAAAAGTAGTTGCAGCTTAAACTAGACACCATAGAGAAACATGTTGATAAGATTTACGAAATCTCAACTGTAGATGGTAAGAAAACAAAAGTGGTAAGATATAAAACAAAGAAGCAATGCCAACATAAAAGGAATGCTGAAGAATATTATATGTTTCAAAAATTTTAGACGAAGCCTAGTGAAGTTCAAGGTTCTATTAATGTTATTTTTGCAAAAGCAAGTGAAGTAGAAGAACGTGGAAAATTTGTTCAATTAAGTAATGTTTTCTATATTTTCAGCAGAGGGCATCCAATGACAGACTATCTAGAACTGAGTGGTTTTTTACACTTTCTGAAAGTTCCTAACTATCCTATCAGTCATTGGTCGATAAATAGTGGATGGGAATGGGCAAGTTGTATTGTGTAGGTTGAAATAGAGGATGTACAAAGAAAAATAAAAGAGTCAACCTTTATTGCATTGTCCTTAGATGAAGTTATGGCAATAGATAATATGTCATGGTATGTGTGCATGTTTATACTATACAAAATAATGTCCACCAACCACATCTACTATCTGTTGCTAAATTGAGAGACAATATGACATCAAAAACTTTATTTCAATTAGTAAAGAGAAATTTAATTGAATATGGAGCTATGGATGAATTGACAATAGCGAAGAAGTTGGTCTGTGTTGGAGCAGATGGAGCTTCAATAATGCAAGGTCAAAGGAATGGTCTTTGCACAAAGATGTAGGCTTCTTGTTCACCATATGTTGTTGTCATTCACTGTATGGCCCATAGGATGAATCTTTCTTTTAGAGTTGTGAAGAAGTTTCCTTCAATAAACAAGGTTGAAGATTTAGTAAGAGAGTTGTATGCATATTTTTGTCGAAGTCCCAAGCGTTTTAGGGAATTTCAACACTTTGCTGATGGAATTACCGACAGAAACAAGCTTCTAAAAGATGTTGATACCAGATGGATCTCTTTGGATGGACCAGGGAATCGAGTATTTTTTGAATATCAATCTTTGATTGGACTGATGTATGAAAATCGGGACAATGCAAAAAATTAGAGATGTGGCGACCTGCTTTGGAGGTTAAGCAATATAGACACACTTTTAACTTTGGCATCTCTTCTTACCATGCTAGAAGAAATGAGGTTAATTATGAAAAAAGCCTAGAAAAGAGCCATGTATGTTGTAGAATATGCTCAGTTGTGTAAAATGTCATGCCGAGCCCTTGATAGTCTCTATCGTACTGACCTAAATTTATCTTATGATAGATTTAATCACTGGTAGAAACTAACAGATTTGGACGATCCTAATAATTATTTAAAGATTGTTGAAAATGGAGATTTATGTGTTTGTGTAAGGGGATTTCAAATACCAATGTACTATAGTGCCCCAAAGAAGCAAGCTACAAGAGTTACAAGGGAAGAGTTTACCAAGATCATCGAGTCTATATCATCTACTGCAAGGGACATAGCCTATAGAGTTTTAGCCTATAGATTTTCCTTTGAAATAATATCATACTTCCCATATGATCAACTGCTTGAGGCCATGGCAATTGTGTTTCCTCAATATTGGTCCTTCAACAATAAGGAAGATTATTGTAGAAGGTTGTTGATTTTGATAAAGGAATTTTGTAAATCTATAGAATTCAATGGAGTGACTATCATCAAAATATTAGATGAGGGTCTTCTTAGATAGCAGTCAGGCACCTTTGCAAGGACCATGAAGCATCAATATCAATTAATGTGTAACCCACATGAAGAGGGCTCGGAAAACAAAGCTTTGGATAGAACTAAAATAGAGCACATTGTTGATGAAGAAATTTTAGAGTACTTCAAGCTTGTTGATCTATGTCAAACCATGATATTGGGTTCAGTGGAGTATGAGAGAGTTTTTAGTGCTTTGGGCTTCCTAAAATCAAAGCTAAGAAACAAACTAGACAAGAATTTGGAATCATGCTTGAGGGTTTACACATCTAGGTGTAATGTCAATACTTTTCCTGTTCAAAAAGCATTGGAAATCTGGAAGAAAAGATGCAAAAGAAGAAGGGTGGGACTAGGAAAAACCATTAACCAATCTCCTATAGTGACTCCAAGTGGGACAAGTACAGTTGGCAGTGGCACTAGCCATGGGATTGGGAGTGAACTTGAAGTTGAAGAAGAAACGAACAAAAATGAAGAGAACAATGAAGCAACTGGACTACTAGAATTGGATGATGATGACATACAGATGAATTGGAAAATTTAGAATTTTTTTGCTAAATTAGCAGTTACAACCAATAGGTATTTTTTGAACTTATTAACTACTATATGATATCCTATCATTCAATGTTCATTTTAGAAAAGCAAGAAATTAGAATGTATTATGTTTCATCATTAAAATTTGAGAACAAAGAGTATTATTACTGTAGAGTGTAGTTTATATCATGTCATCAATGATCATTCATATTTGAATTTGAAATTCCTGAATGAATTTTTTTTTTCTATTTTATTCATTTATTCAACATACATTGAATTGGAAAACATGAAAATTAGATAGAATCATAGATTCAATTCCATAATTAATAATTATTAATGGTTTTCATTTGCAATATTCAGCTAATATGGTACAATTCTTGTAAGCCAATGAACCTGAATTCCATTTTATAGAAACAAGGGAGCAACAACAACTTTAGGTCAATTTTCCTAATGTGAAGTCTCAAAATCTAAATCAGTAAGACATCTACAAGTCTACAACATCTCTAGAACTTTAGTTGTACATTTCTGCATTTGATAGGTCGGTTTAGTAAATTAGCAATTTTAGCATAGGCAACAGCATTTGCAAGACTACAACATTGATCCTGTTCAAAAAAAAAGTTCAAACTTGTTACTTTAAACTAAATTCTAGAGTCTAGACTATAGTATGTAGGATAATATGAAAGATATTCATATATAGTAAAGATATAGAGATGATTGAAACTAAAAGTACTTTCACATATAGACTATAAGTTTCTATAGTATGCTCCATTCTTCTGGTTGGAAGGGAAAAAATTTTGATGTTATGGTAAATGACTTGAATTCTCTTTAGCATTCCATACTTGGAAGAGTGAGTTTCAAGCAATGTTCGTTCCACTAGTGCATGCAAATTTGTGAATGTTTTGATGCACTTTGCAATGCCTTCATGAGTTCTATCTTGAGGAAGGTTGCCTAAATCAGAGGTTATTTGGTCTTCCAACTTTTGTTTGTAAACTTCTCTTCCAATGAAACCCATTGTTGAGAAATTAGGTCCAGGACTCAGTAAACCAAGAGATATCAATTTTGTTGTTTTACTATTCATCTTGGCGAGCTTTGGCCCAAATAAAGCAAGAACTTCTTCTATTTCTATTAGTTTTTGACATTTATGAAATACAGAGGTCGCCTCCATAATCTACTTTGCAATTTTCTGTCTCTAACCAAAACTTTTGTTCTCCTCAAGTTGCTCTTTCAGCTTCCCAAAAACATCTGTAAGAGCTTCGTAGGTTCAAACCAATCACACAACCTATCAGTAGAAGTCTTTATTTGCCCCCAGAAGTAATTTTTTATTTGTTTTACTATATTATTTACATGGTCATTCAAGCCATTTTCATATTTTTTAATAGTATCATTTGCCTTCTTTAGGTCTTCTTTCATTTCTTAGTACCAGTGTTCACTATGTTTTCTTATTTGCTCTACTTTATTTTCCCACCCTTTTTCTTTCTCTTCCCACTATTTTGTTTTTACCCTCTCATTTTCCAATTCTTTATTTAACTTATTGTTTACATTTGCAGCATTCTCCAAGTTTTTGTATAACTTTGTTGAAGAGTCTTTTTCATCCTAGAGTTTTTTTCCCATTTTTTCCAAATTTTCCCTTAGAGTTTTCAGTTCTGCGTCCATTTGTTCTTGTTGTTCAGTTGCTTCTTTAGAGCTAGAGGATGAATTTTTAATCCTTTTCTCTAATTCTTTGTACCTATTTACTGCTACTTTTTCACTTGCCTTTACATTTTCCAGGTCTGCCTTTAACTTATCTATTGTGCCTTGAAGCTTTCCTTTCTCTCTATCCAACTTCATCACTGAACTGTAGACCACTTGGTTGGTCATTTTAGACACATTTATCTTGTCCACATTTTTAATTTTGGATAAATCCATTTGGAGGGTGCTAACTTGAAATTTAGATGGATCTAACTAACTCTCTAGTGGATTGTTATCTCTAGTTGGGGGCATAACAACCATGAATTCCATCATATCTTTATCTGGGTCATATGTGGGAAATAACCTATTGGTTGCAGGTTCTACATCATGAGCTACAACAATTGCTTCCATCTTCATTGTCTTACTATTTTTTCTATTCTTATTTTTTGATTTTTCATAGTTAGTTACAAATTCATTGTAAGAAAAAATTAGGATTTTCTGAGACAATTGAATGTTTGAATGGTGAAATAGCAGTAGCACTTGCTCTGATGTACAAGCTTCCACCAATACCATGAGGATAACCAACACCTAGACCCATTAGTGGGGTTTTTGGACTATTCTGAGGGTTTTTTCCTAAAGGATGGGCAATTGTTGGACTCATAATCACCATTGACGTTGTTGTACTAGTAGTAGTACTACTACTAATACTTGTCATAACCTTCTACTTCTTTACACTTTCTTGATCTCTGGGACTAAATTTTTTTGCATCTATATACAATGTCCTTTTCGGACCACTAGTTGTAGTTGTACCCATGATATCTATAGTTGTGGGAGTGACAGTTGATTCGGATTGAATTTGAGTGCTTGGAAGTGGAACTGTAAATGAAGCAGGAACAAATTTAATTAACTGAGATGAATCCAATGTGGATGGAATTGACTAAGTTGATGATTGATCTCCATGCCCAAAGCCTAGTTTCTGACCATGTTTTGTTGCTACAGCTAGTGGTTGAGGTGGTAACCAAACCCCTTCTCCACTGGGACCCAAACCACCATAACCTTGGTAGCCCATTTTTTCTACAATTTCTGCCCCTTTTCTATATAGAATTTTGGTGGATGCATCAACTCCTCTCTGAATTTGTGTACTGGATGAGGGATTCAAAGAATCTTGGTGATTTTAATCATCATCAGTATCACTGTGATGTGCTTCAGGTGGATGCTCCTTATTCCACAATTCGTCAAATATTGTATCCTCTTCAACCTTATCAAGATCTAAAGAGGTCTTTGGCTCACTGAGATTCTTCCTCATTTCCCAAAATTGAGAAATTTTTCTTTGACTCCATCCAACATCTATACAATCATTCATTAGCTCTTTTGGAATAGGTTTTGTAGATGGTTTATTAGCTTTCTTGTAGAAACTGGACGATGTCATGCCATGCAATTTTCCTTTCTATTTGTGCAATGCCATTATTTGTGATGACAATTCCTGTATTGACATATTATTTTCAATAGCATATTTCTCCATCTATTTTTTGACCTCCTCCTAGGAGTCCATATTTTTAAATTTTTCAATCAAAGGCATACTTTCATGTTGATATTTTCTTGCAGAAGTCCCAATGCCCTTAAGCCTTGCTCCAATTATGTTTAGTGGATCATACTGCCAGTAACTGTCAACATCAAATCAAAAAATTGAAAAAAAGGCTTCTGCCACTTTGAATCCTCTTCTCTCAAATGCAAACCCTCCAGAGGAGAATGGCAAGGAGGGAAATATCATTTTCTTTTGCTGACCATGAAAGAGTATATTTGTGCTCTCCATTTGTCATACATATTCCAATGCAAATACCCTCTCTGTTACATGTATTGGAAGTTTGTAGGGTTCTACCCATGAACCATAAAACCTTAACACAATGTACTCTTCCATTAAGTACCAGTCAGCCAATTGTAGTTCACTTCCAAGTTGAATGCAATTTCTACAAGTAACAGGCAATCTAGGCATTGGAGTGCCTATAATTTTATGGTACATTGGTGCCAAAATGAGGTCTACAAAATTGTTGTAGTTTTTTCTGTTATCAATCATCCTTATCTGAAGTGTCCACTCATATATTGGATTTTGGCCTTGAGTTTGACTGCAAAGCTTGTTTGCCTCAAATAATGCACGATGCTTTTCTAGGAGAAGATAGCACAAGTAGGTTGTGAATCTAAATGTCTTCTCGGAACCTCTTTGAATCATTAGTAATTGATCTTGCATGCAATGAAAAATGTGCTCAATATAACGATATCTTACTGATTCTTTTTTAAAATGAATATGATAAAGCATTTCAAGAATGTTGGCATCCACTTGTTTGTTACTATCCAATCCCAAAAAAAATGCTAGCAAGGAAATATTGTCTTGTGCCCATGGCACAAAAAATTCAAAATCATAAGGAGGCATGTGATTTGGACTTAGCCTACAACCGATTGTTATTCCTCTAATAGAAGAATCTCTTTGTTTTGCATCTAATTTTTCATAATCATCTGCCAGCTTTCCCAGGTCAATATGTACGTTTGACTGTTGTTGTTGAAACCCTAGGTTCAATAGACTAGCAAATTCACTCTTAGTTACAGACAAAATTTCCTCCTGAGTAATTTTATTCACAATTTCTTTTCTATTTTCATCATAATTTTTGGTGCAGAGCATAACAATTTCTAGGCAAGGGAATACTTGAGGTAACGCCATGTGTGCCGACCCAGCTACCCACGATGTAATTTTACTTGTAGTTGCATTTACACTAGGGTTAAATGAATAAAATTTTGAAGCCTTATTTGGATCGTTCCACTTGTTTTCAAATGCAAATCTTATCTCCATTATACCCTTATTTCCATGAATAATAGGATCATGTATATCATGGAATAAATCACTAAAACCTGGTGTTTTAAGCATATTGTGGAATTCTATTATTTTGCCCATGTTATTCTTGGTTTTTGTTTTGCCCATCGTGGTAAATATTTAAACACAGCTACAAGCCTACAAGGGTGATTCAAAATTAAAACCTTACAAACTAAATTTTTTTATATAATATAAACAGTAAAGTTGTAAAATTTAAAATGTGGGATGTAAATTTTCAAGATTTTAGTAGTTACACTTACCTGTTCATGTTCATGTTGCCCTTAGTTTTGATTTTTGTAGAGAGCTAAGAGACTGTAGTTTGTTGCTTTCCTCAGACCATAATCCTCAACCTTGAAATTAAGAATCCATAACTTTGTTGTGCTGTAACTTTGTAAATTGTAATTTGTAACCCCTTTCTGATTTCTAAATCTGCAAACAATGTATAACTGCAAAATTAATGAAACTTAATGCACCAAAATTGTACAATTTGTACTCTATAGTATATAGTCGTCACACTTGTCACACAATACACTTTCAGTTTAAATGTGAGTGGAATTGTGGACCACTAGTGTTACCTAACCTATCATAATGTATTAATGTCATTCATAACATCATTGTTAACTGCAAGTGGAATGTGATTATGTCAATGTGTTAACTAAGCAGTGACATGTGTCATGATTCTGGGATGCATTTGAAATGACAGGGTTTCTTTTTCCTTTCATCCCGAAACTCAACTTCAGTCGTTGATCTATAAACATCCAATGGCACCGGTGAATGGTGTGGTGGCCCCATGGGTCGTGGGTCCCACTCCCATTAAATTATGAGTATAGTTAGTATATTATTAAATTATATAATTGCAATGATGTATATTAATTAAAATAGTAAAAGAATATATAAATAAACATTATAGTATAATGCTAAATTAAAATTAGATGACATTCTAAAGAACATTTATCATACCAAAGATATTTATCAACTAATTATACATGAGATATAGATAAAATTGTATAATTTTTTAAAAAAAGAGTTAAATTGATTAATTTCAATTATTAAATTGTTTTATATATCTTGTTCAAGTGATAATTTTATTCAATTGTAGAAGTTGGACAATATTCTTAAGGTTAAATATAATGCATAAAAAAAAAACATAAATTAATTTTAAAATAACATTTATGCTTTAAAAAAATCAAACACACTTATAATAAATAAAGTTGATAATATACCAAGCTAAATAATTTGAACTTTATTAAAATTGATACAAAATTAATATGATGTATTTAAAAGTATAAATTAAAAATATCAATATATTAAAAATTATATATGTTAAATAAATGTATAATCTAATAAAATTATTATTTATATATATAAATAAAAAATAAAAGAAAATTTATTAAAAGCATTGGTTTAGATATGTAAAAATAAAAAATAATTAAATTCTAATTTAAACTTATATACAAATTAAAATTAAAATAAATATGAAATTAAACTATATAAAAAATATTTTTTGAAAATTGACAATTTAAAAGAGTTAAAATGTCTATATTTGATTGAAATATCTATATTTGAATAACATTTTACAAATAGAGGTGTTGAAAAAAAATTGTATTTTTAATGAAGAAAATTGAATTTTTCATTGCCTTTTTCATCATGAACCAATCAAGTTTCACATAATTTTTTAATAATAACATATTTTGCTATTAGGTAAAGTCTGAGGGAGGAACTACGTTGCTCTGTAACCTTGTTTCTAGGGGAAATGTATTAGTGATTATCATTATAAATAATATTTTATATTCACATAGGCTTTTATAAACAATTCAATAAAAATTTCAAAAATGCAAAATATTGCAATGTTGCATAAGTAAGCATAAGAAGTTAAAAAAATGAAATACAATTTTATATGGAACTGAAACTCCAAAAATTTCATTGATATTTCTTGAAATTTACAAATTTACAAAATCAGGGGAAAACCCTAAACTCTAGTACTACTGTAGTATTCGTCGTAGAATTTAGAAACCACCAGAATCGACCATGGTTGTGAATTCTTGTAGCTAGTGGTTGCCATCTTCCACTTCATCCAAGAAAAACCATTTTCAAAGAAAATTCAACCTAATTCTTGTGCATTTCCTATGGTGCTACAACTTCCCAACAGTCAAGCTTAGTAAAAATGGTTGCAAGACCACATTCTGGCTAGGTTCCAGAAGCTTGTGGACTTCACCGACCCAAGGGATCCGCACTCCTAAAACTACATGAGCGACAATTTCAATGTCATCGCCCAATATACTACTTTAAAAATCTTCCTCAAGAGCACCAAAATTTTAGCCCTTGCTTCTCTGAGGTCAAGCAGGGAGGCTAGAAATTATGATGTAATGCCACTATTGACATGATACCAATTCTCATTCTTCAAAAACTCACGCCCCAAAACCATTTTGACAGCAGCAATAACAAACTGCACACCAGAGCATGGAACAACCTCATTGCAAATTGGCAAGAAGTTTTCCTCAGGAACATGACCTAGAAAGGCCTTCTGCTCCTCTTCCAAAGTGCATCTCAAGCGACTAGGGTTGTCCATCTCTACTACAAAGTTCAAACTCTAAGTTCAAACTGCTAAGCAGACTAACACCAAACAAACTAGACCTATCAACTACCAAAAATGAGATGAGCAATGATGAAATAAGTAGCTCAATCATCTATAAATAAGCTCGGTGGGCAGGGTGCCAGGGATTTTTTTTTTTTTTTTCCGTTCGAGTGCCAATTCAATTACATTAAATTAGCAAATATTCTCAAATCTTGAACATAATTGCAAGTACATGCCGAAAAGGCCAATTGTAATTAAACACTAACACCACCATTGTCCTGTAATGCATGTGAAGCTGCTTAACTGATGGAAAAGGCCAATTGTAATTAAGACTAATAGTACTACTGCTAGTGGACTATGGCATATCCTGTAATGTGTGCGAATTTGTTTAGCCAATGGAAAAGGCCAATTGTAAATTGTAATTAATTAATAGTGACAAGACATCAATATACTAAAGTACTAAATTTTTTGGATTCGATTGTGTTTGTCACCATTTCAGACACTTGAACAACGTCGAGGCTTCATTCTAGACGTTTGGTCCCAAAATAAACCTTCAACCGTTGATATATTGATGGGGACACCACCCCAACAACATAATGGACACAATAGAAAAGGGAAATTATATTAACTGAGAAAATAAGCTAGTACAAACAGTGCAGAGAAAATAAACTTCAAAACATGCCCTACGGGCTTACAATAGCATAAATCTGGAGAATATTTCTCCTTTTAGCACCTCCTCTCAAGCTCCAATCCGAACTGCCTTTTACAATGCCAGAAATCTCCTTAAATAGACCCCGGAGGGTTAAGGACTAGGAGTAAATTCTAGAAAGTGCTAGTAGGCATCCATCGACAAAATAGAAGGTTCCGGAAGCTGCGTTAGAAGTCGGTACAAATCTAGAAGAATCCAAAAACGGTAACCAAACTTTCGGGAGGCATAACTTTTGAACCGTAGCTCCGATTGACGAACTGTTTACATTTTTGAAAAGCTCTCGAAGCGCTCTATAGCCCTATGGACAAGCTTTGCTCGTCCCCCATTTTTTGACCCTTTTCAAGGTCATTTAATGCCCCAAACCTGACTTTGAAGCATTCTTAGGAGGTCTCCAAAACTCGAAAAACTGTAATAACTTTCAAACCGTGGGGCCTATTGACCTGATTCTTTTTTTGGAATGCTCTAAATCATGATTACATTCATCTGGCCAATTCACACCTTCTAGTTTACCGAAATGATGGCCCAAATACATGCTCCTATTTTTTTAGGATTTTCAAACACACTGATAGTTGAACTATGAGAGTTGGAACCTTTATTTGAGCCAAATGGGTATCCAAATAGGTAAAGACATAAAACAGAAACTAAGTCTAAGTACATTTTTTTGGGTGACACAGGATTGCCCTTATGCCTCTGGATGCTCCTGCATCATATATTATCATCGGACTGTAGTCTGAATCGTGTAATTAATATTTTATATGTAATTAATGTTCATCATTTAAATAACCCAAGCTTTGTTCATTTTAAATTTTAAATTTTTGTCTATAATCTACATGTAATTAATGTTTATCATTTTAATCATCTGAGCTATGTTCATTTTAGTATTGGTAATAATAACAAGTGTGTGTATTTGTCATTATAGTTTTAATTTAATTAGTGATTAGAAATATAAGTTCAATTTATAAATTGTCAATTAAAGTAAAACATATAATGCTCTCATGTTACACTTGCGAATTATAAAATTTGTAAAAAATTGTAAACGATTTTTTTTTATCATATAACACATTTGAATCCTAGTTAGATTAACAAATAATCATTTTAATTATTTTTAGGAAGTAAAAGTCATTTGACTAAATTTTAATGATAGTATTTTATATCTTTACTATAAATTTTTGTTTTTTTTTTTTACCTAATTGAATATTTCTAATTTTAAATTAGTTAGAGAACCAAATAAATATGCAATACTTACTAAAATGTTTCCTTTATTATTAAAAATATATTTTTACTTTTCCTTTCATGCAATTATACACTATAAACTCATATCAAAATGTGTATACTATTAAAAATATATTAAAGGCATTTAACTAATTAAACTTAATACAAAATTTATCTCACAATTAGGGGTGATTGTCAAATTTCAAGCCTCACACTAAGTAATTCAGTGTTGGGAGGTTATAAATAGAACATGTTTTTAATTTAAGAGATCAATAAATTTTATTTTATAATATCCTTTTAAAACTTATATGTTCTATCAATATAAAATATTTAAATATGTAAAAATAATAGTTTATTTGTTGATAACAGTTTAAAAGTACTTCATCAATGTTTTGATGGGAGTATTTGTACTTCATTAATTTTATGAGTTTTTCAAAATCTATATCAAAAATTGATTGTACAATTTGGGAAGTGGCGTGTGGTTAGTGGTAGCATTTAATTCTTTCTAGGTACACCATACTCTACAGACAATGTCGCTATTCTAGCACATCACAATTTGTGTAGTTAGTGGCTATACTAGTGAGAGAATGTTGCTATCACTGACATGGAATTTAATTCTTTCTGAGTACACTGTACTCCGCAGACAACTTACCTTGATACGTGTCAACATTCTGATGACTACCTCGACTATTCTTCTTCCTTCAAGAAATGTTGGCAAAAATTAAACCTTAGCCATTGATCTTGGATCATCAGATGATTTGAGTTCTCAAATAATACATTTAACATAACTTTTTGAAAACCATTCGCCATAACAAATAAATTAATTCAATTATTTGGAAAATAATTTTGCCATTTTTTTATAAAAAAGGTATCGATTATTAAAATATTTTCCAACCAATATCCATATTTCAAAACATAATTCGCCATCAGTATTAATAATTTTATTAAAAACAAAAATTATAATCACCATTATTTTATAAAAATTGTCTAAACTTTTAAAAAATTTGCCACCAAATATCCATCGATTGATGCATAATTTGCCAACACTATTAATTTTTTTTCACCCAAATGACATGTGATTCACCACAATTTTATAAATTTTGGGAGGGGTGGGGGGGGGGGTTCCTTAAAGTTATCCCTATCACTATGTCACTACTAGTGAAGCACACTGATTTCCTGGTCATGACATAGTGACCTCTGGTGAGAACTAAATTTTGGTTTAAAAAAAAATATAACACATCAATTGTAATTACACCAATTAATACTGCTATCAAAAATAGTGGTCATGCACATTTATGATACCGCATAGGAATTTTGTGGTCATCATCAGTTTAAAAAATTGTCACTTTCTTCATATTCTAATTAGTCACTACATTGGCATTGGTTGGACACATAGATTTTCTAGTCATGACATAGAAACTCACCAGAAAAACTTGAGTTCTAGTGACACCACTTGCAAATTGCTCCACGTACATCTTTTCTGATACTGACAACTCTGGGACAAATCACGTGACTATAATGTATTCAAATCAATGCACATTTCTAGTGTCGGACCTCATTTTTTAGTACCATAACTCAATTTTTGATAGTCGCTATGTTGCTATGGTTAAAGACCCTACATTTTATTATAATGACAAAGCAACAATCGTGGATCTAACCAAGATCAAATGCTAAGAAAATATTTTAACAAAGGTATCTTAGCATGATAAGAATTAATCAATAAAGGAATATTCACATTTTAAAATGATTTAGCAGTAGGATAAATTCAAAACTAAACAAAATCTAAGGCTTAGGCAAAGATTTTCAAAGGATAAAAACTAAAAGGCCCAAAAACTAGAAAACCTAGCCTCTAACAATGGACTCAAATCTGATTTTTTATACCTAAAAATGAGAAAATTCATTATGCAAAAAATCAGACCAACATGTTACATGACTCAAATAGTCTAATGTAGTCTATCATTTGATTTTTCTTCTGAATGTGTATCATTTTTCTTCAATCTTCTTCTATCACCCTTGATTTTGTCACTTATGTCTGTTGATGGGGTTGGGAGGATGGAATCAAACCATATTTATCAACGAATATCTTATGAGTTTGAATAATCATAGTAAGAGAATGATCCCATGTGGTTCTTACTGATTCCATGATTTGAATCTCGATCTCCAAATTTGCAACTATTTCAATCAGGCTATTAGTAGTAGAAAGATTATGATCTTATTGCACTACATCCTTTGTTTAAGCTAACTCATGTTGTATTGCCACCAGATGAGGTATTAACATGGATTGTATGGAGATAAGTTTGGCCCTCATTCAACTAATTTTTGTGTGTAGCTTGGCCAACCTCTTTTGCATAAATAATAGTCTATTGTAATGCATTGAACTCAATCCAAGTGATTGAGAGATAGAGCTCCCTGAAGATTTCAAATCAGCCTCAATCATCTAAAAACTAGCTTGAAACTCATTGAAAATTTAGAGAACATCACATAGAATATTATACATATCTTGTATCTTCTTCACAAGTACTTTGAGATTCTGTACAAGTGCTAACAATTCAACTTTCGTTAATGCAATTATAGTAGAAACCCTTTCAAGTACCTTCTTCTCAAATTTCTCCTCAAACCATGCCATTAATTTCTCATTGGTTTCTATATCCTAGGTGTTGACTTTTTTAACAATTTTTAATAAGAGATAATAGGGGTGTAAGGAAACTTGGCAACAAAGAATATAACCGTTTCCACATAACCCATAATAGATCTAAAATAAACACGGAATTAAAATCCACATGCAAGAGAATAGACAACATGCCCATAAAATGTGACACAAGATATACCCTGGGAAACCCTCATTGAGGGAAAAACGCAGCCTCCAAAAGTATCCATCATCATGTATTATTCAGCAAAAATACCATTGCCATACAACCATGGAAGCCTTCATGGCCATAGCCACAATCGAGCAAACTATGTAAACAAGCATGAATCCACACATCCCATGCCATGCTTTCAACCTTCACAAATGCTCCCTTGGCTAACCTATCAAGCCTTGTCCCGCTCGACTCTTGCCTTTTGTCTTCTCCTTGTCACTCTTACTCTCTCACTACAACAACTACCCTTGTGGCTGCTTATATAGTAGCAAGTCCTACAAAACCACCAAGTGGTATTACATAAACCATGTGCTAAAACCATGTGCTACCTAACCCATTGACCCCACATTTAATATTGGGCATTTAATTCTTTTCCCCAATATTAAATAATTATATGAAATATTTTCACAATGTTACAATACAACTCATCAAGAATATTCCATGGGAATCTTTACATGTTGCACGTCCATCTAGGTACAACATTACATAATAAAAATAAAATAATAAAATAACAATATTATGCAATGTGTGCAACACCCATTATCTCAACAAGGGGCATATTCATTAATGTCCTAAATATCAAATGCATAAAAAATGTCTTTAATATCATGCAATACTTGGCTTTGTTTTTTTCTCTTTGCATTTACTATTGTCTCTTCTTTCTTGCCAAGATGTCTTGCAAGATTACTATTTTCACAAATTTGAGATTCTTCAAATACTGATCTAGAAACTCAATGACTTCATCCAAGGTAATAGATTTACCTAGAGAACTTATCTTCTTCCTCTCCTTCCCTTTTCCTTTTTTAGGAGTGTTTTCTCTTAGTACAACTAAGGCTAGACCTAGTCTATCTTGTGCATTAGTGCCAAAGACAATAATAGTAGCACTTGGCATGATTTATACTATAGGGGATTGCACCTATTGTGAAAATGTGGCTCTGACATAGCTAGGTGTAGAGTGTGAGCTTGCACACCCATCTCTATTTGTGAAACATCATTCTCATTTCCTTCCTTCTCTTTTTCTTTTTCTTTTGGCTTTCTCTCTTTGTTTCCCTATGTTAGAAGTCCTAAGACTTGTGGTCCTTCCTAACCAGTAGTAGACTGATATACTTTTGGTTCATTACCTTGCTCTTTTTATTATTTCTCCTTTGTTGGCTCCTCAACTCCTATTAGAGTTTGTGTAGGAGGGTTTACTATTGGAACTTGTGTTTCTCCTATCTCTAGATAATCCCTTTTTTTTTGTATTACAAGAGTGTTAGGTGTGGTGGAGTGGATAGGGGATACTTTACCTTATTGTCCTCTTCATTTGTATGTACATCTTCAATTTTTATAGTATCTTTTTCACTCTGTTGTACCTTTTGTCTAGTAGCTTCCTCAAGTGTGTCTAGGTCATTATATAAATCTGTTAGTGTAGTTTTTTATTTTTTCTATTTTGCTAGGTTTTTCCTACACTTTTACTAATCTCGCTTAGGTTAATAAAGCATGTCTTATTAGGTGAATTGTTGTGAGGTGTCACCTTCCTACATGTGAGCATCCATTAGCTATCTTGGGAAGATACTTTGCTATCTTTAGTCCGATAGATGGTTGCTCCTCATTGGTTGGTGTTGCCACCTCCTCCCTCTTCCTAGCCTATATAAGCATGCTACCTAGCTTGTATTTGTATCTCTTGTTTTTGCATCCTCTTAATGCTATTTTGCTTTCAGAATTTGCATTACTCTCTTGGAGACTAACTCTATGATGCTATTTTGATTTTGTATCATTTGCATTCATAGTTTAGATATTTACTCTTTGCACTAGTTTTCTGGGTTATTAATCTTTTCAGATTCTAACAAAATCTTGTACATTAACCAATTTTGTATCTCCAACAATTTTACCCATATCATTATCACCCTTATTTCTTTATTTATTTGTGGTCAATCCCAAAAAAAAATTCCAAAACAATCCACTCTATTTGATAACATCTTCAAATTTATGTTGCAAGACCATAAAAGCTCTATATTTAGGAACAAATCTATTCATATACTTCTCCAAAAAAATTGTGATTTTTTTATTGGTTAGCTCAAGAATAATATTATTTAAAGCTCCTTATCTAATCTTCCTCCTAGTCTTTATTGCATGTTACCACTTGGCATCAATTCTACTATACAATTCATTTGGAATATTATTTCCTATCTCTATAGATGTTTCCTTGAACTTAGCCATCATATCTTACATGGATTCTTCTACCTTTTACAAATTATCTACACTCAATTTACCACAATTTATGAATTTAAAACCTCACAAGCTTGCAGAGTTTCTAATGTTGTCAGATACCTTGTCAATAGTTTTAGGCTTTGTGTGTACAACTACTCAGAACTGTCTTGGTTCATTAGATTCTATCTTCTTTGGATCTTCCTCACCATCATCCTTCTATATGATCAATCTTCTTCTCTTTGGATAGCCATTGGTGCCATGAAATTTTCTCCTTTTTGTACTATGATTACTATAACCTTACTTGGTTTGATAATTCTTGCAACACCCTTTTTCAATGGTGGCTCAAGAATAGTTGTTGCTACTATGGTTCTTGGTCTAAGTGGTGCAGGAGGAGAGGCATGTTTAGATATTACCTTCTTTATAATTTTCTTCACCTTAGTCTCTATGATTTTATTGTCTTAGCCTTCTTTGTTGGTGGCAGAACAAGAGCTAGGGCTTTATCCTTATTTTTGTACTTTCTTCCTCTTCCTTTGCATCACCATCACTTTCTTGATCATCTCTCAAAAATTAAAGTAATCATTAAAGGTCCTTCACCTTGAATCTGTGTGCCTAGTTTCTCTTCTAGGTCTTTAATCATCTTCTTTATTTTCTTGTCAGTTCAAGAAACCTTAATATCTACTATCATTTTAAAAAAATTTCTTCTTCATACTTACCAAAGGGCTCGAACTCTGTATCAATTTCTTTGGTAGGTAGTAGATTTTTTCTGCACTCACATCATCAACATGAATCTCATACCCAAGTGGTTTACGCCAGATCACCATTGTCTTAACTACCTGTACATATGTGTAATTAGTATCAATTAGAAAATACACATTATAATAATTCTCAACTAAGGATGTGGGAATTAATGTCCTTCTTTTTCATATTTTGTTTGAATTCATCAAAATAACCATCTAACACATTCTCAAAACTATCTCACAGGTTTGCAATATACTCACGTATCTACCTAGTAGAAGGTTTTCCTTGCTCCCATACAATATTAACAATAGCAAGAAAATAACTTTGAATATAAAAGAATGTACACATTATCAATTATCCAAACTTACATGTTGAATTCTTTTCCTTCCTAATTGACAAAAGGTTATTAGCCAATTATAACCATTAGAGCTCAGCAAGATCATATTCATGGTATTCTATCACAATATCACAAGTTTGATCCACTAGCATATGTGACACACTATTCATTCAGCTTGAGTGGTAAACTTTATGTACAATCACTCTTATTGAAAAGTTTATCAATAAATTAGTAATATTTGGAATCAACATGCCATGTCCATTCCACTCAACCTTGGTATTTGCCCCAACCACATCTTTTCCTTGACATCCCATGGTTTTCTTCTTGTCAAATGTTGGAGACCCTATCATATCATGACTAAAAGATTTCATGATTTTTACTAGCCTATTCTCCAACCATAACTCCATGTCATTAATTTGTCTCCACACATACTTGACCTGTTCAATCTTAAAATTTCTCAAAAAAACTAGGGAATTTGTCAACCCTTTCCTCTCTACAATCTTAGACTCATCCTTCAATAATCCTTCATCACACAATTACTGATATGTCAATTAAATTGCGTAGTCTCCCATTTCATTAATATTACATATGTAATAGCTTCATACATTGTGTATCATTATAACCCTAAGTGGTATCATTGGTAATGCACCCATTGAATCTTTTTTCATAGAAATTTTAGAAATAACATAGTATTTAGGCAAAGGATAAGTATCACTCTTCACCAATTGAACATTACTAACCTCTTCATCTTGATTCCTCACTAAAAATGATGATCCAGATGTCATTCTCATATTCAAGGTTTGAAATTTTGCTTCTTGAACAACTTGACACAACTGATAATCAACACTCGAACACTTTTCATAAACAAATTCTCTCTTTATCACCTTTGAAATTACCTAGACTCTCAAAACTTGAATCACCCAGGCTCTCAAAATTTGAATGCAAGGTGAGTAAAATTCTTTTAAATTTTTACTATATACCTTTATTCAATAAAATTAGGACACTCATAAATGTTGTTTATTATGTTAGATGGAATCAAGTTGTCTCAGTCCATATTACATCTTAAGAACTAATGTAAGATATGTCATTTTGAATATGCAGTTCCTTACATACCTTTCTTGATTAGTTTAAGGTAGAGTGATCACCTTCTCCATTAGATTGAGTGATCTCAAATTCACTTGTTCTACTGCTTCCAGCTTCTACCTTCTTTTTCCAAGTTTGATGCATCTCCTTCTTTGTTTGTTCCACATCCACTTTGTCTTTTCCGTTGATGTGATCATTGTTTGGTGTTGATGCTTAAGTCCTAGAGTTCTTTCTCACATGACTAGTCTTATGAAAACTAAAAAAAACTATGCTTCCATTCAACCATTTTTTGTAATTGTCTCTAAAATGTGTCCTTATGCATTTTTCTTGAATGTGACCATATTCTCCACAATAATGACAACTATACCATGTATTGTAATCCAAATTGTACAAGTTACCTTTCTTAGGTATAATTTCTTACTCCTTGGTTGTCTAGACAGATTTTGCCTATGATCTACATTATCTTTCTCTATGTTTATACTTTTGACAATTATAAAAATATCCCTCAAATCTAGGTGTAGTGTGTATATTTCTAACCTTTGATCTACATTCATGTGCATGATGACCTTGTTTCTTATAATTAAAATAGTTACTATTCAATTTAGGTATAGGGTTTTTCTAACCAATCTTTCTTCTATACGTTGGGACTAAAAATTGCATGGTCAATTTTCAGTCACATATTGTGAATTTTGAACAATCATGCCCTAAAGTGCCTTTTAATGCATATGTAGTTGATTGTCGGTTTGAGGCCTAGATGGTGTTGGAGTGGCTTAACACCTTTCATTTGACATATGCATGTGATCCACAATGTTATTTTACCATCTCGAATCATTCTGTTAAGTCCCATTTTGAGCTAGTGCCAAAATTTGCAATTCTGCCCAAGTGTCAAATAGTGACAAGAGGCCCAGTTTATCTTTGAATATCTTTTACCCAGGAATGTTTCATGACCCATCACTTTGGGGATGTTTAGTATGCATATTAGAGAACCTATGTTCCAAGTTTCAAGTCATTTTGAATCTATTTGACTAGGTTCTAAACCCCTCAAAGTTGGTCATTTACTGTTTTGTACATTTGTGTAGTTCACAATTCTAGGAAGCCCTGTTCGACCATTGATATCTTTGACCTAGTTGACCCAAATGAATAAATTATTTTTTCACTGTGTTATCAGGGTCATATACTTCATATTTTCCAATTTTGGGATCATAACGAACCCATTTGGTCAGTTTGCTTACATGATTAATAACCCAATTTACATTGTTTTGTTACGGCTAAGGTATCCAGATTGATCTGTACCCTTGTTCGGCACATTATAAATTTGATCCTATGATTGGTAAGCCTAAATTGATTATACCATCATGTTGTGTCCTAAAAATCCTTGAAGTATGCTAGTTCCCAAGTCATGACAAATCCATTTGCATACTTTCATATGTTCGTCCATTTGCCAAAAATTACTTTGTTGATATGTTTCCCAGTTAAAATTTTCAAGTGCCTATTTTCAAAAATTCGCCAAATGCATCTTGTGATTCGTCATGAGCCCAAACCATAGAATTATATTAGCTTCATGGCAAAGAACTTATACCCTCATTTTCAAAACCCCAAGTGATCAATAACTCAGTTTATAATGCCGAACCCGAGCCCAGTTTATGTTTTTTAACATTGTTTGCCTATAGGGTAATTGAAGTATGGATGTTCAAAAATTAAAATATTTTTACTGGAAAATTGTCATGGGCTAAGAATTTTTAGTATGATAGAGTGTGCAGGATTGAACACTCATGCCAACTTTTATGGCCTGGTTACTTGATTGAGTTAGTTTTTACTACCACGTAGCAGGCCTCCAGACACAAATTTCACACTAGTGCCAAAATGATTAAAATGGAATTTTAAAGTGATGCTCCAGTGATTGTTCTAATTTGATTCATTGCATTGCAATCATGGGATAAATAGGAGGATGCCAGTTCTTTGAAAGGAAAAATTTTTAGCCAGACCCGCTTTGGAGTCCGACTAAATTCTTCAAGCATGGGTTATTGTTAATATCAAATAAATTTTATCATGATTCAAATTATTTGAATGAATCATCATAGTTCTCAAAAGGAGAAGAAACTTGCAGATGATTTGAAACACCCACCATCGGGCAATCCACATTTTGGTAAATGATATGAGTAAATCCACAAGCACAATGAAGTTTTTTTTTGTTGTGAGATTGAACATTGAATTAAGGGAAAGATTGCATAAAGGCTGCTCTCTCCCTCATTGTAGTCTCAATTTGAAAGTTGTAGCTGAGAGGTAGTTTTTAGCATGGAAGATGTGCTCCATGTCTAGAGAAAATAAAGATTACAACAACAAGCATCCACAGAGGAAGGAGCAGTCCATGTTTTTAGTAGAATGTACAGATCTACTGGTGAAACAAAGCTCAAGGAAGCATGTATCCATTTTTTTGAAGCCCACGGCTTCCTCCAGCAATAGTATCACATTTTTTAGAAGGGGGCAGCTTCATTTTAAATAACCATGTGCATAAGAAATGACCATCACTATGAAGAGTTTGCAGATTCATGGCAAAAAATGACCAATAGGCAGGGATATCTACATAAAAATGAAACTCCATCATGGAGCTACCAATTACAAGGTTAGAGCAACCAACAACTAGAGTAAATCACACTAGAGACAAAATTGTTGAAAGAGGGGATATAGGAAGCTCACGTAAAACATGAAACCCATAGCAAAGATAAAATGAAAATGTTTCTTTTAAATGTTGCACAATAATCAAAACATCTGGAGGCCATTGTTTTGAAGAGAAGCATATATACAATGTGCAATATAAAAGAACATGTAAACAAAGGAAGTTGAGAGTTCAGAAGATGCCATGTGTAGGTAGGGCAGTGTATAGAAAGGAAAAGTTTACAGTACATTATAAGATAGAGAAGAAAGAAAGATGTCTACTGCAGGCACATCAATGTGATGAAGGAAAGATGCAAAGTCTGAACCGCCCCTCCTCATTCATTACATTTCACAACTAAGGATAGTGATTGCACAAATTATGAAGGAATAGCAAATGGCAGAGGAAAGCATAGGGCAGAGGGAAAATTAAAATGAATTGTCCCACATCGCTTGTACAAGGGGAGTTTTTGTTATTTAAATACTATTGCACACACGTTGTGTAGTGTCTTAAGACAAAAGGCTTTTGTGAAAGCCGAAGGTTGCGCGTGGGCTTGTGGTTGGCCGGATGGATAGTTAAGGGTGACATAAACTAAATTTTGGACAAATGTGCAGGCATGATGATGTGGCGCTCAGAGTGGAGATTCATCAAGATGCTGCCACGTGGCAAGATCGTGCGGTGCACACATTCCTACAATAAAAAGTTGCGAGGTAATTAAGCAATGTAGGAATGTAGAATTTGGACATGTGGTAAGTGAGTCCCAGCTAGTGGTGAGGTGGCACTGCAAGAATAGGTTTAGGTGCAATGCAGAGGATGTTGCCACATGGAAAATCCAACAGTGAGCGTAATTCCACAATATGAAGTTGCGCGATCGTTAAGAAATGAGGGATTGAGGAATGGCGACATGTTGTGTGGGTCCCATAGATAATGACATGGCATCTAATGAGTAGTGGCCAACCAATCATAGACTGCCAGATGGAAACAATTTGGTCAAAGCTTGTTGACCTGGATTGAAGGAGAGGGCAAATTTGAAAAGTTTGAAAAAATAAAATTTTTAATATATTCTCTCAAAAATGCACATCAGACCTTTTAAATTAAAAAGGGGCTTTTAGTATAAAGTCTGAACATTAGAGATTTTTTAAATTTTTGAATTTTAAAAATCTTAAGTTGCAAGTCCGACTTTTCAAATAGAGGGGACTATTTCTCAAATGAAGATTTTAGGCATTTTTGAGAGGCTAGATATGCCTTATCATATACCACTGGAATCATGAGAATCTAAATTTTTTGATTCTAGGGTTGGTTTTTGCACAGAATGCCACTGACTCAAGCTATAGTGGGATTTGTCTTAGGTACCTAAATTGCAACTATATTTAGGTAATTAGAGTCCAAAACTAATTTTTAACATAGTAATGACTTGAATATCAATAAAAAGTAGTAAAAATTTAGTTGGGGTCAAAATTTGTTCAGATTCATTCAGGAAGAACTAAAATTTCACTAGCATTTTAGTGGGCAAATAAAATATTTTGGTGACTCAACAAGTTTTCATCATTTCACAAAGATATTTGCAATTCAATTACAATAATGATGAAACCAAATCAGATCAGATGGGAAGAAAGAAGAAAGAGGTTTTTTAGTTGCCAAAAGATTGAATTTCAAGAGGACACTTGTCAAGTAAAGATCAGATCCAAGAATTCATTCATCCTATATCATTCTTTCTTTCTTTCATTGTAGGGGTTGGAATTTTGGAAAGTTTCTCTGGTATGAAGATAGTTAGTAGGACTAGACCTAGAATTGATGAATTCTAAATGGAAGACCTAGGATGTGTTGGTTTTAGACCATGAAGCTTTGCTTTGGCTGTGATACCCCCTTCCCATCCGATTAGTTTCTCATTCCCACCATTTTCTCTCTTGTATGATAGCATATGTTATTGTACAACCTAGCTTATTAGGTGATTTGTAAGTCTTTTCATGTGTTATTTCAAGGAAATTAATATAGTGAGCAACAAGTGTTTAGTTTTAGTCTAAATCTTCTCTCCTTTCTCAATTGAGCTGTGATGTTTTATGATCTTTGAACAAAGAGCCTAGATCATAAGTGTGGTCCCTTAAGGTTGTATGTTGCTTCATTATTTCTTGTAATTCAAGGAATTACGTAAATGCTTCAGAGATTTAACAGGGTTGTAGTTTTATTGAGGGGGATATCAAGCAAGAATGAGATTTAGATCGAACATTGATGTATATTTACAAGGTGAATGGATAGATCATATAGCTGAATATATAAATAAGTATCAGATATCCAAAACACATGAGGGAGATTCATGAATTTTTCCAATGGATTAGGTACTTATCAGCTACAGGGTCATTAAGTTGTTGTCTATACATGGTTTTCATCCACTTTCCCCACCCACATAAAATCAAATCAAATTCAAATCAACTTTACAATTTTATGTTGAAGAGCTAGAAAAATTTAACACTCACTCAACTTGTGCATTCCATAGATTTGTAATTTTCTACTACATTTCTTTGTTACCACATAAGTCTTTGGGAGATATAAGGGGTTTCACTTGCAGTAAATAGATTCAGGGATATGTTTTGCAATGGTATGATATCATTGAATCTCAGGCCCACCTGCCTAGGTTTTGTAGAGCCTAAAGAAGAAGAAGGGTCTAGCCTTATAGTTGGCCTGGTGTCTGAATGGGCATGTTGAAAATGGGAGTTAGCTACCCCTAGATGTTTTTTGTTCTCATCAGGGTAATTGGAAACTGGTAACATTTTCAAACATCAACACTATAGATGTTTTTTATGTGTCCCAACTTTCAACAATGATGACATGTAAGTTTTCCTTTTGGTTGTGCATTTCATTTTTCTCCACTCTTGGATGGTTCTCCTTCATAAGTAGATGAGTAGTACTTGACATGTCCTACTCCATAGGTGTCATTGGATGACCTTATTGATCTCATGATTTCTTCAAAGTATCTTATAGCTTCACTCAGTTTGTTTATCATCTACAAGAATTCCTTCTCAAATCTTACCTCATTCCTTAGTTGGTCACTTTGTGATCTTAGACTTGTAATCTCCATGTCCTTTTTGTTCAGTTATTGATTTGTAAGTAGTACTTCATTCATCATGTCTAGCTAAATGTTTTTAAGATTTTGCACACTTGATGACCTTTCTTCAAGTCTAATAGCCATTTTTATTTTATCTTCCCTAGCCACAAATTTATCTTCTTTTGTTTAGTCACTTATATAGACTTACTAATTGCATTTCATGTTCTCTATTAATCCCTTAACTTCTTCATTCATAATATTATTATTTTCCAATAGATCTGCTATAGTTGCATCACTTTCATTGGAACTCCCATTGTCAAACATCCCCTTAGTATCTATTTCTTGATAAAACATGTTGTTGTGTTGGATATCCATCTCTCTTCTTTTCCTTAAGGATTTTTTTAGACCCTCTCTTGCTTCTTCAAGTCGTTTCAGTATGAGATGGATGTCAATCATCTAATTTTCAATAGTATTTCCCAATTTTTAAACCTCCATCTCAAATATTTCTATAAGGAAACTCAAGTGTTAAAACAACTTCCTACACTAATCTCTTAAGAGAAGTATGGTGCAAATCCTATTAAAATCTTTTACACTTACAGATTCAACATCATGCAAACAACAATATTTCAGCCAAGCAAGCATAAAGAAAATAGATAGAGAAAGAAACACATAACACAAAGATTTTTTGATGGGGAAAAGCCTTTCAATAAAACAACCCCACCCCTCCAAAACAAGCTCAATGTATTATCTTCAACACTAGGTTACAATACACTTGCAATGCAAGTTCAATAGCGACAACAGAAGACTCCAATAGCAAGTCATAGTACCAACAATACACTACTTCACATCCACCTCTTTGCAACCCTAAAAATGCTTATAACATGTGCTTCACTTTTAGGGCTCCTCCCAAAGGTAACCGTATTAGGGTTTTACCGTATTATGGTATTATGGCTTTACTATTGGGGTAGAGTGTATAGTACTCAAAATTATCAGTTGCCATATGTCTTCACCTATCATTGAATCTTCCTAACATAGCTCTTACATGTCATAGGAATCTGTCATAACCGTTTTAGCTATGATCTCCTTATACACAATTTAAGATGCTGACACATCAACATTATTTGCAAGAAATACATTTTACAAAACAAATAATAAGAATAGGAATTATCCAAGGTTGAGACACCTTATTTGTTGAACACCTTGTAAGAGCAACAGGAACATAATAGGAACTAACCGCTATAGGCCAAAAGGCCCATAGACTCTGAACACAATTTGAACTTCTCAGTGCCCACTGGTTTCGTTAATGCATCTATAACATTCTTCACAGTATCTACCTTCTCCAAATTTACGTTTCCATCTTCCACCATATCTCTCACAAAGTGATACTGCACATCAATGTGCTTTGTTCTGGCATGGAAAGTTGGATTCTTCGCAAGGAAAATAGTGCTCTGAATGTCACACCAAATAGTAATCTATTCTGCATCAACACCAACATCAGAACACAATCTCTTAATCCAAATGGCTTCCTTACAAGCATGAGTAGCAGCCATGTACTCAGCTTCTATAGTGGACAAAGAAACCACAGGTTGTTGCTTGCTCATCCAACTAATAGCACCACCAAACATAGTGAACACATAAGCACTGGTGGATCTCCTACAATCAATATCACCTGCCCAATCTGAATCCACAAACCCATCAATAGAAATTGAATGCAGAAATCCAGAAGAGTTACCATGATAACATATGGAATAATCTGATGTACCCCTCAAATATTTGAATACTCACTTAACTGCATCCCAATGTACTCATCCAGGATTAGCCATAAATTGACTCAGGACTCCCACTGCTTGGGCAATGTCTAGTCTAGTACAGACCATAGCATACATAAGACTACCAAAAGCACTAGCATAAGGTACTCTACTCATGTCCTCCATCTCACTAGGAGATTTTGGACAATCATCTATAGATAACTTTGTTCCAATAGGAATAGGAACACATAGTGGTCTACAATCTACCATGTTGAACCTGTCCAACACAGACTTCACATACTTACTCTGACTCAACCAAAGCTTTCTGTTAGAATTGTCTCTACTAATTTCCATACCCAAGATGTACCTAGCTGCCCCAAGATCTTTCATCTCAAACTATGTTGACAACTGAGATTTAAAATCAAAAATCATACCCTTACCCTTCCCAAACAACAACATATCATCAACATATTATGCAACAATAAGAAGGCGGTCATTTTCAACTCTGAAATAAACACAATGATCTAATTTCAATCTTACAAATCCAATTGACAACACAAAGGCATCAAACTTAAGGTACCACATCCTAGGAGATTGCTTCAAACCATATAGAGATTTCTTTAATTTGCAGACTAAGGATTCTTTACCTTTAACAATTTAGTGCTCAGGCTATGACATATAAATCTCTTCCTCCAAATCACCATGAAGGAAAGTTGTCTTCACATCCATCTGTTCTATCTCTAAATCATATGATGTAACAAGAGATAATAGAAATCTAATGGATGCCAACTTTTCAAATAGAAGAGAATATTTCACCATAATATATTCCCTCTACCTATGAATATTGCAACCAATGTAGCTTTGTACCTTTCAACACTGCCATCTACACAGAATTTCTTCTTGAACACCCATATACAGCCAATATATTTTCTCCCTTTAGGAAAAGGTACAAGGTCTCATTTTTATTTTTTCTCTAATGAAGCCATCTCATCATCCATAGCCTCAATCCAAGAACCTGCATCTTCCATGCCCAAAGCCTCTTTCATAGATCTAGGCTCATCAGTGTTAGTAATCAAAGAAAAAGAACAACTAGAATCTAACATAGAATAACCAAAACTTTCAGGTTTCTTTCTTTCTCTTGTGGATCTCCTCAAGGGCTGTAGTTGAGGTTGTTTTTCCTCTTCTTCTGAACTATTAGAGCTACTAGAGCTCTCCTCATCATTAAACCCAACATGGTCTCTCTATTCAGTCTTCTCAGGGGTAGGAGGCAACTGAACAACATCTTTTTCCTTTTCTTTTTCATCTGGTTGTAGCACAATAGGAGAAGATGTTAGCTCTCTAAAAATAACATTTCTACTATAAAACACCTTACTAGTCATAGGATCCCAAATCTTGTATCCTTTTACAACAGCATTGTACCTGATGAAAATATATTTAATAGCTTTTTTTTTGAACTTAGATATTTTCTCCTTTGGAACATGTGCATAAGCTTCACAACCAAAAACATGAAGATGTCTAATTGAAGGCTTCTTACTAGACCACACCTCCATGGGTGTCTTAACAACAAGGGCTGATGTAGGAGATCTGTTAACTAGATAGCAAGCAGTGGCCACAGTTTTAGCCCAAAACTTTTGTTCTAAACCAACTCCACTAAGCATACTCCTAGCCTTCTCCATTAGTGTCCTATTCATTCTCTCTATAACTCCATTTTTCTGTGGGGTATAAGGAGGTTTCTTATGCCTCTCGATACCTTGTTCTTTACAAAACTGTTCAAAATCTGCTGAGAAAAACTCACCACCATTGTCAGTTCTCACACACTTAATCTTCTTACTAGTCTAATTCTCTACAAGGGTTTTAAATTCCTTGAATTGACTAAAGACTTGTATCTTACTTTTAAGGAAATAAATCCATGTCCTTCTACTATAATAATCTATGAAAGATACAAAAAATACAGACTTGGAGATTGAAGGAACTTTTATAGGACCAAATACATCATAATGAATAAGATCCAAAACATCAGAAGATTTGTGAGAACTAGAGTAAAACTTAACACTATTTTCTTTACCATAGACACAGTGTTCATAGAAGTCAAACTCGAGATTGCAATCATTTAACCCCTTAATAAGATTTTTATTTTTCAGGGTTCTAAGACCCTTTTCACCAATGTGACCAAATCTCATATGCCACAACATTGTCTTTTCTACATGAAGCTTACCTTCCAAAGTGTTTGCATTTCCATCAAAACCAATAACCAAAGTATTCTTCACTGCTCATTTAGATATTGAGGATGAAGAACTATTACATAGAGGAATACATGCATCTAGCTGAAATAAGCTACCTCTCCTAGTACCCCTTGCAAGCACTATCGATCCTCTCATCATCTTGCATCCTTCTTTCAAAAAAATAACTTGCACACCTACATCATTCAGCATACTTATAGATAATAGGTTTTGTGCCAAACCTAGAATGTGCATAACTCCATTGATTCCTTTTACTCATCCATCATGAAATTTGATAGTGACCCTTCTGCATCCAACTATCTTTAGGTGAGAATCATCACCCAAGTACACCTTTCCACTATAGACACCTAAATTTGATTACACTACTTTGGTAATCTAATTTAGCCATCTCTAAAGGCATCATTAATTAAATTCTTATTTAATTAATCCTTTGCCATCCCTAGTTGATTAATTTAATTAATCATCTATAGTCCTATTGGATACAATTGATAATTGCATGATTGTCTTTGATGTTACACAAATGTCATATCAGTCATCAGACAGAGTCTACCGAGCTCAGAAGGTAAGTACAGCTGTTGACAGAGTTTACCGAGCTTGCAAGGTAAACAAAGGAAGTTCAGTGTTTATCGAGCTCACTCGGTAATCAAAGGATTTGTTGCCGAAAGACAGTGTTTACCGAACTCACTCGGTAAACAAAGGATATGAGATAGGTTGTCAGTATTTACCGAGTTGACTCGGTCATCGAAGAAAAGATGCAGACAGTGTTAACCGAGCTCACTCGGTCATCAAATGAAAGTCGGAGAAATCGGTGTTTACCGAGTTCACTCGGCGACTGAAGGATTTCACAAAATTCTCTGTATTAACCAAGCTCAATCGGTTAACACAGGAATTATTTTCTGTGCAGTATTTACCGAGTTAAGTCGGTCAGTGAAGGATGTCACGAAATTCTCTGTATTAACCGAGCTCAGTCGATTAACACAAGAATTATTTTCTGTGCAGTATTTACCGAGTTAAGTCGGCCAGCGAATGATTTCTCGAAGGTTAAGTAATTAAAGTTAATTACTTTATGTAATGTATGAAGCTGACTCATAGCACAATTATTTATAATTATAACTTGTATTTGAGCCGACTCAATAATCTGAAAGGTATATATATAGGATCAAATTGCGAATTCAAATAAGTGTGTGAATGTGAAAAAGTGAGCAGAAATCTAATATGTGAATTATAAGGAAGGTCAGAGAAAAGTTTTGAAGGATCAGAGATGCAGAGTTGCATTTGATCAGAGATGATCTAGAGGAACAGAACAGAGATCTGTATCAGCAAAGATAAGTTGTATTTATTTCAGATCACTCATTGTTACTTTCTAACAATTGTAACAGTGTTTTCAAATCTCTTAACAGAGTAGGTTTAACAGCCTTTTGTAAAATCCTCTAACAAGGTGGCAATTCAGTTGAATTGATCTAAAGACCTCTAGCAAGGCCACTCCTAGCAGGGTGATTAAATCCTCTAACAAGGTCGCACCTAACAGTGTGTTTTGTAACCTTTAACAAGGTTGGCTCCTAACAGGGCTCACTTCAGAAGAGTGAAAAACAGTAACTAGTTACATTGGTGGTTTTTCCCATACTGGGTTTCCACGTTAAATTTGGTGTCTCTTGTCTCTTGTTTCTTGTGTTTTAAGTTTGATTATATGAGTATCAGCAATGAATATTTCCTTTGACATCTTAAGGGACTTGTAGGAAAAGTTTTTGTAGTAACTGATTCACCCCTCCCCTCTCAGTTACTCCATTATCATTTTCAACAAGTCCTAATTGATAAATCAAATAATCTATTATTTATCAATTAAATCCTTTTCTCGTATCTAATTCCAAAAATCCCCATTTATTAAATAAATCTATTTGATAAATGAAATCCTCAAATTCAAAAACCCCTAACCTATCTCTAATCCTCCATTTAGCCTAATCCACCCCATCCACCCATACTAACCAAGCTTAGCCACTAACTCACCCACCCTCATTAATGCCATCCACTTGCACATCTCTAACATCCCTAATCTAATCCTAAACCAAAGCCTAATCCACCCCCTAATTTTGTCACATTCCTTAAACAAGTTTAAGACTTTCCTAATCCAAACCAAAGTCCCCCCTCAAAAAGCCCAACCACTAAGTCATGAGTGCTCTTACAAAACATAAAAGAATCTTACAAGCCCACTCACTACTCTTACACCCATCTTCCACACTCTTCCCTCTTCCACACTCATTCCTCTTACATCCCTCTTACATACTCAACCCCACTCATCATGCCTTTAACCAACCCTTTACCCTACCCTCTCACACTCATCCTCCTTGTGACAAGTTTCACCTTCCCATTGGTGCTAAACAAGCACAATCCATGTGCTCCCCTTTGAGTGCATCTTAGCCCTCCTTAAGCCTTCATCCATCCTTGCATCTAAGCCCTCCATCCCTCTACCCCTTAGCCTATAAATTGAATCCCATCCCAAGCCATTTCATCAATAATCTTTGAGCTAAAGTTACCATGCTATTTTGAGAACCAAAGCCATCAATCTTACCCTTATAATTCCAAATTGAGAGCTCACAAAGCTACCAATTTTCCATTACCCATCTCCATTGAAGCAGCTTTTGAGCATCTTGAGCATACATCCACAGCAAAAGGACACATCTACAGAATCCAAAAAGCATGGAGTGTTTTCTCTTTTGAGGTTTGCACTTCTTGTTTGCTTTCTTTGTCTAAGCATATATGCAAATTTAGTTTTTGGTTTGTGAATGTTTACTTTATTTGTTAACGTTCTTTGCATACTAAATCTTGTTCTACATCCACCATCAAACTCTTCATATTTTGAGAACTAGTTTCGATGAGAGGTCATATGAAATGATGCACCTAAGTCAACCAACCACACATCATTAGATGCATGGGATGCCAAAGCTATGATAAGTGCATCGCCATCTTCTTGACATCTTTCTGAAGCTGAATCTAAACCTTTCTTCTTCTTCTTCGGCTCTTTGCAATCTTTACAAAAGTGCCCAGGTTTATCATAGTTCCAACATTTTTCCTTGGACCTATTGGAAGTCTTTGACTTCCCATGGGATTTGGATCTACCCTTATTGTCATTTTTCTTTCCTCTTTTTGTGGATCTCCCATGAACAGCAAGGGCATATTTTTCTAAAATAGAAGCCTTTCTTTTCATCTCCATTGATAGCATCGAAGACACCACATCATCCATTTTGAAGGTGACTAATGTGCTTCTAAGAGCCATCACAAGATGGTCCCATGAATCCAGTAAAGAACACAAAAATGTGTAGCAACGATCCTCCTCCTCTAACTTGACACCAATTGATGTCAACTATGCAACCAATAGATTAAATGCATTTAAATGATCTATTAAGGATCCACTTTCCTCCATTCATAGAGAGTAAAACTTCTTCCTCAAGAACAACTTGTTCACCAAAGACTTGGCCTGATGTGTGGCCCCAAGTCTTTCCCACAAACTATATGTGGTTTTCTCATCTAGAACATTCAGAAGGACTGCATTGATTAAAAAAAGTCTTATGAGACCCTTAGCTTTATGATCTTTGATATCCCAATCTACTTGAGCTACAGTTGCTAGTCTTGTAACATTTGAAGTCACTTCCCATAGGTCATGATCTTCCAACATGTCTTCCATCTTGAGTTTCCACAACTTGAAATTAATGCCATTAAATTTCTCCACCTCCATTCTTCCATATGATGAACTTGCCATTTCAATCTGCAAATAAGATTTAGGATGCTCTACACAAGACTCCCACTCAACTTGAGATTAGCTCAAAAAACCCTACCCAACAACTAGGATCAAAAGTTGATTAGGCTCTGATACCACTTGTAAGGAAACTCAGGTGCAAAAATAGCTTCCTACACTAATCTCTTAAGAGAAGTATGGTGCAAATCCTATTAAAATATTTTACACTTACAGATTCAACATCATGTAAACAACAATATTTCAACCAAGCAAGCATAGAGAAAATATATAGAGAAAGAAACACATAACACAAAGATTTTCCAGTGGGGAAAAACCTTTTGGTAATACAACTCCACCCCTCCAAAACCCTCACAATGTATTATCTTCAACACAAGGTTGTAATACACTTGCAATACAAGTTCAACAATGACAACAGAAGACTCTAGTAGCAACTCACAGTACCAACAATACACTACTTCACATCCACCTCTTCCCAACCCTAAAAATGCTTATAGCATGCACTTCACTTTTAGTGCTCCTCCCAAAGGTAACTGTATTAGGGTTTTACCATTCTTCGAGAAAATAGGAACCCTAAAATTTTTTGAACCCCACTATTGGGGTAGAGTGTATAGTACTCAAAATTATCAGTTGCAACATGTCTTCACATGTCATTAAATCTTCCTAACATAGCTCTTACATGTCATAGGAATCTATCATAACTATTTTAGCTATGATCTCCTTATACACAATTAAAGATGCTGACACATCAACATTATTTACAAGAAATAAATTTTATAAAAAAAAAAATAAGAATAGGAATTATCCAAGGTTGAGACACCTTATTCCTAACAATCTCAAGTCTCAAGTGGTTAAACTCCTTCTAAGAGAATAAAGCTCTGATACCAATTTTTGGAAGTTTATTGGGAAACTATGATATAAAGAGGGAGGGGTGAAGCATGATCACTAAAAATTTTAACCTTAAAGAAATGTTAAATGCATTCACCACTTAATCCATCTCATATCTAGATCATGCATAATATAACCTTAAACTTCAAATGCTGAAATAAATATAACTATGTATCACATCCATCAACATGAAAATGTAAACACATAACACATAACATGGTTACCCAAAAACCCTCCAATGTGAAGGTAAAATTAGGGTGGGGATGACACCAATAAATCTTCACTACAATAATAAAAAAGTTAGCCTATTAGGGCTGCAAATTTGATCACTTTTGATGATCTACCATATGAGGGGTCTACCTTGTTAAGAGATTTACAAGAATGTTAGGTCTACCTTGATTAAAGTATTCAAAACTCACAATGAAGTAAGAACTCTATTAAGATATTTACATAGGCTTGTTAGCACCACTTTATTATGAGATTTACCTTGATTCACTTGCCAAAGTGATTCAGTACATGATTCTTTGGTGGACACTTACAATGCCAATTAAAAATCTTGTCTTTCCAATCTCTAGTTTGATTTCCTATCTCATATATCTTTTCTTTTATCTTCATTGGTTCATTAGGTCAATATACTCTGTTACTTCACAACTTTGCTTGCAACCTCCAAAACCTAACTCCTTTTTATAAGAATTCATTATACTTCACATATTCTCACATCTACCACAAAATAAGGTTTTGGATCTGCCCTTATAAATACTTCTATATAGTCTTCTAAAATAAAATCAATAATCTAGATGTTTCCCTTTTTGGCCTATTCATCTGATTCATTATCATTCCTTTATAGGGATTGATGATCCATGTCAAAATGCATAACAACTTTTGTAAAAAACTCTATGATCATTAAATTTTATTTACATATTGACTCAAAATGGTTTACCTCAAAGTTTGTAGGATTTCTGATATTCTTGTACAAACTATATTACTTGACACATATTTTCTCTAATGCTTGGTCATAACTAATCTTCTTGTTTCCACTTGTCATTAACTAGCTATAAACCTTCTATATGGCTTTACATTCACTTTCCTTATTTTTCCCAATATTTACTAAACTCAACTTCCATATGAATAGTCAATGACCATAGACTTTCTTAGCTCCTATAGAGTTATATATTGTAGACACTCAAAAATGGTTTGTGTCTATAGTTTCATCACATTTTTGTATGTACTCATCCCATTTTCCCATTTCACTAATGTTGATCTTTTGGAAAAACTTGAATATCACCCAAAAATGTTTTGACAAAATTCTTCATCATTTATATCCCCTTTTGCATCATTTGTAGATCATTCCATAATCATATTAAATCAACCTAGAATCATACCAAATCAAACTAAAATCACCTCAAATTAACTCAAAATCACCCAAAATTAGTCTTAATAAACCTTGAACATGCCAAACATCCCAGATTTACCATAATTTGCCTAATCCTAGGCATTTTCATATCTCTCAGTGCCTTGAAAACTATCAAAACCTATCAAACTTATCAATCTAACCTTTTTACTATCATGGCTCTCAGTGTTAGGTCAAACTGTCATTCACATCATCTGGTCTTTGACATTTTCAAGTCTCTCAGTGTTAGATCATGGCATTATCATATCAATTTAATAACATTGATAGTGTTCATCGATGTTATTATGATCAACCCTATCAATCAAATCTCAATCCTATATAATTTAAAATGTTAGTTAAATGTTACACGTCTTTAATCCATGCAATATTTTCTTGGCATGTTATCGATCTTAATCAACCAATCAATTTAATCATGGCTCTAATCTATCCACCATCATCCTAGTCAATCTACATAATCATCTCATTTCATCCTGTAATTATCAAATCAAATTGGTGAATCATCTACTAATTTCTCTATAGGATTAAATAACCCATAATTTAATCCTATGTCATTCCAATCATTTCCCATCTCACATTACTAATCATTCTTTCTAATTAACATACTTAATTAATTAATATTATTAATTAACTGATTCATCATTCACAAAACTTTGGGAATTCACAATTCCCACCTCTATTTCCAAAATTACTAATTTTCATTTGTGTGGATATATGAGTTTTTAATTCAAATATTCCACATAATCTTGACATCATCATGATACATGGTCATGAAATATCATAGATGCTCCATTTACACTTGGCTAAGATATTTCATAATCCATATATTATTATTTCCTTACACATATCTATTTTTACCCTTCACAATCATAGATTCTTTTCTATAAATGGCTTTGAGGTGTCACAATGCATCATAGATCCTCCTACATCTTTAGCAATGTTGACTTCCATGTGTCATAGAATCCTACAAGTGGCTTATAGATTTAATATGCACGTCATAGATTCTCCTCCATTTATAGTCAAGTTGTCTTACATGGTTCATAGAATCTTACATTTGGCATCTTTTTTCATATGTGTCATAGATATCTAGAAGGAATCTCATACCAAGTTGCACATTCAAGGTGACAAGTACAATGCTCTCCTCTTGTGTGTGGGCTATAAATTGAGCCTTCTTACTCCCATTTTTGGTCCTTGAGTCCTTAGTCCTTAATCTCTTGAGTTTAAAACCACTATTCTAGTATTCTCATAGCATTATCATATCATAATATTTGGCTTTTCAATTGTGTGCATTGTAGGAAATTGGAGTTACATCATATGTAGAAGAAAGAAGGACATGGGAGCTACAACTAAAGTGAGAGATTATACTTTATGTTGCTTTCTTTATTTTGGTTGGCTTTCCTGGTAGACTAGAGGGTATTGATTGATTTTTGTGATTTTCTCATAGTATGTTAGATATTAGCTCATTTTCTAGTTTTACAATTGCTTAACCCATATATTATTCACACTTCACCAAGCATTCTTAGAAATAACTAACTACACCCTTCTAGGCCCCAAGTGCACTAAGGGAACATTCTACACTATCTAGGTGCAATTGGATAGGAAGGATGCAAAATTACAAGTTTTGGTCTTGTTTAGGTATCATTTCCCCATAGTATGCTTCTACTCTCCCAACTTCACCTAAAAACTACCAACTACACCCTTTTGGGCCCCAAGTGCACCATGGGAATAGTTTGCACTATCTAAGTGCACTTGGGGGCCTCCTGAGTCATTCTAGCCTTCTAGGGTGTAGTCTTCTCTATCAAAGCATAGTTGGTCCATAGATTGAACCTATTTTGGTCAAATCTACATCTAGGGTTTTAATTTCATTCTAGGACCTAGTGCAGATGATTTTTGTTACTAATGATTTATTTTTTGAATGTGGTGATCATTGGGAGAAGACATTCATTGAAAAACAACTAATACTTATTTGTAGGATGTTATTGAAGACCCATGTGCTTGTCTGAACTCTATGTGTAGTTTTTCTAGATTAGACAACACTTTTTTTGGTGCACTAAAATGAAATTTATATACTACTTATTATCTATGCCTTATTTAGAACCCTAGGAGTTGCATGTACATATCCTCTACCCTTGCCATTTGTGGATCTTGGGTGCAAGAGAAATCCTTGCAGTTTCTATAAAGAGGCCTACCTTGGAATCAAGACTCACCACTTTGTGAGCCCCAAGGGACAACCTAAAAGTGGTAATGGGCCAAAGCTAGGCCAACATTCCAACTCCTATAAAAAAAACTTGACATGGTTAATGTTGTGTTAGTGGTATTTCTACGTGATAGCTCTCCTCTAGTACCCTTTTGGTGTGTCAAACCTTGGTTCTTGGGGCTAGGAGACCTTCTGAGGAATTTTATCATTCAATTTCCAAATAGAATGCCCACACTAAATACTTTTCTTAGAGGCCAAAAAACTTTCTATCCACTAGCTTAAGGGGTTAATCCATGCCCATGAAAACATTCCACATACTCACAATCCTTAGTAGAGGCAATAGTCCATTGGGAACTGATGACCCTTGGGATTTAGATCTTGGTAGCCTTGAGAAGTGAGTGTGCTATAAGGTGGAGTCTATGGTGTCAAGAAACTAGGTTTTGTGCTCTAGATAAGTGTGACTAGACTTCAATTTGAGTGGGAATTCAATGGATATAGTCTTAAAGCATAGGATGTGGTACATCTTTTCACTTTAACAATAGATATTCTTGTTTATTATGTCTTGCATGTGTGGATAACATTAATCAAGATAAAGACAAATTTGAAAATTTACAACTTGGATTCTATAAATAATTACCAAAGAATTATAACTCTTGTTGAAACATTACAACCTTTATCAAAATATTGCAAACTTTGTCAAAAAGACTTGAAAACTTGGAAAAAATGGCAACTTGTAACCTTAGTAGTGCTTGGCATGATCTAGATTCCACCTTTTATAGCATCCACTTACATCTTTCATTCTTTGAAATTCATGCTTACATCCTCTAGGCCTCATATTACATCCCTTATCATTCATATTGCATTCCTTAGGCTTCACTTTGCATCCCTTTCTCCTTGCATTTTAGCCCCAAATCTACAACTTGTATCTCCAAACCTTGCATTCTTGCATGCTAAGCCTTCATCTTGCACACTTTAACCCTCATTATATTTTTCCTTACCATAATTTTACACCTTTATTCTAGTCCTAGCTCTATTTTCTATCATTTAGCTCTCTAGAACAATAATTTGGAAATCACAGAACCCAAAATCACCCTAGTTTTAGTCCAACTTACCAACTATGCTTTGAAACTAACAACTATTTTCAAACTAGCCCAAAGTGCAATAGGGGCATAGTTGGATCTATCTAAGTGCACTTGGTCACTTGGAAACCCATTTTATACTTGTAGCCATCATTTTGGGACTTTAGGAGTCTCATTAGGTGCCTGGATAGGTCCCTCTTTCTCAACATGTCCTAAACTACATTCAGCATCTCCTAACCTTCATTGTGTACACTTTAGGCTTTATTCCTTAGTTCATATCCCTAATTCTACATATTCAACCTAATCCTAACATCATCCCTAGAAACTTAGCTCTCTAGTATAGCAATCTAACAATCACCTAGTACAAAATCAACATACATTCAACCCAGTCTCCCAACTATGCCATGAAACTACGAACCACACTCTAACTAACCCAAAGTGCACCATAGGAATAGTTGGTGTTTTTGGAGTTCACTTTGTGCTATCATAGTTTACTTGGTTACTTGCATGACCAGTTTAGGCCACCATACTACATTTTGGGACCCTAAAATTGCATCCAGAATCCCCTATAAGACCTCATTTTGCACATCACCCAAAACATCATCTTGCACCCCAAACTTCATTTTTCATCTTAGGTCATTTTCATAGTTATATAAAATCATGATAACTATCATTTTGATCACCCTAAACCTCATTTTTTGATGTTGTAAAAGGAGATGTCCTAGCCCCCAACAAATAACCACACAATGAAAACACAACAACAGATAACAACAATGCAAGATCTGATACCAAATCACGACTCTTTATTCATATAATAACTATTTACATGCAATATTCCTAGCTATAAGGACTTTCAGCTTAGGGACAAATACAACAATAATTACAAAACAATTCTGCAAGATCCCTCAAGATCCAATCCCAACTCTAGCTAGTCTAGATCCACACTCTAGTAGAAACCTCCAGGATCTCAAATTGTGCTCATAAGCCACCAAGAAACCTCCTTGTTTCTAATCTATAGCCACTAGCTCATTAATCCAAACTTGCAACTCTACCACAATCCTACTTTAAACTACCCCACATTCAGTTCTTTGTCCACAAACTCTAGAAAAATTACACTTTAGCTACTCTCAAAACTCACTCCTAATGAATGATTAAAATACTCCACAAGACCCCCTACTTATACCTAACTAAGCCACAAGTCATCCTAGAAACTAAAAATTAAATAAACCCCTTACATTAAATTCATATTTAAGCCACACGTTGGCTCACAACAAATATTAAATACAAAATATTAACCCTTGCATTAACCTATAGTTAGCACGTGATAACCACACAAATACTTAGGACAAGCCCCAAGTTTACAATATAGATTTAAATGCACATAGGAGAGATAACAAAAAAAAAAGAAGGTCCACACAAACTTCTAGATGTATCCTCATCCTGATCATATACTACATACATTAAATTCACCAAGAACTCCAATTAGCACCAATAGAAAGCCAAGTGAAAAACTCCCAAACATCACTGAGATCCCACAAGCATTTCCAAGTTCCAACACATGCCGAGCACAATAGACCATGCCAAGCTCCCAAACCATGCTGAGCTCCATAGACCATGCAGAGCTCCCAGAGCATGCTAAGCCCCATTCAAAGAACCTTCCAAAGAAACTATCAAGCCTCCTCCCATGAACTCCAAAGTAGTCACCAAGAAAACCCAAGATTCTTTTGTATCATTTTGTAGCTAAAATGTTTGAACTTAATAAAAAATTAGAACAAATTATGAGTCCTAGAGTATCTCCTAATGTTGATGGATGATGGATCTTGACTAGTTCTTTTGTCATTTTTATCATTTTATTTGGTTAAAATATATTTTTCTTGATCAATTTGACCTTGTCATTTTTATCAACTCTATCTTTTTGTCTTTTATCTCTATTTAGTCAAGATCCAAAGTCCATCATCACAAGGTTAAATTCTTTGACAAAATACTTTCCAAAGATTTGATTCTAAGTTCAAAACCTTGCATAAACCCTTGTCATAGCATTATCACATTCTTAGTCTCCCTTAATGTCATTTTGATTAATCCTAGTTTCATATCCCATTCATCTTGTATTGTCCAAAACCCTAGCATCATTTCCAACATCAAACCCCATCAACTTGCCTATCAATCAACTTGTCTTCTTCATCACATATCCCCATTTTGCATGTCCTAAATATCATTATCAACCTTATCACACCTTCCCTTTCATAATCCAACTTCCAAACATCGACCTTTGACATCCTTCTTAAGTCTAAGATCCAACCCTAATCTTCATTTTGCATACCATAGAGTCATTTTCATCCCCTTTAGTCAAAATCCAAAATAACATTCACATTTGCATTTGCAACTCTTTCTCTAGGAATTTGCATCTTAAATATCAAAACCCTAGGTCATTTGGCTCTTCCTTAGGTTGGATAACATACCTAAACCCCTAAAAATCTGAAAAATTCTCATCTCTTGCATACCCATATCCTAATTATGAAATTTGTGCCTATTTTACCAACTACATACCTTGAGAGCCCCAAGTGCACCAAGGGCATAATTGGTAGGTTTAGGGTATAGTTGGTAGTTTCAAAGTGCACTTAGTAATTAAGTATTTAATTTTAGGTTCCAGAACCCTAGATTTCATCCTCATATCTTGTATTGCATCCCTAAACCCTAGAAAACACTTAGAAGCACTCAAATAATTCACACTCTGCATTTCTATCACCCTACCACATCTTTTTACCAACTTCTTACTTTTAGTGCCCCAAGTACACCAATGGTGCACTTGGTACTGGTGTAGTGAACTTAGTAGTTTAGGTACACACTTGGGAGATAGAGATTCTATTTAGGGTTTCCTCCATTGCATTTACATCCTTCAGTATCATGCCAACACTTACATGAACACAATAAACTCAAAGACCCAAAGAACAATATCAACCCTTATTTTCTAAGGTACAAACACAACCAAAACCTCATCCAAAACCAAAGAAGAGGAAGAAATCCCAATAAACACTTGACAAAGATCATATATAAGTCTCACAACCTTTACATGTGGACCCATTGAGCATATACCCACAAAACCCTCAAAATCAAGAAATGGAACAACCAACCCTATAAAATACATCTACTATGCGGTTTCCTTTAAACACTTCTCCTAGACATAGAATGGTTCAATGGAGCTCTAACTTTGAACCCATATTTGTACCGATACCACCCAAAGGTAGAAGTGTGCCAACAACACTCAAGGATGAACAAACACACTCCTTCAAATTCAACAAACCCAACACAAGTACCTTCAACCCCAACATATCAAACATTAAAAAAGTTATTGTACAACTAAGTGATGACTCTACCACAAATTATGACACCACTAATGAAGAAATGGCTAAGACTTGCCAAGAAAAGAATTTTAGTAAAAACTTTAAACTTCTAGCAGTCCAAGAAATTGTCAAATTTAATCCAAATTTGGAGGAACCTAAGTGCAAACATAAAAACAACCCACTACTCAAAAAGATACAACCCATGATTAATTTGGACTTGGACAAGTAAAAAAAACCTTTGGAATTTTTTCAACACACATATGACACCTATAAGACCTCACCAAGAATCAACCTTTTGTTCAAAGATTGGTTTGATGGTATCTTACATTCATGACCAAGTTTGTCATTGATGTCACCACAGCATGTTTGATGTCTTCTATGGTATCTAATAGAAGAACAACATAAAGATCAAGATGGTATTGATGGCTAGTTGACCATGATAACCACCTAATGTTATGGGAGATACTTTGGAGTATTTGGTATATGTAGTTAATATCAAAAGTAGAAAGGATAAGTCTAGAAGAAGCTACGTAAGTTTTGGTGATGTATGTTATGAGATAGAGTCTATAGAGACATGTTCTAGTAAACTTGTTATATCTCTTAGTAGAGTTGATATCTTAATGATTGAGGTTGAAGAAATGAAGAATACATGTTGAGGAGGACATGGCTAAGCTTGTTCATCATAATATTGTGTGTACAAAAAGTTATTCAAGTTGCAAGATAGAAGATTAAGGTTATTACTAAGCATAACAAGTTCTTAGTGAGGTCCTATAATAATTAATTGAGAAGGAATATCGCTGACTTAGGGATTTGTTTTATGGACTTGGTATAAAGGAAGGACATTTTTCTTTATCATGATGTATGTGTATATGGATGAATGTGAATTGTGAATGTTAGAAAGTAGCAGAGAGTATGAAATATGAAGTTGAGCAAAGTAGTGTGGAAGTGAAGGAAACTTCATCATGAGGTTTAGTTGATTGATCCAAAGTTTGGTATTTGGATCTAGGATTTGTGACCTAGTCTATAAGGTTTGATAGTGATTGGTCTAGTTGAAAAGATAGAGGAAAGTATAGGGGAAAGAAGAAGATACTAGTAAATTGCTTGTTTGAGCAGCAAGCTCTTCTTATAGTTGAAATTGCATGTTTGGGCAGTGGGCTCTTCTTGCATACATTATACCACAACTCCTAACAGGGATTTAAAGTCTCCTAATAGGAACTCATTGTACTAAATGTTTTGATAGACTCTTAATAGGGTCTATCCTCTAACAAGGAATATTTATATTAGTACATCATCTTGTGGGCATCATTCCCATTGGGGTTTTCCCTTTCATCAAGGGTTTCCCTAGTCAACATATTTGGTGTAATTGTCTATGTGAATCTTTATATGGTTTTTGTCTACTTTAGTTAAATAGTTAAGTTTGTTTAAAGAAGATAAATTTTATAACTATTGGATAATTGATTCACCCCCCCCTCTTAGTTATCTTGGTGGACTATTGTTTCTAATAATTGGTATTAGAGCATTGTGTCCTTGAAGAAAAAGTTTAACAGCTTTGGGAGACCCATGGTGAACATGTTTAGGAAAGATAGTCCAAAGTTTGATAGAACAAACAATGATAGCTGGAAGGAAAAGATGAAGACACATTTTTTGTGTATGGGTCCAAGATATTGGATCTTGACAAAATCAACAAAGAAAATCATTGAAGAAAAAAAAAATTCTAAAGCAGAAAGATATCTTTTCATGTGTGACATGAGAGCTAGGGAAGCACCATTGGCTATACTTCCTAAAATTGAGTACAATGAGGTAAAATCATTTTCTACTTCACATTTGATTTGGAAAGATTTGGAAAATAGTTTTGAAGGTAATGCATATTCTAAGAATTTGAGGGTACAAAGGTGGATTTGTGTGTTTCAAGATGCTAGGATGATGGAAGATGAATCTATAAGAACATATATAGGTAGGATATCAAAAATTACTATATGTATTAAAGCTCAAGGAGGAAAAAAAGAAGAAGATGAGGTTATATGGAAGATATTGGAGATTCTAACACAATCATTCAAGCTAGCCGTTCAAATGATACAGTTGTTGATATCATGTGCCAAATATTTCACAAAGGAGACATTGCTTGGAAGACTTGAAGTAGTTAAGAATGAACTAAGGTAGTCTGGAGAATTGACCAAAATAGAGACAACTTTCAATGCCTTGAATATTTGACCTAACCTATCAAGGAGCACAAGTGCTAGAGGAGATTTTGCTAGCAACAATAGATCTAAGGAAAATAGAAAGATTGATGAAGCAGTAGCCCTTTCTAGTAAGAAGAGAAAAAGGAGGTAAGAAAATCTTTAAATGTTGGACTTGTGATGAATATGGTCATTATGCATCTAAGTGTCCTAAAAGGGAGAAAAAGTATAAGGGAAATCATAAGGCTAGAAAATATAGAGATTGTTTGTATGCAAATGAAGACAATGATTCTGATGATCAAGAATTAAGTGCTAGTGATGATGAAAGTGGATTTGTGGCAATTAAAGAAGAAATTCTAGAGAAGGTAGGTTTGGTATCGCATGTTGAGAAGAAATTTGATTGGATAATTGATAGTGGTTATTCACATCATATGACTGGTGACATGAACAAGTTTGTTGACTTCAAAAGTCAAGATGGAGGAATTATCAAAGTGGAAAACAATGCAACATGCCAAGTAAAAGGTATTGGGTCTATTACCCTTGATGGTAAAACTAATATTAAAGATGTATAATTTGTTGATGGTTTAAAACATAATCTTTTGAGTTTTGGATAACTAGTAGACAAAGGTTATCAGTTGTAGTTCACATAAAAGACATGCATGATGAAAGATAAATATGGGAAGGTAATTGGAATAGGAACTAGATCTAGAGGTAATATATTTCAATTGAATCCTACTGAAATGACATGTTTAGTTGCAAAGGTAGATGATAGTTGGTTATGGTGTAAGAGATTCTATCATATTAACTTTGATAGTATTGTGAGGACTAGTAAAATGTTTGATGTTAGAGATTTGCTAAAGATTACAAAGCCTACTAACATAATTTTCAAGGAGTGTGTTTTGACAAAGCATAATAGAACTTCTTTTCCCAGCAAGAAGTTTACCACTACAATGAAGTTGGAGATTGTACACATAGATCTAAATGGTCTTATAAAGACTAGAGGATTCTATGGTGAAAGGTATTTTAAGATTCTAGTTGATGATTTGTCTAGAATGATATTGGTTGCATTTCTTAAAGAGAAATTTGAGGCATTTGACAAGTTTAAGATATTCAAGAATAGAGTTGAGAATGAATCTGGTGTAAAGATTAATATGTTTAAGATCAGATAGAGGAGAATTTACTTCACATGAGTTTAACATGTTTTGTGAGAAAAATGGAATTAAGAGACAATTAAGCTCCGAGAACTACTAAACAAGATGGTGTTGCAAAGAAAAGAAACAAGTCTATTACACAAGTTGTAAGAGCTATGTTAGAAGAGAATGATGTATCCAAGACATTTTGGAGAGAATTTGTGAATACAATAGTCTACAGTATGAACAAAGTACAAGTTAGGAAGGACACAAACAAGACACCTTATGGACGATGGTTTGGTCACTCACCTAAAATTAAGTACTTCAGAACATTTAGAAGTAAGTGTTACATAAAGAGAGATGATGACATTGGTAAGTTTGATGCTAGAAGTGATGAAGTTATGTTTCTTGGTTATTCATTGAAAAGAAAGGCTTATAGTTGTTATAATTAGAGAACTAAGTCTATTATGGAAAGTGAAAATGTGAGAATTGATGAGAAATTTAGAGCACAAGAGATAATAGTTTATTACAATTTAGATGATGGTGTTACTAAGCCAAGGAATGATGATGTTACTAAGCCAAGAATTGAGATGGTAACTCCTAGTTCTAAAAAGAACATGATAAATAATCACCCATACAAATATATCATCATAAACAAAGACAAAGGTATGATGAAAAGAAGTAGAGTGAATGAAGAAATATGCTTGATATCTCAAGTTGAGCCAAAGAATGCAAATGAAGCATGTAAAGATGATTATTGGAAGCAAGCTATGAAAGAGGAATTGGATCAAATAGTAAATAATGAGACATGGGAATTTCTCCCTAGGCTAGAAAATAAGAACGTGACAGGAACTAAATGGGTGTTTAGGATTAAGATGAATAAGCAAGGATAAGTTATAAGAAACAAAGCAAGATTGGTATGTAAAGGTTACTCATAGGAAGAAGGAATAGACTTTAAGGAGACTTATGCTCCAGTGGCTAGAATAGAAGATATAAGATTATTTTTATCCTATACAACGCATAAGAAATTCAAAGTATATTAGATAGATGTCAAGTCAAAATTTTTGAATGGAGAAATTGAAGAAAAGGTATAAATTGAGTAGCTTGAAGGATGTCCTTTGAAAAATAACAAGGAAACAGTATGCAGACTGAATAAAGAATTGTATAGATTGAAGCAAGCACCTAGAACCTAGTATGTGAGGTTGGACAAGCATTTGAAAAATCTTAGACATAGAAAAGGTATGGCAGATAGTTATCTATATTGGAAAGAAACTAATGTTGGTAATATTTTTTGATGAAATTATATTTGGAGGAAATGATGAAGAAATTGAGAAGTTTGTAGAAGAAATGAAGAAAGAATTTGAAATGAGTATGATAAGAGAAATGAAATATTTCCTAGGATTATATATAGTATAGAATAAAGGAGGAATCTTTATTTCTCATTCTAAGTACTTGAAGGATTTGGTGAAATTTTTTGGTTTGGAAACATGTAAACCTCTTGGAACACCTATGGTAAATAGACACAAGTTATCTACTAAGGATGAGACACCTACTGTTGACCAATAGAAGTATAGATCTATGATTGGAGGATTTCAATATCTAACTCACAAAAGGCCAGATATAGAAAATGTAGTTGGAATTGTTACAAGATTCTAGGCTAATCCTTGAGAAGCACATTATGTAGTAGTGAAAAGGATATTTAGATATCTAAAGGGAACATCTATGTTTGGATTATGGTATGAAAAATCTAATAATTTTACTCTAAGTGCTTATATTAATGCAGATTGGGTAGGTAGTATGGATGATAGAAAGAACACTAGTGAAGGAGCTTTATTTCTTGGAGGAATATTGGTTTCTTAGTTAAATAAGAAGTAGGATTATACATGTCAAATTATAGTAGAAGCATAATATGTTGTAACAGTAAATAATTGCAATCAAGTTATTTGGATGAAGAGGATGTTGAAGGATATAAGAATAGAAATTAGTGAACCTATTGTTATACATTGTGACAACACAAGCACAATAAATATGTCTAAGAATCCAATATTGCATTTCAGGACTAAGCACATCTCTATTAAGTATCATATGTTGAGAGAAAAACTTGTACAAAAGGAAATCAGATTGGAGTATGTGAGCACAAAATAGTAGATTGTAGATATATTCACTAAGCCTCTTCCCAAAGAGACTTTTGAGTATTTGCAAGCTATGCTTAGGGTTATGCCCCTTCCTACATCAAAATAAGAAGATTTGAAAGAGTGCATCAGTCTAGGGTAATAGAGCACTATTGTTTGTGTAGACTAGATGCTAATGCTTCCTATATGGTGGAGTATTTGTGATGGACAAAGTTATCTAGGACTGTTGTTGAGATTATTTTTAAAAATTTCTCTCGCCACTCAAGCTGAATAAGTATTGGCTATTGTAGAGTTTGATGGTATGTTACATTCATGAATAAGTTTTTCATTGATCAACATAGCATGTTTGATTTCTTCTATGGTATTTGATAGAAGAATAGTGGAAAGATCAAGTTGGTATGGATGGCTAGTTGAGCATGATAACCACTTAAGGTTATGGGAGATACTTTGGAGTATATTGTATATGTAGTTAATGTTAGAAGTAGAAAGGATAAGTCTAGAAGAAGTTACACATGTTTTGGTGATGTCTATTTGGAGATAAAGTTTATAGAGGCATGTTCTAGTAAACTTTTTATATTTCTTAGCAGAGTTGATATCTTGATGATTGAGGTTGAGGAAATGAAGAAGACATATTGAGAAGGATGTAGCTAAGCTTGCTCATCATAATATTGTGTGTACAAGAAATTATTCAAGGTGCAAGACCAAAGATTAAGGTTATCACTAAGTGTAAGACGTTCTTGGTAAGATCCTATAATAATTAATTGAGAAGGACTAATAGTCAACTCAGGGAATTGTTTTATGAACTTTGTATAAAGGAAGGAAATTTTCCTTTATCATGATGTATCTGTATATGGATGAATGTGAATTATGAATGTTTGGAAAGTAGTAGAGAGTAAAAAATGTGATGTTGAGCAAAGAAGTGTAGAAGTGAAGGAAAATTCATTGTTAAGGTTTTACTGAGTGATCCAAAGTTAAATATTTGGATCTGAGGTTCATGACATAGTCTATAAGGTTTGACAATGATTGGTCTAGTTGATAGGATAGAGGAAAGTATAGAGGAAAGAAGAAGATATTAGTAAATTACTTGTTTGAAAAATGAGCTCTTCTTGTAGTTTAAATTACCTGTTTGGGCAGTGGGTTTTTCTTGCATACATTATACCACAACTCTTAATAGGGTTGGAATCTCCTAACAAGGATTCAAAGTCTCCTAATAGAGACTCATTGTACTAAATTTTGTGATAGACTCCTAGCAAGGTCTATCCTCTAATAAGGTATATTTATATTAGTTTATCATCTTCTAGGCATCATTCCCACTAGGGTTTTCCCTCTGATCAAAGGTTTCCATAGTCAATGTATCTCGTGTAATTGTCTATGTGCATCTTTGTATGGTTTTTATTTACTTTGGTTGAATGGTTAAGTTTTTCTAAAGAAGATAAATGTTGTAACTGTTGGATAACTAATTCACCCCCTCCCCCCTCTCAGTTATCTTGATGGACTATTATTTCTAACACCTTTAAGATCCTCCATAGTACTTTTGAACACATCAACATAAATACCTTGTTTGATGAACCCCCAACTATCAATGGAAACAAGATTCTTCATAAGTATCCCAAGAGAGCACTAAAAATTGATCTCAATCAAATAATACCACAATATGACTTGCCTAAGGGTACTTGCACTCCAAGGATGCCAAACATACCTCCTTTGGAGGAAAATCAACAAAGTGCACCCTTGCTCCTAACTTTACCAAATGTTATGACATAAAATGTTCTTGCCATAAAAAATGATATATTCATAGACACAAAATAATCAAAGTGAGGACTATTGTTCAAAATCCTAACAAAGAGTTACTACAACAATTCAAACAACTATCCAAACAAGTCGAGGCATTGGAAGTCCAAAAGAAAAAGACTCTATACATAGAAAGAGACTTACATCCTAATCCCTTTGATAAAACTCTATATATGCCTCCATTCCAAAAACATTTTAAGGCACCTAGACTTGAAAAATATTGAGGAAAAGACAACCTTGTTGATCACATAAAGAAATTGTGTGCCTTTTGTACTGAACTTAGTGTTGAGCCCACCTACATCATGAGACTATTCCCTCATTCTCTAGGTGGTCCCACACTTGAATGGTACACCAAAATTCCTAGTAAAAATTCATCTTCCACTTCATCTGCAACATTACAAATGAGGTGACACTTTCTGATTTGTGCTCAACTAAAAAAAATATGGGAGAACAATTTATCATATTCTTATTATGGTAGATAAACTTAGTTAGTCAATGCTCACTAAACATTCTTGAAGAACTACAAGCTAATCTATGCATTGAAAACCTAGTCCCTGACTTAATGTATGAACTCAAGATCAAAAGTCCAAGCACCATCTCCATGTTGATGAAAAAGGGGGCTAGTATTGAATATGCCATCATTTTGAAGGGCATCCTTAAAACAAACAAGGAAAACACCAACACAAACTCATCCAAAGACAAGGTAAAAATTTTCTCCAAAAATAAGAATGTAACCAATGATGCCATTGTGGATGTATGAAAAATCAACACAACACAACCTCAACTAACTCTAAAAGGTGCAAACCCTACAACTTCACAAATTCTAGATCAAACATCACCTCAACAATAGAAAAATTAGACTTCCACATAGGAAAGACCTTGAAGACATCCTAGAACCAAAGACAAGAAATTCACACCCTTGGGGATCCCTCTTAAGATTGCACTTCAAAAATTACTAAGTAATAACTTCCTATAGTTACCCCCAATCATAGATGAACCATTAACTAAAGAAGAATGGTGGGATGACAAAAAATTATGTAATCACCAATGCAACAAAGGACATAAGACCTCATCGTGTTTCCATCTAAAGCATGCAACACAAGACCTTATTGATGATAGTGTGATCATAGTTGATCCATCACTACTAGCATCCAATTTTGGTCACACTATTTCTAAAGATCCTTTAGGGAATTATGACAAAGGGAAAGCCTCCAATTCAAACTCCAACTCGTAGGCTAATTACACATGCACTAGATATGACTATACCATAAATTGCTTCAATGAGTCTAACTCCCACATAGGGTATTTTTTAGTGGTGAATATTCATAATTTTTGTGAATCTTAGACATTTTTTGCTTGTAATTTTGCTAATAATTTAAGATTTAATGCAACCTAAATCACCACATTTTTATTAAATTTAGTTCTAAAATATTTAAAATCACTCAATAATTTATTTTATTAAAAAGTTTAAACTCAACGATTTGCCAAAATATTTGATACATGATTAGATTTGATTCACCTAAATATTATATATTATCACATAATTTAAAATTAATTCACCAATAATTATCATGATTATTAGTTACTTTAGGGATATATTACAATTATTTATTTTTCACTATTGATTTAAAATATAAAGTAATTATCCTCATAATTTCCATGAGAGAAAACATGTTCAATCCTTATTTGTAATATTCCATGATGATTAGCAAATTTCCTATTATTATTGAGATTCACTAATATTTTCTACTAAAAATTTATGATTCCAAAATAATTGCCATTATAAATAATATTTAAAATTAAAAAAATTGAGAGATTCGGCAATAAAAATAATTTTGTTTTTTTCAAAATAATGAAAGGTTCACCAATAATTTATATCTTTTTCTAGAGAGGGGTTTCTTAAAGTTTACCCTAGCAATAGTTACTATAACATTGGAATAAGTTTCACATATCTTTGAGAATTATAGTCCAAATATTGGGAGGACTACAAGTTGTGCAATTTGTCATGTATTGCATCTCCATTTGCTTTGCCATTCCTTATAAGAGTGTTTCAAGGTTGGTAACCACTTCAACGTCCTTTTCATAGTTTATAGGTAACCTCATTATGGTAGAGACTCCTACAAGGGAATGAGCCTCATGGATATTGAATTTACATAGTAGAAGAACTTGCTTCTTCAACTCCTTACACTCAACTCTTCACTAAAGTTATTCTCCCAATAGTGAGAATAGTAGCTACAAATTCCTAGGAGTCAATGGACCTGTTAGCTCCTATTTTTGCTAAGTTCAATTTGTAAAATTATGGTGAAAATATTGAATGGATTGTTAGGGTTGCATATTTTTTGTTTCATCTATAAAGGAAACCCTAGCATGTTTGCTCTAATTCAGTTATTTTTATTCTTGATCCAAGAAGGGTTTAGTGCCCTAGAATTTGAATTTTGTCTCACATTGTAAAAGTCTTCATGAAATTGGTCTAAGCCCTAATTTTAGGTTTTTGAAATTAAGTGGGTATTTATTTTTTTATTAACATCTTCCTTTATGTTGCTATGATGAAGGTGTTAGCAGAGCATTGTAAGCATGTATTTTCATTGTTACAATCTTAAGATAAATGTGTTGTTGTTATTATCATGAATGGTATAATCTATCTTTTCGACCTTACGACTTCCTTTGTATTGTGAGATCATGTCATAGTTTTAAATGGTTTATTATGTAGCTATCCTTGACATTATGATATGGGAGGTCGTCATGGAATTGGAAGCGATGAAAAGGGGTGCTATGATATTATGAAGCAATGTATATCATAGGATTGTGAAAGACATAATGGAATGTTGTGATATTATAAGGAACCTATGGTGTAAAAGTCATAAAGATGTCAAAAGTAAGAAATGGTGATGGTGTGCTAATAGACAGGTGTATGCTTTTTCATTGGTCAAAACAGAGGTACAGATACTAGGTATGTGCTTATTGAAGAAAAAGTGGGACTAAAGGAAATTTTATATTATTTTGAAGCAGCATGTGAGGATCTTTGATGCTACGATGAATGGTTCATTGTAAGATCTCATGACAAAAAAATGCATACGTTGAATGATACGATGGAGCTGTGATCGTAAGATTGTACATGAAAATTATAATGATCATGATGCTATGGTGTAATGGGTTAACCATTATTAGAGGACCATAGGAGTTCCAAACATAACTAGGAATGTTACAAAATAGAAAATCAGACCGCAATCATGGGTTTGTATGATAGAAAGGGTCAATGAAAGATATTATGAAGCTATTTGTTGAGAGATCATAAAAGGAGAAAAGGTTAGTACTAATGCCATGAAAAGAAAGGAGTCATAAGGTCGTAGAAGTGTTTTGCTACTATCTTCGACTATTTGACAAGGGTTTTTTAAGTGTTTTGTAACATCAAGAGACAAGTTTCTTAGATGTAAGATAATATGAGAGGTCTCTTAATTAGTCAATTTCATAGCATCATAAGCCCCATTCTAATAGTAAAATGAAAGAATATTTTTCTAAGCTAGAAACAACAATAAAATTCTCAACCAATAAGAATTAGGTGCAGTACAAAAAATGTATTACTGGGTAATAATGGTGATGGTCCATTGAGTTAATAGAATGGGTTGATATCACATTTAAAACATGTTAAAATCAATACCAAGTGAACATTGATTTGTATATATTAATTTGTAAAGTTTTTCCCACTTCACAATTAGAATTCACCATCTATAGAGAGAAAGAGAATTTGAGCAGTTTTAGAGCTTTTAGTGCATTCTAGATTGTTATTTCTAGAAGCTTTTGAGGATAGAGCAACTTACCTATCTTGTATTTGTTTGCATAGTATCAAGATGTCTAACAAAGAAGTAGAAGAGATTCAAGCCTCAGACATGGAAGCTTCAAAACCTTCAACCTCTAAAGGAGGCAAAACCAAACAAAAGAAACCAAATAGATTTGATGAAGAATCGATAAAACTTTTTCCTATTTCTTCTAATGCTAATTCTATAGATGATCAAGCTTTCATTGATCCATATGCCCTATGCAAATTTTCCATATTCCTTGGTGTTATGGGTTTAGAGCTTTTCAAATACTTCTACTATAACATGGAAAAGAAAATTCATGTTTGCAACTAATGGAAGAAGATTCTTGCCAAATTAATATTTTCAGAGGTCTTTGTAGATGTAAACATGATGAAAGCCTTGTTTCGATGCTACAATCTAGCAACTAAATTCTTCCATAGGAGAGATGGAACTATCCTTTGCACCTTAGACCAAGAGTCATTTATTGAGGTATTTGGATTAGATGGGGCTATGGTCAGCCTATAGATTTAAAGGATTTATAGAGGAAATCTAAAGAAAACATAAAACATATGTTGGTATATCAATGATACAACATATTCCCATGAATTTGAAGAAAGTGGGGTGATTAGCCTAATAAGGTGGAAAAGATGATGCCACTAGACAAATTTAAGAATTATTTTGTTAAGACTATATGTGGTGTTCACAAGGTGGTTAGGAAAGATGGAAATGACATGGTTTATGGAGTAGAATTCATAATTGTAAGAGATGTATAGGACTCCTGCTATGTTAGAGAGTATGACTATGTCAATTACATTATAGAAGTAATGAAGGAGAATATTGCTAGGGATCAGAGTGGAGATTTAAAAGACTTCAGTTTTCATCATTATTCATTATTGATGCACCTAATTCTCTATAGAAATATAGGATATATCAACTCTAACTTCATTGACCATACTTTTGATGCAAATGGAGCTTTACTAGTGTAGCGATGGGCATGGGTATGGGATAGCAATCATCATTTTTCTATTTCTACCTCATTTAAAAATAATTTTAGTGTTGTAATTATGAAAATGTTAGATCCAAGATACTTTAGGGCTCTTGATATTTTGAAAGGTCTTTTGAGACTAGCCCTGTTTCCTAAAGCAAAGAGTCTTGACCATAATTGGGGAGATATTTTCTTATTTCACACATTTTCATTAATGAGAGTTTATGGTTGTCCTCAACCACCCCATATATTTCTTGAGTTTATCCCTCCTAGGTTATGAATAATTGAAGTTATCTAGCAACTATTCATGGTCAATAGGGAATACTTGGGACCCAAAGTGCATAGAGAAACATTTTTGTGTAGGTGTTTTAGGATTGGTGATTTTACAATTGGCTAAGAGGCCTTAGACCAAATTCATTCTTTCCTCCATTGCTAAAATTTTTGCACTAGCCCTTCTAGAATGTATGACCTTGATAATTGGATGAATCTCACCCTTAAAGAAATGAGAAACTATATACTACCAAGAACCAATGAATTGCCCCATTAGGATGTCATTCCAAACATAGTAGCAACAAGTAAGGAAGCTGACAAGCTAGCAAAGATTGATGATGTTTTAAGGTTAGAGAAAGAATTGAAAATAATAGATCCCTAATTCATGGTATTTTACATGGACATCCCCTATCCTCAAAGGATTAGCAAGATGGTTGTAGACAATGCTAAGATCATGGCTAAAATGCTAGAGGGCCCAATAGAAGAAGAAGATAGGGTTTTCCTTGGCAGCCTTGAACCTAATGTAACCTTTGAAATAGAAGAAGATGATGCCCCTTAGGCATCATGGATGGAAAAATGAAACAAAAGAAAAAATATTTTCCATATCCCTCCTAAAGTAAAATAGAAGACATTACAGCTTTTGCCAGGGAATAGTTAGTACTTTATTGACTTAAGACAAAATTAGTTACAAAATAGAATAAATGCAGGAGAAAATATTGTCATGGACTTGGAACTAGCAACAAAAAGGCTAGATGATTGGATCATCCAAGCTCAACAGTTCTTAGAAGATGATGAATTCATCATGTCCATTGAATTCAAGAGTTTCCTATACAAGATAAAATAGAGTGAACTTGTGTTGAAGATGAAACTAGGGGAGTATGATGAGTAGAAGATGGAACTTGTTGAGAAGTTGTAGGTATATGATCTTGAGAGTGAAGTTATGATGCTAGAGGAGGCTAGGGATTTAGTATAGAGAAGTGGTATGTTATTAGTGCTTGGATGGGACTTAGAACAAATAATTATGCTTGATCAAATAAGGAGGTAGGAGAATGCCATTTCATATGAGGCTATTGGTAGGAGATCACCCACATTTAATCTTTGGGGGCCATATATTCAATTTATAAGAGGTTAATTGTACTAATGGCTAAAAAGCTAGATCTACCTGATAAAATAATTACAATAAAGGAAGGCCTAGAAATAGTGAAAGAATTGACGGGTTTCTATATTGGAAAATTGCAAATTGTACAAGGGAAGTTGAATGTTTTATCCCAGGGGATACAAACCTACATACCACCAATTTTGGATGCTGCTAGCACAGTGAAAGACTGGAAAGAGTGGTCTACATTCTTTGACAATATTTTGACTCAAGGGACTACAGTGTTAATTTTTGAAGACATTTATAATATTCCCTACAATAAATTAATTGATTCCATTTTTAAGGCAGAAATAGATTTAAATAAGTTTATTGTAGAATCTAAAGTGATCATGGATGCTAGATGGACCAAAGCCTCTCATGACTTGCAAGAAGTAAAAACTACAAAGTGGCCCACAAAAAGGGTAATTTATGTTTGGGAAGCATTGGGAGAAATTAAAGTTCTGCTGGTAGGAAGTTGTTGAGATATTTTGCCTACATTGCATGTAAAGGACAAGGAGGAAAATTATTAGATGCTTGATATAAATGTTCCTTTATTTCCTCAGCTACTTATCTTTTTTTGATCAATATTTTGGAAGAATGTTCTGTATACCTTTTTTTTCCCTTCTTCCAAAGTTTTGTATCCATTAATATCTTGACATGTGTCCTCCTCTCATTTGTAGCTTGTTGTAATCCTATATATAGATTTCCAAGATGAAGGGTAGAGGTCGGTTGTCTATAGAATTTTATAATATGCCATGTATTATTTTGTAGTCAATCCATTTTATTCTGTAGTTATCTGAATGAGTTTAGTTATTTTGCATACTTGAATAGAAAAATTGAACATTTAGGACCTATGCTTTGTTTCTATGTTATATTATGAGCTCATATTAGAAGTATAAAGATTTGAAGAAGAAGGGTTTCCTTAATTATCATCATCTTTAATTTTTGTCTCCTTTCTCACATATCCATAACTTTGGGATTGAATGAACAAGTCTCATTCAATTTAATGCAATTTTAACAGTAATATATCTCTTTTTGATTGCTGCTAATTCAAAGAATTAGGTAAATGATTTATATAATGGATAAGGTTTAGGATTTGTGAAAAGGATGAGAATTAGAATGAAATTTGGGTAAAAGCACAAACTTGTGTCACCCTTTTTCAAAGGAAAAGGCTAAAAAAATTATAAATTTTCACCTTCAATGACATAAAATTGGTATTATTCTTTGATTTTGAAAATGAAGTAAAATAATGAAATTTGTAGAAATGGATGAAGTTTAGGATTATAAATTTTAATAATTATTTGGAATAATAATTGATATATTTTCCTAATTTTTATAAATGTTATAGATAAATTTAGGATTATAAATGTTGAAAATATGGGGTCTAGTTCCCACTACAAAACTATAGGGAAATAAATTTATTTCCTTTTGATATCAGACTATGTTATAGATAACATATATAGCTAGAAAAATAAAAACTAAAAATCAGCTTTAGACCAATATTTTCTCTTGTATAATGATTCAAATTTCAACTCACCTAAAATTGATAGTTTTCATCTCCCACCACAATTTTCAAAATAAAACTATCATAACCAAGAAAAAAATTATACATTCTATAAGAGGACTCTCTCCTCTAAAATGTCATATATCTTTTAGATTTTTTAGATTTTTTTTATATGATTTAATATTTTTTTCTTTCTCAAAACTAACATCTTTTCAAGTGTTAAAATATGTGCTTGTAGAATTTTTTAATTACAATATGCTATATCTAATTAAAACACTATAAAATTTATATGAGAGTATTCTTGACTCTAAGCTCTATAAAATGGTGTTTATATGTTATTAAAAAAAAATCATAAAAAATAGTTAAATTTATTGGATCACAACTTTTCTGAAATAATTTTATGTATTTAGTAATTGGATACAAACTAGTATAAAACATGAATTTAATAGCCATTTCCAATTGGAAAAGTGTGAGACCAAATATAACTTAGCTAGAATAAATTTATCTAGATTATATGTTTTAACAAAATTGATTTTTAGATAGAAATACTTAAATTTAGTCATCCTAATAAGTTAGCCTAAAAGGTGAGACAACTTTGTACTTTTACCTCTTTAGAGTTTGAGATTGACATTTTAATCACAAGTTGATTAAAAGGGTCCAACTCTGCTAATCTTTGACTCTATATCCCAATGGATAAAACACTAGTCCATTTAAAAGTTCAAGAATATACTGATGATTCATCTAATTGTAGAACATTCATAAGAACAAATCAATTTACTATTTAATGTATCAAGAACTTAAGTGTTGGTCATCACTTATTTGCATCTACCTTATGGTTGTAGTTAGCTACTATTTTTAGAAAGTTTATTAGAAAATTATAGAAGGATATTGACCATTTCTACTATAAGGAATAATCTAGAATGAGAAAATAACAAATTAATTAGATTAATTCCTTAGGTTTGCCTATCTTGGCATTGTAGAGCCTAAAGTGAAGTGAGTCTTGATGACTCTATTAATGTTGGCCTATAACTAAGATTTAACCTTGCTAATTATGGGATTTAACTAATCCTTAGGCCTATCCCTATCTTTGTTTCTTGATATTAGGTTTAAATGCATTTGATATATTCCTTACAAGAATACACACCAACAAAATGGTGACTCCACTGGGGATTACTCTACACTAATTTATTTGATATGGTTCTCGTTGGGTTTTGTTTCAGGGTTATTGTTATTAGTCCTTGTGTTATTCTTCATTTTCCAAGTTTCATTTCACATTTCCCTTTATAGGGTGACGACTCAAGTCAAGGTTTTGTAGTTGGTGCCAATCCATGGGATCCTAATAGGGAGACTATGCCAATACATGCATGGTTACATCCTTGGCTCCTATTGTTGGGCCAACATATGGATCCTTTATATTCAACCATTCATTATAAGTTGGGGAATCCACTTCATGCCTAGCATGCAAATGATGCATCTGCATATGCAATTTTATCACCTAGGAAATTTGTATTTGATCCTATTAGCTAGGAACAATTGATTGTTGATTTTATTGTGCCTAATCTAATGATAGTTCTACAAGAATATGTAATCAACTTATCCAATCAACAAAAAAACCAATTTAACTAGTTTATGGCTTGTTTCTTTCTAAAAGCATTTTCTATGACATGTTTTTATAAAATTTCTTGCAAACTCCACCCATTTTTCCTTATCCACATTATTTTTGTGTAGAATCTTGAGGTAAGTTCCTTAGCATAGGTTGAGTGAATTTTAATTTTTTATTATTTAGATTTTAAAATATGTATGTAGTTGGATCAATTTTCGTATTGTGCTAAAATGTAATAAGCACCTTAAAATAAATTTCTTTATATATACATACATATATACATAGACACGCACATATGTGTGTGTATATGTATGTATATAAACACACATATACACATATAAATATGTATATATGTATATATGCACACATACATACATTTATATCTCCATATATCACATCAACACAACTACCATTTCATATTGATTATTTATTTGGACTATATTTCTCCCATTGATAAGTTTTGATAGTGGTAGGGAACTAATTATCTTTGTTATTGATGAGAACCAATAAACATTATTATCTAGCTTAGGGACATAAAGAGATGATATGGGTCCAATGAATGCAATTTTATAATTTGTGTTTCATTTATGCTTCTTCGTGTTGATTTTGTTCAAGGGAAGCCTATCAATGCTAATAGAAAATAATAATATACTTTCTAAGAGTTTACAATTATTCAAAAAAATTAATGTTTTACAAGAAAATGCACCTAAAGAACTGTTATCTCAAAAGAAAGAACATGTTGTTGAAATAGTATAGAAAGTGCTTGACATGAGAGGTCTATAAGTGAGGGTGTTGACCAATCTTGAAAACTTGAATGTTGAAATGAAAGCTATCGAGGATCAAACACCTATGCTAGAGTTACAACACAATGTGAAGTTGATTTTAGAAATGGTAGAGGAAGATATTAGAAGCTTGATCAAAATTTAAGGCACAAGAGAGAGTCTGTGGCAATATACTAGAAGGAGAAGGAGTGGCTTTAGAAAGAGACTATATGAAAAATCCAATAGCTAGACAACATAGAGGATATTATGGGAGCACTAGATGGAATCTAGAAAAGTGTTGCAAGAGGTACTATGACATTTTCTAGAGACATGGGAGAAGTGTCATTCCCAAAATATAAGGTAAGGATCAAAAACACACACAATATTTTTTTTATTTATAATTTTTATGCTCTAAGTTTGGTATGCTTGTGTTCACAATTAACGTAAAGGTTCTCTATATTTCATCTTAGGTTTATAATCTTCACACGTGAATTAGTCATTAATTTAACTTTCATCATAATTAAACTTAAGCTAATTTAAAAATCAACAATCCTTAATTTAAAACTGAATTAACACAAACTATCTTAAAATAATTATTAACTAAATTAAATACAATTTAAACCCAAACTTTTCTTAAATTAAATACTACATTAAATCTTACACAAAATCAAATTGGAACTAATTGATATTCCAAAATTAACTAGTATCCTACGCTAACACTAACTTAAGATTTTAATACATTTTAATTAATTAATTTCATTAATCTTAACATTAGGTCTAAAAATTTAAACTTTAATAATATATATATCTAAAATATAACTAAGCTACAAGACATTAATCACTTAAAAATTAAAACTAACCATAATTAAACTAAAACTAATTATACTACATAACTTTATAATCTAAATGAAAACATATTTCTACTTCCATTAACAATTAAACTAACTAGGCAGTTAATATTTAAACATATAGTCCAAACTACAAATACAACCCAACCAATATTTAGCTACACTAATTACCTCTATCTTATTTTAACTAAAATAAATAAATAAATAAAAACTAAACCAAAAATGATAAACAATATTCAAAATTAAACCTAAAACTAACTTAAATCTAATAAAATCTAACTACACATAATACACTAACTAACTATCAATTACATACTAATTTAAATAACTAACACACTAATAAAACTATATAACAAACTGACTACACAACTATCCTAATTACTAACTATTCTTACTAACCTACTCTACATACTAATCCAATCTACACAAAACAAAAAAACAATTTCTATTATAATCTCCCCACCCTTACTACCTACCCTTTACACCTAAGCCAAGAAGGCTACCAACCTATGTGCTCCCTCATACCAATGGGCAGTACGCTGCCCAAGGTTTGCATACTACAGACCTGTCCCCTCTATACCTTGCGTGAGTGGGGATAGAGATGCAAGCCTGCGCTATGGGAGGAGTATGACATTTATGTCATTACAAGCACTTTTTAAAAGATACTACTTACCTTGCCCCCCCCCCCCCCACCCACCCCCACCTTGTTTGATGTGACACAACCAGCGTACTACCCAAGTACGCAGGTGGCAGGTGATGGATAGGTCCACGCCCAGTATTGAAAGGGGAAAGAAAATTAATGGCGAAGGAATAGTATAGAAGAAAAATAATATTAAAGTGGGGTGATTTGGATTAATAAAAGGAATCAACATAAAGTATTAGACTAGCACCATGCCTCCTAGTCCTTAGAAATTTAATGCGAAAGTAATGTTTGTTGAGGAATGTCAATGAAAAGTTCTTTTAATTATTATAATTTTCAAATGCATTGAACTTATGTTCATTTTAAAGATTTAGTATTAATTTTTTTTTTTTTGTGCAATCTAAAAGAATAATATAGAGAATATTCTCTGTAGTCTTGGGAAGATTAAAACTCCTCCCATACATTTTCTAGAGAGGTTATTTTTGACCTGGGGATGCACATTTTAATTGGAAGCCAATTTTGGCTAAGTGTTGGCATAATTTCTTTGCTCTATACTTCTTGTTTAATAGTTCATCTTACATCAAAGGTATATGGGCCTCTTATTTTGAATCCAAGTAGATGCATAATTCCTTAATCACATTGGTTTTGTCAATTATATAATTTAACAAGGTGTGAGATAAATTTGTTGTCTACAATGTAGGATTGTTCATGTCCTCACAATACCTAAAACATCAAATTAGAGCTTCAGTATATCTAATTTTCATTTCATTAACATAATTGGAACTTGATAGTTTATAATTCAATGACATTATATATATCAACCCATTTCTCACAACATAAGACAAATTTGGAACCACTTGAGAGCATTGCAAGTATAATTTTCATAATCTTTTCTTTCCTCTATTATTCATCCTGGTTCAAGGCTCCATCGAGAAAGAACCAATAAGAAAACCCGATGTCTTTGCCACTACATAAAAATCAATTACAACTTACAAAATATCACAATTCAATGAGATTTCTTCAAGGATTCCACAAGAGAACTTTTATCAAATTTCTACATTGCAACAAGGTAAAACATGAAAGAGACAAGAACCAACATGGAGATAACAACACAAGGAGATAAGAAAATTGAACATGCATTCCCACCCGGCTGCACAATAGGTCCAAAAATGAACCAATATAGGGGAAAGGCGGATTTTCTCAATAGGAGAAGTAAATCACCATACCTTCACTTAGCCCATTCGGGGCTAAAACTTCAAGAACTTCCATTCTTTCACAAGGCCCTTTTGAGGCTATATCCACAAGGATTTTCATTCTTTTCACATTCAAGAGTTCTCAATAACAACAAGGTATGAGATGACAAGCAGGGGCCCATACACCCTACCCTTCCTCCCTCCTCTCTCCATGAGAGGAGACTCTACACTATTGAGGTCCAACTAATTCCCTTTCCCCAAGCATGGCCACTTCTTCCCTATCCAAGGGTGAGTTTTGCCAAAAACATCTCCATGAAAATATCTCAAAAAAAATCAACACACCAGGAAGGCATATAAATAACATCAAAGAAACAAGATAAAATCCCTCCCAAATCCACCCCCAACACACAGGCAAGAAAATCATAACTACACAATGTCTCCAACATGATTCAAGCAAGATTCAAAACATGAACACACATAGAGAACCATTCATGGAGTGAAGAACTCCTACCTTCATAAAAGAGTTATGGCAATGGTGGTTTGAGAAGAGCTTCCCTTCCTTCAATCTTCAAGATTTCCTCCAAAACTGGAGGATTGGGTGACAAAACTAAACTCCTCCAAAAATGCCTCTAAGTATGGTCCTTAACTCCACTAAGCTTCAATTAACTCAAGATGGAGGTTTGGTTTCACTAACCCAAGTAAAAAGCAACCCATTTTCGAAATCAGCCTATAATAGAGTTTTTAAGAGACCCTAAGAGTCAACCTAGGAGGCTAAAGGGTTGGAAAGTACCCCCACCCATATCCTTACCCATAGGGGTACTTAAATTTAATGTTTCTAAGCCTTTAAAGGCTTATTAGGAACAATTAAAAGTTAGGAGAATAGTAAGATCAAATTACAACCTTTAAAGAATTACAATATAAGGTTAGCACAAAATTAACAAGTAGTTTAGCTCCGCTTTTCCATTGAGTTGTCTCGGCTAATTTTCCTGCACACTCATTGCACACATCAGTAGGTCCAAAACCACATGCATAATGTAAATTACATATTAGAGGAATTATATAAATTAAAGCATCCATTTCTCAATAAATAGTTGTTTATCTAATTCTACTCATATTTCTAACCTTTCGACTTGCATAACCAAATGTGTTAGTGTTGCATACATTTTCTTCATCGTTATGCATATTTATAAGCATTAAATGAAAAAATCAAATAACTGAAGTAAACATCACACATTGTAAAAAAAAGAGCTTAACAATGTTCAATGTATCTAATAATGTTCTGACATAACAAGCATGAGTATCAAAATAACAATGTATCATCAGTGCTAGGTTGGGTCGGGGCGAGGCCTCACAAGAAGTTACTACTAGCTCCAATACTTCATAACATTCATGATCATATAGTGATGCCTAAATTAATAGCCTTCTAGGGAGACTATGCCAATACATGCATGGTTACATCCTTGACTTTCATTTTGGGCTATCATATGGAGGCTTTATATGCAGCCATTCATTATAAGTTGGGAGCACACTTCATGCCTAGAATGCAAGTGATACATCTACATATGCAATTTTATCACCTTGGAAAACTATATTTAATCTTGCTAGCTAGAAAAAATTGATTGTTCATTTTATTGTACCTAATCTGATGATAGTTCTATAGTAATTTGTAATCAACCCAACTAATCAACAACTAGACCAATTTAATTGGGTTATGGCTTGTTTCTTTCTAAAAATATCTTCTATGATATGTTTTTGTAAAATTTCTTACAAACTCTTCCCATTTTTCTTGGTCTACACTTTTTTTGTGTAGGATCTTGAGGTAAGTCACTTACCATGGGTTGAGTGAGTTTTATTGTTTTATTATTTGAATTTTGGAATATGTATGTAGTTGGATCAATTTATCTATTGTGCTCAGATGTAATAGGCACCTTAAAAAGGATCTCTCTCTATATATATGCATACATGCATACATAGACATAGACATATATGTGTGTGTATGTATACATGAACATATATTTATATATGTATATATACATACATATATATATACATGCACATAGTATGTACATGTGTGTGTGTATGTATATATGTATGCATGCATGTATGTATTTATATTAAATTTAATTTTATTGAGTTTTAAATCATATTTCTAAAATCCCCTAACATTAATTAAAAATATAAAATAAAAATAATATTCTACTTTTCTTCTAAAATTCAATCTTTATATGCATTTGTAAAAAAATCAATCTAACTTTAATTTACATAAGCTTATCCATTCCTATAATGCCCCACCAAGAGATCCTTGGAAACAAGGATGAAATACAAGCAAGATAATAAAAAAAATTGTTCAAAACAAGTGTAAGTGCACATGACAACAACATACATGGATCAGAAAGATTGCAATGGAAGATTGACAATCATCCAAACACCAATGGATGTCCAAATGCCACTACTAACCAAAACATAAACAAGAAAACATAAGAGATCAACTAAGCTAAAAGACAAAAGATGACTCCTAAAAATTGGCTAAGCCTGAAATCCTGAAGCCCTAAAATTTGGCTAAGTTTGAATTTTTGAAGCCCTAAAATTTCCTAGAACCTTTATCTTAGCCCGTAGAGGTCTGGAACCTATCTCAAATGAATCATCGCATATATTAAAATATATCTTAAGTATAAGAAAGGACTGGAAACATAAATACACATAATTGGATTCAAATAGAAGCATTCCAAATCCAAAATGAGATGCCATAGGATTGAAAAACACTAAAGAGGGTACCCAAAACACTTCCCAAAAATTTTAGGTCTTACCAAAAAGTGCTTGCTGCCTGCCTACATAGGTTTTCATAAATTCCAAGTGATAGTTTAAATCAGCATTGGGTGATACTTTCCAGTATCATGTGATACTTCTAAAGAAGTCAAGAGACATTTTCAAGGATGAGGCACTACAACTCATAAGGGTGTGTGATACTTTAAGGGAATCGTACAATAGTTCTTCAAAGAGGGTGCGATACAAGAAAGTATCACATGAAAAAACTCCAAGAGGCATACAACACAATCAAGAGATGCATGATACAATTCTAATTGGCATGTGATACTTTATTGTATCGCACCATGCTGACACATGGTCACCTAGGTAAAACAAGAAACACTTAAGGAAAACACAAAGGGGGAAAACAAAGAACAAAACCTCCACACTATGGAGTACCAGATCCACATTTCGAGGCAAGAACACTCAAACAATATCTAAAAGATGGAAAACAACAACTAACCATCTAACAAATAGTAAGAAGTAAAATTACAGAAGGAAAACATCATAGTAAATAGAAATGACATCGCAATGAACAAAACAAACAAACAAACTACACAGTTCCTCCTAACCATCAATGGCATGATAAGACCATCATGGGCCCTAGCCATCCCCTATGCATAACATCCCAAGTCACCGATCAAATCATTAGTACTATTGTAATAGGGACGTCACTACTAAAATATGCTACAATCATAAGAATAAGGAAGTCTAAAATGCTAGTAGAAAGCATAAGCTAATCCTACAAAATAGATAAGATCACCTATCACATGCTAGTAATCAAAGAAAGGAAATGTGTTAGTAAATAACATCATCTAAACATGATATAAAATCATTCTAATGATAGCATAAATCACAAGAAAACACACTCTAGAACCTAAAGTACCAAGTAAAAAACTTCAACAATGGTTGTATTAGAACAATATATTGTCTATGTACATAGGTCCCTAGTAATGGTGTAGGTAGCTATGCCTCCCAATCACATGGAACCCATAGGTCCACACCCACTATGCTGATGGAGATAGTGATCCAACCAAAAACACACACAAAAAAAACATCCATGGCTAACACACATGCCAAATAGTATGATGACTGAATCCAAGACATAAAAAATACATAACTACAAGTCCTGGTTAGACATCTCAATGGGCTACTAAGTAGGGGTTAACATCATGGAGAGTTTCTTGGCATCAACAAGCCCAAGCTTGGATCATGTGTCCTCAAACTTAAATAGGTGCTCACGCATTGTGTCCTCAACCTTAATCAAGTGTTCACACATTTTATTATCTTAAGTTTTATTACCACCCAATATTTTATTTAGTTATCACTTATGTAAAGCTCCCTCTACCAACCAATGGTACCATGATCATTGGGCTGCAAGATAGAAGCCCCCTCCATATGCTACTCTACCCTACCCATGCTCATCCAATGATGAGTGCCTATAGGCATGCAAATTTGCAACCCAACCCCAATGAACATAACTTTCAAAAGTACCACAAAAGATCAAGACTCACAAGTTATCTAACAATGTACACATACATACTCATGTGTGGCACACCATCATCACAAAGATCATAACACAAGGACTAGATGAGAAAACAAAGTAGAAAGTCACTCAACCAAAAATAGACTCAGGAGGATGGATGCAACATGCATCCCAAAGAAACATAAAAGTGTCGTAGTGGTCAAATTGACATCCAAATGGATCATCTGGGTCCATGACCCACATTGTGCAAAGAAATCTTGAGAAAATAGGGTGGCACACAAAATGAGGTAAAAGCCTTGAATTTTAGAAAAAAATTAAAATTAAAACCCATTTGCCTTTGGGCACAAAAACCCCAAAAATCCAAAAATAAATGAATTTGGACACTGTATGCAAATATAACCAACATAACAGCTCAAAATTCAAAACCCCCATCCTGGAAATAGGGCAAACATTCATACCCGACCAACTAGGTAGAACCAACAAACAAAAATGCAAGGGAACATTATTTCTCAGCCTCCTAACATACTACTACCAGAAATAGAAGCTAAAATGGAGTAAAAAATAAAAATAGGAAGGCCCTACCTAATAGAAAAAGGGCATAAACCAAAACCCATGCAATAAAATAAACAATTTGTCAAACTTGCTGAAAGTGATGGCAAAGCATAAACTCCCTAAGCCAGATCCAACGAGACTAACCTCACAAGAAACTCACACTCATAGCTCCCAAAATGAATAGAATTTGAATCCTTTAGAAGAGGATTCTAAAAAATATCTCCAAATTCTAAAATCCAAATTAGAAAAAAGTGAGGAATTAAATTCCTCTTTCAAAACTTATTCACTTTTTGAGTGAATAGTCGATTAGGGTAGGTAGCCAACTATAGCAGCTAGACTCTAAATTGACCCAAATGAAAATAGGTTCTTCTCCATAAATAGAATTCACCTAAGGAAAAGCTGCTAGAAATTAAATCCAAAAGGATTTAAAGCTCAAAAACCCAAAATTATAGAAAAATCACTTAACACTTTCATGACAATGCAAACCTCTAAATGTACAGACATGCTCACTGGCCTAGTCACATAATGCAGATGAGTTTGGATTTACTAATCATTGAAAGGTTTCAATTTAAAATAATTAAATAAGGATATGTTGATCATAGAGGGACAACATTGGTAAGATATGAATAGTTTAATCACTAACTCAATGTGCCATTGCTAGGGATATAAACCCTACACACTAGAATACATGTATTAAATGCCTAATTAATCTATTTACATTAGTCACATTCATAGAAAGTGTAAAAAATACAAGACTAAAGTAAATAACCATAGCATAAAAATCCATCTCATAAAATAATCAACAATATATCCAATAAACCATATAACTAGATATCCTCATAGATCCACTGTAATCTCAAAATAGTATCAACATGCAAATATGATCAACTAAATAGTATAGCAATAAAGCATCTATGGTACTGAATCAAAGTATAACATTGACCCTTAGGTCATCTCAAAGTACATATAACAATAAGAGTATCAAGTATCTCTCAAATTAAAATAGGCAAGGTACAATTACAAACACAAGAGGCACTACATCCTCCCCCACTAGCATAGGCTTACTCCTAGAAGCTGGAAATAAGATAGGGGTACAATCCCCTTTGTCATGTAGCATCCTTCCAAGTCACAAAGGTCTCATCACTTAGGTCCCATTAGAACCTTACCTTCTCTATGTCCCAACCTTGCAAGGTCAGCCTCTGATGTTGTAGGATATGAATGGGCTCCAAAGTAAGCTACTTGTTGGCTACCTGTAAAGCATCTCAATTAAGAACATAGGTCACATCTGAAATATACTACCTCAAAATAGAAACATGAAAAACATCATGGATGCATAATAGGCTAGGTGGCAACATTAGGTTATAATTAATAGGACTAATCCTCTTGAGGATCTCAAAAGGAAAGACAAAATGTTGTGCCAACTTAGAGCCTTTCCCATAATGGATGGGGCTCTTCCTTAGTCACACTCTCGAAAACACCCTATCACCAATAGAAAAGTGATGATCCAACCTATGGGCATTTGTATACTTCTTCCACCTATCTTGAGCAACAACCAAATGCTCTCTAATGCAAACAACCTATTACTCCATATCTTGAAGCATCTCTAGACACAAAAGAACTTGGTCCTCTAAATGATCCCAACTTAAAGGAGTATGACATGGCCTATCATACAAGGCTAGAAAAGGTGGCATGCCAAGGGAACTATGATACAAGTTATTGTATGAAAACTCAACAACATACAAATAGTCCTCCCACTTCACCTTCCTATCCATAACATACATGCAAAGCATATCCTCCAAAACCTGATTCACTCACTCAATCTAACCATCAGTCTCTAGGTGATAAGCTAAACTAAAATTGAGTTGCGTGCCCAACACATGTTGGAGAGACATCCAAAGTGCAAAAGTAAATGCTAGATCTCAATCTAAAATAATCTGATGAGAAATCCCATGAAAATGAACAATATCTACCAAGAAAACATGTGCTATAGAAGAAGCTATGTAGGATGCTCTCATAGATGGAAAATGTGTTACCTTGGAAAATTTTTCTATTATCACCAAGATACAATTGTGTCTCTATGATGACATAGGTAACCCTATGATAAAATCAATAGATATCATATCCCACTTCCACTCTGGAATGGTATGTGGCTGCAAAAGACTTGCTGAATGTTGATTCTCTAACTTCACTCTATAGCACTCAAGACATCTAGCAACAAAATCAGCAACATCACATCTCATCCTTGCCCAAAAGTATAGCTATTTGAGATCAGCATGTATCTTCTCGACTCCAAGATGTGTAGAATAGGGTGCATGATGCACTTCAAAAAAAACCAAGTTACAAAGATCACCTGACACATGTACATAGATACACACCATGTGATGTAGTAGTCCATCAAACTTAAGCACATAACCTAAAAATATCCCCTCAAGGGTACATCGAAACTTGATCTTTGCCCTCACCTCCTAATACCAAGTGTCACTAGCCAAAGCCTCCAAGATATAGCCTCACAAATCCACTCCCAATGACATCACTAATACCTCATGTCACCTTATACTCAAAGCATCTATGAAAAAATTATATTTCCACTTAATGTAATGAACATCAAAGTCATAATTGTATAAGAACTCCATCCAACAACATTGTTGTGCATTCAGGTTTGGTTGAGTAAAGATATACAACAAGCTCCTATGATCACTATACAACTCAAACCTATGTCCTAAAAGAAAATCCCTCCAATAGACAAGGGCATGCACTACAACTAGGAGTTCCAAATCATGAGTGGGGTAGTTAAGCTCATGGTCTTTGAGTTTCCTAGACTCGTATGCAATCATTTAACCATTCTTCATCAACAATGAACCCATGCCTTCTAACGAAGCATCTGTACAAACCATGAAATCACCTACATGATTAGGTATTGCAAGGAATGATGCACTAGTCAAACACTCCTTAAGAGCATTAAATGTTGACTCACACTAGTATGACCAAACATACTTCTTCCCTTTCCTCTGAAGAGAAGTGATGGGATGAGCTACTTGTGAGAAGTCCTACCAATCCCATAAAACTATGAACTTCTAAGACATTAGTGGGTACTGGTCAATCCATGATAGCACAGATCTTCTCCAAATCTACTATAATTCCATCATTAGTGATGATGTATCCCAAATACTTCACCTTTGACTAGAAGAACCCACATTTACTCAAGCTGCCATACAATTGATGGTATCTCAAGTATTGTAATACCTAACATAAATGGACTTCATGCTCCTCCATAGTATTTGAATAGATCAATATGTCATCTAGGAATACAATGACATGCTGATCAAGGTAAGTGTAAAATACACCATTCATCAAACTCATAAATACTAATCATGCATTGGTTAACCCAAAGGGTACAACTATGAACTCATAATGCCCATACCATGTAAAAAATGCTATTTGATGAATATCAACCTCTTGAATTGAAGTTGATAGCATCCTAACTTAAGATCAATCTTCAAGAATACTCATGTTCCCTTCATCTAATCAAAAAAGTCATCTATCCTTGATAAAGGATAACAGTTCTTAACCATCACCTTATGCAACTGCTGGTAGTCAATGCACAAATGCAAAGAGCCATCCTTCTTCATGAAGATGATTGGTACAAACTATAGGGATACACTAGGATGAATATGGCCCCTGACCAACAACTCCTCCAACTATAGTCTAAGCTCACTCAACTTCTAAGTAGTCATGTAGTAAGGAGCTCATGAAATTAGCTCTACCCCTAGTACAAGATCAATCTAAAAATCAATGTCACGCTACGGTGGCATAGCCAAAATCTCATCAGGAAACACATTGACATACTCATGAAAGAGTGGATGATCATCAAGTGTTACCATAAAGTGTCATCGTATGACTCTTAGCTTCCCCAAGATCACTAAGAGACATAAGAAACAACCAAAAACCATTCTACACACTCTACTTTAGTTGATTAGGTGAGATCATATGAAGTGAGACTAGTCTCAGGACTCCCAAAAGTTACACTTGCCTACCTGTGTCATCAACACAATATATCATCTTACAATGATAATCAATGTTTACCTAGTGGGTAGCTAACCAATCCATTCCCAAAATGATGTCCAAAGGTAGGATATGTAGATCCACTATGGTGGTGAAGGTTCCCAAATTCAAACTACAACTACTAACCAATGAGTCTACAACCACTTTGGAACCCATGGCTAACTCAACCTACCACCTATCAACTTGATGCATTGCCACTAGCCCACATCACTAAAAAAGAGATGGTAAAATGAAAAAATTGAAAGCACTAGAGTCAAAAAAAACTAAAGTTGAAATACCATGCAATGTACCTGTTGAGACTAAAAATTGCAAGGTCAATTTTGAGTACCATTGAGAAAATTGAGCCCTATAAACCCTTTTTGATGCACATTTACCCAGCTATTAATTTGAGGCCTAAGAGGTTTTCAATGCTTCTAGCACCTTCCATTTAGCCTATCTAAGTGTTCCATGAAGTTAAATTGTCATTCTGAGCCATTTTGTTAAGTCTTGTTTTGAGCTAGTGCCAAATCTGCATTTTCACTTAAGTGTCAAATAGTGACAGGAGGCTATATTTGCAATCAAATAACTTGCACCCAGAAATGTTTCTAGACTCACACTTTGGGAGTGTCTAGTATCCATACCTAAGAACCTATGTTTTAGATTTGAAGCTATTTTGAGTTTGTTTGACTAGGTTTTGAATCCCTCAAAGTTGGTAGTTTACTGTTTTCACACATTTGCAAATTGCACAAATTTTTGGGAAGCCCTGTTTGACCTGTAATAAATTTTGACCAATTGAACAAAATGTTGAAATTCCTATTGCATTACATTTTATATTTCAAAGACTTGTTATGTTTCAAGTTTTAGTTCATGACAAATCTGTTTGATCAGTTTTCAAACGCAATTTCTATCTTTTTACTGGTGTCAACATTTGCAAATTTTTTAGGACCCCTATTTGGGATGTCATAACTCCTAATCCATGATAATTGAGATCAAATGGATTGAACCACTATGTTTTCCTCTAAAAATACTTCAAGTGTGCCAGTTTGCAAGCTTTGATGAATCCGTCTGCACACTTTTCCAGGCAGTTCTGAGAGCTCAACTTTGACAATGAATATCTTCTGACCTATAATTCATCATAAGATGAGATTCAACATGGTAGGAGGGTGCTGAAAAAAGAGTCAGTGTGTTAGTTTTTAGAGCTTGATCAGGTGTTTTGGTTAGTTTTTAAGGCCAGTTAATAGACCTCTTGGAACAAATTCGACAGTCTACAAAAAAGTGGGTAAATGAGTTTTAAATGATCAATCAATGTTAAAATTTGAGTTTAATCAATATCATATTGATCAATACATTAGTTTTGCATTTTAGTTGTTCAAAAACAAAAAAAAATTTAGCCAGACCAACTTGGGGCCCGACTAATTTCACCAAGCTGTTATGGCATCTAGATTATTTCAAATGTGGAATAGTTTTAAGTGGTATTTGCAAGGCTATTGAAATGTGTGATTGTTATCTTATAAAGACATATCAGGATGGAAATGTTGCAACTTCATCACATCATAAGATTGTGGATCATATAGTAATGCTCAAGCTAATAGTAATAGCAGACATTTGGAAAACTTAAGGGTATGGTGGGTACAGTGGTTAGTTCCATAGATATGAAATAAATTGTCTCTTGTTTACCTAAGAAGGTTTCATATTATTGTATCATGTTTCCTAAGTATTGAAAATTACTTTGAGATTTTAATAACCCTCATCATTTTGAACTATGGTTGTGCCTTGGATGAATCACCCTTTCATCCTAAAGTTTCATATCACTTAAGTAAACTACTATGAGATAGTGACATCCAAAATAGTTTGACTCAAAGAAACCCTACACGTATTAGATTCAAAAATTGAACATTGTTAATCTATTGCCTTCCTCCAATATTGTGCCATAGCCATGATCACATCTCTACAAAAAGAGAAAGCTACAATACAAATGGAGTCATTACAATACCAAAGGATGATGGAGGAGCAAATAGAATATGATCAATATACTTTGCAACTAATGATTGAAACCCTTGTGAAAAGAAAATGGAAGACCACTTTAACATAAAAAATGGCATGTTAAAAGGAGGTGTCAAGTCAAACTATTTTTCTGAAAAAGATAAGAGGCTACTACCAAATATGGATGAATAGGCAACATCTTGAGGGGAACCGGCTAGAGGATAACATGCAAGCAATCAAGGGCAGCAAGGATGTTAAAAGGTAGAGGAAACTGTTTTCAAGGAGCACCTAGACTTGGAGCAGCAGCAGACTTAGAAGACATCAATCAATGTTAAGAGGTACTTAAAGAGCCAGAACCATGACATTAAAGAGTAGTTCAGTCACAGGGGAAGGTCAATGAAAAATGGGCTTTCTATACAAAAAGAAAAAACAAAGCCTAGGCATGACACAAAAGAAAATGCAGCCAATTAAGGAGTAATCACACATCTAGTAATAGGAAGAACTTGCATTGAAAGGAACATGCATTTAGAGTAGGGCTAAATGTTTGAGGAAGAAGGCAGTGTTTAGAGATAAAGAAAGTGCAGTCAATTTTTGAAGACCCAACGTAATGTAGAAGATAAGAGACCAAAGTTTCCATGTAAGGAAAATAGGAGCCACTTCTGGCTTTTAAAAAAAAGGGATACCCATGTCCAGTAGTTGAATGTAGCCACCAAATTTTTTAAAAAACCATCTGCACAAAGATAAAGTAGCAGGGGGTGTTAAAGAAAGATGCCATATAAAAAGACTTCACACAAGTCAATGAATGTAAAGAGAACATACTATACAAAAAGCTTATTTCAATGAAGAAGGATGAGAAGAGAGCAACTAAAGTGTCTGCCACAAAAAAGAAAAGAAAAGTGGGAAGCATTGAATCAGAGTTGTTATTGGCTAAAGCAGAACCTTTAGACCAACCTAAATGACCAAGGAGAAGACCCCTAGGAAGATTAGTTCTATAGAGGAGATTGGATCATCATGGAAAACTAGGGGACAAGTATATTGGACACCTAAAAGATGTGCATATTTTGAGTCACGATGAAAGCTAGGAGGAAAAGGTAATATATATAATCCCACATTCATGAAATGTGAGGATATTATTATGTTTAAATACAAATGCACTCAAAGCAATGCAATGTCAACAAGACTATGGGCTTTTGGAACCCACATGCTCCAAGGTGGACCCCACTACTACGCTAGTGCTGATGATTGTAATGAATTTTAAACAAACATGCAATAAGAAACTGGTGATGACATCACATCTCAAATGCACTAGAAAAGTTAAGGAATCTGACAATCGCTACCTCGCTAGTTGGAAAGTCCAAGGTTTTCCAGCTAGTGCACTAGTGGCTAGCCAAAAAATTTAGAAAAAATGGCGAAGGTGAAAAAGGAAATGTGGGTCCTACCAGGATGTGGAGTAGCAAACCCATGAATGACATGTGGGACTAGCTGGTTATGAAATGGCAAAAAGAGGTGGCGATGATGTGGCACCAAATGTAATTTTCCCAAGGGTTGTCAAAATTCGATGGTCGCCATGTCGCCATCAAAAAATTTGTAGAAATTTCAACAAGCAACTTGGTGACTTGTTGGAAAATCCAAGAATCCGGTAGAAATTGTGAGAAGGAATGTGGGGCCCACCCGGATACAAAGGACTTATCAAAATTTGACATGTGGCATCTCATGAATGGTTAGGGAGTTATAAGGGTATAAATTTTTAAAATAATGTCTTGTTCAGTTTTAAGCATTCAACCTAAAAATTTGGAAAAAAAAATTTAAAAATGATTCTCTATAGTTTACACTATAGAAATATTTTAAATATTTTAAATTTCATCCTTTCAAACTACTCTGGTCATAGTTGGGGACCTAATTTTTCAAATGGCTGCCATAGACTCAATTTATATCTAAAATAGGCATTCCAATATACTACCAAAACTAGGAGAATCAAATTTTTCCATTTATAAAGTCAGTTTGTGCACAGGTGTGCACCGATTCGACCTATAGGTCAATTTGTGTTTCCTGGGGCATTGTTAGAAAAATGGGCAAATTTTAACACTGATAATTAGAGTTTGTTAAAGAGCAGATTTGAAGACCTTCTGAAGCCTGAGTGTGGTAAAAATAAGCTTTAAAAGATTATATTGCATTCTGAAGACCATGCTCAACTGGTTTTTCACTTTTTACCGTGAATGCATTTTAACATAAAAAATCAATTATATTCTTTCATCATGAGATTTCTGAGATATTTCTACCTTGTAGAGGCCAAATAAAGGGATTTGATTTGTAGTTACAAAGAGAAGGTAGAGAGAGGCTTTTTCATCTTCTTGGGAAGGAATTTTGAAGGGACACTTGTCATCTCCTGATCAAATCTAGGAATTTCTTCTTCCTATATCATTCCCTTTCTTCCTAATTGTATAGGTTCTAGTTTTTGTCATTGAGAAACCAGTAGGTTCTAGTTTTTGGGAAGAAAAAACCACTCACTACTGAGAGACCATATTCTAGTTCTAGTTTTTGTCACTGAGAAACCAATAGGTTCCAATTTTTGGGAAGAAAAAACCACTCACTAATGAGAGACCATATTCTAGTTCCAATTTTTGTCATTAAGAAACCAATAGGTTCTAGTCTTTATGGAGAAAAACCAGTCACTACTAATATACTGAGTTTTGTATCTAGTTTTGATGTGTTCCCATACTGTGATACCATATATTTTTCATCAATTTCTCTTGTCTGAATAGCTATGGAAGGTTAACATAGATAGTTCATATCTATTAGGTTTTTCCATGTTTTCATTTCATGCATATGATCATATAATTTCAAGGAAATTAATACAAAGAGCAACAAATTCATTAGTTTCATTCTGATTCTCATCTCCTCTTATTAGTGATCTTCAATGTTTTATGATCTTTGAACAAAGAGCTTAGTTTGTAGTTGTAGTCCCTTAAGGCTATATGTTATTTCATTTTCGCTTATGACTCAAGAAGTTATGTAAATTCTTCAGGGAATTAATAGGGTTGCAAGTTAATTGATGGGGATATCATGTAAAAATGGGTTCAGATTGAGCACAAATGTCTATTTACAAGGTAAATAAATAGATTGTACATCTAAATATATGAATAAGTATCAAATATCCATATGTATGCATTGGATTCATAGATTTTCCCAATGGATTAGGCACTGATCAATTATAGGATCATTAAAGTCTTACTACTACATATCTGAGGGTTTGTTGAAAATCAACATCAATAATCAAACGTTCTTTCCCTTTCATGTTGAAGGACCTAAATGTTTAAACCTCACTCACCTTATGAGATTCATAGCTTTTCCTACTATAGATTTGTGTTGTTTCATGAGTAACTAGGAGATATAAGGGTTTTCATCTGCTTAATAGATTCAAGGATATGTTTTGTACTGGTACGGTATCATTTGAATCTGAGGTCTACCTACCTAGGTTTAGCAAAGCCTGAAGTAGAAAAGGGTCATGCCTTATAGTTGGCCTGTTGTTAGAAATGGCATGTTCAAAATGTTAGTTAGTTGGCCCTAGATATGTCAATTTCTCAGTGGGATAATTGAAAACCCTCCAACATTTTCAAACACCAACAGTACCTATAGCCTTGACTACCATACTTTGATGATCTACTTGATGGTTGTCAACTGCTACAAAGACTCTATGATTCCTACCGACATCTCCTACAGTAGACTCAAATCTTGCTACACCCTTGCTAAGTCCTGAAGATGGTTTGATGGAAGACTCAAAATATTTATGGCCAAGATGACCACAAGAAAAATAGTTTCCCTCAAAGCTGGAACTTGTTCCATGATCTCCCTGGGTAGTACTAGTATAAGGTGCACTACCCTTGCTAGAATTCTACTAAGCATTCTAAGAAGGATTATCCTACTAAGATTTCTATCCTTGGTTTTGGTTATCTCCTTTCTTTCTTGAGGTATCAAAATATTGTCTATTCTTTCCCATAAATGTCTTGTTACTCTTGCCATGATAACCACCATGAGAGGGTTCTAATTGGAACTAGCCCTTCCTTGAGGACTGGGAATACTATGCATCCTATCTAGAATTTTAAGTGCTTTGGTTTTGAGAACTAGATTTACCACTATACCCATAGCCTTATTGCTCTCTATGATCCTTGCCTTCTCTATGGAAAGAGTAATTTTCCTTGGTTGATGAGCATAGACATCTCCAATAATGGATTCTTTTAGGCCCCTAAAAAAATGTTGGGTGATGAGTGTATCATCATGCTTGTAGCTCAAATGCTATTTCAGACCAAGAAACTTCTTCTCATATTTATCAACCATCATAAAGCCCTATTTAAGCTCATGCAATTAATCAATGCAAGCTTTACAATATTGTGGTGATAGAAACTTCTCTCTCAACCTCTCCTTGAAGATCTCCCAGGTGAGATCTGTGAGATTGATACCAAGCCTTTTTCTCTCTCCATCCCACCAAATGGAACCATGTTCCCTTAGCTACATGATCACGCAATATGCCTTTACATTTCTACCATAAGTGATAATGAGAAACAATTCCCCATATCAAGTAACCAGGTCTCAACATTGAGTCCTATTCCCTGACCATCAAAATCTAGTGGTTTGGACCTCTAAAGTTCTCACATCATCTCAATTTGAGTGAGATCCACATCATTCTAACCATTCCCCCTCCATTAGTGCCTTCTTCCACCAAGTGGTGTACAAGAATATTCCTATTCATATTATTCCTCCCTATGCTCCAACTAATGGGAATCTCCATGATGAGATCCCTCTTCTTGATCATGATCTTATTAGCACTCCTCAACACAAGGGCACAACTAAGAAAGAATTTCCTAGAGCACTGGCATCAATGCTCCCATGACATTCTAATTAGCATTACCCTATTCTCCCTTTCCTTCTTATTGTCCCTCTTCACAGTGTTTATTTACATGGTTACCACTATGGGTACCACCATGGCCATTAGGATTATATGTAGGAGGCATCACTATGGGGACAACAAGGTGATGTCAAAAAAGTTAGATCACAAGAATAAGAGTCGAAAGCATGAATCAACAAGATATCAACCAATCAAACATAATATAGCAATACACAACAACAAACAAAACCATAATGGAAGCATAACACAAAGATCCAAATGTTGCAACATGGGCTCTAATACCAAATGTAATGCCTCACTTAGAGATCCTTGTAAATAAGGATGAAATACAAGTAAGATAAAAAAGAATTGTTCAAAACAAGTGTAATTGCACATGACAACAACATACACGAATCACAAAGATCGCAATAGAAGACTGACAATCATCCAAACACCAAAAGATCTCCAAATGCCACTACTAACCAAAAAATAATAGATCAACCAAGCTAAAAGACAAAACTTAACTCTTAAAAATTGGCTAAGCCTAAAATCCTGAAGCCTTGAAATGTGGTTAACTCTAAATTTTTGAAGCCCTAAAATTTCCTAGAATCTTTATCTTAGCCAGTAGAGGTCCAAAACCTATCTCGAATGAATCATCACATATATTAAAATATATCTTAAGTATAAGTAATCAACTTATACTTAAATGATACATTTTAAACCCTAAAGGACTGACAATAGAAAGATATAGAACTTTATTTAAATAGAAACATTCCAAAACCAAAATGCAAGTCCATAAGATTGAAGAACACCAAAGAGGGTACCCAAAACACTTCTTGAAAAGTTTTTCTTACCAAAAAGTACCCTTTTCTTGCTCACATAGGTTTTCATAAATTATAGGTGATACATTAAATTAGCATTGGGTGATAGTCTCCAGTATCGCGTGATACTTCTAAAGAAGTTAGGAAACATTTTCAAGGATGAGGTGATACAACTCACAAGGGCATGTGATACTTTAAGGGTATCATACAATAGTTCTTCAAAGGGAGTGAAATACTAGAAAGTATTACACAACAAAACTCCAAGACGTGTGTGACACAATTAGGGAATGCATGATACAATTCTAATGGGCATGCAATACTTTATTGTATTGCACCATGCTAACACATGGTCTCCCAAGTAAAACAACAAACACTTAAGGACAACAAAAAGGGGGAAAACAAAGAACAAAACCTCCACAATGGGGAGTACTAGATCCACATTTTGAGGCAAGAACACTTGAACCATATTTGAAAGATGGAAAACAACAACCAACCATCTAACAAACAATAAGAAGTAAAAGTATAAAAGGGAAACATCACAGTAAATGGAAATGACATCGCAATGAGAAAATACAAACAAGCTAAGTACATGGTTCCTCCCAACTACTAATGCCATCATAAGACCATCATGGCCCCTAGACATTCCCCATGTGCAACATCCCAAGTCACTAATCAAATTGTCAGTACTATCATAATAGGGACATCACTACTAAAACATGCTACAATCATAAGCATAAGGAAATCTAACATGCTAGTAGAAAGCATAAGATAATCCTACAAAGTAGATAACATTACCTATCACAAGGTAATCATCAAAGAAAGGAAATGTGTCAATAAATAACATTATCTAAACATGATATAAAATCATTCCAATGATAGAATGAATCATAAGAGAGCATACTTCAGAACTCAAAGTACCAAGTAAAAACATCCAACAATGGTCACACTAGAACAATAGACCATCTTTGTACACTGATCCCTAGCAGTGGTGTAGGTAGCTACACTCCCAACCACATGGCACCTGTAGGTCCACACCTACCATGGTGATGAAGACAATTATACAACCACAAACACACACAAAGAAAACATCCATGGCTAACACACATGCCAGATAGTATGATGACTGAATCAAAGACATAGACAATGCATAACTATAGGTCTTGGTTAGACATCTTAATGGGCTACTAAGTAGGGGCTAACTTCATGGAGAATCACTTGGCATCACCAAGCTCAAGCTTGGATTATGTGTCCTCAAACTTAAATGGGTGCTCACACATTATGTCCTCAAACTTAATCAGGTGCTCATAGATTTTATTATCTTAAGTTATATTACCACCCAATATTTTATGTAGTTACCACTTATGTAAAGCTCCCTCTAGCAACTGATGGCACCATTATTGTTAGGCTATGAGATAGAAGCCCACTCCATATGTTACCTTACCCTACCCATGCTCATCCAATGATGAGTGCCCATAGGCATGAAAATTCCCAACCCAACCCCAATAATCATAACTTCTAAAAGTACTAGAGAATATTAGGACTTGCAAGTCATCCAAAAATGTATGTGCACATACTCATGTGTGGTGCACCATCATGATGAAGATCATAACATAAGGACTAGATGAGAAAACAAAGAAAAAATTCAATCAACCAAAAATAGACTTAGGAGGATGGATGCAACATGCATCCCAAAGCAACATAAAAGTGTCATAGTGGTCAAATTGACATCTAAATGGATCATCTAGGTCCACAAGCCACATTGTGCCAAGAAAACCCAAGAAAATAGGGTGACACAAAATGTGTTAAAAACCTCAAATTTTGGAAAAGTTTTGAAATTAAAACCCATTTGGCCTTTGGATACAAAAGCCCTAACAATCCAAAAATGAACAAATTTAGATATTGTACGCAAAAAAAGCCAAAATAATAGCTGAAAATCCCAAACCCCCATTTGGAAAAGTAGCAATGTTCATACCTAACCAACTGGATAGAACTGGCAAATGAAAATAGAGGGGAACACTAGTTCTTAGCCTCCTAACATACTACTACAAGAAATGGAAGCTAAAATAGAGTTAAAAATAAAAATGGAAAAGCCCTACCTAATAGCAAAAGGGTAGAAATTGAAACCCATGCAATAAAATAAATAACCTATCAAATCTACTAAAAGTGACAACAAAGCATAAACTCCCTAAGCTAGATCCAATGAGACTGACCTAGTGAAAAACCCATGCTCATAGATCCTAGAACAAACAAAATTCAAATCCTTTAGAAGAGGATTCTCAAAAAACTCTCCAAATTCTAAAATCCAAATTAGAAAAAAAGTGAGGAATTGAATTCCTCTTTCAAAACTTATGCACTTTTTGAGTGAATAATCGATTAGGGTAAATAGCCAACTATAGCAGCTAGACTTCAAATTGACCCAAATGAAAATAATTTATTCTTCGTAATAGGAATTCACCTAAGATAAAGATGCTAGAAATTAAATCTAAAAAGATTTAAAGCCCAAAAATCCAAAATTATAAAAAAACCACTTAACACTTTCACAACAATGTGAACCTCTAAATGCATAGACACACTCACTAGTCTAGTCACATAATGCAGATGAATTTAGATTTACTAATCACCAAAAGGGTTTAATTTAAAAAAATTAAATAAGGATGTGTTGACCATATAGAAATGACATTGGTAAGATATGAATAGCTAAATCACTAACTCCATGTGCCACTACTAGGGATATCAATCATGTAGACTAAAATACACGATCAAGTGCAATTGCATATAATATCATAGCCAAAGAAGAATGCATTAAATACCTAATTAATCTATTTACATCACTCATGTTTGCAAAAAGCGTAAAAAAATACAAGACCAAATTAAATAACCATAGGATAAAAATCCATCTCATAACATAATCGACAATATGTCCAATAAACCATATAACTAGATATCCTCATAGATTTACTATCATCTCAAAATACCATCAACATGCAAATATGATAAACTAAATAGTATAATAGTAAAGCATCTATGGTACTGCATCAAAGTATAACATGTAACTCTTAGGTCATCTCAAAGTACATATAACAATAAGAGTATCAATAATATCTCAAATTAAAATAGACAAGGTATAGACTACAAACACAAGAGGCACTACAATTCCATTTTCTCAATAGCTTAAGGAGAAAGAAGGTAAATCATGACAATATTTATAAGGCCCTAATTCATGTTTGAACATGTTCAACCACCATTCAACATAAAAAAAAAATTGCCTTCAAAAACTTGAGAAATAAAATAAATGGTAAGATGATCATCTAAGTAATACAGGAGCATCCCAGCTTCCTAGTCATCAATCTGTTGGAGGGAAAAGCTCTAAAAATGTGGTCTTGGCATTTATGAGGAATTATAATTTCTTGATGTAAATAATTTTTCTCTCTATGTTGATGAATAATAGGTCTAGATGGATAGAGTTGGTTGTAATGAATTTATGTTGTTATACACTTGTGAGATTATAGAACTAAATCATAGTAATATTTAAATAGGATTACTTAGAGATATTTTAGTATCTAAAATAAATATGTTTGTTTCTAAATTAGTTATATTTAGTCATTGTAAGCCTAAGTAAGAGAGGCATAGAGAGGCATAGAGAGGTCAAGTAACAATATGATGCTGAGAAAGTGAAAAAAAATGGAAGAGAAAAAAAAAAAAAGGGTCATTTTGTTTGCTAAGATCTTATATTGGAAGCCTTCTCATATTGTAAGAAGTTAGAGTTCTCTCATCTTGGAGAATTTGTAAGGATTTTTGAGTATTGATGTATGCTTTGTAAAATATTTTTTCTTCTTTTTATCTCCATGTTGTTATGTTTTTGGTTCTGAGTTGGTAAAGGTGGTGTTACCCTTTTTCATAGCATGTGAGTGGCCAAGACAAAATATTATGTATCAAACCAAATATTATCAATGAATGAGAAGTAAGTGCAATGAAAATATTTTGAAGGAATCACCCTTTATATTTTATCTACTTAACCTATTCTTCATGCTCTATCTCCCCATGTTTTGATATTAGAGCCAAAGTTTCATATTGTTAGACAAGAGGTGAAAGACATTTATTAGATGCATGAGGTGAGTGGTATTATTGTTGGTTGATGTGGAGGTAAATTTCTAAGGAAATCACCTGTGGGATCAACTTGACTGATTTTTTTGGTATTGAATTCTTAGGAGATTATTACTATGTGATAATTTAGAATTTCATAATTTCAAATGTATATTAATGGTTTAATGATACACCAAAATTGGATTCATTATAACTAGTACCAATTTAAAGTGTTAGTTATAAGTATTACCTGAGTACATTGCTACATTGGATGCATGAGTTCCAAATGCAGAACAAAAATGAACTTGAAGATCAATTTGAAGTCTAGATTTTTTTCTTTGAAGAGATAAATTAGTATCGTAAGACATAATGACGTTGAATTAGCATCACCATGTGCTAAGGAAAATAGTTGAATTCTAGCTAAAAATCATATTCTATATTTTAAGAGCTCCAAGTTATTGTTATGAATATTCTTTCAGAGGAATCATAGATGAAACTCTTTGAATGAATAATATGCCAATATAAAATTAACTATGTAACTCATAAAGTATTTGAGTGAGTTTTATGTGGAGATATATTCTTTTGGGTATGCTAGTGTAGAAGTAGAATATTCAAAGCTTGATATTTTGATGAGAATAAGTCTATGTTACTAGACTATTGAAGATGAGGTATTTGGGTTTAGTTACAAGTTTTTGAATCATGTGTTTGTACCTTTATTATGATGATATTGACATTCTATTGGTTTTGGATTAATGAAGTAAGTTTTATTCATAAAATGAGTTAGAATCCACCATAAGATGTGTTAGTATAAGTAACAAATAGAAGTGTCACTTGTGTTTCAGATATGCAGTTAAGTATTTTTTTTATAGATGGTTGGATCTAATTTTAAAAATGACTAAATTATTTGGAGGTTATATTTATAATAAATTTGAAATTATTTAACATGAAGTATAGATTTGGGGAAAATGACTGAATTCTAGTAGCAATAACCTACAAAAATGAACTAGCTGATGTTTTTCATTAGTTGTCACGTATGTATCATCTCTCTCATTCTTTGATGCATGTTCTAAATAGAAAAAAATTATACCTCAATAACTTGTCTCTATTTAATCAACAAACATTTAACACACACACATATCCTAAATTTACAAATATCAATGTGGACACAAAGAAAACAAGCATGACTTCATCTTTCAATATGTTGTTTTGTATAAAAAATTAGCGGCTTCAGAAAAATTTACCAACTAAAAAAAAGTGAACTTATTCGAGGTGCTAAAAAAAGCTCAAGGATATCTTGCCTGTGCAAGCTTCAAGATAAATTTCTCAAATAGGGATTTTTCCTAAAATATATTTAACAAATTATTGTCCCTTTTCTAATATTTAGAGTTGGCTCTACATAATCATTCTTTCATTGCTTGGGGATGATACTAACAATTCATTCAATGCAACAAAATATTAGGTCTAAATATGTTGGAATTAGCAATGGGAAAGTAAACTTTGAGAGGGGGGGGGGGTGAATCAGTACTTTAAAAATTTGACCATAAAACATTCACCACACATCCATCTCATCGTTTAGCATGTAAATTGAAATATCTAACTATAGATGTTCATCCATAACATGAAACAAGTAACACATGACACAATAAGTTTGTTACCCAGAAACCCTCCAATGAGAAGGTAAAACTAAAGTGGGAATGAAACCCACAAATCTTTACTATTACAAATGTAAAGTGTAGCCAGTGAAGGTTACAAGAAGTTTGACCATAAACTATGATCTACCCTTTGAAAGGTATGCCTTGTTAAAGGATTACAAACACTATTAAGTCTCACCCCATTAAAGGATTTCAACACCCTACTAAAAGTGTGCCTTTTTAGAGGACTTTAACATGCAATAAAACAAGAACACCATTATAGGATTTTAAAAATCTTGTTAGGACTACTTGGTTAAGAGATTTTCACTAATTCACCTACTAGAATGTTCCAGTCTTGATCCTTCTAGTAGCACCTCTCTTCTAGATATCAAATCTCCTCTTTCTTGGTGTGTACTTGATCCTTCTAATCAAATATGTCTGCTATGTCCTCTCTCTTCTTTTCTTTGTCCTCTAATTGATTATGCAATCCATAGCATTGTTACAACTTGAATAGCCATCATGAATTCTCTCTAAACTTATAATTTGTCTCTCTTGCATCTCCTTCTCTTCCTTTATACATACAAACTATTTAGGATTTTTATCCTTAAGTAAACACAAGTTGGATAGGGTTAGGTTAGAATCAATGACTATGGTTGATCCATTTTTCCACTTAGAAGATCCCTTAATTTTTTTGGCTATATGTACTACATAGGGATTCATAATATACACTTGTATACATTTTCTAAGATCATAAAATAATCATTTAGTCAACCCAAAAATAGTTTACATAGAAGTTTGTGTCATTACAAACAATTATGTCCAAAACTATTTACTTGGCAATTTAAGTCTCTGATGCTCAGCATTAACTATATCTTCAATGTTGTTATGTGGTTCCTAAATGACTCAACATACTTTTTTTAGTTAGCTCTTGACATCACATACTAGCGCTCGACATTGACTATGTATATTACTCAACATGTATTGTCTGGAACATTATGCTCAACATGCTTTGATCACTTGGCCCGCATTAATTACTTGACTTTCTCTTATCACTTGGCTTGGACTACAATTTTGATAAATAATGACTAAGTATTTTTTCACTACCTTTTCAAAACCAATATAAGATTAACAATCTCCCCCTTTGACATGAGTGGAGAAAATACATTGTTATGCATATACAATCTATATTATGAGCATAACTTAGACAATATATATCTATGACTCCTGTCTCATACAAAATTTCAAAACTTCAAAATTTTGCAAAATGGATGACTTACAATCATACCACATTCCTTTCTTACTCCATTAATCCCCTTGATTAAATGTTCCCTTTCTGTATCTAAATCTATTACTCCTTCTGAATATATTTTATGTACCCTATTTCTGCACTATATCCCCTTATATTCCATATCCCCTTTTTTTGACACATATTTCATGGGTGGTATATTGATAGTGTGTTTATCCAAAAATTATTTATGGATCTCCATTATGATTTTCAATGTTGCATCCCAATTGTTGCACACTACGTTTAGAGATTGATATTGAATTTTCAGCTTGACAGTAAGGTTAACTAAGCCATCATGAGTGGAAAGATGAGAATATTTCTTCATCAATGTTTCAACATAGGGTAGTTCCTTATGCAAAAATTCCATGTGTGAGGTCAACATGGCTTGGATGTTGATCAAGGTAGCTCTTATGTTTTCACCTTGTTCTTGTAGTGTGGCTAGCTTACCTTGAGTAGATAGTAGTCTCTAAAAGTGATTCTGGCTTTGACTAGGAGATATTTCCAGTGTTGTACCCATGGATTGTAGATCTCCTTGTAGTCATTCAATGGCCCTTTGTACTTCTTGTGTGAATAAATTCACATAAAAAAGATTTTTGTATAGAGAAGAGATATTCTCTAACACCATTTTCACATTCTCTATTTTGGTTGCTATATCAACCCATCATAGTGCAAGGGCACTAGATATCTTTTCAAGTACCTTAGTGTGAATTTTTCTTTCAAACCATTCTAATAGTTTAGTATTTGCATCTAGGTCTTCATCACTAATCTTATCCACTATTTGTACCAGTTGCTCAATAATTGGTTTATCTTCATTTGTAGTTGGGAGACTGAAAGCATTAAGAAAAATGTCTTTGATGTCATGAAGCACCTTCTTCTTTTCATGCTCCCTTCTTAGCAACTCTTGTTATTTCTTCCTATGTAGAGCTTCCTATAGAATTCTCATCTACTCAATGGTGATTATGTTAAGATGAAGCCTGGGTAGTTCAATCACATCATCTAGGCTCACATCTCCATAAGATATATCTTTTGAGCTCCTTGATGTGTCCACACTAGCCCTTGATATCTGCAATAGTGTGGTATGATTTCTCTACCTCTGGAGAACTTGACTACTATTAGCATGAATTTTGATGCTATGAGGGAGCAATGTAGAATAATGTTATGACTGTGCTTATCATTGATGACAACAAAGTAAGATTGATAGAGAAATAGACTGAAATCTATGTATTGAGGACACCACATTACATATATGCCCATGTGTATTTAATAGCATGTACTACAACATGTATTTGACATGTGATCAAGTGTACAAAACCTAAATTAACAATGTATGAAAGATATTACTGATTTACTGAGATCCACAGTGAAACATAGCATTGGAAAAATAGTCTCTATTGTATGATCAATATAACACATTGTGTTTGAAATAAAGGGTTACACAGTTGACTAGAGAGAGTACACTGATGACTGATGATGTTAGCAAGTGCGTAGGTATAGAAGTCACACATGTGAAATTTTGTGTATAACTAGAGCTGACAACTTTAATTAATTATGTATTTTATTTGTAGAGTTGACTCAAATTAATGTTAAGTGTGTAGAGCCAACTCAAAGGGTTAATAATTTAGTATGGTATAAAGGAAAGATGTTTTCCAAGTTCTAGATATCATGGTTGGGATTGAGAAGTAGAGAAAACTTAAAAATTGTGAAGTAGAAGAGCAGAGTAATTTGCTAATTTATGTAAGTGACCTTAAGGGTTACTAATGAGTTCCAGATCTATTTGCATGGTATGAAGGTGAAATAATTTGATGTACTAGATAGAGGAAGAGAAAAGAGATTGTTCACATCTATTATTCGAAAAGGAATAGTACCATGACCAATTGGACAATGGGTTGATTGATCTAACCTTGAAGTTGTCTGGACAACAGGTTTAGCTACCTTCTTCAACTCCTAACATGGTTAGAATCTCCTAACAAGGATTCAAGGTCTCCAAATAGGGATTCTTTGTACTAAGCATTGTAATAGACTCCTAATAGGGTCTATCCTCTAACAAGGAACATTTAGATTAGTATATTATTTTGTGGGCATCAATCCCACCAAGGATTTCCCTTTGATCAAGGGTTTCCCTAGTCAACATATCTGGTGTATGTATGTATGCTAGTAGGAGTCATAGAAACTAGTAGGCTAACTAGAGTTTGGATAGCATTTTGTTCCTTTGGAGCAGTAGTCACCTTCAATACTTTAGTCCTATCAACTTGAATCACTTCTTATTGATCTTCACCTTGATTTTGTGGAGTAGGTGTAGGAATGGATTCCTGACCTAATTTGATTTTGGTTCCATCTTTCTCAACTATAACTAAGGATTGCTTAGTTGAAATGGGTGACATTAGAGACAATGCTACTATTGTTGTAGTAATAACACTTAGTTGTTTAGTGCTTGCACTTTGGTCTTCTATCTCTATAGATGTAGGGGACACACTAGTTATGTCAATTAGTTTCTCCCCTATTGCTGCCACTTCTACCTTATCAATTTCACTAGTTCTCACCAATGCATTATTTTTGTATAACTATGCTACCATGGTGGAAATCTTCAATATTTTCTTCAAGTCATCATTAGTCAAAAGATTTATGTTCTAATAAGAATTGTCAAGAACATTCTTTAGTTGTATTGAGTCTTGTTGACTCACTTGGTTTGCATGTGGAGGACTAACATTTGACACTTGTACATCTTGCACATTTTGTTCATCTTTCTACGCTTCTTTAGTTGTGGCCTCATCTTTTGTTTTTCTTCCTTAGTTCCTTCCACACCACCATCCTTTACCGATGCCTCTTGTGCTTTTTTTTTTGTCACTTTCTTTCTTAGGTTCTTACACTTCTTTCTCACCTTTGTCTTTCATTGCAAGAGTGGATGACCCATAGATTTTTTTCTAGATTTGTGTACTCTTGGTCACCACATCCTCAATCTACTTATTAGTATATAGAAATCTCTTTATTTTGCAACAAATTTTAACTTTTCATTTCTCATAGCTTTGGTAATCTTCCTTTGATCCAATTCTATCACTACTTGGGCTAGAGTAGATTTCTTGATCTATCAATTTGTGTGTAAACTGTATTACCATTTCTTCTCAACTCAGTCATATAAACTTTAAGGTAGGGAGTTGGCAATTTCAATAGCAGTTGATTTGAATGTAGCCATCATCACATGTATGGATTCCTCAATAGTATTTTGTTCAACCTTTCCTAATTTATCAAAATATAGGTGTACAAAACCAAATAAATCTATATTTGATTTTATATTCACAAAAATTATCTAAGTCAAAGGAGGGATTATGGCTTACCACTTTGAATTGACTCATGTCATCAAATTCAATCTTCTCCTAATCTGACTTAGCCATTGGAGCATATTTTCTCCTTGCATATGTCTTTTTGGCTAGATGGCTTGGCTCTACTAAAGCAATAATCTTCTTTCCTTTACATTTCTGAGCAACCTCAACTTGGTTAGTGGCTACCCTTGTGCTAGACTTGGTCACAAGTACTACTAGCTTTTTTTGTGAAAGTTTCACAAGCTTCTTCTTGAGTTTCTCTACTTTAGGCTCCTTATCTTTTCTCTTTTCTTCTCATTAGGCTTGGGTGCTTCCTTGGCTTCTTCTCTCTTGATGCTTTCTTCATTTACTTCCTCATCTTCTCCTTGTCCTTGACTGATTTCTAAAAAGGGCTTGCACTTGTTCTTCCTCTTCATCTTCTTCGTCTTCTTCTTTTTCTCCTCCTTCTCCAAATCTCTCCTTTAGCTTCATTACAAGTTTAATCTTCTTTCTTACCATAGAAGTTGTCTTCAAGTCAATTGTAATTCTAGACTTGACTTTCTCATAACTTTCAAATGAGGTAGCACTTTTATCAATTTCTTCATCTAATAGAACTGTAATAGTTGCAAATCCCTCATCAACATTGATCTCATATGGAAAGGACTTAAGCCATCTAACCCTAGGAATAATTTCCTACACATATGTATAATCTACATTGACTAAGAAGAAAACATCATTGTAATGTTTCTCCACTAGTGACATGAGAATCCTTAGTCTTTTTTTTATGGATTTCCTAAAATCCTCAAAACAACTAGTCATTACTAACTCAAAGTTATTATTAAGTTGCTCTATGAACTCTGCAATCTACACTATGATATACCTATTGGTCTTCCAAGAAACTTTTCCAAATGTAGGAAATTTTTTCTATACATAAAAGAATAAACAAACTAGCAAAGAACCAAATTTTCAAGATGCACTCTTTGTTTTCCTTATAGCCTCCAAGTTTTTAAATAGTTGCTAAAGTTGCAACTCGAAAAGGTCATCGGTGTGGTCTCTCTTCACTATTTTGTATCCCAAATCTACTACCATGAAAGACACACTGTTTGGTTTACTTTATTGAAAAAAATTGTGAGCTATCACTCTTACAACAAAGGAAATTAGGGCATCTAAGATAGAATCTATAGGCATTCCCCTCTTGTTCCATATTTCACCTTTGTTCTTCTCAATAATCTCCTTTGAATCACTTCACGTGCTCTTGGGTCTTTCTAGGGTAGGACAACCTATCACTCACTTAATGCCCCACCTAGAGATCCTTGGAACAAGGATAAATATAAGCCAAGATATATATATTTTTAAACAAGCATGGATGCACACAACATACCACATAAGAGGATCACAAATATCACAATGAAAGACTAACCAAACATCCCAATACCAATGAATCTCCAAACACCCCTGCTGACTAAAATGACTAACTATGAAAGACACACAAGTGAATTAAAATCAAAATATTTTGAATTCAAAATATAGTGTTAAGGGATTGAAGAGCACCTAAGATGGTAGCCAAAACACTTCCCAAAAAGTTTGGGTTCAACTGGAAAGTGTATGCTATCCGCTTGGATAGTTTTTTGCAAAACCTAGGCAATACTTTAAATTAGCCCTATGTGATACTTTATAGTATTGTATGACCTTTCTCAAGAAGGGAGGTGACACTTTTAGGGTTTGGGTGATAGTTCTCTAAGGGCATGTGATAATTTACAAGTATCATATGACACTTCTTCAAAGGGAATGCAATACTTAAGAGTATCACTCAACATTTCACTAAGAGATGTATGATACAATTAGGGATCACATGATAGATCTCTTTTGGGTGTGCAACACTTTAAAGTATCACCTCATGTTGACACATGGTTGCCCATGAATACTAGAAAAACTATAAGGATGAATTACAGGATAAGATAAGAACTTAAAACCTCCACACTGGGGAGTACGAAGTTCATAGTCAGGGTATAGGTATTTGAACACAAATACTATAAGACAAAATCTAGATCTAACCATCTAACAAGAAATGAATGGAAATTATAGAAGGAAACATCATAGTGTACTAAAACAACATCATAACAAACTGGGAAAACATCACAATGGAAAAAAAACCAAACTAAGTGTGTAGGTCCTCCCAACCATAATAGCATCATAAGACCATTGTGGGCCCTAGCCATCCCCTACATATAATATCCCAAACTACTAACCAGATCATCAATGCTATCTTATGTGGATATCTCTACTAAAACATGCTACAACATAAGAATAAGAAAATCTAACATGCTAGAAGTAAAGCATAAGATAATCCTACCAAATAGATAACATTATCTATCATATGATAATCATCATAATAATTAAAGACATTAATGACTAACATCATCTAAACATGATATACAAGCATTTCAATGAAAACATAAATCAAAAGAAGGCATACTCTGGAACTTGAAGTACCAAGTGAAAACATTCAACAATAGTCACACTAGGATAGTGGATTATCTTTGTACATGGGTCCCTAGTAGTGGTATAGGTAGCTATGCCTCCTAACCACATGGAACCCATAGGCCCACTCTCACCATGCTAATGGAGATAATGATCCGACCACAAAAACACAAAGAAAAATGTCCATGGCTAACACTCATACTAGATAGTATGATGACTAAAACCAAGAGCATAAACAATGCATAAACTATAGGTTGTTGTTAGACACTCAATGGGTTAGTAAGTAGGGACTAACATCATGGAAATTCACTTGGCATCGAGAAGCCCAAGATAGAATTGATAGCTACTTTCCCCAATGGAAGGTGCACAATCTAGTTTTAATTATCTTAAACTTATCACAACCTAGTATTTTTATTTACTTATCAATTATATAAAACTTTCTTTTCCTACTGGGAAATGGACACTAGGCTATGAGATAGAAGCTCCTCCATATATTCCCTATCCTACTCATGCTTATTCAATGATGAGTTCCTATAGGCATGCATATTCCCAACCCAACCCCAATGATCATAATTCTTGGAAGCAACATGAAAGATCAAGCCTTGTAAGCCACCTGACAGGTATATGTGTATGTACTTGTGTGTGGTACACCACCATCACAAAGATCATAACATAAGGACTGGATGAGAAACAAGCATAATATCACTCAACTGAAAGCAATTCAAGAGGATGGATTCTACATGAATCCTAAAGATAATAAGACCATACACCATGAAATCACTCAATCGGCCTCAATCTAGGAGTATGCATTCTACATAAATCCCAATGATGTAACAAGACCAAACATCATGAACTCACTCAATCAGCCTCAATCTGGGAGTATGGATTCTATACAAATCCTAGTGTCCATGAAATAATAGCAAGGATCCAAGGGAAACAATGATACTAGGTTTAAAATCACTCAACTGAACACAAAGTTGGGAGTACAGATGTGGCATGTATCCCAATGTAAACATAAAAGTACAAAAATGGTTTGATTGGCATCCTATGGATAATCCAAGTCCATGACAAACATCATGCCAAGAAAACTTGAGAAAACTAGGCAGCATGTAGATCCAAGCAAAAAACCTAAAAACTCAAAAACTTCAAAATTAAAACCCATTTGGTCTTAGGGCACAAAAGCCACAAAAATCCAATAAAATTTGGGTTTGGAGTTTGTATGCAAAAATAAATAGCATAATCGTGTAGAACCCCAAACCTTCATCCTAGAAAATAGGGAAATGCTCATACATGCCCAACCAGGTAGAGCTAGAATATAGAAATGAAGGGAAAAACTAGTTCTCAGCCTCCTAACAAATGGCTACAAAAAAACAAGAGTACAAATGGAGCCAAAATGATAAAGCAAGAGAACCCTATTTCACAACCAAAAGAGGAAAAATAGGAATTTGAACCATAAAATAAAAAGCATACAAAAGTAGTCAAAAATCATGGCAATCAAAAGTCTCCCCAAGTTGGATCCAATGAGCCTGATCTCATGACAATCCCACACCTATAGCTTTCAAAATGAACAAAATCATAATTCCTCATGAAGAGGATTTTTGGTTTTACCCTCAAAGTTTCTAATTCAAAAGTGAGAAGTGAGGAATTAAATTCCTTTTTCAATACTTATTTAATTTTTGAGTGAATAACATTAGGGTAAATAAACAGCCAATATAGTTAAACCCTGAATTGACCCAAATGAAAATAGGCTATTCCTAGTAATCAAAATTCATCTCTAGCAAAGCTACTAGAAATTTACTTAACAACTTTTGCAATAATGCAAATCTCTAAATGCATAGACCTGCTTATTGGTCTAATCACATAATGCAAATAAGTTTGGATTTAATAATAATAGAAAGGATTAATTAAACAATTAAAATAAGGATATGTCGACCATATAGGGATGACATTGGTGAAATATGAATGGTTGAATCACTAACTCCATGTGCCACTATTAGGGTTATAAATCCTACACATTAAAATACATGATCAGGTGTAATTTTCATATAATAACATAGGTGAAGCAATAAATGGAATAAATCACCTACTTTAACCATTTATTCAATTATACTAAAATAATCTATTTACATCACTCACATTGACATATAGCATAATGTAGCAAGAATGAAGTAAATAACCATAGCATTAAATTTGTCATATAATATAATCAGAGATATGTCCAAATACTAGTTAACTAGATATTTGTTAACATTTCAGTCATGTTTGTTATTAGTGACATACACTTATTCAGATTGTAAGTATCTACCAGGAAAATTGTATAGTTAATAGATTTAACCAAGCATTTACCAAGTTCTACAATTGCTACCAAGTCCAAGAGATAGTATTCAATCTGCACCAAGCAGGTTCTACCAAGGTATTGATCAATAGTATAAACTAAGCATCTCAAAGTATGCCAAGTTTATCAGTGTAAACCAAGTTATGCATTGCTTACCGAGTTAATTGTTACTATGATGTGAGTCCAATATTAGCTGAGCTACTCAGTGTTAACCAAGTGACTCAGTTTATATTGAGCTCGTAGTGATAGCATTGACTAAGCTATGCAATGCAAATTGTTAGATTCAGTGTTATGCCAAGTTTCATAGCATTTTCTAAGTCACTAGTGTAGACTAAGTTCAAGACTACTTGGAAGTGATTAGTATGGACCGAGATTATACATCTACTGAGTGCATGATGATAACAAGAATTGATAGTGGATATCGAGTATCATAACCTCACCAAGCGAATCTTTAGAACCCAAGTTCCTATAGTTGGGCCAACTTTGTGGTTTTGTGTAAACTTGTATTGTGGCTAGCTTTGTAATTTGTAAAATGGATTGGTATATATGTAGCATATTGTATCACATCCAATGAATGGTAAGGAGTTATGTAATAAGTAGAGAAGAGTAGAAGAGAGAATTACAAAGGCTATAATAGTATAAGGAGAAACAAAGATTTATCTATTATAGCAATGTGATTACTATACTCAAAGGAATCTCATTCAGCAAACCAAGTTGCAGATTAGAGATTAGCTACTACTTTATCCTAATAGGTGGATCAATAAAATCCTTTTAGAAGGTAGACTTAATAGTCTTATGTAAATCTCTTTATCAAGTGCATACTTCATTGTATATTTGTAAATCCTTTTGCAAGGTGGACCTAGCAGTCCTTATTGCTCCTAATAAGGTAGATCATTAGAATTGATCATTGTAAACCTTAATAGGCCAACTTTATACTACAATACTAAAGTGTGTGGGTATCATCCCCACCCTAGTTTTACTTTCTATTTGGAAGGTTTTTGGGTCACCAAATTGTGTGTCAAAGTGTTATGAATGCTTTAATATTTTTAGTTTCTTATGCATGTAATTAGATTAGAAAATACAAGAAGGATTAATTGCTAATTAAGGATTAAGTTTTATTAGTTACTGATTCACCCCTCCCCTCTCAATAACTTAGCCTATCATAACATTTCTAATAGATATCATCATAAAATACACTGTCATCTCAAAATGGCATCATCATGTAATATGATCAACTAAGCAGCATAGTATTCTAACATCTATGATATTGCAATCAAGTATAATACTTGACCCTTAGGTAATCTCAAATGTAAAACATAACATGACTAAAAAATATCTCTTCGATTAAAATATAACAAGATAAATATCCACATCACATAACCAAAGGATCCAACATGGACAATCCATTTCTAATTATTTAAGAAATTAATAATGGTTGATTACACAACATAAAAAGGCACTTAAAACACATAAGTAAACATAGTCATAAACATGAGTAATTACTACTACAAGAATCTAGTCCAATGTAGCAGGGTAATAGTACATAGTGTAGTCTCTATACACATCTCATGGTAATCAAGAAACAACATCATGATACCACATTGATCCTAGTAACCATTGGGAAAAACCTTAGTGAACCATAAATCACATCATAATCTCATAAATCAGCCATAAGCATAATCAAAGAAATTGACATAGTAACATAAATCCAATCACCTCAAGGGTGTAGACCATTCATGGGCCCAATCATGATCCCATTTCAAGGATAGGTCAACAAGGTTACATCCATTAGGATGACTTACAAAAATCAAATGGGAGAGGCACTACAACTTAGTTCATGATCCTTTTAGTGATCTTTATTGGTCCATTTTATAACCATATGAAGTCATCATGTATTCTACTAAGCACAATATTTATCCATTTAGTATTGAATACATTAGGGAAATCTAGAGCATGGATTAACCCTTTCCTTTCTAAAATTTTATTCTCTTCTCATAATACTTCATCTACACAAGGTTAAGTGAACAAATACCTTATCTTCATGTCTCCTATACTTCCAACTTTGTATGTATAAAAAAACCTAACATCCTAAATCATTAATACTTTTGGTGGTATGATTGATAGCATACCAAATGGGTGTTCTCTATATGCAATTTAAAGTATTGCTTAGAAAGGTGGTTGTCTTACATAATTACTAATTAATTACACATTAAAAACTTCACTTGCTTCCTTCTTAACACTAGCAAAAGAACTAGCTTCCATATTTGATACTTAAGGTTCACAAAAATTCAAAAAATGAAAATTGGCACTAGTAAAATAGTTTTTCAATTTGATGAATACGTCAAGTTGTAGTCAAATTCAGTTTGCAAATGTAAGAATCTCATGTTTCATTTCTCCTTCATGTTCTTTGTACACTCTTTGATTGTTGATGAATGCAAATGAGTTGAGAAATGACTATATAACCCTTAAAATTTTGCATTAAATGCTTAATGCTTACACAACAATAAGCTTGATCAATATAGGGTTTTTAACTCATTGAACTTACACATGATTTCCACTACACTCGATTCACATAGAAAACTTGGCCAATACTATCACGCCTTTATAACTTAGAAAAAATTGAAATTTCATTCATGCTCAGTAGTAACTGTAAAAACCTTTCATGCTCAAAAGAAACATGAAAACCAAAAAAACTATAGATTTCTTTCGGGTTCTCACCAATACATTGCATCTTAATTCATGCAAATACAATCTTTTTAGAATTTAGATTCTTGGAACTGATGTAAAATATATCAGTGAAATATCAATTCCACGCACACCTTTTGACTGCCTAATTGGTGGTGATGTGATCGCCTAATCCATTGGATGAAGTGACCTCATTAGAACTTGATGTGATGCAATCTTACCTCTTCTTCCATGTCTTTTTCATCTACACTTTGACCTTTTCAACATTGACCTTTTCTTTTCCTTTATTATTTCCATTACCTAGTGCTAGTGATCTGATTGGACAATTTTTGCTAATATGACATGTCTTTAAACAAATAAAGTGTGTAGTCTCACTCAACCATCTATTGTAGTTTCTTTGAAATGTATTCTAATGTAATTATTAGGAACATGTCCATACTCTTGACAATAGTGACAATTGTACCTTATTTTGTAATCCCAATTGTAGGATTTTCCATTTTGTTGTACCTTTGTCTACTTGTTTGATGTCTAGTTGGCATTAGATCTGCATTCATATACTTTGTGTCCATACTTATGACAATTACAAAAATATCCTTCAAATGTATGTGTGCTTAAAGTCTTGGTACTAAATTCATGTGTCTAATGTCTTTGTTTATTGCACTTATCACAGTAACCCTTGAATTTATACTTAGGGTTCTAATTTGCATTGTTGCTCCTACAAACATTTTCTCTATGACTGAAATTTCCACAATTATGACAATTGGTTTTATAGTTATTACCTTTGTTTTTTCTTTGTTCACCACTTTTTGATGATTCTCCTTCCTCAGTACTAGTGTATCCTAATCCTGTACTATCATTGTTAGATCTAGGAGATCTCATCAGTCTCTCAAAGTATTGAATTTCTTCATTAGGTTTGTTGAAACTTTCAAAAAATTTCCTTTCTTTTCTTAGTTTATTCCTCAGTTGTATATTCGGTAACTTTGTGGTTGTGATCTAAATATCCTTACCATTAAATTCATGATTAGAAATCATCACTTCATTCATTGTTTCATATTGCATGTGAGCAATCCTTTGCACCTCTGATGTCTTCTCTTCTAGTCTATTAGTTAGTGTCCTTTTTTCATCTTCAATCATGACCTTGTATTCCTCAACTTTCTTTTTCTCTACAGTCATCTTACATAGCAATAATAATTTGAATTTTTTCTCTATTTTAAGATTTTTGACCTCTTTGGTTAGGGCACCATTCTTTTCCATCAAATCTACAACTATTGCATCAAACTCACTTCCTCTTGGTAATGGGTGTCATTTACCTCAATAGATATATCTTTCGTTCTCTTTAATGAATGATGTGGTACATCTCTTGCTTCCATAATGTGGTATAGGGCAAGCTAAATTTTAATCTTCTAATTCTCAAAAATCTTTCTCAACTTGTAGACTTCCATCTTCAAGATCTTTTCTCAAAGATTCAAAGCTTTCCTTTCTAGAGAACAAAACTCTGATACCAGTTGTTTTAATTAACAATGACAAATTAAACTTTGAGAGGGGGGGGGAGGTGAATCAGTACTTTAAAAATTTAAACATAAAACATTCACCACACATCTATCTCATTATTTAGCATGTAAATTGAAATATCTAACAACACATGTTCATCCATAGGATGAAACAAATAACACATGAAACAATAAGTTTGTTACCCAGAAACCCTCTAATGAGAATCTAAAATTGGAGTGCAGATGACACCCACAAATATTTTCTATTGCAACTATAAAGTATAGCCAATGAAGGTTACAAGAAGTTTGGCCATAAACTATGATCTACCCTATGAAAGGTTTTCCCTACTAAAGGATTACAAAGATTATTAAGTCTCACCCTATTAAATGATTTCAACACCTTGCTAAAAGTGTGCCTTGTTAGAGGACTTTAACTTGCAGTAAAAAAAAACACCCTATTAAAGGATTTCCAAAATCCTATTAGGACTGCTTAGTTAAGATATTATCACTAATTCACCTATTAGAATGTTTCATCCTTGATCCTTTGGTTAGCACCTCTCTATTAGATATTAGATCTCCTCTTTCCTAGTGTGTACTTGATCCTTCTAGTTTGACATGCCTCCTCTCTCCTCTCTCTGCTTTTCTCTATTCTCCTCTAATTGATTTTGCAATTCATAACATTTTTAGAACCTTCATAGCCATCATGAATGCTCTCTAAAATTAGCATTCATCTCTCTTCAATCTCCTTCTCTTACTTGACACATAAAAACTATTTATGGTTTGTCTCCTTAAGTATACACAAGTTATCCAAGGTTAGGTTAGAATAAATAACTATTTTTTATCCATTTTTCCACTTAGAACGTCCCTCACTTTGATTGTCTACATGTGCTACATAGTGACTTGTAATATACACCTATATACATCTTCTAGAATATTAAAATAATAATTCAGTTAGCCCAAAAATAGTTTACATAGAATTTTGTGCCATTATAAATAACTATGTCCAAAAATATTCACTCAACAATTGAATTCTTTGATGCTTGACATTCACTATATGTTCAAAGTTGTAACTTGGTTCCTAAATGACTTGAAATACTTTGTTTACTTAGCTCTTGAGTGAATCGACACTCACTATCTACTTGGTACATACTAGTGCTGAAAACTAACTATATGTATTACTTTACATGTATTTTTTGGCTCCTTATGCTCGACATGCTTTGATGAGTTGACTCACACTAATTACTCAGCTTGCTCTGATTACTTGGCTTGCACTACAATTCTGCTAAATAATGACTAAGCTTTTTTCACTATCTTGTCAAAACCAATCTGAGATTAACCAAATATTCAATCAAACTGAAAATGGATGCAAGGAATTGTTATGCTAATTTCCAAGATAAATAAGCTATTATTTTCATGAATCAAAGATAAAATTAGATCCTAGCTAATACTTGGTATTATGGCTCTGGTTGGCCTACAAGAAACTAACAAATTTTAAATGCACTAAATCCAGCCACAATTCACCAAGATAGATAAAATAAAATAAATCTCAAAATGAATTACATTAAGTATATTATTTTCTCAACTTTGGGTTTAATTAGAATGTATATGTGCATTAAGTAAAAGGAATCTCCAACAAAAATATCATTATGCTCTCACATAATATTATGTTGTTTATTGTATGTAAATTACATCTCCACTTGAACCCAAAAGCTTAACTCTAGAATTGCATGGGTTTGCAAATTGTTAATGTTTTGTGTAGGGAGAATGTGAAGATACCTAAAAATTAGAGACTCCTCAATCTTTTGTGTAGGTTAAATGTAGAGAAAGGGAACAACATGACTACAAAATCCTATAGCAAGGACACAACACAAAAATGAAATGTAGAGCAAGGGAATGACTAGGAAATTGATCTCCACCCTCATTCATAGCTCTCCACACTCTTTTACAAGTGATCTCTATTGGAATAATTTAGAATAACTAAGAGTAAGGTTGAATCCATTATACAAGGTCCAAATGTACAAATACAACTTCTTAGTACTCAACAAACATATGTGCATGAAAACCTTTGTATGTTACTCTCCTAGGTCAAATTAACTTTGCAAATATGTAAACATAATTTAATATAAATTCAATCGCACAATTTTACACAAGGATTTAACATGGAAACCCAATTTGGGAAAAATTGCTAGTAACATGCTACCAATTTTCACTTTTTTGAAGTGAGCTCTATGAGTAGCCAACCCTATTAAAGGTAATAATGTACATCGTTAAATGTGACCTTGATTAGAGGATTTCAATCACCCAATTAAAAGTGAACCTTATTAGAGGACTTTAGAATATTCCATTACAATGTCACCTGGTTAAAGGATTTACTCATGGCTATTAGGTCAACCTTTATCCAAAGGATTTATCCTAACTGATACAATTGCTAGGAAATAACACTAGGACTTGATCTAATATCATAACAACTCACTTGAAAAGTTTAGATATCTCATCCAACTCTCCATTCTAGTTGAAATTCATTCCTCTTTGTCTTTGATTTCTTATTCACTCTTCAATCCTTCACCAAATGAAGCAACACCTCCAAAATTGTCTTTCTTGCTCACACTTTTCATATGGCCTTGTATCTCCTTAAATAAAGAATTTTGATCTTTTTCCACTTAATGACAATCATCAATCTTAGGGTTAGATTATATTCATTGAATCCTACCTTCTTTCTATTATGTTCCCTCTAGAAATTTCTCTTACAACCCTCTTCAAATTTGTCTTCAAATGGTTTATCTTGAATTCTCTACCACCAACTCATTAAGCTTATCTTCAACATGCTTCACATAATTCAAGAAATCAGCTTATGTCATCTCAGATTCATCAAATCTTCATAAAACTCTTTATGTTTTCACTTGGAAATAACATACTGTCATACAAATAACCAACTTTTGATGCTTGGTCAACACTAGGTTTCTTAGCATAAACTATGTCTTTCTTGGTTAGTACTACCATCTTTGATGCTCAACAAAAACTAAGTTTTTTGATGCTTGACACATACTAAACTTTTCTTGCCTCAATCATAACCATCTTTCTACTCAACCTTAACTAAGTTCTCTTATTACACTATTTTCTCGATTAGGATTGGTAGACACATTCATTTTTCTTAGTTTTCTTATTATCTTTGCTTCAGTATCCTTTCATTATGTATCCTTAGGTAAAGTCTTTGTAAATATATTAGCTATATGTTCCTTTGTATTCATATATTCCATTCTCACTTCTTTATCCTAAACCAATTCTCCCAAATAGTGATATTTGATTGTAATGTGTTTTATCTTTGTATGCATCACAAGATTCTTAGATATGTTTATAGAACTTGTATTGTCACAGTAGATTACCATGGGTTTAGTGATTTCTTCCTTCATTCCTTTGAGTAACTATTTGATCCATACCAAATTTGTACAATTCACTGTAGCAACCACATATTCATCTTCAACACTATATTGTGAAATATAATTCTATTTCTTGGTAGTCTAGGAAACCAATATTTTTCCTAAGAAAAATGCTCCACCACTTGTTCTTTACTTATCATAAAGTTTTTTAGCCCAATCAACATCTGTATAGGTTCTCAAGTCAAACTTTTCATTCTTCTTGTAGTATAGATGATAGTCTTCTATACATTTTAAATATCTCATATTCCTTTTAACAACCATTAAGTGATTCTCCTTAGGATTTTTAGAAAATATTGCAACAATCCCAATAGCTAGTGCAACATTAGGTCTACTATGAGCTACATATTGCAATTTTCCATCATAAACTTGTATAATGATTTACCTTAGTAGAATCATCAGTTTTGGATAGTTCATGTCCTATCACCATGGGAGTACTAACTAATCTTGAATCTTCCATACCAAAGTCTTCAAGAATTCCTTTACATACTTGGATTGAGTGATGTAAATACCATATTTCATCTTATATACTTGTAATCCAACAAAGAAATTTATTTCAAATTCTTTCATCATTTCATTTGTAAATGTCTTAGACAATTCATTTTGTCCTCCAAATATGATATCATCAACATATATTTCAGCTAGTAAACTTCCTTTAGCTCCTTCTATCTTTAGTATAGGTTGATGTTATCATCAATCTTCTCAAAACCAAACTTCACAAGACAATTTTACTATCTTTCATACTATGCTCTAGGAGCTTTCTTTAAGCCATATAAAGCTTTGTACAATCTACACACAATGTTTTTATTTTTTGGATCAACAAATCCTTTAGGTTTCTCAATATAAGCCTCTTCTTCAATTATACAATTCATAAATTTTGAGTTAACATCTATTTGATAAACTTTGAGTCCTTAATCCTTCCAATCTTGCAACTAGGAAAAATGTCTCTCCATAATCAATTCCCTCTTCTTGTGCATAACCTTTGTAGACTAATCTTTCCTTATTCCTTGTTACTTCATCATTATCATCTAATTTGTATATACCCACTTTTTTCCAATAACATGCTTGTCCTCTAGTCTTGGTGCTAGTGTCTAGGTTTTCTTCTTCCCAATATGATCAATTTATTCTTTCATGGCTTTAATCTAGTCTTCATTCTCTAGTGTATACTTCATTGTTTTAGGTTCATCTATGCTTAAAAAACATGTTTCATTTCTTAATCCATTCCTTGTCATTGTTCAATCCTCTTTTTCTCTAATGATATATTCAATAGGATGACATCTTCTAACATATTTTGATAGTCTTGACTGTATTCCTCTTTCTTCAACAATAGGTTATTCATGAACTTTAATCTCAAGTTCACTATATACCTATCAGGTAACTTGCAATTCCTTTCTTGTAAATTTATCTCAACATCAAAATGTACCTTTACTTTTGACTATAACTCAACATCCATTGTATGTGACTTGGCAATCACTGATTCTTGTTAACTAGTAGCTTAGTTTATAGAATCATCAGTATTAGGAAACATGCCTTCATAGTAGTGCATAAATGTTTTGTAATTTTTCAGTTTCCTTCTTTTGTTCATCTTCAATTTCTATATATTCATCAATTTTTATATTTGCTCTTTCCACAACTTTGTTAGTGTTAGTGTGTAAACACTTATAAGATTTTCTTCTTGTGGAATATCCTATGAATATACCTTCTTCACTTTTTGCATCAAGTTTACCATTTTTGTTGTCCTTAAGAATATAACACTTTCTTCCAAATATTTTAAAATATTTGACATTGGGTGAGTATCTATACCATAATTCAAAAGGTGTAAAATTTGTACCTTTCTTGACTTATACTTAGTTCAAGGTATAAACAGTTGTATTGAAAGCTTCTCTCTAATATTTCAAAGCAACATTCTTCTCCATCATTGGTATTCTAGCACAATCCATCACATATATGTTTCTCCTTTTAGCTATCCCATTTTGTGGAGGGGTCCTCAGTACTGAAGTTTGTCTTTTGATTCCTCTATCATTGTAGAAATTGTTGGATTCATTCAATGTAAACTCTCCACCTCTATTGGATCTCAAAAATTTCAAGACTTTACCGATTTCCTTTTCAATTTTTTCTAGATACCACTTAAACATTTGAAAAGCATCATGTTTTTCTCTAAAAAACATCATTGTCATCATTCTAGATTAATTATCAACAAATAGAATAAAATACTTGTCACCTTTGTAGCTTTGCACATCAATTGGTCCAGATAGATCAATATGAACTAATTCCAAAATTTCTTTTGAAGTATGAGTCTTACTCTTAAAACCAGACTTTGTCATCTTGCCTAACTAACATTTTTTGCAAATCACATTATCTAGTTTCTTTAGTTTTGGCAAACCTCTGACTCTTTTAATCTTAATGATAGTAACCAAGTTTTCAAAATTTACATGACATAGTATTTTGTTTCATAGCCACACACCATCAATTTATACAAAAAGATAGGTTTCTTTATTCATGTCAAAAAATATATTACCTCTTGTTTGATCATCGCTTCTAATGAGTTATCCATCAACATCATAGATCTTAGCCTTCTCGTGTTTAAATTTTACTTTGCATCTTGAAATATTCAATTGTGGTGCACTCAACAGATTATAGTTAAGTCCTACATAATAAGCATTTTCACACATGATCTTGTTTTTCAATCTTATTAATCCTCTAGCTTTCACTAGACAAGGTGCATCATTACCAAATCTAACACTATTTCCATTATAATGCTCAAGGGTTATTAACTTACTTTTATCACCACTCATGTGATGACAACATCCACTGTCAATGATCCATATGTCACTTTTGGTTACATAAGATACTAATGCAATTGCCTCATCTTCATCTGAATCATCTTTCATAGCTACATAGATAATGTATTCATCATGATCATCTTATTCATCATTAGATTCTTCTTCAACAATGTAGCAAGATTTCTTTCCCTTGTCTTCGTAGCCTTTATTACTCTCATTTTTTTACTTATGTATTTGTCTTCATTTTTGTTGTTTTTCTTCTAAAGACATCTTTCTGCAATATGACCAACTTCATTACAATTAAAACATATGATGGGTAACTTACCTTTGTATTTTCCATTGCCTCTATAAAATCTCCTAGATAGTAGTGCTTCTAGTTCATCTAGATCATTATCTATTTCACTGTCACTAGCAACATGCTTGACATTTTTCTTCCTCTTATCTTTAGGTTCTTTGAATATCAGTTTAGCTTTGAAAGTAGAGTAAATATTCTTATATTTTAAATTATTAAAATTTGAAAGTTCAAAAGTAATGAGTCTACCAACCAGTCCTTCAAGGGTTAGATCACTATTGGAGTACACCTCAATTCTTGTATAGAAAATAATTTAATAAAATAGATAAGAAACATGATTCTTAATAATTTTCTATGTTGGTCTTAGAATGGTCTTAACATTCAAGTGTCAACACACTTAACCAATTCTACCATATATGCTGATTACACTATGTATGCCGAGTGAGTTATAGTAGTTCCCAAGTAGTATTTAGGTGCCAAGCAAGTAATAGATGTCGAGTAGTATTTAGGTGCTGAGCAAGACATAGCATAGTATGTGCCGAGTGATTTAGGAATATTCATGTGCCAAGCAAAATAGAGTGTAATAAGTGTTGAGCAATCTAGAAATGTAACATTTGCTAAGCAATTCAGAATAGTATGTGCCAAGCATTAGTAATATAATATGCATTGAGTAACACAGAATTAGCATATGAGTTTGTGCTCTAACAAACTTAGATGTAAACCATTTTTGGAGATGACATAGAGATATTTTGAAAAGGAAAAAGGATAAGGATGAATCAGTTACATTTCCTATGTGATCTGCATGTAGCCAGTTAGAAAAATGGAGAAGGCATGCAACCAATAAGAAAAAAGAAAGGAATGAGTAGGATTTGAGATTCAATATGGATCGTAGATCCATACCTAACCCTAAGTCTTCACAATATTTAAAAGGAGGTCTAAAACTCCATTAGGTATGTGGATGAGAACAATGTATGGGGAGACTATAGAAAAATTCAATGTGAAGAAGTCAAGGACTTAGTAAAAGGAGTAACAATTACATATATAGTTGATCATAATAGAATAGGGGACACATATAGAGATCAGATCAAGCATGGATCAGAACTAGAAGAGAAAATCTAGTCCCTGAACCCAACAATTGAAGATTGCACTCTATTAGGTTAAATGTTCTAATACTCTCTTACCCTTGTATTAGATGATGAAAATCCTATGTTGATAGGTTAGCTTAATAGCTAGGTGGGAAGACCTTTGGAGAAGGTGATGAAAATCCTATGTATTAGGTGGGTCTAACAACCTATTGTAAATCTTTTAATAGGGTGACACTTCATGTAAGTGTTTTTAAATCCTCCAACTAGGTCACTATTGACACAATGTAAAGACTTTAATAAGGAAAACCATTAGAAGTGGTTGAACATGTTACTACACTAATTTTTGTGGGTGTCATCCTCACCCTAGTTTTACCTTCTTATTCTTGGAGGGTTTCTAGGTTACCAAATCTCTTGGTGTCATGTTTTGATGCATGCTTTCATTTCATCTTTTCTTATATGTTTACATGCATGTACTTTACTTTTAGTTATGTGTTAATGAGGGTTTAAAAGCATAAAAACTAGTTACTTCTTATTCACCCTCCCCCTCCCCCCACCTCTGAAGTACTCTTCCCATTTGAACATTCCAAAAATTGGTATTAGAGTACTAGTTCTCACAAGGAGAAGCATGACAGCTTGGAGAAAAAGGTCATAAGATGGAAGTCTTCAAACTTGGGAAGATTATTGACAATCAAGTGATTGATGTGTATCTCGCTCTACACTAGGTAGAGGAATTGAGAAAATCCTTGAAAAGAAGAAAGGAGATAGCCATAGTTGAAAATGATAGACACTACAAGGAGATTGACATGACAGAAGTGTTTTCCAATGCAGATTCCAAGGAGTTTGATGTAGCAATAACAGAACTAATGGAGAAAAATAGAGCACAAGCTAAAGAAATCAGATTACTCAAGCTTGAAAAAGAATCACAAGCCATAATTCTTTGTGAAGTGACTGAACAAAAGAAAAGAGCTATTGAAGACAAGGCCATGATAGAAGATGACAAGAGAAATCTCACCAATAGACTAGAGGAGAAGACAATTGAGTTTGAAAATATCTCAAACATGTAGCTAGACACCTTAAGCCAAATGATGAATGCTCATCATGAGCTAAACATGAAGGACATTGAGATCTCCACCTTGAAGATGTAGAATGAACAATTGCAGAATGAATTGAAGAGAGAAAAGTAGATAGCAGAAAGCTACAACAAACCCAATGAGGCTATCAAGTACTTTGAAAAATTATTGAAATCATCAAGGGCTAGTAATGATACTTTAGGATTTGGTTACACCAGCACTAAACAAGGAGAACCATCCAAGACTACAGAAGAAAGAATCAACTAAGGTAAGAACACTAAACCTACTTGTCACTTCTATAATAAAAAGGGGCAGACAGCTAATATTTGTAGGAGTAAAAAGACTAATCAGCAAGGCACGTCCAAAAACAAAGGTTATTGTCACAAGTGTAACATGCAAGGACACTCAACACAAGACTGTAGAACCAAGACTGTGAGGACACCAAGATTTGAAGGTTACTACTACAACTACAAAAAGTATGGACATAGAGATTTTGATTGTAGATCAAAGCATATGTGGACACCTAATTAGCTTGCAAGGAGAAAAAGCTATGCACACCACTACAATTGGGATTACAATACTAGGCAAAGTTGTCACTACTGTCAAGAATATGGTCATGTTCCTTAGAAATACATATGAACACATTTCAAGGGAAATTATAGCAAGTCGTTAAGCCAAACCACATGTTTTAGTTGCTTGAAGATAGGACATGTCAGTAGGAATTTTCTAACAAAGGCAAAGGCACCCAAGTTAGAAGTCAACAAGGGTAAAGAAAAAGTTGAAGTGGAACACATCAGAGTAGAAATGAAAAAGGCATGGCAAAGAAAAGATGGATCAAGTACATCCAATGGACAGATCACTTCACCCAAGAGGTCAAGTGATTACACTTCATCCAATTAAGCAAAGGAAAATGTATGGGACTGATATACTAAGTCAAATCATACATCAGTTCCAAAAGAACAACAAAGTGCTACCAAGAAGAAATCTACATGAGAAAAGATGTCAAAAAATTAAGAGATTGAAAATTTTGTAGAAGACACTAAGCCACCCTTGGATGCTAAGTGAAAATTCAGTATATGCCAAGTTGGAAAGTCTAGTTGATGCTAAATGAGATATGTTAGTGGAAGCTGAGTAAATGAATTACAATGGGAGCCCAGTTATACTAACACCTTTAAGTGCCAAGTTTACAACTATAAGAACTATGCAATAAATGCTAGGTTTTGAGACTAATAAAGTTGAAAATCACTCCTTTTCAAGCCATTCGAAAACAAAGTGAAAATGAGAAGAGCAAAGAGGCAATCAAATAGTGATTTAGCAGTGATTTGCATTGATCCCAACATCAATTCAACTTGAACTCTTTGATTCAAAGGTATTTCATCAAGTGCCAAGCTATACAATATTTGAAAGTTTATTTAAATATTAAACCCTAGTTTGGTCAAGATGGCATCTGGGTCTAAAACCAAAAAGGGAAAGAATGATCATGAGATTCAACTTGTTAAAATTAAAGTTAAACAATCTAAATTTAGGCCAATACCTAAAGTTTCCTATAAAAATGACCCTACTGGTGCTTTGTCAGTCATTCTTGACAAAGTAGTAATGGTCCAAGATATTAGGAAATATTATAACTATAAGATTGGAGCCATAGGTGACCTAGAAATTTTCAATGCCTTTGATAAGCTGTGTGACAAGGTTACATTGAAGGATGAGTTTCAAATTGTTGAGAAGAAGGGTTTAACTAAAGCCCTAGTTTTCTCCATTGTATTTAAGACTGAATGGATTCATATAGTGTTGAGCAAAATTCATGATGGATCATTTTGGTTAGAAATAGGGCTAATAAGGATCACAAATAAAATTGTTCATTGGGTCACTGGATTCCCAACCCTAGATTGGCCTAAGACCCTAAGAAGTGACAAAATGGAGGCCATAGTGAAAAATACTAGTGCCAAATGGAACAATAGGGGAATGACCATTAATACCATCACTGAACCCCTACTTGATCTTGCTATTAGAGGCATATCTCATTAATTCTATCAATCAAGAAGATTGAACAATGTGCCATGTATAGTAGTAGATGTTGCATAAAAACTTGTGAAGAAGGACCACACCTATGTTCTAGTAGAGCTCATGCTACAAAAAATTAATGAAAATTTGGGAGCCATAAGAAAATCTAAAGGAGCTCAATGAAAATTTGGATCAGTGTTGGTTTGCATATTTTTCTATGTCATGAAGGAATTTCCATCAATTGGAAAGGTAAAATGGGATCCTAACAAGACAATTGTTATACAAGTCAATGAGTTTATTGAGAAAATGGAAGAAAATTTTGATGCTCAAATGACAAGCTACTTTGAGGACTTCAAGAAGTCCATGAAACAAAGGATGAGGATACTAGTATCACTGGTTGAGTAGCATGTAAATGAAATTTGTTTCTTGGTTGACATATATTACACCTACATCCAAGCCATGATACCTAGAGTAAGATGTCTTAGGCCACTTGGATATGAGCTTGATGTAGACAAGGCTTCAACTACAATCACTGCTTTACTTGCAGAAGAGATTAATAACGATGCTTCTCATTTTGGCACTTATGATACTATCAAATCTAGGGTGGTAATAGATTTGAAGACAACCTCTACAGTGAAGAAGAAGGAAAAAATGACAAGAAATCTCAAGAAAAAATTTGGAGCTGATATAGAAGTAGTAGGCACTGTAGTAGAAGAAGAAGCATATGAAGATGAAGATGAGAATGAATAAGAAGAAGATGAACCAAGGCAAGAGCCATTGGAATTAACACAAGGCCTAGGAGAGGACAAAGAAGGTGCTAAGGAAGAAGAAGTTGAGTAAGTACCCACCAAAGCCAAAGCCATCAAAAGGAAAGCCAAAACTTAGCCTACATCCCAGCCCAAGGCAAAGAAGGGGACAAAACCCATTGTAGTCAAAACAAAGAAGCCTACTACAAGGGCTACCACCAGAGTTGCAACTCAAAAGGTAAAAGATGAAGCCAAAGAGAAGAAAAAAGCCACAAAGAAAACTAGTAAAGAACTAAGGAAGAGAAGGAAATATGTTGCCCAGCCAGACTAAAATGAAGAAAGAACAGAGTTAGATGACAACAGCCAGTTTAGAGTGGTTAGTCATCCCTCGAAGTCTACCATTGACATGTTATGTGTAAATATTAGAAAAGAAAACTTGAATAGTTTAAAGACTATAGACTTTAATAAGCTCAACAAAGAAGAGAAAAATAAAATAGAGGAATTAGTGTATGTAATGATGGCCGAATACAAGCACACACCTCTAGAGTTAGATAGTACAATGGCCAAGGAGCTATACAAGATAGTTGTAGATAAGTGACATTTTTGTTTGCAAATGGAAAAGGAAATAAGAGAATCAACCCTATATAGAACACTACCAAACCTGACTAAAGGTCAAATAGCTAAAGCAAATAAAAGGCATAATAGAAAATTTTCTCCTAAAAATAGAGCATTTTGCATCCTCCAAAATAAGATAGAGGATGGTGTAAATAAATCCAAAAAATTGTGAAAGTCAATATACAAGTCAATTGATGATGTATTTGATGAGGAATATAAGGCAAAGGCTAGCTCAAAGAGAAGAGAAGCAAAAGAAATAGGAAAGAAAGAGGAGAAGAGAAGTGAGAAAGAGAAGAAAAGTGAAGAGGAGAAGAAAGGTGAGGAAAGAAGAGCAGAAGAGAATATGGCTAAAGGAGAAGAAAAGGAATTAGATGAATAGGAAGAACAAAGTGTGAAAGATGCACAAATGCCACCTCCTAGCCCTCCTCATGCCACTATCACACTTGCAAAGATCATAAAAATAAAGGATGTTATTGACACTTCATGTCAAAACATCAATCCTTTAACTATAGAAGATCTCTCAAAGATCCTTCATCAATCTACTCTACAAGCACAATTGTTTACAAGCCCTGTATTGGTGAGTGTAGATGAACTACAAAGAGCAGTAGTAGCACCTCAAAGAGAAAAGGTGAATCCAAAGGAACAACCTTTTACATACATTGCTACTAAACTCCTACTACTTCCACCAAAATCTCCACCAAAAGTAGTAAGTGATGCACTTCAGATGCTGAGTGTAATAATAGGGGAAGATATCTAGGAAAACAAGAATATTCAATAGGTTCACCCCTAGTAATTTTTAGTGATAAAGGGAAATTATAAGAAAAGAAGGAGGAAACAAGAGATGAGAAGCAAGTTGTAATATAGAAATTGGTTGAATTACCAAAATCTAGTACTCCTACTTAGACTCTTCAGAAGTTGAGCACTGATATGATATCAATGCAAGTTTGAACACTAGGCTTGAGCTCTAGAAGGTAGCCATGATACTTCACTATGGAGATCCTGAACTTGATAAAGAGATCATCATTCCCTCCTATGAATCCAACACTCTCACCATAGAAAAGATAAATGAAATACAAGGTGCACTGGATATGAGAAAGAGACAAGAAGTATTGAGAAGAGAATACAAGTATAGGCAAGCATTGAAAAAGATAAAGGACATCTTCATGGATGCCTTCAACTTGCAGTCACTAGATGAAACAAGGCCTATAATAGAACAACTATTAGATATAGTTGACCAAGTGACTAATGTAGGCCATGATAAAGTTGAAAAATTAATGAAATGATTAGAAAGAAAATTCTAGGGAAAAGTAAATGAGAAAATATTGAATGATCTAGCATTAGCACAAGTTGAATTGGCTAAGAAACTAGAAAAAGTGAAAATTGTACTTGGGAACACTTTCTCATTGTATAACAAACTATGTGATTTTTCCAACTTCACACAAGAGATTAGCCAAAGAATAATGAGCTTGGAAAGAAATCTCAAGATTTCTAGCATTCAACTTCCAACAAATCTAGCTTAGAGTGAGAAGCATTTTGCACAGACACTTCACACACAAAGGGAATAAGCTGTATTAATAGTAGAGGAGGCAAACATAAAGGAAAAGTTGATGCAATTCCAGTCCTCCATAATCCCACACTTAGAGGTCCTCCATAAGGAGCAAGCATATGCAAAAATAGTCCTAAGGAAACATCCAAATCTTTCTACCCTAGATGGACTTGTACACCTTGCTGTAGAGACTACCATCTAGCACAAGTCACTGGACATTGAATTGGAGAATTGGGATGTATCTCTAAAGATACTCCTGGAGGTAAATAGTACATTTTTGGCAAAATATGCTATTACTCCTTAGAACCCTTTGACATTAGTGTAAAAAAGGGGGAGATATATACATTAGGGAGAGATATGTATATATGGGGAGATATATGAAGATATATGGAGAATACCAAATTTTGATAATTTTGATTACATTCTTTTATTCATTTTGAGAATAAATTGGAAATTTTGTAGGTAGCCAAAAAGGGACAAGAAATAAGATAAAGTGAGGGGGAGATGAAATTTTTTGACAAGCATGTGGAAAATAGATTTGAAATAAAGAATTCATATAGATTAGATACAATATACAGGCATAGGGAATAGGAATAGGACAAAGAATAGAGAGAATCAAGCACATTAGCACAAAATTTTAAGTTTCAAGAATGGACTAGGCATAATCAACTCAGGGGGAGTCATAAGGTATATTGTTGCTCACAAAAATTTTGAACAATTTTTGAAAATTTGCATGTATGCTGAGCAAGAATAAAGATTTTACTCAATCATATCAGTTCATTAATGCATAATTAAGTGTTTTTGACACTCATGTCAAAGGGGGAGATTGTTGGTCTTAGAATGGTCTTGACATTCAAGTATCAACACACTTAACCAATTCCACCATATCTGTCAAGTATACTATGTATGCTGAGTAAGTTATAGTAGTTGCTGAGCTTTATTCAGGTGCTGAGCAAGTAATAGATGTTGATTAGTATTTAGATGCCAATCAAGACATAGTGTAGTATGTGCCAAGTGATTTAGGAATATTCATGTGCTGAGCAACACAAAGTGTAATAGGTGTTGATTAATCCAAAAATGTAACATGTGCCAAGCAATTCAAGATAGTATGTGATGAGCATTAGTAATATAGTATGTGTTGAGTAACACAGAATTAGCATATGAGTTTGTGCTCTCACAAACTCAGATGTAAACAATTTTTGGAGCTGAAATAGAGAGATTTTGAAAAATAAAAAGGATAAGGATGAATCATTTACATTTCCTATGTGTCTACATGTAGCCAATCAAAAAAATGGAGAAGGCATGCAACCAATAAGAAAAATACAAGGAATGAGCAAGAATTTGAGATTCAATATGGATTGTAGATCCATACCTAACCCTAAGTTTCAAAATCTTTAAAAACTTCATTAGGTATATGGATGATAACAATGTATGGGGAGACTATAGTGAAATTCAATGTGAAGAAGTCAAGGACTTAGTAAAAGGAGCAACAATTACATATATAGTTGATCATAATAGGACAGGGGACACGTATAGAGATCAAATCAAGCATGGATTAGAACTGGAAGAGCGGATCTAGTACCTAAACCTAGCAATTGAAGATTGCACTCTATTAGGTTGAATGTTCTAATACTCTCTTACCATTGTATTAGATGATGGAAATCCTATGTTTATAGGTTAGCTTAATAGCTAAATGGGAAGACCTTTGGAGAAGGTGATGAAAATCCTATGTATTAGGTGGGTTTAACAACCTATTATAAATCCTTTAACAGGGTGAGACTTCATGTAAGTGTTTGTAAATCCTCCAACTAGTTCACTATTGGTATAGTGTAAAGCCTTTAATAGGGTAGGCCTTTAATAGGGAAAACCATTAGAAGTGGTTGAACATGTTTCTATAGTAATTTTTGTGGGTGTCATCCCCACCCTAGTTTTACCTTCTTATTCTTGGAGGGTTTCTAGGTTACCAAATCTCTTGTGTCACGTGTTGATGCATGCTTTCATTTCATGTTTGCTTATATGTTTACATGCATGTACTTTAGTTTCAGTTATGTGTTAATGAGAGTTTAAAAGCATAAAAACTAGTTACTTTTGATTTAGCCCCCCTCTCAGAAGTACTCTTCCCCTTTGAACATTCCAACATTCTGATCATAGTTTCATCTTCAATATTTCCATTAGATGTTAGTTTGTGGTGACTGATCAGGGAAGTATTGTATATACTATATAAATTTTTTGGGCTACTATTCACCAATGGCACAAAATTTGGGCTACTATTCACCAATTGGATATTTCTTATATTCACCAATTTATGTTAGACATGTTTTAACCCTAATGTGGAAAAAATACTTGTATAAAAGGGCTTAGGGTTAGGGATTGTTTCATCAGGTGTGATGAGAAAATTGGTTCTTGTCATGGTATTGAGCTATAAGGGATTATGGATTGTAATCAGGTTCTAATCACCAAATTGTAATAATATTGGACTTTATGTTTGGTGGATGTAGCCCAAGGATTGGGTGAACAACATTAAATATTGGTGTCTTGTGTTCTTTTCTATGAGATCTATTATTTTTTGATATATTTTATATTTGCATGTAATTATTATTTATGTCTATGGTTTAATCCTAACATTAGATCCTCTAGTTGCATTTACATTATTAGGTCCTCTAATAGAATTTATAAAAACTTTGATTCTTCCACAATACTTAACTATAGTCTCACCTTCTTGCATTTTCATATCATCAAATTTTCCTTTTAGACTTTCTACCTTGGTTCTCAGCACATTCTTGTCTCCTCCATAAATTTTATGTAGAGCATCCCACATTTCTTTAACATTAACACATTCTTTGATGTCGTCATAATTTGAATAGCTTAGGGTAGATGCAATCTCCAACATTGCTTGATTGTGTTCTTTCTTTTCTTTTAGTTGTTTAGAAATAAGGGCTCCAAAAACTTAAACACATTTAGTGGTTAGAGTTGACTATGCAAAATTTGCAAGTCCTCTTAGATGCAACTTCATCAAAAATTTCCATGTAGGAAAGTTTTCCTTTGTTAGCTTGGGCACCTCATTTTTGTACATCTTGATCTTTAGCTTCAAGTAACTTACAAATGTTTCCTCATAAGCACCAATAACTATGATACCAATCATTGGAATAATTTAGAATAACTAAGAGTGGGGATGAATCAGTTAGCCAAGGTCCAAATGTATAGATAAAACTTTTTAGTACTCAATAAAATATATGTGCATGCATTTATTAGATCATCTAATGTCTCAAACCTTTTTATGTTATTGTCCTAGGTCAAATGGACTTCATAGACATGTAAACATAAGTTAACACAACTTTAATCACACAATTTGACACAAGGATTTAACATGGAAACCTAATTTGGGAAAAACCACTAGTAACATGCTAACAATTTTCATTTTTTTGAAGTGAGATCCATGAGGAGAAAATCCTATTAGAGCTAAATAATTATTTTGAAGATACAGTATAAAGGAAAGATATTTTCCTTGTGATAAAGTGTGTAATATACAAGTGTTAGTAAGTTGTGCAAGTGTGAATTGTGCAAGTTATATGTGAAGTTGGCAAATACATGTAACCAATCAAATAGATTAGTGTGATGTGAGTTTGATGATTTGGTATTGAGATCTTGTTGTGGTCTCACAAAACACACCCCATTTCTTCTAGGAATGGGGACCCCCTAGTGAATTTTTTCCTACTAGGCTTCTAGTCTAGAGCTTGGGTCACTTTTGGACTTCCCCAAGAGTCTAGGTCAAGCCCTAGTAATTGACTGGGAATGTCCAAAGAATCAAAAGTAGGAAAAAAATGATTTTTTTCTTAAAGGAACTTTAAGTGTGCAAAACATCTCCTTCTAGAGATGTACACATGTACACCTATGCATGTGTGCACCTCTAAAGGGTGTGCATCTATAGAGATATGCATTGGGTTAGGGTCTATATAAGATCTTGAGACTCCCAACCCTCCTCACTTGTTGTTGTCCTCCCATTAGTAGCACACATCAATACATACTGATTATGTGCTCTTCCCAACTCTCCAATCTCTTGCAATCATCATAAATAAAGGTATTCTCCTTCAATGAAGGTGCACACATGTGCACCACGATAAATTCCACATGTGCATAGCTTCCAACCAACACACACCAAGACAAAATGTAAACTCCTAAGAATTTAAGGGAGGTACACACATGCACACCTCTTCATTTCCCTTAGAAACCTAAGAAGAAAAATAGATGCCTAAAACTCTAAGGCACTATGGAAGTGCGCACATGTGCACACCTTTGTGCCCACTAAGAAAAAAACTTAAAATTAAATTCTTAGCTCCCCTAAATTTCACTGCATAGTGTGCATAAGTGTAGCTACAAATGTGTGCACCTTGCCAAGGTGCACACCTAGAAATCTACATAACTACACATAAAAGACTATTCCAAGGCCAAAATAGTGCATCTACACAACTAACAAGGTGTGCTAGGTGTGGTGAACTATGTGCTAGTAGTTTTGGGGGGAATTGACTATTTTGGTTATATTTTTGGTCTATTTTTTATCTATTTTGGAGTTAATTAGAGTCTATTTCAAGTCAAGTTTTAACCTTCTAACTAACCTTTTCCTCACTTGTGTAGATAAAATGGTGTCCTCATCCTCTTCAATGGCAGAAAAGATGGTTCTAAAACTAGTGACATTTAAATACTAAGGGTCACCAAGGAAATCTAGGTTTCAAGATGGACACACCAAGATTAGAACCATAGAACTAGGCATATAGATTGGAATTTATTCGTCATGATTCAAAACAAGCCTAAGAGAGGTCTACTATAGTATTAGAACTTGTGCGCTTAGACCATGTGAATGTAGCATCTCACCCAAGATCAGTTTAGTCCTCAAAACTAATAATGACTATTTTGGAGCACTATGTGACCAAATAGAAGGTCATTAAGAGAATTATAGGAGATATAGTCCTGATCTTTGACCTAAGAACATTGAGAAGGTATTTCACCTTCATATGACAGACCAATATCAAGAAATAAAATATGCTAGAGTAGAATGATGGTGCACTAGTAATCTAAAAAAAGCATAGAAGATAGTGAAATACTTCTTCCTTATTGAAGTAACACCGATAGGTTTCCAAGTAGGAAAACTTGATATGACTAGGGGTTAAATGAAGGACAACATCGAGCATGCAATTGTGCTTTTGATCAAAGCAATGGGACTTTTTGTAGCAGGACACCTTCAAACTTGGATGGTCCACTTTATAGAAACCATCAGAATGGAAAATATGCCAATTGATTGGGCTACCATCCTAAGTGATAACATGAATGAGAAAATTTTAGTTGTCAAAGCTAATCCATGCTTCTATATGGCATCATACATGGTGTATTTGTTGGCAGCTAGAACCATAGATTACCCAACCCTCTATAAAAAGGGAAGCATGAAAGAAGAAAATACTTGACCCTATGTGTTATATCTACAATTGGTGAAGAAGAAGCACCCACTGCAAAGTGTAGAATATAGGGTGGTGAATGATAGTTTCATCTTTGCAATCATCAGGTTCATTGAAGATGATTACACCAAAAACATGTTAGTAGAGGCAATAGTCAGGATTATAGAAATTGGTGCCTAATATATTCAAATCAAAACCTTCACCTATCTTAGGGTAGCTAGTCCTCTACCATGCCCAAAGAAGCTCCCAAGATAACCATTTGATAGGCTCATACTACTAGAAATTATACAACAACTCACTTCTATAAACAATAGAGTGAGAAGACAACATAAGAAAACATGGGTTTGGTCCTTGATAATTGGTGCTTTTGAGGTGAAGAAAAAGAAAGATATTGTTAACTTTGACTCTGAGTAGGATCAATATCCCTTGGAAGAATAAAACTCCCCTTACCCATACTTTCATAATGTCAGTATGGTACAACACCTAGTAGGGAAAGAGTTCATACATGAAGATGAATTTGAGTGTTGGTGCCCAAAATGATGAACTAGGTTTCCTATAAAATGATGATCTAATTTTGGGAATTTCTAGTAGAAATTTTCCAACCAAAGGTCCCACCTAGATAGGATGTGAACCTCTATAATTTTGGCTTTACATGAGCAAGGCTAGCAGGCCTATACCTTGCACCCTAAAGGCTCTGAGAAGATAACTGGTGGGATTTTGGGTTCTAATAAGAGATAAATAAAGGTTAAAGGTGAATAAAAGTTTGTGTGTATATATGTGTGTGATTTGTCTACCTCTATGACTTTGATGTATGTCCTTTCTATAATCAACATGATGACTGAAAATAATAATCAATAGACCAGTGCCTTCACTGATGGATTATTTACCATTTTTTCAATCAATCATTCACAACATTTGATGTAACCCTTAGAGACAATCAATAAATCCCTTTAAGATAAATTGTTATCAATTTAATGATGTATGAATTTCTTGAAATGCTTTAGAAAACTCTGATACTTTATCTTATTGAATTTAACTCCTCTTAAGAGACAAACAAGACATCAATGCAAATTGATTAATCAATACAACACTACTATTTTTCAAACATCGAAATCCCCTATTGCATTCAACCAATTGGATAGTCAACTAAAGAAAACTTTGAATATTGGATCAGAGGGAAAAAAATGAAAGTGACAAAAATTATATCACCAAAAGATCACTCAATCACATAAGTCTTTGTATTGAACCTAAAATACTTTCACCATAGTTTTAAATGTGTTGTTGGTGCATATAGATGATAAAATCTAGAGTAGACAATATAATCAACTTCTCTATATATAACTATATGAACAATGTCTAGGTAATAATTATCTATATGATGATCTCTATTCCAAATTTGGTCCTTATAGTTATAGACATCAAATTATTTACAAAAATGAAATGGTATGAGCCTTTGTTTACAAAATTCTAAACTAATCAACTCACTAATAGTTAACTATCCTTTTATACTAAATAAGATTGTAAAATAAAGATTCATTTTGTTAAATATAATAATGATTCTTTAAGAAAATCATTCCATTTATTTATGTGTTATTGATATTTATCATCTCCCAGTAAATACACATCATTGATCACTTGTCAGGCCTTGATGTTGATCTTGAACATCTGCTCCATCTGCATGGTGGTATTCAACATCTCCAAGCCATCATTTTGTGTTGCTTGTAGGGCTTGATCCTACATCACATGACACATACCCTCCATCTCTCCCAATAATTTGTATCACCATTTTCATCATTCCAAGATATAACCCCATGCTCTACAATCAATTTTTCCATCAAATAGAAAGTAACCTTGAATTCTTGTGAATATGCAATATGATCCTTGATCAATTTCTTTGCTTCCTATATATCTTCTTCTTCTTTGAGTTTATTCTTTTCCTCAACCAATTTCTTGTATACTTCATTATTCCATACAACCATAGGATTATAATAATTATAAACATCCAAAAATTGCCCTAGTTTGATAAGTAATTTCCTAAAATGATTCCTTATCATTGTACTAGACACTTCACCTCAAATTATGGACACATCTTTCAACTTTGAATTCTCTTCTTCCAATTTTTTCAATTCAATTCTTAGAGCATCATAAGATGAGTGGATCATAGGTTGTACTTGTGACTTCCTTGACTTTAAATTCTCTCATACAAAACCTTCAAATTATCTCTCTCAAATATCATTTGTTTCATATTGGCTTGATTGAATAAAGCCATGTCAATTTGCATACCTGTGCCCTTGTTAGGATCTATTAACCCCTACCTTTAATGTCATCAAATGTCCAAAGTCCTAATCAATATCAATAATCTATGGCCTTTTTTTTGGAGGGTATAAGGCCCATAACAACATTGATCTTTCATCTTCAACAAACCTTGAGCCAATAATTATATCCTTGACCCCCTACACATCTAGTTTCATATCTTGTTTACCTGATTTAATAAAACTATAAAAATGTATGAAGCACTTAAATACCAAAAAGGAAAAACCATTACCCTTGTTTTATTCAACAAATACCTCCCCATAGCTGAAGTCATATTATCTACTTCTCTTTTGATATCCTCCTTCAAATTTTCCATCAATTCTTGTTAATTCTCTAGAGAGATATTTTGAATACTTTGTCTCAATAGTCTTCCTCTGTACTTATACACGACATAAATAAACTCCTTGAATTTTATGAAGACATCATCACTCACAAATCTACTTGATTCCAAGAGTCTCTCATCTTTCTCAACATCTACCATGTCAAGAACTTGCACATCATGTTCCAAGGTTTGAAGTACTTGCCTATCCATAGTCCTTGATATTGGAATAGGGGAATATAGTATCTTTTGGATATCTTCTTTAAATTGTCCCTTGGCTTGTTTCCTTAGCTCTTCAAGTTTCCTAAATTTCTCTTGAATCTTCTATTGTACTTTGACCCATTTCAAGTTCTTGAAACCTTCTTCATACTCAATGCCTTGGTGAAAATAATCACCCAATTATTTTTATTTCCTATATTCATGAATGTATCCCTCTAGATCATAATGACTCAAGAATCCATAGTTTACATATGATACTCATTTTGCAAATTCCCCCCAATTTTATCATAAGAATTAGTAGCACAAATAATGAAATCTCCAAAAGATAAAGTTTTTGGGAGAAAAGTCTATTTTCGTTGTTTTCCTCCAAAATGTTGCTTGCTAGATTCAAACATCTACCTTACAATCTCTAAATATACAATTCTATCAGAAACTAATGTTGAAATTCTATATCATTTCCCTTCAAACCTAAAGACTCTAATACAAGTGGAGTAGTCATATCTATAAAAATCTCCCCAATTATGTTTGATTTTCTCTCCTAGCCCATTGTCTTTTGGTCTTAAGAATATCTTAATATCAGGGCTAATAGAGGGGAAAGATTGGTGTCCATACATAGTGTACATAGGCTTAATAAAATGATCTTCAAAGGTGAGGTAACAAGAGGCACTAAACCTATAGTCTAATACTGATGTCCACTTCCAAATTAGCCTCATTTCCCCATTATACTCCCTCATATTTAACTTCAAATTCTCACCCCACAATCCTCTCAATTGACCAAAATACAAAATAATATGCATAAGCAAAGAATAGTGCTTAAAAGTGGGGTATTATACATCATTGAAATTGAAAAAATAAGTATGAATATTATCAATAACATACTCTACATAATCACAAGGTCTGGGCTTTAGGATTTGAATATCAGATGCTAAAACCATAGGTCCAATATCCATCAAATTATGTGCTTCCATTCCTCCTACTTGTCTACAAGATTGGTATGTCATGTCTAAGTATGTCTTTAAAAAACTAATGTTGAATAGAGGTTCATCTACTGTAGTTAAGGCCTCCTTAACTATTTTGTGCAACACCAATTTCTACTACATACATGTATGAAAATCTGACCTATAATATTCATTCTTGAATTATGTAAATGGTAGTTTCTTAGTAAGACCATCAAATAGTCTAAAAACTTCATTCAGAGATTCAATATATATCTCCATGAATTTCTCCCCATCTTTGTCATATATGAAACTATCATCAATAATGTATTTGCTAATAATAACCTTAAGAAACTCCACATTCACAAACACATTATCCCTTTTGAGATTCCCTAAATTCATTTCCCAAGGATGATAAATAGGTTCCTTATGATTTCTTCTTACATAATGATGCAAAAGAAAACTCATACCCCTCAAGTTCTAGCCCAGATATCTCATTCCTCACTGCATTTCTCTAGAGAAGCAAATTTCTTCTTCTAGACTTTCAACTTGCAAAATGCATTTGTTCAATAAGATCTTCATTCAATTTCCTAGGTGGGAATTCTTCATCTATGTTCTATTTCTTCTTAGCTTTTCCCTTTTTACTTTGTCAATTTTCTAATTTTTTGTTGATGATACTTTCTATTAAATTACTTCTATCACAATTCTTTTTAAAATTTGGAAATCAACAAAAATTTCATAGCTTCTTCTAAGAATTTGTAAACAAAATTAGGAATGATTACTCTTTTAGTACTAAACATCCAATATTCGTGCATTTACTCTCTGATACAAATCAAAACATAAATCTATTTTTTATCATTATAACAATGGAATAGCTATTAGATGTCACCTTGTGTAATTATCTCTATGCTTTATAAAATATATTCAAACATTTGATCATTCTACCTCTCAACATTACAAACATATATAACTTTGATCACTATATCTTAATCCTACAAATAGTGAATTATTTTCATTTTCATGTCTATCCTTATAGAAATGACAATTGTTCCATCACTTATTGCTATACAAAAAACCCTATGCCTATAATCTTTGATAAAAAAAATTCTATTAGGTATGGATATCTCAAATCTTTGACATCAATGCAAACATTACTTTGTCTCTATAATATATGGTGATGTACTAAGCTCATCACTATTCGCTATATCTCCTTTGCTCAAAATGTGATCCATGATCAATTTCAAATTAATGCTATAACTCACAGTGATATGTTCTTAATCATTCATCCATCAATTCCTATAAACTATAGTGACCACTTAGCTTATTCGCTCATTACCAAAGAACATTTTATCTCTCTTCGATCACAAGTAATAATAATCACTATATATCATAGTGATAACCTTCATCTCATTTCTAATCACCAAAGATGAAACCTTATCATTTTGATTGGAAATAATCACTATAAGTTATAGTGATCTCCTTACTTTATTTTGAATCTCTAAGTCTTCTTTATGTCTGCATCTCATAGTGATAGGCTTTGATCGCTATATTATACAATGATGTAAGAAAACATATCACTCATCACTAAAGAAAAAATATATATCCTTCACTCATATATAAGGTCAATCATTATAATGTATAGTGATAAGCCCAATCTTATCACTAATTTCCAAGACTCCATAACCTCTACTCTGCACAATGATGAACCCAAATCGCTATATGGTATAGTGATACTTCATCAAGCCTTTGATATATCCCAGCCGCTATCATTGTATGCAATAGTGATACATGCTCCATCTCTATAGCTATAGTGATAATATCAAAATGAGGATATCTCTTAGATTCAAATATGATCAAAACCAAGATCAATCAATAGATATTGCAATGTGATAAGTAAGCCCTAGGAGTGTAATTTGCATTAGGAGCTTTTTATTTTGGATGATAAATAGTTATTTTCTACTAAAACACATAGAAATGTAGTAAGTGATTCCTTTATTTGACCATATAATGTACCTAAAGCATATGAAAGGTAAGTAATGAAATAAAGTAAAAGGTGAACAAATATTTTCAAAAAATTGAGTTCCACCATTTGCTCTAATTGGGGACATGAACCCCCTATGGGTGTAGTGAGAATTCAGCTATCTCTACAACAAGCAGATTAAAAAATTAGGAAAAGAGAAAAAAAACAACATAAATAGAATTTTAAAAATGGAGAAGATAGGTTTAAGAGTACACCTAATTTCAATTTTGAAAGAATAAACTTTTTAAATATTGACCATGAATAGATAACTCGATCATATACATCAATGTCCTACTAGTAATAAGAGCCCTCACCATACTTACTAGTGATAACATATGGCCCAAGCTATAAGGCATCAAATTTACCATGTTTTCCTTTGTCTTAATCTTTTGCATTCCACTTCAAGACCTAATATTCTGCTTGAAACTTTCTATGCTCACTCTTTTTTCATGTAAGATCTTCACTTTTAGCTATTGTCTCATATTTTGTTCATGAGTTGTTCTTTAGTTTTTTTCAAGTTTAGGTAATGCATTCAATTTTTCATCTAATGAATCCAATTCCTCTACACCTTCTTGATTTATGAAGTTATAAATATGTAAAAAATTATGTAATGGTGTTCTTTCTTGCTTGCCATAAACCATTTCAAAAGGAAAAATAACAATAGATCTCTTGACTGTTATTTTATCTGCCCATATAGCTAAATTCAACTTGGAGTCCCATGCATTTTTATTCGTGTCCAAAATTCTCTTGATAAGTTTAAGTATATTCTTATTGCTAGATTTTGTGTTTCCATTCCCTTGTGGATGATAAGGAGCACAGTAGGATATGGTAATACCATAAGTTTTGCAAAATTCAATGAGTTCCTTTTCTCTAAAACACATAACATTGTCAAGAATAATTTTTTGAGGTACTCCAAATCTTCAAATAAAATTCTCCATCAAAAATTTCATGACTACCTTATGAGTAGAATATCTTATTGGAATAGCTTCAACCCATTTTGAATAGTAATCTATTGCAACTGGAATTCATCTATGTCCACCACTTGATTTTTTCATAATTTCACCTATAAAATCAATTCCCCACATTTGAAATGGTTCTTTAGAATGCATAAATATCATGGGTAATACACCATTGAATTTCAATTTATCAAATAATTTTTGGCATTCCTCACATCTTTTACCAAATTCATAGTTGTCCTTAAAAACTATTGGCCAAAAGTAACCAACCCTCAAGTTTTTTTGTGTAGTAATCTTAGTAGAAAAATGGCCTACACATACTCCTCTATGCATTTCTAACAATATGTTTTTTGACTAATATGAATACACACAAAAAGTTAATATAAAATCTCTATTTTCCCAATAAAGGTCACCCTTAATAAGAACATATTTTTTAGACTGCAACTTTATAGTTATTTTCTGACTACTAGTCTTCCCTTCTTTAAAACTCAAAGTTCTTAGGAAGAAAACAACACTAGTATACCAAGGAAATATTTCAATATGATCTACTATAGTTTGATTTACTTCATTAGCTTCCAAGTTTGATTCTATCATTAATTTAGCTAATCCCTATCCTTTAACCAATTTAGTAATGTGTATATCTATATTAAATTATTTTACCTAGTTAATCCATCTATATATTATACTAGCAACTTCTAATTTCTTAAAAATATCTCTAACAAGAAGATTAGGAACATATGCTACTATTTAAGAACCTACCAAGTATGGCCTAAAATACTCTACAACTTTCACTAGGGCATAGGCTAGCTTAGATGCTTGTAAGATTTTGCTGAAAAATGCAATAGGTTGTTTAGGACTATCCTCATTTATTTGTAATAGGATAGCAACTATGGTATGAAATAATGCAAAGGAAAATAATTGGAAAGGTCTAGAAAAATTAGGGTACCTTAACACAAGAGCCTCTTTAATAGCTTTCTTTATATCTCCAAATGTTTTCAAGGTTTCATCATTCCAGGAAATCTTTGCATTTTTCTTCATAATTTTAGAAATAAGCTTTGACTAATTCTGAAAAGTTTGAAACAAATCTCCTAAGAAAATAATTTTTTCCAACAAATGTTTAAATTTTCTTTAGAATTTTTGGAACTTGTAACTTATCTATGGTAGCAACTATCTCCAAGAAAATCCTTACCCGTTCTTTGGACACAATATGACCAAGCAACTTTCCTTCTATAACAACAAAATGATATTTTTTAGGGTTCAGAGACACTCCATATTCCAAAGCTCTTTTAAAGATTTTTTCCAAATGTTTACAATGATCCTCTTCTTTTTAAGAAAAGGCTATGAGATTATCTTGGTACACTACAATGATAATATGAATCAAATCATCAAAAGTTACATCCATAGCTCTTTGAAAGGTGTCTCCTACATTTATTAACTGAAAAGACATTCTTACATATACATAGGTTCCCCATGGTGTAGTAAATGATGTCTTGTACTATTATTCCTCCTTCACCTTGACTTGATTATATCTTGAGAATCCATCCTGTGTAACAATTCATTCTCTATAACCTCTTCCAACAATGCTTCCATATTAGGAAAAGCATAATTATCCTTGAGGGATGAGATATTTAAATTTCTGAAATCCACACACAATTTGACATGTGCATTCTTCTTTCTTACTAGGACCAAATTAGAAACCCCATGTTGAGTGTCTAATGGGTTTAATTATTCTAGCATCCCTCATTTTGATTAGCTTCTCCTTCATCTTGGGAGCTATAGTAGGATTTATAGCTTTTTTTTTTTCTTAAAAGGCTTAGAATTCAATTTTAATGGTACTTCATGTTGGAGATCTTCTCTATAATATTTTAGGTCATCATGTGACCATGCAAACACATCTCTATATTTTCTCAATCAGTTAATAATATCTTGCCTGATTTTTGCGGCCATTTTTCTCCTATAAATACTTCCTTAAGGGAGCATTCAATTCCCAAGTTAATTCTTTCAATATCCTTTTCATCCTTAATAGTAATCTAATCATTTTATTTAGCATTTTTATTATCAAATATTATTTCTAGTGCTACAAATCCTTTAGGAATTTTTATTGGTTTTCAATTGAATGACTCCTTTACCAAATAACATTTCTTTCCCATCAACATCTTCTACAAGATTGTTAAAATCTATGGTTTGTTTTTCATGCCTCCCTTGACATGAAATAAAATTGATAATATCCCTTTCATCTTCAAAGACTTTCCAATTGTGTACATTGTTAAGAACTATCGGTGTGTTCTTCACTTCTATCTATGTGATATCTATATAAGGAATACTACCTTGTTTGACTACCAAATCAACCAAAAAATTTGCCAAAACATTGTCAAATCTGTCTATCCAAGTTATATTAAATGCATCAAAAATTTCAATAGTATCCCATACTTGTTTTTCATATTGCTTCATTTTATCCTTTTTTATACCAAATTTATTTCTGACTTGAGACACAATTAAATCAGAATCACCAAAAAAATTCAAGATTTTAATACCATGCTTATTAGCTATCCTTAGTCCTAACAATAAGGCTCCATATTCAGCTATATTGTTAGTGTACTCAAAACATAATAAGAATGAATAATTGAAACTTTTACCTTTTGGAGAAAAAAATACTATACCTACACCATTTCATTCCTTAGAACATGAACAATCAAAATTCATCCTCCTTGATCCATAGAAATACTTTCATAAATGGGATCCACATTTTGTAAAGCTTCCCTAGTGATACTTACTTGAAAGTTGTCTATATACGTATTGCAAAAACAAGTCATTTGTCCTGGATTGATATCTTCCAACAAATATGTTGATTTGGGTTCCCTGTCTATCATGACATTCTTGCCATTCACTGGGATGGTTGTGTAAGATAAATTTAATTGAATATTACCTCCTACTAAGTTAGACCATTGTCTAGATAAAATCATACCATACATAGAAAGAACTTCCACTACTGTAATAATAGTTTTGTAAATCTTTTCAGGACATGAAGGAAATCATAAATCAATATCTTTTATAACTCCTACAAAAAGGATAGATCTATTATCCATGGCATAACATTTACCATAGAGAATATCAACATATAAATTTAAAATTTTCATCACATCAATTGGCATAATATTCATAGCTACTTCTAAATCAATTATGCAATTCTTTACCAATTTATCATTTATAAGAAAAGTTTAATAGAATGGATTGACTTCAGTAGGATCCACAATAGTTCCTAGATATATTTTAGGTATCTTTTGAGCATCTTCTTTTTCTTCTTTATGATTTCTACTTTAGATATCACTTTTAAAGCTTCTTTATTGTAATGTGTGAATTTCATATTTTCCATTAGGGGAAATTTTTTTTTTTTTTACCTGAGATAAAGCTTGAGCTATGAAGGATTTATAGTCATGAAAGTTCTTACTAGTAGGCTACTTTTCATTTGTTGTCTTTGCAAACTTTGGTTGCTCATCCTACTTGTTAGTATTTTGATCCTCACCTTTGATTTGTTTAGCTCCTACCTTTGTAAACATCCTTACTCCCTTGCTTTTTTCTTCATTTATCTCTCAATTCCTTAGCTTGTAATTGCTCCTATGCTTCTCTATTACTAAAATTGTATAAGCCTCGTTCTCTTCTTTTGTGAATTTTCTAATTCTTGGAAAATCTTCATTATTTGAAAACACCTCTTGACTCAATTGATATATTTTATCTACATAATATGTTGTACAGTCATCTTCTAATGATTCCTCACCCCAACATGGTCCACTAGATACTACATTGCATCTAGGTTTGTCATCATTATTTTTATTTTTCACGTTCCAAATATTTTGAGCAATGACACATTGTTCTATCATATAAGGTAATAAAAAAAACATCACACCAAGGCCTATCATTAGCAAAGTGATTAGTCCTTTTAAGAGGCTCAGGAGTCTCTTTGGTGTCCACTAGTTTACCATCTTTCCAGTTAGTTTTATAAGGCATGTCTTGTAACCTATACCTATCATTTTTCATAAAAGGGTGATTGTTTCTCTTTGGAGGGAAATTGTCCCTCCCACTTCCCATATTCATCTCTTTTACCATGTTAAGGATTTTATTAATCTTACATTCTTCCTTATTTTGTTTTGGAGCCTTAAGGTTGAACAATTTAGGATCATCCCTTTTCAATCCTTTACCTACTACCTTTTTGATATTTTCCAAGGACAAAGAAATTTTGAAGGCTTTCTGTAAAGTAAAAGGTTTTTCTTTCTTGATTTCATAATTCATTTTATGATCTAGAGAATCTATATAAAAATCCATTAGAAACATGTCAAGTGGTCTAATATTTCTTTGCACTTTGTTTAACACCTTATTGAATGTCCTATTGAATTCAAGTATAGTTTCATTCTAGTTCTTCTTTATACTGGTTAATTCATGAGAAGAAAAAGAAAGATCATTATGGTCACCAAAATATTCATTAAGTTGACCAACACATTCTATCCAACTTCCTAAAGACCCATAAGATAGAATTCTATACCATTTTGCTACATCTTTAGTTAAAGATTGGATAACTAATTTTATTAAGACATCCTCATGAGCCTCACTCATTTCCTCAATCACTACCTTTAAATTTATACAATGGATCTCTGCCGATATAGCCCCATTCCAATAATACTTGGGGATTTTCATTCTCAAATAATTTAATATGGGATTAGGAAATCCAAATATACCATAGAAATCTAATTGTTTGTATCATTCTAATGGAACAAGAGCCCTAACATTCTAATTGAACCTATTTGGTTTTCTATTGTTTCTTTGTATGTTCTAACTATAGTTTGAATTTCTCCCTCTAGGCTGCCTATTATTTTTCATATTATTACAATTATATTCATTGCTATTAAAATAAGTGTTATTTTTATTCTAATTATTTGCAAGATGTCTTAAATTCCTATCAATATATCTTCTTTCATTAGCCATATGAGGATGGTTATCTACTCTATCATCCACATCATTATATGTCCTTTGTCTAGGTTGGTTATTAGGGAATCTATAACTACCATTTTTGCCAATTCCAAGTCTTTCTTCTTCCCTCTCTAGCCTAACTCTTTCTGGTGATGGAGTAACACATTGATCCCTAGTTATACAAATCAATTCTAGGACCTCATTGGGTAGACTTTTTAAATATCTTGTTGCTTTTTTAGTCCTCATGAACTTTGCAAATTCTTTAATATTTTTTTGTACTCTAGCACCACTTTCTTCATCATCTTAAAATTCATCTTCTAAAGATTGATATTTTGAGAGATTTTCATGATTTTGAAAGAAATTAGTCTCACTCTAAAAAGAGATATGTTCTTGAAATTGAGTTTCATTTTCCTAGTTATTTTCTTTGGGCTTGAGTCCCATTAACTCTATTATTAGGAGAAAGGTCTCTTAATTTCTTAGCCACTTTTCCACAACTTCCCATTATCATATTTGATACATTGACCACTTTTCTATTTTGATTCTTAGGAGTATACTCTTGGTGTTCATCAGTTTGTAGATCTTCTTCCCCACATATACTTTAATGACATACTTCTAAAATTATTTTTCTTTCTAATGATTGTCAATTGATTTTTCATATAACTTATAGCCAAATATTTGGATGAATGCTATAGCTGACTATGATGTCTATATAAGGGACAATTATAGGATGACTCTATATTTACCATAACGTGTGTTGAAGATAAAGATCTCTCTTAAGGTTGTGGAAAATGATATTGAAGATGTCATGGATCCATTATATAATAGTGATAAAATTTGTGACTAACCCATAATGAATGTTGAAATTGGGAGGGATGAGAATGTAGATATAAATCATCAGGCTAGGAACATAGTCAAGTAGACAAAGGAATGGATCAACAAGACATTTAGAATGGATCCAGTTTCTCAACCTATCCTCTTATAAGCTATAGCAAGGCAAATCAAAGGGAAAGGTACCAAATTCATCATACCAACCTTCCCTACTCAATCCCTAGTAAGGTCAAAAATGGTTCATTAACATGAGCAAGAGGTTGAGTACTTTGGATCTGACAAGGGTAAAAAGAGGGAAATAATACTTTCCATACCCAAGAAGAAAAAAAATCAAGCATGGGCACCTCCACAAGGATAGGTACAACCAAAAAAAGTTGAGCCTCAAGCTAATCCTAAAGTGCAAGAGAAGCTGCAAGAAAAAGAATAGCCAGATCAATTAGAGGAAGAACAAGTAGAGGAGAAGATAGTGCCACAAGTAGTAACTGAAGAGGAATAAGCCTCCCCCTTAGCTCCAAAAAGGGAAATAATTAAACCAACTATGGAGGGAACATGAGGAAGGAGACTAAAGAGGAAAAAAACAAGTGCCTATGACATCCTAGAAGCAAAGTATGAATAACAAGGGTAGAAAATTGAATTTTTCCCCGTGAGCCAAAGAACCCACTTGGCTATAGAGACAAAGGAAGAGAGGAGTTTGAGCTCCACAGTGACACCTCCATCTCTTCAAATGGATCCTATCTAGGTATCAACATCAAAAGATGAGAAACAAAAATGGATAAACAATATGAAGGGTCAAGAAATTGATGTCTTTGACCTCTCTAATTTTCACTTCATGCCAATAGGCACTAAGACGGTGGTAGAAAAAATAAGAGATACTCCCACAAATGAACCCATAGTAGAGGACTAGAATCAATTTTCATCTCTACCTCAAGGACCTTTGGGTATTTCACAACCACCATCTAAGGATTTGGTAATTTTGGATAAAGGATCAGTGACTCTAATTCCTTAGGCTACAGAATAATAAGAATAAGTGATTGAGGAAGGGGATCCCCAATATCTACGTGTCGATAAAGGATCTAAGGAAGGGAAAATACTTGAAGAGCCTCAATAAATTCTTTAGGATAGAGAGGCTAGGACTTTATCCCAACTAGATATAGAGATTCAAACTAAAGATCATTCTAAATAGGAGAAGACTCTAGAGAGGAATGATAAGGGAAAGGATCCTACAGTAGGACCAAACTCTTTATCTAAGTATATATCTCCCATGGGCACTACACTAACATGAACGAAGAGGGAGGTTATGTTTTGCTAGAATAGGTAGCTAGACCTAACAACCAAGGAGGGAATGAAGGCATTAGTAAAAATCAATCAAGAGGCCTAAACCTCCTATGAGTTATGTGTCAACATTGGCCTTCATAATGAAGAACCAAGGTCAGGACTTCTTTAGACATATAGTCATTCCTCCCCTATACACTAACACCAAACAACTAACTCCTAAAGACTACCAAATCAAGGAGATTATGTTAGGAAAACCCATGATGGACACTACCAAAGTGATGATCACTATGGATATGAAAGAGGTGTTAAGGTATATAGACTAGGATGAGTCCAATTTGATAGCACTGCAGAAGCAAAATGAGCTACTAAGAGGCTACTTACAAGGAGTTATGGGCCCTATGCCCCTAGAAAATCTAGATATTTCTCTTATGGTGGAATTAGAGAAAAAATGAATAGGGGCAGCACAATTAGATCCATCTTTGGAAGCATGTTAGCAATGTAGTGACAATTTTGAAGAGAAAGGTGTCTAGATAATATAGTGTAATTTGAACATGTTGCACTACATCCATTTAAGTGTCAAAAAGCTGGCTTCTATAGTGAACCAAGATTTTGGGCTAATAGATGAAGTTCATACTTAGGAAAATGACCTACAACATCTGAAATCAATCAAAGGTCAAAGGTATCAAATGTTGATAGAAGTATATACTACTAAGGAGCTAGACAAGCTTGATGATTGGATTGAGAAGATATTAGTTGGCAATAAAGTAATGGAAGGATTACGCATAGAGATCCAAAGGCTTAAGGATTAGACTCAACAGTAATTTTTGGAACTGGAAAGGTATTATAATGTTGCTTGCCTTGAGATCTTTAAAGATGAGGCTAAGACCAAGCCTATTATGACACAATTAGTGGTCCAATAATTCCAAGGAACATTTGAGGATGCTTCGTCAAGTGAAGATATAAGACAAGCATTCAAGACTAAAGAGATATTGTTGGAAATGGACACAAGGTTTGAAAATTTTGTATTAACTAGTATTGAAGTTAGTAATTAGTAACAATAAATAAAGGATAAATATGGAGCTATGGATTTTCCATAGGCTACTCAAGTGGCAGAAACAATAGACAAGTTTAAGAGAAAACATATAGACACCATTTTGGTATAAAGGGGAAGAAAAACCAAATGATGGAAATTCATTTTTGACATTTAGAAGAATTTTGGATTTTTGTAACTTGTCACCTAGGTGTGCACATGTAGAGGTGTGTTATTCATAGAGGTGTGCTTACAGTTTTGAAGAAAAAGAAGTGTGCCAAAAGTTAACTACTAGCTCCTAATTTAGAGTTTTCCATGTACTAGAAACACATTTTGATGACAATTCAACTCCCATAAATTCCTAGTGAAAGCTAAGCTTCCATTTTTAGAGCATCTAGAGACTCCTAGATCATCTTGTACTTGCATTCTTCTTAACTTCTTGATCTTTTATTCTTTTATATCACATAAAGGCTCATGCACCCATTAATGAATATAAATAGGGGTGGATACCTACTTAGCACCATTTAGAGAGTTAGTTTGTATATAATTAGATTTGTTTCATTAGTTTTTAGCATGAGTTGCATTTTAAGAATTCTCTCTCCTAACACAAAGGGAGGAGATGATTTATTTTAAATATATGGATGTAATATGTACTCTAGGCCATTATTTTGATGCAATAATATATGCTATTGGTGCTCTCATTATGAGTGTAGCTATTATTTCTAGAGTGTGCTATTTTTGTGAATGCATATTCATGAATAATAATCGACTCAATGGTTTTATTGTGTTGTTGTGATTGTTTGACCTTTTAGTTCTAGTGTTTACCTAGGTTAACAAATTTCACTAATGTAACAAATTGGGGAAAAATATCACATATTATTCTTGTATAGCATCTTGTCTCACATGAGTGCAATTTTTGTGCCCTTGCAATTTTATAAAATGTGAAACATCTTTTGACTATTATTGAGTTCCCATCCATGATTGTATTGGTGGGGTTGAGGAAGTGGTTCTCATAATTTTATTGATTTCCTACCCAATCCTTTTGATGATTTAATTAGTAGACATGTTACAGTGGTTTATGTGCATTAGGAATTTCTCTTTTAAGTTAATTTGTTAATATCTTATTACCTTATCTTTTTCATTTTCTTTTCTAACACTTGATTGAAATAGGAACTCATATAGTTGCATTGTTAAATTGTATTCATCATAAAATAGAAAATACCATAAATGTATCTCTGTTGTGGTTACTTTTTTAAAGAGTAAAAAATCAAACATCTTATCCAAAATTGGTTCAAACCAAAAAAGGCCTCCTTGTGAACATACACATTTATCCTTAGTTGAGAAAATTTTAGTAAGTTGTCAAATCACCTAGAACCTTGGAGTTGATCCTTGATTAGCTTTTCAAGAGAGGAGTTTGAAAGGATTCCTATTGTTCAACATTGTGCAAAATGATAACTCAACAAAAGTGGTGTTCGAATGAGGGCACTATAAACCATTTGGATAAGAAAAATAACTTCTTTGGAAATTCTAAAATTTTTGGAACTTCAAAAAAAATTCCATCTAACACTATTAGAAGATATGCATGTGTGGAAGTGCATTGTTTTGAGGAGCTGCACTTTTGTAAGGTGCTCTTTTCTAAAATTGACACAAATTGGAAGATCTTGATCCACCACCTCCATTCCAGAAAACTTTAAGATTTTATGATAGTGGAAAAGAGTTCTTTGAACTGTCATTTTCACAAGCCACATAGTCATAAAGCACTACCAACAATTCTTCCACTTCCATTCCAACTTTCAACATCTTTAGTCCCACATCCAAACCTACGCCCACCCATCATTCAACCAAATCCTTCATCGATGGAATTTTTTGAAAACACATTAGAGTCACCAATTAACTTGAAAGGTTCATTTAATGACCTTCCCAAGAATCTTGAGAAATTCTACCCAAGGTTCATCTATGGAGAAGCATGAAAAAATGAGGACCATATCAAAGCCTTCAAAGAAATATACAATTGAAAGAAGATTCAACAAGAGAATGTGGTCCGCTATTTATTCCCATACTTATTGGGAGAAGTTTGATGTAGGAGCATCCTAGCCATCACATTATCCCCCTGACTCAATTGGTTTCTACCAAGTTACATTAGTTGTTGAGTGCCAGTAATTTTATAGTGTAAGCTGAGTTGAGGTTATTACATATTGTGGTAATGCTTGAGTTAGTGTGTTATCCCATTTTTACTCTATAGTGTGTGTCAAGTTTTGTAGTGTGTGATGAGTGAGACTTCATGGTCTGAGTTGTTGGCACTAAAAATTGTGTGGTCAAATTTTAGCACTTTTGCAACAAACCAAGCCCTATAAATGCCCTTTTGATGAGATTGTACCCGACTGTCAATATGAGGCCCCTTAGGTGTTTAATGTTTCTAACACCCTCCTTTTAGTGTGTCTACCTATTCTATGAAGATAGATCATCATTCTGAGTTGTTTGGCAAAGTCCTGTTTCGAGCTAGTTTCAAATCTGCATTTTACACCAAGTGTCAAATAGCAATAAGAAGCCCTGTTTACATCTTAATATCTTGCACCCATATTTGCGTCATGGCTTGCCACTTTGGGAGTGTCTAGTTTCCATAATAGAGAACCTATGTTTCAGTTTTCAAGTCATTTGAAATCCTTTTGACTAGGTTTCGAACCCCTTAAAGTTGGTCAGTTACTGTTTTCATGTTTCTGCAAAATATTCAAAATTCTGGGAAGCCCTGTTTGACGAGTAATAACTTTTGACTAGTTAATCCAAATGTTGAAATTCTTATTTCCTTGTATTGTAAACATCATAGACTTGTTATGTTTCAATTTTTAAGTCTTGACAAATTTGTTTGATCAGTTTTCAAAAGCAATTCCAAACGCAATTTCTATCTTTTTACTGGTGTCAGTATTTGCAGATTGATTGGAACCCCTATTCAAGATGTCATATATTTGTACCTATGATTGGTGAGATCAAATGGATTGTACCCCTATATTTTCCTCCAAAAGTACTCCAAGTGTGTCAGTTTTTACATCTTAACGAATCCGTCTGCACACTTTTCCAGGTCAATTCCATTTGCAAAAATTGTTATCTTGTCAATGTTTCCAATCAGCAATTCTGAGCAGCCAAATTTAGACCTTCACCAATTGTGTCCTGTGATTCGTCATGAGCCCAAATCACAGAAGTACACTCTCATCATGACGAAGTATCAATGCCCTAGTTTTCTTTTCCCCATGTGCTCATTTGCCCAGTTTTCAAAGCCAAATTCAAACCTAGTTTGTTGTTTTCTGACTTGTTTACTTGCAGGTAATTTTGAGAAGGCAACTTTAATGAATAATATCTTTCAACTGGAAATTTTTCATGAGACGAGATCTGACAGGGTGAAAGTATATGAAATAGAGAATCGGTATCCCGAATTTCAAAGCCCAGTTATCTGTTTGGATAAATTTTTTAAGGCAATCAATAGACCTCCTGGGATGAGATTCACAGTTGGCAGAGTGTGACAAATTGAGTTTTAATGATCAATCTATGATCAAAATTGTTTCCAATCAGTCTGAGAAGGTTAGTGGATCAATTTGAGGATTCAGTTGTCCGAGAATGAAATTTTTTTTAGCCGGACCCACTTTGAGGCCCGGCTAACTTCATCAGATGAAGGACATGACATTTTTTAAGACAATATGTTTTAAAACTAGGTCAAATGCCTATTGTTTAAGGAACTACTGAATCTCATGTAGAGTGATATTTGAAGGTTGTTTCTAAATGTGGCAATGAAGTATGTGCATGTCAAAGATCTGAGTTTTAAAAATGTGGCCTTTCTAAAAAAACATACATCCACATGGAATAGGCAATCTCAGTGAAAAAGAAGAGGGCAGTCACACCAAAGAGCTGCATGAGATATAAATTTTTTAATTGATAAACATTCAAAGGAACAGTCCAAAATGGTAGCACTTCTATATTCAGGATTCCATATCTGTCAAATGAGAGCTTCCCTCTAATCAATCTCTCTGACTTTCAAGCCCATTTCATCGAAGCTTTCTCTAAAAGGTTTGTTTTTGATCTTGTCACAAATATAAATGCACTGAAGAAGCACTTTTGCAATTTGAAGAAGGCTAAAAGTCTCTACAGTAAGGGACTTTCCTTGGCAATTGATGTTACATTTAAGTATCGCCAAAGGAATAGTCCAAGATGCCTTGCTCAAAGAAGAATCCATGTTAAATGTGGAGATATGCAAAGAGCGGCAAGTTAAAGTCAAAGAGGGCAGAGTCATAAGTCAAAAGACACTCCCCACACATACAAGGGAGCTTGCGAATGGCTTGAAATGGAGTTGAAGTCATAGGTAGCTAGAGAAGGAGGTAACTGGCAAATGAAAAGAGACCATGGCAACATGAATAGGGGAGAACTCACGACAGGAAGAGGAGTTTCAAAGCCATTAAAAGAAGACCGCACCATGAGCATATGCAAAAGGCTACCCATCCAAATATAGCAGACCCACGTTTTAAAAAAGAGTCATTGCAAGCAGCAAATAGGAAGCTGCTGGCATCAGACAAAGAAGTCTGCACTGTGAGAAGTTAGCAACCAAGAAAAGACCACACTCAAGCTGTAGCAGATGGAGGCAGCTGCATACAGAGCAAGACGCCAAACAAACTCATGCAGCAATGGAGGCATGCCAAGGGAGAGTGCCATGTCGAGCAGAGGGAGTCATTCACAGCTTTCAAAAGGAAACCCACGGCATTGGAAGGGCAGAGGCCACATTTAAAAAAAAAGAGGGGGTGCAAGTAAGAGCCCATGTAGAGTTTTAAAAATCCAGTAAACAAAGAGCTAGCGCTAATTGTGAGTGAAAGGCAGAATGGAATTTAAAGAAGGTAATTAGCATTGAATTTGGAAGCCCCTCATTTACAAACTTGCGTAAAATAGACCCATGCATTCAACTCTAAGGAGGATGTTGGAGGGTAAGATGCAGCAATTATCGCATAGATGTCCAAGAAGGAACAATTGCAGGTTGAAAGGGTAATGCTCAAGAGCAGGGACTAAAGAGTCTACTCACGTGGATAAAATAAGGCAAATTCAATATAAGGAACATTTTCCCTGCCATGAAACATGGATCCACACACATCAACAAAGAATGCTTAGAGTTTAAAAATGCAGGTCAAAGCCAAAAGAATCACCATGAGGTTGCAAAGCGTAAAATGGAAGCAGGAGCAGATATAAAAATGTATATCCCACATTGGTAAGTGGCGAAGTAATTTTATAGTTTCAATACAAAGCACTCATCATATAATGTGAATTGAAGTGGATGGCTTTTGGAAGCCAAGGTGCATGTCGTGGTTCCCACGGAGGACATCATCAATGGAGGAAACACAAATTTTAAACCAAGATACATCTGTGTTGATGTGGTGCCAAAAGATGAAGGTTGCATGAGATTGCGACACACGTCTTGATCTTGTGACCATCGTTACCTCACCATGCGAAGGTGCTTTCTAGTTATCTATAGCGAGATAGCGAGGCTAACGTGATAGCAAGTCTGGGAGATGATGATGTGGCACAAGTTCCAAGGTAGATGATGAGGTGGCAAAGGATGACACGCATCATTCTGTCGCTATGTCGCCAATGACGTGGAGGTTGTTGAGTTAGATAATGACATAGCGAGGGAGAATCAGGAAATGACATGTGGCAAGTGGTCCCAAAGCAGTTGGTGACATGGCAGATGATACAGATCAAGTAGCCAATCAGGAAGCGCCACGTGGCATTAGTCAAAATAGTTTGACCCCGAGTTCTATGGGGTGAAGGGAAATTTGAAAATAATAATAATTTCTTTTTATTATTCATTTTTAGACTAGACGTGCATGATTTGTTTTAAAATCAAAAGGGAATTTTATAAAGTTTGAACCTTAACATATTTTAAATTTTTCGAAATTTAAAATCAAATAGGTTGCAAGTCTAAATTTTCAGCTAGAGGAGTGTTTTTCAAATTGAGATTTTGGGCATTTCTGGAAGGCAATGTATGCCTTATCATATACTGTCGGAATCGTGAGAATCCAAATTTTCCATTTCTAAAGTCAGTTTTTGCACAAGTGCTTCCTGGTTTGAGCTATAGCTAGAAATGTGAATTTTGGGGCTTTCTCAATGGAATGGGTAAAAAACTTAAAATCCAGTTAGAGGATTAGTAAAACTTGGTAAAAATGTGGTTGGAGTTCACTTTTATCACATTCACTCAATTTAACCCAATTTTTACCAAGCATTTCAACGGGATTTTAGATATTTTGATGACTCAGCAAGCTTTCACCATTCAAAAATAGACATTTGCAAATCAATTACAAAAAATGATGAAACAAGATAAGATCAGAATGGGAGATGGAAGGAAGAAGTTATCCAGTTGCAAAAGGAGGGAATTTCAAGCGGATAGATGTTAGTTTTAGATTCAATCTAGGAATTCATCTTTGTCTATATCATTCTTTCTTTCTATCATTGTAAGGGTTCCAGTTTTTGGGAGCTTCCAGTTTTTGGGAAGTTCCAATTTTTGGGAAGTTCCAGTTCTTTGGAGAAAATTTGCACATTACTGTGATACCAAGGTCTTGGATCCAGTTCTGGTTGCATTTCCATGACCGTGACACCATTTTCCTTCAACAATTTCTTCTCATGTGAACAACAGTAATGTAAAGTTAATACAGATAGTTCTGATACATTAGGTTGTTTTATGTTTTAATTTCATGCATTTGATTGTATTGTTTCAAGGAAATGAATACATATGAGCAAGCATTTCATTAGTTTCATTCTGGTTCTCATCTCCTGTCTCAGTAATCTATAGTCTTATGTGGTCCTAGAATGAAGAGCTGAGATCAATTTGCTTCCCCTTAAGGTTGTATGTCTGATATATTTTGCTGTTGGAACAAAGTGCCAAGTAAATGTTTAATGTGTTTGACAGGGTTACTGGTTATGCTGAGAAGGATATTTTGTGACAATGAGATCTGAATGAATATTGATGTCTGAATCACAAGGTGATTAGATAGATGTATACAGAATATGTCCTAATGGCATAGATGTATGCTTTGGATTCATAAAGTTGCCCAATGGATTAGGCACTGATCAGTTACAGGATCATTAGGTTTTTCTGCATGTTTGAGGATTTGTTGAACATCAACATCAATAATCAATGCTTTTCCCTTTCATGTTGAAGAGCTATAATAAAAGTTGAACCCTCACTTAGCTTGTGAGATTCCTAGATCTACATTTAGCTACTGTAGATTGATGTTATTTCATGAGTTATCAGGAGAAATAAGGATTTTATCTACTTCATATTAGATTCAGTGTATGCTTTGACAACTAGTACCATATAAAGAATCTGTAGCTCCACCCGCCTAGGTTTTGCAGAGCCTGAAGAAGAAGAAGGGTCATGCCTTATAGTTGGCCCGGTGTCTGAATGGATGTGTTCATAATGGGAGTTAGCTACCCCTAGATGCATCAGTTTCTCATTGGGATAATTGGAAACGGGTAATGTTTTCAAACACCAACAAAATGGCGACTCTGCTGGGGAGTTGCATATAGAAAGAACCAAAATCTCTGCCATGAAATAAATTGGATATAGCAAATCTAGAGCAAGATGTGTTCCCTTTTCCTTGCTAAAGTTTCATGTTCCCCAGTTAAGCTTTATTCATTATCAGTAGTATGTTGAAACTAGATGAAAATTGTGTTCTATGACTGTCATAGGTCTATCTTCAGTAAGTCCAATTTGTAAATACTGTTGAGAAAGTTTCAGAGTCAAGAATTCGTTTATAAAGTGTAAATTCTTTTCAAGATAATAATGATCTGCAAATTCTCCTACATTAAAAGTCTGGTTCAGATTTGTCAAGTGACAAATTATGTTTTATTTCTCACATGAGTAAATGGCGACTCTCAAATCTCTGTACCAGTTGTTCCTAGTTGATTTCATTGTAAAAATTTTAAAGGATTTTCAGTTGTGTGGGCAGATCTAAAACTATTGGTAGTTTCTTGAAAGGAAGTTTTAAATTCTTGATAAGTTTTAAAGTGCTATTTGAAATCTATTGTTATAAATAAATTGAAATGAACAAAATCAATCACAGCAGTGGTTATTTTATTCCTCTTGCAAAGAGGTGGTGACTCTACAAATTTTTGACCAGTGGTGTAAAGGAATCTCAATCTTGCACCTATGTCGAATCAACAGATTGAAGTTACCATCAGCACTTGAGGTATTTTGGTTTTCATGTTTTCTTTTCATGGAAGTCAAATGTTAGAATCAGTGCCTCTATTAGGTGATTTTCAGCACTAGAAAGAAGGGGTAGAAATATCGTTATATAATGGAGTCAGATCTGGATTCAGATCACAGATCTGAGATTAGTTTTCCAAATTCTGAGAGTTTAGAAATTGTGAATAATAACATTGCTATGTTGAATACAATGGTTTACAAAAGGATTGTAGATCTTATAAGAATTGAGGTAGGAAGTACTCAAGGTTTAAATGCCGAACAATGTTATTTAAGGCTTAAATCAGTAATCAGTAAGATGCCTTTTCATTGTAGACCTAAGGAATCTTCCCTTCCTAGTGTTTTCCTAATGTTCTAGTACCCGATTCAATCGATTGGCCAGCACCTATAAGGTTACAAATAATTTTGCAAATTGAAAAATTCATTGAGGAGATGGAAAGTGGTGATTATAGATTTCATGTTATGTCTCTTGATGATAATGAGTGTGCTAAAAGTCAAGGTAGTAATGAATACAATGAGTCCGTAGAGCAAGATAATCTGTCTTCCAATTGTGAAGAGGTGGATTCAAATGTTAATGAATCCGGTAATAGCAATCAGCATGAAAAAGATGGATACAAAAGAGAAGATAAATTAAGTTACAATACATATGAAGTTGAAGAAAGTTGTAACAACATTAGATCTAGTGATTGCCATGATAAGAAAGAATGTTGTAATAATTCTGATTTTCCAGATTGTTACACTAATGATCTTCCTGTTGCAAATTCTTCATGTTATCTAGATGAGAATCACAGCCAGGAGAAGATTTGTGAGGCAGTCTTCTTGAGTTCTGATGAAATCTCTATTTTCTTGGCTCGTGAGTTTGAAAAGCACGTATCTCTAAGGATCTTCATATTTTCTCTCATAATACTTTCTCATTTAGTCAAATCAATTCCCCAAAGTTTGATGTAGAAAAAGAGGTAGAATTCGAACAATCCTTATCAGATTTTGGAGGTGTAGATGGCAGTTCCTTAAATGTCTTTGCACATGACGATTTGCTGGATGAAGAGAATGTTAATGAAGGAAATTTTAATGTTGTTTCAGATTCTTTTCATGTTTATCTTGTTGAATATTATTTTGATGTTTCATATGGTGAAGTGGAAAATAGTGAGTGTTTTCAATCCAGTTATAGATTTTCTTTATGTGCTGATAAGTCTTGTAAAGATAAGTTCAAGGTGTATTCTGACTTTTAGTTTGATGAAGAAGATGATAGTGATCAACATAGTTTGGATCAGTACTTTCAGAATGGGTTTTCAACTTTGGCGACTAATCAGTTGTTTGAATGTGAAGAGGTTTCAGCAAAGGATAAATCTGATTCGATGAGTAACATGGTTGCAAGTAGGCAACGATTAGATTTCACATACTCTTCATTTACGGAGGCACAAGGTGAGTTACAATCTGCTCCATGTAACTCATTGAATGAAGTTGAATTTGAGCACTTTGTGTTTCCAGTTGAAACAATCCATGATTTAGTCAGTAGTGATTAGTTTCAGTTTGATATCAGTTGTTATGATCATGTTGATCCTTGTTTTCATAGTGGGCAAGGTGTAGAAAGTTTGTCTGATTTTTATATGCACTATGAAGATGATGATAGCGGTTTTGTTTTGCCTAACAAAGTAATTGAAAGTGTTGATATGATGGGTGAGACAAATGATAATGAGAATTTCAGTTTACCTCAAGAAGATGTAAATGAAAATAAGGTGTATGACAGAGGTAAAAAATTATGAAACTTTTTGTTGGCCCGGGGCCATCCCTTGTACATAGTAGTTGTAGATTTCCTTGTTTTCAATAAAGCTATTGGAGGAAGTTTTGCTAGTCAAGTGTGTGGTCTGCTTCTCCTCGAGATTTGGAATCTTGCCATGCCCACAAGGGACATGCATCCCCAAATAGAGCCACTATTGGCACTAAAAATTGCGTGGTCAAATTTTAGCAGTTTTGCAACAAACCAAGCCTTATAAATGCCCTTTTGATGAGATTGTACCTGGCTGTCAATATGAGGTCCCTTAGGTGTTTAATGTTTCTAACACCCTCCTTTTAGTGCATCTACCTATTCTATGAAGATAAATCATCATTCTGAGTTGTTTGGCAAAGTCTTGTTTCGAGCTAGTTTCAAATCTGCATTTTACACCAAGTGTCAAATAGCGATAAGAAGCCCTGTTTACATCTTAATATCTTGCACCCAGATTTGTGTCATGACTTTCCACTTTGGGAGTGTCTAGTGTCCATAAAAAAGAACCTATGTTTCAGTTTTCAAGTCATTTTGAATCCATTTCACTAGGTTTTGAACCCCTCAAAGTTGGTATGTTATTGTTTTCATGTTTTTGTAAAATATTCAAAATTCTGGGAAGCCCTGTTTGACGAGTAATAAATTTTGACCAATTAATCCAAATGTTGAAATTCTTATTGTGTTGTATTGTAAACATCATAGACTTGTTATGTTTCAATTTTTAAGTCTTGACGAATCCATTTGATTAGTTTTCAAATGCAATTCCAAACACAATTTCTATCTTTTTACTGGTGTCAGTATTTGCAGATTGATTGGAACCCCTGTTCAAGATGTCATATCTTTGTACCTGTGATTGGTGAGATCGAATAGATTGTACTGCTATATTGTCATCTAAAATTACTCCAAGTGTGTCAGTTTTTACATCTTAACAAATCCGTCTGCACACTTTTCCAGGTCAATTCCATTTGCAAAAATCGTTATCTTGTCAATGTTTCCAATCAACAATTCTGAGCAGCCAACTTTAGACCTTCGTCAATTGCATCCTGTGATCCATCATGACCCCAAATCATAGAAGTAAACTCTCCTCATGATGAAGTATCAATGCCCTAGTTTTCTTTTCCCCATGTGCTCGTTTGCCCAGTTTTCAAAGCCAAATTCGAACCCAGTTTGTTGTTTTCTGACTTGTTTACTTGTACGTAATTTTGAGAAGGCAACTTTAACGAAGAATATCTTTCAACTGGGAATTCTTCATGAGATGAGATCTGACAAGGTGAAAGTATATGAAATAGAGAATCAATATCCCGGATTTCAAAGCCTAGTTATTTGTTTGGATCAGTTTTTAAAGGCAGTCAATAGACCTCCTGGGATGAGATTCACAGTTGGCAGAGTGTGACAAATTGAGTTTTAACGATCAATCTACGATGTTCCAATCAGTCTTAGAAGGTCAGTGGATCAATTTGAGGATTCAGTTGTCCGAGAATGAATTTTTTTTTAACCGGACCCACTTTGGGGCCCGACTAACTTCATCAGATGAAGGACAGGACATTTTTTAATTCAATATGTTTTAAAACTAGGTTAAATGCCTATTGTTTAAGGAACTACTAAATCTCATGTGGAGTGATATTTGAAGGTTGTTTCTAAATGTGGCAATGAAGTATGTGCATGTTAAAGATCTAAGTTTTAAAAATGTGGCCTTTCTAAAAAAAACATACATCCACATGGAATAGGCAATCTTAGTGAAAAAGAAGAGGGCAGTCACACCAAAGAGCTCCATGGGATATAAAGTTTTTAATTGAAAAACATTCAAAGGTGCAGTCCAAAATGGTAGCACTTCTATATTCAGGATTCCATATCTGTCAAACGAGAGGTTCCCTCTAATCAATCTCTCTGACTTTTGAGCCCATTATCAGAGCTTTCTCTAAAAGGTTTGTTTGTGATCTTGTCACAAATATAAATGCACTGAAGAAGCACTTTTTCAATTTGAAGAAGGCTAAAAGTCTCTACAGTAAGGGACTTTCCTTGGCAATTGATGTTACATTTAAGTATCGCCAAAGCAGCAGTCCAAGATGCCTTGTTCAAAGAATAATCCACATTAAATGTGGAGATATGCAAAGAGCGGCAAGTTAAAGTCAAAGAGGGCAGAGTTGTAAGTTAAAAGACACTCCCAACACATACAAGGGAGCTTGTGAATGGCTTGAAATGGAGTTGAAGTCATAGGTAGCTAGAGAAGGAGGTAGCTGGCACATGAAAGAGACCATGGGGACATGAATAGGGGAGAACTCATGACAGGAAGAGGAGTTTCAAAGCCATTAAAAGAAGACCACACCATGAGCATATGTAAAAGGCTACCCATCTAAATATAGCAGACCCACATTTTAAGAAAAGAGCCATTGCAAGTAGCAAATAGGAAACTGTTGGCATCAGACAAAGAAGTCTGCACTGTGAGAAGTCAGCGACCAAGAAAAGACCACACTCAAGCTGTAGTAGATGGAGGCAACTGCATACAGAGCAAGGCGCCAAACAAACTCGCGCAGCAAAGGAGGCATGCCAAGGCAGAGTGCCATGTTGAGTAGAGGGATTCATTCATAGCTTTCAAAAGGAAACCCATGGCATTGGAAGGGCAGAGGCCTCATTTACAAACCTGCATAAAAGAGACCCACGCATTCAACTCTAAGGAGGATACGACAGGGTAAGATGTAGCAATTATCGCATAGACGTCCAAGAAGGAACAGTTGTAGGTTGAAAGGGTAACGCTTAAGAGCAGGGACTAAAGAGTCTACTGACATGGATAAAATAAGGTGAATTCAATATAAGGAACATTTTCCCTACCCTGAAACATGGATCCATGCACATCAACAAAGAATGCTCAAAGTTTAAAAATGCAGGTCAAAGCCAAAAGAATTGCCATGAGATTGCAAAGTGCGAAATGGAAGCAGGAACAGATATAAAAATGTATATCCCACATTGGTAAGTGGCGAAGTAATTTTATAGTTTAAATACAAAGCACACATCATATAATGTGAATTGAAGTGGATGGCTTTTGGAAGCCAAGGTGCATGTCGTGGTGCCCACAGATGACATCATCAATGGAGGAAATGCAAATTTTAAACCAAGATACATCCGCCCTGATGTGGCGCCAAAAGATGAAGGTTGCATGAGATTGTGACATGCGTCTTGATCTTGCGGCCATTGTTACCTCACCATGCAAAGGTGCTCGCTAGTTATCTATAGTGAGATAGCGAGGCTGACATGGCAGCAAGTCTGGGAGATTATGATGTGGCATGAGTTCCAAGGTAGATGATGAGGTGGCAAAGGATGAAACGTTTTGTTCCGTCGCTAGGTCACCAATGACGTGGAGGTTGTTGAGTCAGATAGCAACATAGCAAGGGAGAATCAAGAAATGACATGTGGAAAGTGGTCCCAGAGTAGTTGGTGACATGGCAGATGATACAGATTGAGTAGCCAAACAAGAAGCACCATGTGGCTTTAGTCAAAACAATTTGACCCCGAGTTCTGTGGGGTGAAGGGAAATTTGAAAATAATAAAAATTTCTTTTTTATTATTCATTTTCAGATTAGACATGCATGATTTGTTTTAAAATCAAAAGGGAATTTTATAAAGTTTGAACCTTAACATATTTTAAATTTTTCAAAATTTAAAATCAAACAGGTTGCAAGTCTGAATTTTCAGCCAAAGGAGTGTTTTTCAAATCGAGATTATGGGCATTTCTCGAAGGCAAAGTATGCCTTATCATATACCACCAGAATCGTGAGAATCCAAATTTTCTATTTCTGAAGTCAGTTTTTGCACAGGTGCTTCCTAGTTTGAGCTATAGCCAAAAATGTGAATTTTGGGGGTTTCTCAATGGAATGGGTTAAAAACTAAAAATCCAGTTAGAGGATCAATAAAAATTGGTAAGAATGTGGTTGGAGTTCACTTTTCTCACATTCACTCAATTTAACCCAATTTTTGCCAAGAATTTCAACAGGTTTTCAGATATTTTGGTGACTCAACAAGCTTTCATCATTCAAAAATAGACATTTGCAAATCAATTACAGAAAATGATGAAACAAGATCAGATCAGAATGGGAGATGGAAGGAAGAAGTTATCCAGTTGCAAAAGGAGGGAATTTGAAGTGGATAGATGTCAGTTTCAGATTCAATCCGGGAATTCACCTTTGTCTATATCATTCTTTCTTTCTATCATTGTAAGGGTTCCAATTTTTGGGAGGTTCTAGTTTTTGGGAAGTTCCAATTTTTGGGAAGTTTCGGTTCTTTGGAGAAAATCTACACATTACTATGATACCAAGGTCTTGGATCCAATTTTGGTTGCATTCCCATGACTATGACACCATTTTCCTTTAGAAATTTCTTCTCATGTGAACAGCAGTAATGTAAAGTTAATATAGATAGTTCTGATACATTAGGTTGTTTCATGTTTTAATTTCATGCATTTGATTGTATTGTTTCAAGGAAATGAATACATATGAGCAAGCATTTCATTAGTTTCATTCTGGTTCTCATCTCCTGTCTCAGTAATCTGTAGTCTTATGTGGTCCTAGAATGAAGAGCTGAGATCAATTTGCTTCCTCTTAAGGTTGTATGTCTGATATATTTTTATGTTGGAACAAAGTGCCAAGTAAATGCTTAATGTGTTTGACAGGGTTACTGGTTATGCTGAGAAGGATATTTTGTGACAATGAGATTTGAATGAACATTGATGTCTGAATCACAAGGCGAGTAGATAGATTTGATGTCTAGGTATATAGAATATGTCTTGATGTCACAGATGTATGTTTTGGATTCATGAAATTGCCCAATAGATTAGGCACTGATCAATTACAGGATCATTAGGTTTTGCTGCATGTTTGAGGATTTGTTGAACATCAACATCAATAATCAACACTTTTCCCTTTCATGTTGAAGAGCTATAATAAAATTTGAACCCTCACTTAGGTTGTGAGATTCCTAGATCTACATTTAGCTACTGTAGATTGATTTTATTTCATGAGTTATCAAGAGAAATAAGGGTTTTATCTGCTTCATATTAGATTTAGTGTATGCTTTGACAACTGGTACCATATAAAGAATCTGTAGGTCCACCCGCCTAAGTTTTGCAGAGCCTGAAGAAGAAGAAGGGTCATGCCTTATAGTTGGCCTAGTGTCTGAATGGATGTGTTGATAATGGGAGTTAGCTGCCCCTAGATGCATTAGTTTCTCATTGGGATAATTGGAAATGGGTAACATTTTCAAAAACCAACATAAGTGACTCTTTATGTGCTGAGTTTTCCTATTTATGTTGAGTGTCAACATTTTGAATGCAATTTCTACATTTTTTGCATGAGTTGACTTGCGAGATTTATTTCAAACATGTCATTTACAATGATATCTTGCCTTAGGATGTGACCCAATTATTGTTGGGTCAACCTTCCTATTTTATAATGTTCTAGAATGATCTATAAGCTATTTTCCAAGTATAAATAGGATGTTTTGACTTAGAGTTAAGAAAGCTTTGTGGAGAAGTTTTGGGGAAGTGATTTGGAGCTGCAAATTTTGGGAGTAGCTAAAGGGAAAGTTTTCTTGAGTTTTGGATAGAGTGACAAATGTTTGGTAGTTTATAGTAGGATTGTAATGGAGTTGTGAGTGTGTAGATAGAGCACTAAATGTGAGGTATTTTATACTTGGATCTCAGATAAAGTTTTTAAGTAGAGCTAGTGATTGTGGTTTAGAAGCAAGGAGGTTGCTTGGTGGCTTGTGAGCACACATTGAGATCTTGGAGGTTTCTACCAAATTGTTGTTATGATACAAATATGAGCTAGCATGGATTGAGTTTGATCTTGAAGGATCTTGTACAACTATTATTGTATTTTCTATTTTATTTGGCTGTAACCTAGAAGGCCTTACAACTAGGCATATTACATGTAATCTATTATATCTATGAATAAAGAGTTGTGATTTGGTATCGAATCTGGCATTATTGCTTCTTTTTGTTGTGCTTCCACTATATGGTTATTTTCTAGGGGCTAGGACATCTCCTTTGGAGATTCTCTTGCCTTTCACTCATCAAAGTTGACTTTAACTATTACATGAATTTTCCACCAGGATGTACCTAGAATTGGGCTACCTTTGAATAGTTATTCCTTGAGTAATTTAAAACATTCTTAAACCTAGTTGTGATACATCATTAGTTCATATCAATCAAGAGGGATCCATCAGTGACCATTTCATGTTTCAATCATCACTTTCACATAGTCTAGCCAAGTTGGAAACACCCTACACTATACCAGTTGAAGTTGCAATCCATATTTATCTTAATGCTATTGACCATCTCATGGCTATCTTCCTACAAAGACTACCTACTAAAAATATCAACATACTACAAAAGGTCTTTGAAGAAGTAATTAACTTTATTAAACAAGCCAGTCCTAATGGAGGAGGACTGATGGTTCCAACTCAAGCTACAACAACAACAACAACATATCCTACTAGACCATAAGTGATGCTTAGTCAATTCATTCCATTGAATCCAATTCCACTACAATAGGCACCAACTATACTAGTTCCAACCATAACTTATCCAAGTTGTTTTCTTTGAGCAAAAGGCAACCACATCCATTGAAGCAAAAAATAATATTGCATCTGAGATTGGCCAAATGAAGAAGATCATGTCTAAAATTACCAACGAATTAACCTATTTGAGGTTATCACAAGGGCAGAATAACACATTTTTTGAGAATGAATGTAGGCCCTTACAACAACAACCATGATAAAAATTACAACAACAATTTCAGTAGAGATAATAATGCAATGAACAATTTCAATTCTCCTAATTGCAACAAAATTTTTCTAAGGTAGAATCGACAATGGAACACCTATCCAAATAATGGAAGAATCCCTACAAATAACAACAAAAATGCCTAGTTTTTAGACATCCATCAATATGATAATAATCAAATATACCTAATGAGGACAGCTCATATTTTAGTCAACAAGTGAACCAAAATTCACAAAGCAATAACAATGAGCCCCCTATGCAGTTTAATACTATGATGTTAGAATCTTATGATTCTTCATAGAATTCAAGGATGGAAGAACAAGTCACTAAATAATTTACAAATAGAATTGGAAATTGGAGTGACTAGGGCACAACAACAAGGTTTATGATTTTTTTGCAGAAATTCAAGATTGCTTTGATCTTGGTGTAAAATTTGTTTGTTGGGCTCTTATGGCTATGAGAAAGGTCTCCAGGAGTCTCATTCTTGCTAAAGTCTCTAGTTGTGATGGATCTTCTCTTGGGGTGAGTTCTTAGGAGAAGGAGCCATTTTATGTTAGCAAGCACTTGAATTTAAATAAAGTTAATGGCTTCCTTCCATGTAGTCAAGATTGGCATCTGCTAGTTATCCCTCCAAAAGTAGTAATGGAAGATGTGGACTATTTGGACACACATACATTAATATGCAAGTTTCTTGGTGTAAGGAAACTCAGGTGTAGAAATAGCTTCCTACACTAATCTCTTAAGAGAAGTATGGTGCAAATCCTATTAAAATCTTTTACACTTACAGATTCAACATCATGTAAACAACAATATTTCAGCCAAGCAAGCATAAAGAAAATAGACAGAGAAAGAAACACATAACACAAAGATTTTCCAGTGGGGAAAAACCTTTCGGTAAAACAACCCCACCCCTCTAGAACCTGCCCAATGTATTATCTTCAACACAAGGTTACAATACACTTGCAATGCAAGTTCAATAGCGACAATAGAAGACTCTAGTAGCAACTCACAGTACCAAAAATAAACTACTTCACATACTCCTCTTCACAACCCTAAAAATGCTTATAACATGCGCTTCACTTTTAGGGCTACTCCCAAAGGTAACCATATTAGGGTTTTACCATTGGGTAGAGTGTATAGTACTCATAATTATCAATTGCCACATGTCTTCACCTGTCATTGAATCTTCCTAACTGTTAGTACCCGATATGGTCACAATTTCAAAGCTTCTAGTTTAGAGTTGTTAAACCACTTCGAACTAAAGTTCAAAGTAGTTCAATGGTTCAAATCAGTTCAACATGTAGATTGAGAATCTTAGACTCAAAACTGTCAACTCCATTGATTCACAGCAGAAGTGTTCAATGAAAAGTTATCAGAAGTGCAGGTTCAATGATCTATTATGAGAAGTTCATTCAAAGGTTCAGTGGTTCAAATGACCTGTCCTACAGGTTCAACACAAGCAAAGTTTAGACTCAAGGTTCGAAGGCTTATTTTTGACTCATTGGAGTTCAACAATTCATAGTTCTAGTCACAATTCATTAGTTTAGAAGGATATTTTAAATTGGATTCAGAACAACTTGATAAACTTCTCCCAAGTTTAGACTTGTTTGGGTATCTACATTTGAAGTTAATCATAGTTTTCATAGGTTCAAAATCTGATTCAAGGGGTGAGCTTATTAATTCAAGAATGCAATCCCTTTTAAAGGATCAAATTTAGAAGTTTGGGAAAGTTCTGATTCATAATAACTCAATGGGCATAAAGGTGGTTATCAACTTACATCTGAGCTCTATCAATTTCTTCAAATCCGCATAGACTCTCTTTTCACATGTGGCCACAAGATTCCATTCAACTCCACGGTAGCATATTTTGAATGTAAGTTGTTATTAATACAATCAGTTATGAGTAGATGCACGTTAAAGGTGACAGTAAATGGTCTCCTTGGGATATCGATGCTTCCAGGGTTCTATATAATATGTAGACTTATAGAAAGGTAAGATTTCTATGAGTACCCATAGAAAAACCTGAACTTGACATAAAGTCAATGAATTTGAGATGGTTTTTTGAGAGCTGCTGCATTCACATCTTCTATTAGAGACAACATATCAATGACACCATATTGAGAGGAGAGCTTCTAATAAAATAGAGGAATGATGTTTTTGTTGGTGAAATCAAAAATGAGAAAAGTCTAAAGTCAAAGATGGAGGAGAGCTTAAAATCAATTATAGAGAAGGATTGGGAGGACATAAATTTTTGTGCAGGCATGGACGGTTAGCAGTGAATCACGAAGACAAACACAGGTTGACATGGGTCACAATCACTCGCCTACCTTATTTTGATGGAGACTACTGGCCAATGCCATTGAGGATATGATTTTTCAGCTTCAAATAGTTTCTTCAAGGATACCTCTGCTAATGTAAAAACCACATGAGTCTACCTTAGCGATGAAAGATGATTTCATCATGGTTCATATACATCATTCGTGCAATCATTGTCACTTGTTCATATTGTCAGGAAAACATTGAGTTTACAACCAGTGCATTAATTTCCAGATTTGTGACAAATGCTATGTGAAATGTCCCTTTTCAGATTTTTCATGATATTTCCAACCTCTAATCAGATCTTTAAAATCAAACAACTGCTATCACAAAGATCCACCAAATTCCTTAAGAAACCCCAAATCGGGTATGTTGAAAATAGTGCTAAAAGCTTCACAACTTCACAAATTATTAATGAATCTGAAAATGGAAATTTTTACAGAACTTTCAGCAGCATAAAAGCCTACAAATTGATATTTCCAGATCCGTATAGCCTTTACACAACAGCTCGAAAATGTAGGACCAAAACTATGCTCATCGGGCTCCCGAAATAGCACAAAATATGCTCGGAAACACCACAAGAACACTAATAATCTATCTCATAAGTTTAATCACGTCCCAATATATATATTCAGCTCTATTTTAACAGCTTAAAGTATAAAATACAGCAGCAACCAAAACTGATATGAAATACTCAACCGGAAACACCAAACTCTTACAAAAAATACACCCGGAAACTCACAAATCTGCACTGTTCAGCACAAAGGCAAACTCTGTATGAGCATGCACATGGAATGGCTTCAAACTCCCATCCTTAGCCTTCCTGGAAACCTGCAAACTCCCGTTCTTGGGTCTCCCTGGAAACCTGCAAACTCCCGTTCTTGGGTCTCCTTCTCCACAGGTTTGGCAGCCTCTGAAGAATAACAAAGAATGAGTGAAAATCAAGTCTGGAATCCCCCCAAAATGCCTCCAAACCTCTTTAAAAAGGGCATAACTGTAACTCACGTCCAAGAGAGGTTAATGAAACATATTTTAATAATAATTATCATTTATTAGTCCAACGGTTTCCAAAGATTAACTCCCTTTTTCCGAAACTTCACTTTCTTGGGCCTGCCTGTCTTAGCAAAGATTATTATTTTTTAATTATTTGAAAAAGGGGACATGACAAGTCCTCCCCTCCCAAACATTGCTTGTCCTCAAGCAATGGCTAAACAATAAACCAATCAATCCTCCTGGATCCCAAATGTAGTCATGAACTATACTACTACCAATTAACACAGACTCCTGCAAGATCCTCTGCAATATGACCAAGAGGAATCCATAATCAAACTGGCAATTATAGCTCAAGCAAACTCCAAAATCACCATTACCACAGTCAAAAACCCATGAGACACAAACTCTTAGAATATCAAAACCCAAGTAAAGTGGACTACCAACATAGTAAATACCATCAATGCATTCCACTGGCCTATATGGAATGTACAATCCAACTCTGCAACAATGGTGAATGCTCTCAAATGAAACTATACCAAGTATGGAGAATCCACACACTATACAACTCCTGCAGTCAACACAACTCTGTAGATCATTGGCCACTGTCTCATAACCATAACTCCCATGCACCCCTGATGGTGAAAAGCCATCACAAGATAAACAACAAGAAATGGAACCCAAACCAAATTTTCCATGAACAAGTGATACAACCCACTGTGACTGATCACTAGCTAAGTCAGGAGATGTCATAGCCAAAGGAGTAGAATCAATAACAACACTTGCTGAAGCATCACTCCAAAACTCCTGCTCTAAGTCATGTATTATCAAGCTATCAACTACAAAACCTGTCGCCATGTCGTGCCCATCACAACTCTCATCTCGAGGCATCAAACTATTCCATAATTGATGATAAGCACTAGGAACCAAAGTACATCTCTGTATCATAATCTCATCAACATGGTCATCAAAGGTAAATTGATGAGCGTACCTCACAGTGTAATGCCGATAGAATGCGCCAATCTCAGTCAGTGGCTCAGACTGTAATCCAGATGAAACTAACTGCAATTGATCATCAACCATGTTGGAACTGACTACTACCTCCAAAGATATCACCAAGGGAGTAGTATTACTATCAGGAACCATGCCAACTGTCGACTCACCAACATCACACATGACCTTTGATACATCTCTAGTCTCTGTGCCTTCAGTACTAGAGGCCACCACCCTGTCAGGCATACAATAATCTGCTACAATACCCAACTCAACTAAACCTGACTCTAGTGGGAATGAACCTAATATGCCAATGTTAGTATCAAGGATGGATGCATCCCCATCTCCATTGTCTCTGACAATCTCAGTCATGGACATCCTCGAATCACCAAACACCATAGCTTGTGACTGTATAGAATCAGATAAAGACTGTAGTCGCTCTAACTCCATGGTCACCTTAGCCAAATGAAACTGTGACTCCTTGAAAGCCAACTGTGTACTCTCAAGAATCTCAAAAGTCACCTCAAGCTGCTCAGTAAGCTCACTCACCTCATCTTCCTTAGCCAACAATGCATCATATGTTGTACTACCCCACTCCATAAGATAATCTCTATCAGCTACCAACTGCATATAATTCTGTCTCAAAATTTGAATAGCCTCCCATAAAGAGTGGATCTCTGTCAAGGAAAGATAACTTCCTTCCTGCTCATCACTAGTAGGAGAACCCCATCCATAAACTGCTAATAATTGACGAGCAGCATCAAAATGTTGGCAAGTGATAGCAATGTCTCGGTCACTAACTCTCAACTGATTAGACACATGATGGCATTGGCTTGACTGTCTCCTACAAACCTCCTTTGATGCACTGTCTAAAGGAGTATCCTCAAAGTTACTAGTCTCTAGAGTATTACCATCCATGTCCTGTGAATCAACTCTAAAGCTCATATCAACATACAGAGTATCAAAATTTGTAGCACTGCTGTCCAACTCCTCTGTACCCAAGGAAACTAAGTCTTCAAAATTGCCCACTACATCCTCCTGGATGTCATCGATGCCAATATGATCCTGGGACTCATCTGTACACACTGCCAAATATGAAAGATCATCAACACATTCCAGCAAGTATGGTCGACTGGATATATGAACAAAGCCCAACACCGGTGTATAAAAACTAATACCAACATCAGACAAGATACTGGCACAAGAAAAGACAACACCGTGTAATCTGCTAATCAAATCCATGATAGCACCCAAACAAACACTGCGACCAAAAAGTGTTAAAGATCTCCAGTCAACTGAATCCCAAACACCAATATAACAATCTCGTGTCCATATCCGTAAACTAGAATCAACTGGTAACTCAAGCAAACTCCTCACCTGAGTAATATGACCAATACCAACTAACTCCACATACCTGTCATGATAAGGTAATGAAGTCACAATACTATCTTCACTCACCTTCAGCTGGCGGGATAAATCATGTGAAGTACTACCTGCCTCAACCTCATGTGATGAAGCATCTAACTGCGCCTGGTACTCTTTCTCAGCAAATTCATGAATGCTCAATGTCTGCTCATCTCTACTAGGTATCTCACCATCCTGCACAACAACATCCTCATAATCATCATCTGAACCCACTACACTGTAGTCACTGCCTGTTGTAACTATACCATCCTGAATACCTGTGGCATCACCCTTTGACAACCTGTAAACAATTGTCTCAATTTGAGTATCAAGTTGACTGTTACTATCAATCTGTGTAATATCCTTTCCCACCACCTCCTGTGGCAAAGTAGAATCTGAGACCACTACCTGGCTATCAGCTAGTTTCTCAAACTCCTCATGCAAGTTCTTGGGAATTGTGTCATCTGTCCTGTGAGAAAATCTGCCAAATAGAAATCCAGTCAACTTATCCACCTTAGCTGGGTCAGATAACATGTCATTTATACGGTGGTGCTCAACCAACTGTTTAGACATGTCATGGCTTATTTTCATAAGTTTATCTCGAATGTCTAAATAACCATCCTTTCTACTATTTTGACTCTGGCTATCAATTGTCCAAGATTGTTCCCTCTGAGACTCTGTACTATACCTGTCCATTCTGGATAAAGTAGAGTGTAACCCCAATAGGATATAACTTCTTCAAGCACCAAGAACTAACATGCAAATGATTAGAAGTAGCATGCAACCATAGATTTGGACATGCAACTGATTAGAAGCAACATGCAACCACCAAATTATGACATGCAAGATCTGGGTAGTTGTCAAAACTGACATGCAAACTTCTACAACCGCCAAATTCACCAAGAACTAATAGGCAAATGATTAGAAGTAGCATGAAACCATAGATTTGGACATGCAACTGATTAGAAGAAACATGCAACCACCAAATTATGACATGCAAGATCTGAGTAGTTGTCAAAACTGACATGGAAGATCTGGGTACTTGTCAAAACTGAAATGCAAACTTCTACAACCACCAAATTCACCAAGAACTAACATGAAAATGATTAGAAGTAGCATGCAACCATAAATTTTTACATGCAGCTGATTAGAAGCAACATGCAATCATAAATTATGACATGCAAGATTTGGGTAGTTCTCAAAACTGAAATGCAATATCTGGGTAGTTGTCAAAACTGACCTGCAACTTCTACAAACCCTCAGGCTGGCAAGATCATGGCTCTGATACCACTGAAATGTCCCTTTTCAGATTTTTCATGATATTTCCAACCTCTAATCAGATCTTTAAAATCAAACAACTGCTATCACAAAGATCCACCAAATTCCTTAAGAAACCCCAAATCGGGTATGTTGAAAATAGTGCTAAAAGCTTCACAACTTCACAAATTATTAATGAATCTGAAAATGGAAATTTTTACAGAACTTTCAGCAGCATAACAGCCTACAAATTGATATTTCCAGATCCGTATAGCCTTTACACAACAGCTCGAAAATGTAGGACCAAAACTATGCTCATCGGGCTCCCGAAATAGCACAAAATATGCTCGGAAACACCACAAGAACACTAATAATCTATCTCATAAGTTTAATCACGTCCCAATATATATATTCAGCTCTATTTTAACAGCTTAAAGTATAAAATACAGCAGCAACCAAAACTGATATGAAATACTCAACCGGAAACACCAAACTCTTACAAAAAATACACCCGGAAACTCACAAATCTGCACTGTTCAGCACAAAGGCAAACTCTGTATGAGCATGCACATGGAATGGCTTCAAACTCCCGTCCTTAGCCTTCCTGGAAACCTACAAACTCCCGTTCTTGGGTCTCCCTGGAAACCTGCAAACTCCCGTTCTTGGGTCTCCTTCTCCACAGGTTTGGCAGCCTCTGAAGAATAACAAAGAATGAGTGAAAATCAAGTCTGGAATCCCCCCAAAATGCCTCCAAACCTCTTTAAAAAGGGCATAACTGTAACTCACATCCAAGAGAGGTTAATGAAACATATTTTAATAATAATTATCATTTATTAGTCCAACGGTTTCCAAAGATTAACTCCCTTTTTCCGAAACTTCACTTTCTTGGGCCTGCCTGTCTTAGCAAAGATTATTATTTTTTAATTATTTGAAAAAGGGGACATGACACTATGAGACATAGGAAGAACTCAATGGAATAGGCGATATGGGAATGCATCATTATATGCATAGTCTTCAACATTTCACCTATGGACACATGAAGCCTATGGCATCATACATCTCAAAGAACCGAGCATTAGTTGAGAATATTATGTTATATTGATAATCACTCAAAGCATAAGCTCAAGCATCTCCGTATAGACGATTGTGGATATAAGATGTTTATGGCACATGAGAGAATGAAGTAGTTACAAACTCCCATAAAGACACTTTGTTTAGCAACCTCAATTATTTAGTAAAACATTTATAAAGTATAATGATAGATGTTGATAACAATAGCATACACGAGGTGCAGATGTAAATGCGTGGAAGGTTTATATCAAAGCAAATGGTGAGTGGGCGCGGTCCACAAACACTTTAATCGAAAAGGAATCTTTGGTTGCTAATGAATAAGTGAAAACCCGTAGGTGCATTAGGCGGTTGAGTTTTAATAGAACTCTCAAATCAGGTTTGATGGATAGTTTTCAAATTTACATCCATGGTCACCCTGTTGATATATCATGCCCAAACACTTGAAGTCCACGACAGTCCACTTGTTGGTTTAATATTGTAATAAGAGAATGACGATTAAGTTGTAAGACAACATTTTGAGCACCCATTTTTGTTATGACACAATATTGTGAAAGTGGAGACATGGCAGAATAAATAAAAAAGAAGAAGCATTTGAATCAGGCTCTAATATGATATATGGTCTGCAGGAAGAAGAAAAGATGGTGGTGGTGTTTGAAGAAAATTCGCTTTGTTGTGCATTGCCATCGATAAACATACACAAAGATGAACCCGTGGGTCGTGAACTATTCTTATATCTTGCAGGATTAGTATCCGCTATGTGATGGAATGCAAGATTAGAACTGTATATAAGGAGGTTGTTTTGATTTGACACTAGAAATCAACAGATATAGAGCATTATTTTAAAATCATGTGAGGATGGGAAAATGAAACGAATTGATTGGTAAAATGCACACCTATCAACATGGGTGATGTTCTTGTTTCTTGACATGAGGAAGATGAATTAAAGCCTATGCATGTGGAAACATGGGTAAAGGACACAAAGTTCTTCTCGAAGGTATTATTAAAATTTTTACAAATCTAATTCATATTAATGATGACTCATCATTATCATAATGTACTTTAAATAGAACAAAGAGGGATGTATCTAGTAGTGTGGGGAATATAAGTCAGTTTTAATAACTGAGAAAGGGGGAAGAAGGTGAAAGGATGTAGATAAAAAGGCCTCCAAGAATTGGTTACTAGAAACAGAACAAGGACTAACATCAGAAAGGATAAAAGGGGGTAGAAAATGAGTGCAAGGGGTTCCACTTTTTCTTCTGGCAGCTACAGACTATGTGCTGTCAGCAGGGGGATATTTTTCAGTTCTAAGGGAAAAGAATGCAGACTTTGGAGCTGTAGTAGAATAGAGCTTTACTTGCTAGACTTTGTGTTAGTGATTAAAGAGGAATTTGATTTTGAAATGTAATGTAAGGGAGATGGTTTTTATTTTTTGATGCCTGTGTAATAGGATCTATGTAGTCTTTTACATCTTAAAGAGGGGAGGTTTGAAAGATATCTACAAATTAGAACTTTGAGTCTATGTAGTTTTCTTTCCATTGACGGTTATGTTGCTGTAACTTTTAGTTTTCTTTAAGTGCATCAGATGTGCTATTTTATGAACGTATTTTATATTAGGATCTTCTAGAAGCTTTGATTCATCTTTTCTCAGGAGAATGGAAATTTTTCTTTTGACCTTTTTCCTTTATAATGTAGTGTTCAGTAAATGAACTTTGTGTCATCTGTTGCTCCTTGATTTTCTTTTCTTTAGGCTTTTAGGTTTTGCATCTACTCTGTGTTTATGGATAGATGTATGTGGTCCTTTTATGCTTTTTGGTAAAAGCATCTACATTTAATTTATTGTATATTTTATACGGGGAGTTGTACTCGATAAAAATTTAGAGGAAGGTTATCAATCCCATTATAACCTATCCAACTATTGGTGTTAGTTAGTCCTTTCACTTGGGTGTTCAAGGTCAGAATTGCATACATTTTCTTGAAGGACAATCTGTTCACTAACACTAACATAGCTTTTATGTGTCATAGGAATCTATCATAACCATTTTACTGATGATCTCCTTATACACAATTCAAGATGCTGACACATCAACATTATTTGCAAGAAATACATTTTACAAAACAAATAATAAGAATAGTAATTATCCAAGGTTGAGACAGCTTATTCCTAACACTTGGGATCTATATTTTCCTATCAGCTTTGGAAGCCTCAATTCCCCATTCATGCAGGTGGAAGGTGATATGGATATTATGTTGGTTGGTAATAGCTATACTTTATTGTCTTTCTCTTGCATATTAGATTGGAACTAGGTCTTTGAGAGGGGTCCATATTTTTATGGCCATGTAGGTCTTTTTGTCGAACCCTGACATACAGGGTTCAATTCTATTGAGGATCTTCCTTCAAGCGTTCCTATTTGGGTTTGCCTACCACAGCTTCCTTTGGAGTTCTAGCATAATGGTATCTTGTGATACATTACTAGTGCTTGGGAAGCTTACTACTATAGCACATCAATCACTGGACAAAAAGGTTATTTCTTATGCCTATATTTGTGTTGAAATTGATTTAAATAATCCTTTGCCAAATTCTTTGGAAATTTTCCTAATCTTCTTCTTGGATGCAAAAGCTAGACCATGAATCTATTCCCTTTCATTACCACATTTTTCATGTGTATGGTCATTTATAGCACCAATGCCCTCAAGCCTCCAAAGGCAATGGCACCCTTGGTGAGTTCTTTGGCACAAGGATGGACAATGATGGTAAGGGGAATGGTTAAACTATTAGTACTAGAAAAGGGAATATGTAGACTAATAGTATGAGTAAAGGGCAAGCTCAAATGAATGCTTCAAGTCAAGGGCAAGGGCCATCTAGTACTACTATTCCTAATAAGGATGGTTTTATCCTAGCTCAAAACTGTGTTAAGGAGTAGGGTCATAAGTGATCTCATCTAGATCGACAAGTGGACTCAGGGTTCAATTATTTTGAGGTTCTTGACAACATGGTCATAGAATAAGATATTCCTACACAGGTTCAGTATGGGGATATTGGATTAGAGAGCAGGAGTTCTATTCTTAGTGGCAACCAAGATGTTGTAGTTTAGCAAAAACTAAAGACCTCTATTGGCCCTGAGTTTGGTGGCCTTGTAGTTTCTCTTGCTCCATAAGAAAAGGATGTTCTTCTAGAAGATTTGGTTAAAGATGTGTTTACCTCTGGTAAAGGAAATATATCTTCTCTTGCTTTGGGCCTAATGCAAGGACTATTTAAGAAAGTCTCTTTTGCTACTCCCTCAAGAGTTGGGCAAAAGTAGGATTAGGAAAAAATTAAACTTACAGGAGATTTAATAGTAGAGTCTAGGGTTGTCAGGACCTTGGATGAATATTTTCCCCACTCTAATCAATGATTATTCTCTCATGGAATGTGAGTGGGTTGAATAGCATCCCCAGACAAAAAGCTATTCATGAATTAGTGGTTGATCATTCTCTAGATATCCATTGTATGTAGGATACCAAGCTTTTAGTGGACTCCATGTTTATATGTGCTCCTAAAATTTGGTTTCTAGGCCAATGTTAGTGTGTTGGTGCTTTGGGGAGCTCTTGTGGTCTTGCCATTTGTTGGGATCCTAGGAAAGTTGTGATACTTTATTGGGTCTCTTGCCTCTCAACTCTCTCAATGGTTGCATTCTCTCTAGAAACTAGAGAGATTATTCTTGTTACTAATGTGTATGATCCTATTGATCTCACTAGAAAGATCAAGCTCTAGGAACATATTAGGCATGTTAAAAGTTTTCATCATTTCTTGCCTTAGTTTTTGGTTGGAGATTTCAACTTTGTTCTCAGTCTAGAGGAGAAGAGGGGTGGGCTAGCTCACTTGGGTCCTTCTTCTAAGATTCTTTGACAAAATATTGATATTTTACATCTCTTTGATGTCAAACCTCTTAATGGGCTCTTTACTTGGAACAATCAAAGGGTTGGAAATGATGCCATCTTGGAATGCTTGGACAAGTTCCTAGTTTCTTTCTTTTGGAATTATGGCTCTCTTTCTCTCTCTTTTGAAATTCTTGATTGAATTTCAAAAGAATAGCAGTACTGCCTATGGTGGAAATGCGGAGGCCCTGCCTATGGTATTGCTATGTTCTCCTTCTCTCAAAAACTTCAATATGTTAAAAGGAAGTTGAAGCATTAGAATAGGTCTCATGATCATCTTGATGTTATTACTAGGAAAATTTGGGATTTGGGTTGTTTTGAAGCTCTTGGCATAGCAGAATCCCAAGTTTCTAGTGATTTAGCTAAGTGGGATCTTAGAGAAGAAATTTATTGGAAACAGAAGGCTTGAGTTGACTAGCTTTAGGAAGGGGACAAGAACATTACATTTTCCATAAATTTGTGTAGGTTCAATGTAATAAGAGTTACATTTCTTCTCTTGTTACTTCTAATAGGATGTGTTTGACCTCCTCTCAAGTTGTATCTAGGGAAGCTATTCAATTTTACTCTGCTCTCTTTTCAGATGATTTAACTCTAGCAAAATTGAGGAGAATACAATCTTGTCCTGTATTCCCTCTATTGTGACCAAGGAGATGAATGAATCTCTTATGAGGCCAATTTGTATGTCTAACTTAGAGGGGTGGTCTTTAGCTTGCATAAAGGAAAAGCTCTAGGGCTTGATGACTTCCCTATTGAATTCTTTCAAGAATTTTGGGATATTATCAATCATGACCTTTTGGATGTGGTTCAAGAGTCCTATTCCAAAAAAGACATGCTCTAGACCTTGAATGTTACTTTCTTATTCATTATTCTAAAGAAGGAAGAGGCTAATCAACTAGACTTATTTAGGCCCATTTCTCTTTGTAATGTGGTCTATAAAATCATTACTAAGCTCCTAGTAGAGAGGCTTAAAGTTTGGCTTCCCATGGTTATCTTTGAAGAACAAGAGGGTTTTATGGTAGGAAAACAAAATTTGGATGGGGTGGTTATTACTTTTGAAGCTATTCACTCTATGTGTACTTCTAGGGAATGTGCCATGTTCATTAAGTTTGATATGGCTAAGCCTTATGATAGAGTCAATTGGGGTTTCTTCCAGAAAGTTCTTTTGGCTTTTGGCTTTGGTCAGGAATGGGTTAGATGAGTTCTAAGTTGTGTTACTACTCCTTCCCTCTTGGTCCTTCTTAATGGTGAGCCATCAGAGATTTTTGGGGCATCTAGAGTTCTTTGTCAGGGAGACCCCCTCTCTCCTTATTTTTTTATCATTATGCTTAACGGACTTGGTAGACTTATCAAGTCTCATGTCTCTCAAAATTTGATTCAAGGATGGTAGTGGGGAAATGGTTTTCCCACTCTTTCCCACCTCCAGTTTGTTGATGATATGGCCTTTTTTGGGAGAGCTTAGATTCAAGGAGTTGAAGCCTTTTGGCTCACCTTGGATACTTCTTTGGCTATGTCTAGGAAAAAAATTAATAACCACAAGTGCTATATTTTTCTCTTCAACACTCCTAAGCCTATCCAATGGAGGATTTCTAATATCCTAAGATTTTAGATAGAGTCTCTTCCTCTGTCTTAGTTGGGGATCCCTATTATGGTTGGAAGATAGCCTAGGCTTTTCAAGCAAAGCCTGCTCGATAAAATTCGACAAAAATTCAATCATTGGACTCATAGCTAACTCTCTACTACTAGTAGGGTGACATTCCTATAATCTATGATTTAGGCCCTTCCCATATATAGAAGCATGGTTCAGGCTTCCCTAGTGTATTTTCTTAAGGAAATTGATGCTTTCTCTTGCCAATTTATTTGGAGTGGCAATTTTCAAAATACCAAATGGAGCCTCATCAATTGGGATATTTTTTTGACGTAAAAAAAGGAAGGAGGCCTCAACTTTCATTTTTCTATCTTGTGCAGTCAAGCTCTTGCTACCAACCTCTATTCGCATTAGTGTTCTGGTTAGTCTACAGTTTGGGCTTGTATCCTATCACACAAGTATTTACCTAGTGTTAAACCTTCAAATATTTCAAAATTTTCTCTTTAGGGAAGATTCTCTATGGTGTGGCATACCCTCAAGATTGGTGCTCACCTGGTGAAGAGAAGTCTATTTTGGATCTATAACAAAGACACTGAGGCTATATTTTGGAGTGATTCTTGGAATGGGAATCCTCCTCTCTTATCCTCTCATCCACACTTGTATTCTCTTTTTGATTTTTTTCTTTCTACTAGATGGAATAATGTGGCTCATTATAAGGAGGCTTATAACCTAGGCCTTACTATGGGTTACATATGGAAGAATTCTTCTGATTGGCCACCAAGTGGCTCTCTGGGGGATTGGTTGGAACTATCTCACATATTGGCTTATAGTGAGTGTAGATCTCTATAGGAACATAATGTTTTGTCTTTGATAGGTGCTTCTTCTAACAAGTATTTTATTTCTTTAGGGCACCTTGCATTGACTAAGAAGCTTTTTGGTGCGGTGGAGGTCTCTTGGTGGAAGAAAGTTTGGAATAGTTTTTTATGGCCTAAGTGTAACTTTTTCCTTTGGATTCTAGTTTACAATTGTTGTATTACTTGGGAGAATCTCTACAAGCAAGGCTTTGAAGGGCTTTCAATCTATGTTTTATGTCACAATAGTGAAGAGACTATTTCTCACCTTCTTTTTTAGTGCCTCTTGGCCAAACAGATTTGTCACTTCTAGTGAAGTGTGTTGGGATGCACGTGTTGGGATGTTTCCTCTTTGTCTAAATTTTGGGACCATTTGGATCATCCCCCTTCCAAGACTTCTTTTCTTTAGGTTGCTGCAACTATTGGCCCTTCCCTTATTTTATGGCATGTTTGGCTTGAGAGGAATAGGAGGATCTTTCATGATGTGCAATTTGAGATCAGGCATCTATGGGGGAAAATTGTTAATTCTCTTCATGAAAAACTCCTAGCTAAATGTGACATTGGTGGAGGTTTGGATCCTAGAAAATCTAGCATTTACTCATGTCTTTCCTTTCCTCTTTAGGGTAGCACTCCCTTGGTCCCCCACAACCACTCTAGGAATAAAGCTAAGCATCACTCTCAACATGTTAATCATGAGGGGCATTAGACTCCTCTTAAGGATGGATTTATTAAAATCAACACTAATGGTTCTTCTTGGGAAAATCCTAGTCTAGTTGGTATTGGGAGAGTTGGGCATGATAGTTCTAGTGATATTCAATTTATATTTTCTATATACATGGGTTACCATACTAATAACCTCATAGAAGCCTTGGCTCTCTTGGTTGTAGTGGAACAGTGTTGTCAACGTGGCTAGAGAAGAATTATCTATGAGACTAACTCATAGGAGGTTGTGAATTTATTGAATAGAAGGAACCTTGTGCATGTGGATTGGCATTTGGCTCTGGTTATTCAACAGATCACTTAGTTATGCAATTCTCTATATTCTGTGTCTTTTATGCATATCCCTCATGAGTGGGATAGTGTGGCTGATTGTTTAGCTAAATGGGCCTATGAGTATGGGCCAGCTTGGAAAATTATTGATCATAGGATGCTTCCCCTTGATTTATTTTAGATGCTGGTTCAACTTGTGTACCAGGATAAAGCTTTGTAGTTCTCTTTATTTCTTGTGTTTTCTACTCTCTTTGGTATTCAATAAAAATTTTATGACTCTTTTAGTTAAAATAATGAATTTAATTTTCCATTTAGTCAAGAATTAGATCCTCAACTAGAAGATATGCTTTCTTTTCAAAATGATAATTAGAATACTTACAATTTGTGGAACCAAAGGGAACCCATGACTGATGGGATTCCTCTTGCTTTGCAACCAATGCCTCTAGATCCAAGGGCTAATAACAATCCAATACCTACCAGAGCACCCTATGTTGGACAACAAAATCAAAACCAAGGAAATTTTCCTACAATCCTCAAGAATCCTTCTTGGTCAACTAAAGAGAATAGTGTATTGGAAGATTTAAAAAGGATGAAGGCTAATATATCCTAGCTTGACATGCTACAAAATGTTCCTTATAAAAAGAAAGTATTGATAAAGACTCTTGATCATACAAAGGCAACTCCTATCATGTGTCTTAAAAATATAGTATCAAAATAAGTCAACACATGTGAGGCTATGTCAACCATGTATAAAGACATGGCCAAAGTACCTCCTTTCTTGTTCAACATCAAAATATTTGGAAGAAACTTGCACAATTTTCTCATTTATTTAGGAGCTTCTTGTAATATCATACCACTTTTGATAGCTTAAATTTTGGGAGTTACTTCTCAACCTACTAATCAAATAGTGATATAACTCAAAAAGATGGAGGTAAAAGTTATTAGGGTATTTTAAGATATTAGAATACAGTTGACTATAGACACTAGAATCCAAGGCATCATAGACATACATGTGGTGGATATCCTAGAAATATATGGATTATGGCTATGTAGATAATGGAAAAAATTCTTAAGAGGATGGTTCTCAACTAATTATACTCAACTATGGCTACTTTGGAGGGGATTGAATAATCAAATCAAGATTAATTTTGAGCCAAAACTGAAGATAATGATAACATAATACAATACACCAAATGAGGCATCATCTTTTCAAGTAGATTTAGGTTCTTGCAAGGTGTTGGCTCTCAACATAACTTTAGCCAAGAAACTAGACAATCTAAATAGAGTATTTTTTATCACTGTACCAAAAGAAGAGGTTGTGACTCAGTTCATAAACAACATGGTTGTGAACAAGTATAATACTTTGGTGAAGAAGAAGACACAAATGTTTTTCTTCTTCTAAGAATTTATAGGTTGCACAAAGTAAGTCATTTAGGATTTGAGTGCTCACATTACCAAGAATCAATCTCTCGAGTACTAACTCAGACAATTCAATTTTAAAATGGTCAAAATTTGATGGAAATACAAGAGGCAAATTCAAGTTCCACATACATATCTAAAGTCATGAACAAAGTTGAAGAAAAAGAAGATTTTAATGCATCATATAGTGACACTTGTTCAAATGGTGGGGGCTTAACTTCTCCTCCACTATGGATGATCAAAGTCCTAAGGAGAAGACATTTTGTGAAAGGTCAAGGATAGATCTCAATAGTTCTTCATCCTAAGACAAAATTTGATAAAATCACAAAATTGATCGGGGATATTCAAGATCAACAATTAAAATAGACAACCCCAATATCAAAGATAAACAATAGCAACTCACCAAGTCCACCATGCAAAAGATTGCAATAGATCTTGAAGAAACAATACTTCAAAGTTCAAGTGAAAGAAAGGATTCAAACAAATAAATACAAGTCTAAAAATCCCAAAGAACAACCAATTTGGACACTCAGGTTTGATAGCTCTAAATGCAAATTAGGGGCTAGTGAAGGTAGGTCTTTTATTCAACATATCGCTTACAATTTAGATGTACTAACAATGTTGAAGAGTATGAAGCCTTGATTCGTAGACTTCTCTTTACAAATTAGAGAAAGATTTTAAAGCTCTCATAATTGAAGTCCAAGATCTTATTTGGTCATTAGATAGGTTAAATCAATTTATTCTTGCAATTATAGAAGATTACTTGCATACCAAAAAAGAGTTTGATACTTATTAGAATATTTTGAGGCCTTGAACATAAGGTCCATTTCGATGAAGTAGAACATGATATCTAATGACCTTCCCATTTCAAGGAGTGCATTGTAGCTCATTGAAAGAACAAAACTAAAGAGATTTTTAGTTGAATTAGTTGCTTCCCCATCTACTCTAGACAACATTATAAAATTAAAATTCTTCCAAGATGACCAACACATTCTCAAGTTCATCATGTGCAAGAAAAAGAGATTGATGATACTCCTGATGAAAAATATGAGGATGATGAGCTACAAGATGAAGATGAGATTATAAATTTGATGACCAACACTATTCCTAAGATGATGGTAGAGTTAGAACATTCATTTGATTGAGATGAATTAGCATGTAGTAAAAGAAATGTTGATGAAAAGGAGATTGAAGAATGTGATTCATATAATCTAGGTATAGAAGAAAATCCTAAGTTAGTAAGAATCAACAAGGCATGTAACCCTCAAGAATGAGAAAGTATGCTTCAATTACTTACAGAATATAAAGATGTCATAGCATGGAGTTATGAAGAACTCTAGACACACAATCCTAAAATCATCACTCATGACATTTTGTTGAAGCCTAATGCCAAACCCTTTTGTCAAAGATACAAACCAATAAATCCTATAATTGAACCATTAATAATGAAAAAGGTCTAGAAATTTCTTGATGCTAAAATTATCTTTCCAATCCAACATTCAATGTGGATTGCTAACTTGGTTTTGGTAAGGAAAAAAATTGGAGAAATTTTCCTTTGTTTAGATTTTCATAATTTCAACCTAGCTTCCCAAAAGGATAACTACTCTTTTCCCTCACTTGATGAAGCATTGAAAATTGTGAATGGCTCTAAAATGATGTCTTTTCATGATGGATATTCAAGATACAACCAAATGATGGTCGATGAAGAAGATAGGTTGAAGACTATATTCACAACAAAATGTGAAACCTTCGCATACAAAAGGATTCCCTTTGGATTAATCAATGGAGGATCCACATTACAAAAAGAAATGGATGAAGAATTCAAAGGCTTGATAAGCTGTTGACATTTCAGTCAAGTTTGCTACTAGTGACATACACTTATTTAGATTGTAAGTATCTAATGAGCTTATTATATAGTTAACAGTATTTGCCAAGCATTTCAGTTGTTTTCAAGTTCTATAGTTGCTACTGAGTCCTTTGGACAAATTCTAGTATTTACTAATTAGTTATAGTTACTATGAAGATCAACAGTGTAAACTAAGCATCTTAGTGTATACCAAGTTTACCAATGCAAACTAAGATGTGCAGTGCTTACTAAGTTAGTAGTTTATGTGATGCGAGTCCAGTGTTAACTGAGCTACTTAGTGTTAACCATGTGACTCAATTTATATGAAGCTCAAGGTGATAGTGTTCATCGAGCTATGCCAATGTAAATAAGTGATTTAGTTTATATGACAAGTTTCATAGTATCTACATAGTCACCAATGTAGACTAAGTTCAAGACTACTTGAAAGTGATCAATATGGACCAAGCTTCTATGTTTATCAAGTGGATGATGATACCAAGCAATGATAGTGGATGTCATGTATCAAAACTTCACTAAATCAGTCTTCATAGACCAATTGTCTAAACTTGAGCTGACTGTAATATTTGTGTAAAGTTGTATAGTGGCCAACTCTATAATTTTTATAATTGGATTGCTATATATGTAGTGTATTGTATCACATCCAATGTGTGTAGTAATGATACATATGTAATGTAACCTTAAGAGAAGAGCAAAAAGTGTGAATTACAAAGGTTACGACAATATAAGGAGTAGAAAAGATTCATCTAACACAGAAAGGTGATTTGTATACATAAAGGAACCTTATTTAGCAAACCAAGTTTCAGATCAGAGATCAGCTACTGTTTCATCCTAACAAGTGGATTAGTCAAATCCTTTAACAAGGTGGACCTAATAGTCTTTTGTAAATCTCTTTACAGAGTGCATACTTCATTGTATGTTTGTAAATCATTTCATAAGGTGGACCTAGTAGTCCTTATTGCTCTTAATAGGGAAGATCATTAGAAGTGATCAATGTAAGCCTTAACAAACCAACTTTATACTACAGTACTAAAGCTTGTGGGTATCATCCCCATGCTAGATTTAATTTCTATTTGGAAGGTTTCTTGGTCACCAAATCTTTGTGTCAAAGTGTTATGAATACTTTCATGTTTTTAGTTTGTTATGCATATAATTAGATCACATTATATGTGAAGGATTAAATGCTAATTGGACTATTGGATTAAGAGTTAAAATTGTAGAAGTTTTTGAAGTTACTTATCACCCCTCCCCTCTAAGTAACTCATCCTTGTTAAGAATATTTCCAAAAATTGGTATCAAAGCTTTGTGGTTCTCAGAAGAAAGTTTAATACCTTGAGAAAAGATCAAATCCATGGAGATATTTAGACTTCACAAAGCTATTGACAATGAAAAGCTAAATTTGGAAATAGCTATTTCCCAACTCAAGAAAGAAAAGGAGAAACTCTCTCAATCCTTGAAAAGAAGAAAAGAAATTTTAATTCAAATGAATGATCATCTCTACATTGAAGAAAAGGTTGAAGATCTTCATTCAAGCAATCAAAGAACTTCTAGAAAAGAATGGTTCCCTACAAAAATAAGTAAGAAAACTAAGAAGAGAATAAGAAATTCAATTAGTAAGGCTATGTGAAGTCATGAAAGAGAAAAAAAAGATAAAAGAAGAGATAGAAGGAAAGAAAAATGAAATCCAACACCAATCCCTTTAGCAATTAGATCTCATTAATCAGCTCTTCAATGCAAATGAAGAAATCATGAGCCTAAGATCTAAAAATGAAAGATTGTGAAATGATCTAAACTCTAAAAGGAAAACCAATGAAAGAATGATGAAATCCCAAGTAGACATGAATCAATTGAATGAGAAAAATCTCTATAAACAAAAAGGAAAAGTAGGAATTGGATATACAGAAGAAGGAGAATCATCCAAACAAGGAGATCAAAAGAATTAAAGACCTACTTGCAATCACTATGGTAAGATAGACCTCATATTTCAAAGAAATGTTGGAGCAATGGAAAATGTTACAATTTTGATTAGCATGGTCCCAGAGAAAATGGATGCAAAGAGAAACCAAAATTTGAAGGAAAATGTCATAAATGCAAGAAGCATGGGCACAAATCATCAAAATGCAAAACCAAGATATTAATTCCAGTAGAAAAAATTGTGAAAGCTATATTTGGTTGGGACTACAACACCTAGTGTAGATGTCATTATTGTGGAGAATTTGGACACATTGGAATGAATTTTGTAAAGCATCATTTGAGGAAAAGAGATACTACTAAAATATGTTTCATTTGTATAGAACTTTGTCATCTTGCCAAGAATTGCATAAATAATGGTAGAATTGAAGATGAGAAAAAGACAAAAGCTCACAATATCCAAAAATAGATGAGATAGCAATGGGTTCCAAACAAGGATTTTTTTAGTGGTGATAATTCACTAATTGGCAAATATGTCCCGATCGGGCTATAGAAATTGGCAAAAAAAAACATCGTATACTAGTTGACTGGTTCACCTAGATTTTATAAAATACTCATATAGTGGCTAGAATGTTCACCACTATTATTACATAATTTCAGTTTGGTAGTTGGGTTCTTTGCCCATATTTCTCTTTGATGTTTACTCTTATTCACCACAGAATTAATTGAGTGTCTCTTTCGATGATCATCATTCTCCAAATTCCCATTTTCCTATGTGAAATTTTTATTTGTCCTATGACCCAATTCACCATGCATCACACACAATGGGGTACCAAATTCCTGCCCTATTCACCCACTCAATTACTTGAAACTACGTGAGGTTCACCAAATATTGGTTCTTATCATATGTAACAGTCGGCCCATTTCCCAAAATGAAAATGGTTTATTTGTAGTTGTCTATTTAAGATATATGAGTGTCATTATTGAAACATGCTGAAAGAAGGAGCCTTCTTCATAGTATTGTGATCAGTAGAGAATCGAAATGACTATGACTACAAGTCCATAGTATTTTATTGCAACCTTAATTTGATGGAGATGTCACAATCAAATTTAAATAGGAAGAGAAGTAGGACTAATGAAGGTGGAGATGTCTAAGAGAGGCCAACAAAATGCAAAAATATATCTTCATACTTTGGTGGGAGTAGATGCAACAGTGTTGGTCAAAGTAAGGAAGGTACATCATCAGAGGAGCTTGTACAATCTCAACCTACATAGGAATCTATTTAACAAATTGGGGAACCTAATAAATCTAGTTATGGAGTTGCGAAACCTGATATCTCTAATGAATATGACCTTGAAGAAGAATATCTAGTAAATAACTAGTACCAGGACCAATCAATCAACTTTGGAGATGGCCAAGAGATTTAAATTTGATTGGGTAGCAAAGTATCCATTCATTGAGCCCATGGACAATCCAATTGTAGGTGAGCCACCAGTAGAATGTAGATGTACAATTTGTAGTTGGAAGTATAAAAAGGAAAAGCAATTGCATCTTAAACTAGACACCATAGAGAAACATGTTGGTAAGATTAACAAAACCTCAACTGTAGATGGTAAGGAAATAAAAGTGGCAAGATATAAAATAAAGGAGCAATGTCAACATAAAATGAATACTGAAGAATATTATATGTTTCAAAAAAATTAGACGAAGCCTAGTGAATTTCAAGGTTCTATTAATGCTATTTTTGCAAAAGAAAGTGAAGTAGAAGAATGTGGAAAAGCTATTCAATTAAGATATCTTTCGGCTTATTATATATAACGTTATAGATAAACTAAACTGCAGTGGTATTGGTAACTATCAATAAAAAATATCAAAAATTGGCTATATAATTTGGGAAGCAGTGTGTGGTTAGTGGTAGCATACTAGCGAGAGAATGTCACTATCACTGACATGGCATTTAATTCTTTCATGGTGCACTGTACTCTGTGGACAACTTACCTTGATACATGTCAACATTCCAGTGACTACCTCAACAATTCTTCTTCCTTCAAGAAATGTTGGCTGAAATTAAACCTCAGCCATTGATCTTGGATCATCAAACAGTCTAAGTTCTCAAATAATACATTTAACATAATTACAATGGTAGTGGCAAAGATTATGCTTCCATAATGTATGGTCAAAAAAGCACGTCTTTAAACCATCACTTGCCACTTGCCACTTGCCACTTGCCAATAATTTATGTAAGTTGGTATGTTAGGTTAGGCTATTTATTTCCCATCTTTTGAAAATAACCATACCAACTATAACTTTCTGAAAACCATTTGCCATAACAAATAAATTAATTCAATTATTTGGAAAATAATTTTTCCATTTTTTAATAAAAAAGGTATCGATTATTAAAATATTCGTCAACCAATATCCATATTTCAAAACATAATTTTCCATAAATATTAATAATTTTAATAAAAACAAAAATTATAATCGACATTATTTTATAAAAATTGTGTAAACTATTAAAAAATTTGCCACCAAATATCCATCGATTGACGCATAATTTGCCAACACTTAATTTTTTTTCACCCAAATGACATGTGATTCACCACAATTTTATAAATTTGGGGGGGGGGGGTTGTTCCTTAAAGTTATCCCTGGTTCCAAAGTCTATCGAGAATGCAAGTCCGAGCAATGATGAACAAGTCACTCAAGAATTGGGTGACTCCACAACCACTACTTGATTTCTCAAAGGAGAAACCAGGACTAGGCTACCAAAGAAGACATTCAAAATAGTTCTATATTGAAAATACAGAAGATCCATATTTGTATTCAAGATACAAAGGGATCATCAAGTGAAAAGGGTACTAGTCACCATCGAGTTACTTTCCTTACTGAGTGAGGTTGGGTCATAAACTTTACTGAGTGAGGTTGGGAGTACCTAAAATTTCATATGGCTATTGAATGATGGAAGAATTTTCTAAGTAATAAATACAAAGAAGTGGATGATATTCTATCAACTTGATCTACCATCTTTACCAAGCACTTATGGTGAAATTTGATAAAAGGAATGAAATTGAATTCATTTTTAGCATGAATTTTTGAGAGCTATTGTGCAATGTGATCTTTAGAGATTTCAAGAGATTTGAAAAAAATGTTACTAAAATATTTGAGTTTTCTCAAACCCTACTAAGTGAAGATGGCATTAGCCATAGTAAGGAAAAGCAATGTTCTAACATGCTAGTTCATGGTGAATGGAAGGCTCTAGACTTCAAACTAACCCCTACAATCATAGAAACCCTAGATCTAAGTGGAGTGTAGTCTCAAATTCTTCCAAAGGTACTATTGATAAATGATATTCATTCTCACTTTAAATGCACAGTTAGAGATATTGGCACTTTGGAAATGGATGAAGCTGTAATACAATTGTGTATTAATGGTGTCTTTTAACTTGAGCATCAACACCTAGAGAAAAAAAAGGTTGACACGCATTCCTCATATGCCTCATGTATTTCAAGTATAATGGATTAGGTATATTTATAGTTGGATGCACAATGGCCAATTATGGTTGGAGTAGCCAATTTTAATCATGAAGAAGATGATTCATAGAATCACTTGTCTCCCAATGCTAGCCAAAGCTAAAATGACAAAAACCCTACATTGGGCTAAACTTGAGAAGAAAGTATCTAGTAGAATGGGATGGTAGAGACATGAAGATAAATAGTACAAATCATATGGAATTAAAATTTAGCATTCATGTTATAGTGCACAAGATCTATAGCTCTAGCTAGTTGAACAATGTGCCTTGTAAAGCAATTGACCTTGCTTACAAGTTAGTCAAGGATAATCTTTCATTTGACCTTGTCGAGCTACTATTGAAGTAATTCAACAAGAACATGGAAAGCATCTGGAGGAAAAATAAAAAATTGTGTAAGTTTGGTTCTATTGACCTATTTATTCTTTTATGTTCATAATTTTTTCCCTTCAAAAGGATCAATTGTATTGAGAAAAGATGTGTTAGTTCTCTACCAAATTAATGAGTATATTGTTGAGATGGAAGAGAACTATAATAGTATCATGGATAACTATTTGATGCATTTAGAGAGAAAATGAATAATAGATTTAGAATTCCATGAAAACTAGTCGAAGACTACAAGGATGATGTATGTTTCATGGTAGATAGTGATAAGGTATACATTTAGGTAGTCAGGCCTAGAATATCATGGGTGAAACCTCTTGGATATGAGGTTAATATTGATGAAACTAAGGATATCATTGAGGCACTTGTAAATGAAATAGTTGATCCCAAAGCATCATATTTTGATACTTATGGTTAAGCAAAAGCCAAGATAGAACTAGAGATCTAGCTCCCTCAGGTGATAAACAAAGGAAAGAAAAGAATTGCTAAATTGAAAAATAGCTCCACCTTTTTGTTGACTAAAGGAAAAGGTGAGGATGAGGAAGTAGATGATGAGGAAGCATCTAAGGAAGAAGAACCATTAAAGAAGAAGGGCAAGGTAATTATCACCGAGCTTGCTAAGACATCCACTGCTATATTTACCAGAAGAACTTCAAGAAAGAAAGTTGATAAGGAAGGAGGTGATATAATATTCAAAAAATGTCCACCCACCTTCCAAGATATATTGAAAGAACTATAAGAAGGAGCATGTATAATTTTTTTTAAAGCATTAAAGTATGAAACTAGGACTGAGGAAGAATAGAAGTAGATTGAAGATCTAGTGATAGACAAAATGTGTCCATCTTACTTCTCAGCTCCCTAACATTTTGTTGGATAAGATTAATCTAAGATGGGAATTTTCCATGCAAACTATAAAATACATCTATGAGAAAACTTTGAAGAAACTTATTCAAAGCTTAATAGACAAGGAGATTAAGGAATCTCTAGAGAAAAATGAGGATAAATTAACTTTAACATTTAACACTTGTCTGGTTTTGATAAGAGATATTGAGCATGTTGTAAGGAATGCAACACATACATGGAAGAATATATATCTTGTTCATAAACCGAGTGATTTTTCTATTGAATTAAAAGATGATGATGATGATAAAGAAGAGAAAGATGAGGAGGAAAATGTTGAAGAAACAACACATTTTACAACATTAATGATGAAGAGGAATAGGAGTAAGAGGCTATTGAGGAAGAAAAGCAAGATGATGAGGAAATTTACCTAGTCAAGATTGTTGGAGCAACTATAGCCTCACTTCCTCATTCTCCAAGTAAGGTATTAACCACATCAAGCATGGAGACAACATCTATAGGATTGATTCTAACTAGCACTCAAAGCATAACTGGCCAAATATTCTTTGTACCAACTTAGCTAAGTACATCATTGACTATAGTGACTTGCACTTCATCTACCAAGCTATAGACTTTTCCCTCTTCTACCATATTGAAAACATTAGTTTTGGACACATCAATTTTGAATTCATAAATTTTGGCTACTGCAAGTATTACTTTAGGTATTTCTATAATAAGTGCAGTATCAGGTTTTACAACTAGTCCTAGTATATCTACTATTATTTCTATTCCAAGTACACATGGAATAAGTGTAAGGAAAGTTGAGACCAAGTCTTAACTGGCCACAAAATTTTTGGGCAAAGGAAAGGAGATGGAGGAAGAAATTAACCTAGATAAGGAAATTGTAATTCCAAATTGGGACATTTCCAAACTCACTCCAGATCAAATGCAGACATTTGGTAAACTTCTCAAAAAGAAATCCAAGTAGTAGAGGCTTAGAGAAGAAAGAGATAAGGAATTTAAAATCATTTAGGATGCCAAGAATACTTTTGCAGGGGGGGCATGCATAGAGATTGATTCTTCATGGCCAATTTTGTATCAACTAGCAAAGGTAGTTTAAAATTTTAATGAAGATATAGATGGACAAGATAAGTTACTAGAGAAGGTAGAAAAGAAGTTTGAGAATAAAGTGTTGGATCACATTGCTCAAAAAATTATTATTTATCAAGTAGAACTCTCCACCATTTTGGGTTCACTAGAAACTTCATATACAAATGTATCAATACTTTTTGGAAAGCTATGTGATGTTTCAAATTTTATCAAGGAAATAAAGGAAAATTTGTCCAAGATAGATGAAGACCCCAAGTCAAGTGTTCAAAAACTATAGCTTGACCATAGTTCAAGTCCTATACATTTCAATAAGATTAAATTTTTGACTGAGTTACAAGTAGAATTTCTTAAGGAAGAGGCCAGAATCAGATCTACCTTAGTAGATATTCAAAACATGATCCTTCTCAACATGGATGCACTTTAGAAACACATTGCACATTCCAAAACCCTGATCCATGACAACAACTTTTCCATAGCAGACCACATGATTGAGTTGTTAATAGAAGTAAAAATTGCACTTCACACATGTAAGGTCCTGCAAGACAATTGGGACAAAATGTTGGCTCTAATAGTCAAGGTACATTCATACTTTTTTTTTCATTTTAGCATTAACATGTAAATATATAGAATAAATCTTTGGCATTAATGTCAAAAGGGGGGAGTATATACTGTGAATAAGAAGATACAAAGAAGATATAGAAATAATAAGTTATGGGGGAGAAAATACATTGTAGAATTGATACATAAGTTATAAAGGAAATGGGGGAGATAGATGTGTATAGAAATATACATTGTATATAGCAAGGTTTATAGTATACTATATAGGAGCCTTACCATGTACAAATATATATCTTACAAAATCAACTTTGAAAAATCTCAAGAACAGTATACTCTACCAAGCTAAGAATCACTAGATGGTAGATAAAGGTATTCAAGAAACTTTTTGAATTTATTTTTGGCTGATAAGTGTTTTTTCCACTAATACCAAAGGGGGAGATTGTTGAAATATTAGGAAAGTTTTTTATTAGTAACATACAGTTATTTAGATTGTAAGTATCTACCAAGCTTATTATATAGTTAACAGTGTTTTCCAAGCATTTTAGTTGTCATCAAGTTCTATAATTGCTACCAAGTCCTTTGGAAAAATTGCATTGTTTACCAAGTAGGTATAGTTACTATGAAGATTAGTAGTGTAAACCGAGCATCTCAGTGTATGTTGAATTTACCAGTGCAAACTAGGCTATGTAGTGCTTACCAAGTTTGCAGTTTATGTGATGTGAGTCTAGTGTTAACTAATCTACTTAGTGTTAACCAAGTGACTTAGTTTATATTGAGCTCAAGATGATAGTGTTTACCAAGCTATGCAAATGTAAACAAGTGATTAAGTTTATATGATGAGTTTCATAGTATTTACTGAGTCAACAGTGTAGACCAAGTTCAAGACTACTTGAAAGTGATCAGTATGGATAGAGATTCTATATCTACCAAGTCATGTATCAGAACTTCACTGAGTCAATCTTCAAAGCTCAAATGCCTACACTTGAGATGACTTTGTAATATTTGTGTAAACTTGTATAGTGGCCGACTTTGTAATTTGTATAATTGGATTGTTATATATGTAGTGTATTGTATCAAATCCAATGTGTGAGTAGTAACAATACATATGTAATGTAATCTTAAGAGAAGAGAAGAAAGTGTGAATTACAAAGGCTACAATAGTATAAGGAGCAACAAAGATTCATCTATCACAGCAAGGTGATTTGTACATTTAAAGGAATCTCATTCAACAAACCAAGTTGCAGATTAGAGATCACCTACTATTTCATCCTAATAGGTGGATCAATCAAATCCTTTAATAAGGTGGACCTAATAGCCTTTTTTAAAATCTCTTTACTGAGTGCATACTTCATTGTATGTATGTTAATCCTTTTACGAGGTGGACCTAGTAGTCCTTATTGCTCCTAATAGGGTAGATCATCAGAAGTGATCAATTTAAGCCTTAACAAGCCAACTTTATACTGCAGTACTAAAGCTTGTTGGTATCATCCCCACTCTAGTTTCACTTTCTATTTGGAAGGATTTTGGGTCACCAAATCTTTGTGTCAAAGTGTTATGTGTTAGAGTAAATAATTATTTATGATTTATTATTTTACTTAAGTTTACATAGGTTAGTGCATTTATTTAATAGTTGTAGTTGATGAGTTATTGACAACATAGGAGTTTGTTCCTATCTAGTCGTACTTATCTCCTCACCTTGTTCAAGGATATCCCACCTATTGTAGATGTATACTTAGTTGTCAACCTTATCTTCTAGTACTTTCTAGCTTATTCTACAAGCTTCCTTGAGGCCTTTATATTCGGTCTCTCTCATTATAAACTCATAACTTATTTTTTCAAGGTATATTATATAGCAATACATTTTTCTTTGTCTGCAATATCTTTTCTCTTAGTCCATTTAGTTTTTCCAAGCTCCACCTCTTCTTTCTTTGGTTTCCCTTCAACAAGTTATTTGCATCTACGTGATCATGATGAGCTATAAATTTGGCTTTCATCAACTTCTACATGGTATTAGAGCCTCCTTGTTGTTTCTAGTTTGAAGGATTTTTGAAGCCACAATTTGAAGACACAAACCCTAGTTTGTTTGTGATTTTTTCTTCAATTTGGGGAAGAGCATTTTTTCAAAGCACTTTGGGCCTAAATGGACACTACCATTGAGTTTAAAAGGTCCATTATAGTCAGGATTCATATTAAAAATTTAATTTTGGAGAAAGCTGATCTAGAAGGCAATTTTTTTTTTTCTTGGAGGTTGTATGAATTAAAAAAGGGCATTTATTGCAATTTTCTTTTTAAAATTTGGACATAGGAAACACCACCATGGCAGGCCACCAGTGTGCAGTTCATGCACCACTACCATCAACAATGCAACTATAGGGCAGCCACTGTGCGACTGCTGCTCTTCAAGCACCATTGCCTAGTCGGTCCACCACCCACCTTAGTAGTGCCTCGAATCTCTGCCACCTCTATAGTCAACTCTACTAGTGTTCCTCCATTCTACTCTACCTAGCCACTACCCCTACATAGTTGGCATACATAGATATTTTTCCAATCTAAAAGAAGCACCAAAAAGCTAGTTCAAGGATAGAGACATTGGTGTATGTATTTTTAGGTTTTGATGCAAATTTATACTCATTATTATAGTCAAAGTCCAAATTTTTGCTTTTCACTCTGGCAAGCTTTTCTTTTGCATCCCATCATTATTTTTTGAAAACATTATATTTCTGGAAAGTTGGTTCTATCTATTTTCCAAAAATGTTTTCCTTTCCTTTAGATTTTTCCTCATGCTCTTTCTATCATGTTTTTAGTTTTTTTCTCTATGGTGGATATCATGGGTGTTCTAGGTTTGAGGATTGTTTTCATGGCATGGGATCTTTTGTTTTGGGGTGTACTATCTTTTTTTATTGGATTTTTTCCCTTTTTGATCATTGTAGCTATCATTTGTAAGCATCTTTATGCAAATGCACTGAGATAAAGTGCTAATCTTGCATTTTGGGTTCATGAATGTTGTTTTGAGATAGTTGTACTCACACTATTTTATAAAGCACCATTGGGGGATATTTGTTGTGATTTTTGTGCCTTCTTCCTTTGTCAAGTGAGTGTCCCTTCCATGACATTAGCCCCATGCAGAGTCAATGACCATGTCTTTATAGGTGTTTATACCTCTTCAACTCTCTCATTGTTCTTGGTTCTTTCTATAGAGGATTTTGGACCACTTTCTTAGTTGTCTATCATCTCACCCCATTTGCATTAAGGGGGGTTATTCTATTGTTCTAATGCTTCCTTGTTTTGATGGTTCAATAGTGTGAACTATGTATTTAGTGGTTGATTCTATATACTAGGTGATTGCAGTGGCTAACTACCTATGCATTTTGGTGAGATGGATCATCTACCATATAGACACACTCATTTCATGCCTTCTTCTTCCATGGAGGTTCTTGAGATCAGCAACTTCTTTTTGACAGATTTTGCAACTTCTTCATGCTTCAGTGATGCTCTTCATGATCTTCTTTTGTTCCTATTTTCTAGGACATTCCAGTAGTTGGAGGCTTCTTCAATCCTTCACTAGGTTTCTTACCTCTTTTGGGGGGAGGGTTTTTCCCATGTGATTTTTTCTCTTTCCCCATTTTTAGAGGTTGCAGTTCTTTGCATTGTACATGTGTACCTAACATGACCTCATTGTTGGGACCCATTCTACATTTTATCTTAGCTGTTGTAAGCTTAAGGCATTCCCCTAAGTTGCACTTAAGGGGGGATGTTAGAGTAAATAATTATTTGTTCTTTACTCTTTTACTTAAGTTTACTTAGGTTAATGCATTTATTTAATAGTTGTAGTTGATGAGTTGTTGATAATGTAGGAGTTTGTTCCTATATAGTCATACTTATCTCCTCACCTTGTTTGAGGATATCCCACCTTTTTTGGACATATTCTTAGTTGTCAATCTTATCTTCTAGCACTTTCTAGCTTGTTCTACAAGCTTCCTTGAGGCCTTTATATTCAGTCTCTCTCATTGTAAACTCATAACTCATTTTTTGAAGGCATAGTGTATAGCAATATATTTTTCTTTGTTTTCAATATCTTCTCTCTCAATCCATTTAGTTTTTCCAAGCTCCACATCTTCTTTCTTTGGTTTCCCTTCAGCAGGTTATTTGCATGCAGGTGATCATGGCAAGCTATGAAGTTAGCTTTCATCAACTTCTACATTATGAATGCTTTCATGTTTTCAGTTTCTTATGCATACAATTAGATCAAATTATATGTGAAGGATTAAATGCTAATTGGAATATTGGATTAGTAGTTAAAATTGTAGAAGTTTTTGAAGTTACTGATTCACCCCTCCCCTCTTAGTAACTTAGCCTTGTTAAGAATATTTACAACATAAACAAATGTATAGTTATCTACATGTATGACCTAACTATCTTTTCAAAAGATTGGAATACTCATCTTGTAGATTTGAGACAAGTTTTCAACAGGTGCCAAAGATATTTCATATCTCTTAATCCTAAGAATTTTTCATTTGGTGTTACCAAAGGAATCTTTTGGGATATGTTATTTCTAAAGTAGGAATATCCATTGATTCTAAAAGGATAGAAGTGATTCTTAATTTTTTGACTCCTCATAGTTGTAAAGAGATAAAATATTTCTTTTGGAAGATCAATTTTGGGTGTAAATTCATTAGTGGATTTGTAAAGATATTATGCTCCCTTAATGAATTTCTGAAAAAAGGAGAAAAAATGAATGGATTCTAGAAATAAAGAAATCTTTTAAAGACATCAAAGTAGCTATATCTATGGCTCCCATACTTGTAAATCCAAATTATGACTTGCCTTTCAAAATCCACTCCTTTTCTTTAGAACATTCATGTGTTGGGATTCTACTCAAAAGAAAGATAAAGAGGATGAAAGACCTATTGCATGCATGTGTTGTCCACTAAAGAACACTAAATTAAACTATTCCAATCTTGACAAATAATCCTTCTCTCTAATAAAGGTAGTCAAGAAATTTTATCATTACATACTCAAAAGAAAGGTATATGCAATTGTGCTAGATCCTGCCATAAAAAAAATTACTGATGGAAAATGAGTTAGGTGAAAGATGAGGAAAATGATGGCTATATTACAAGAGTTCAATTTACAAATTCAACCAATAATGCTAGTGAGAGGACAAGGACTAACTAAGGTAATAGATGATAACAAGATTGACACTAACAATAAAATCAAATTTGATGATGAATTAGTACTAGAAATGAACAAAAGATCATAATGTCTCAAGTGGATATTGATCAAGGAGTAATCACAAATTTTTGGTATCAAGATATTTTCTACTATCTTTTGTAGAATCAACAGCCTAACTAGATGAATAGTTTCCAATACAGAGGGCTCAAGATGAAATGTGAATACTATAAGCTTTAAGATATAAAACTTTATAATTGAAACTACAAGGGAATTTATTTGAAACATTTGGGATGCGAAGAAGTGAAAGAAATTTTGGAACAATTTCATGATAAGTATGGCACGAGATAGAAATTGATAGAGGCTACATCCCATATGATTTTAAGATCAAGTTACTTTTGGCCTACCATCTTCAATGATACATTTGAACATTTATGTTCTTGTCACATTTGTCAAACAAGTGCCAATAGAGAGAGATAGCTAGCTATGTTACTACAACCAAAATTTGAGGTCTGCCCTTTTGTTAAGTGGGGGCTAGACTTTATTGGACAAGTAAACTAACCATCATCTATAGGGAATATGTTCTTCCTCATAGCTACAAACTATTGCACAAAAAAAGTGGTTATTGATTTCTTGGAAGAGCACATTGTCACAAGGTTTGGTATGTCATTCTTCCTTGTATATGATAATGGGTCATCTTTTGCATCAATATTCCTTACTCAATGGGAATTAGACAATTAGATCATAATCAAGTTCTCATCTAATTACTATCCCTAAGGGAATGGTGTGGCTAACTCAACCAATAAGAACTTGATCATAGTGATAAAGAAATTGCTATAGGAAAACCCAAAAGACTGGCACACTCAGCTAAAACATGCATTTTGGATGAACAAAATTGAGATTAAAAATGCTTTTGGGACATCTCTAGACTTACTCATCTATGGAAAATAACTAGTATTCCCACTCAATCTTAGGATTCTAGTTTTGAAATTTATGAGAGGGTATGTTGAGGATGCTAATAGATTTAGATTAGATTAATTAATCTCTTGGAATTGGATGAGAAAAAGGACATCCACTTTAGAGAATATGGGAAAACATCAAGCTATCATCAAATAGTGGTCTGATAAGTAGGCCACAATCAAATCTTTCAAAATATCCAACCTTGTTCTCCTATGAGACAAGGTGAAAGAAAAGCTGAGTAGTCATACTAAGTTTCAATGCTTTTGGATTGGCCTTTATCAAATTGTAGAAATTTTGGCAGAAAATACTTTTAAGCTATGCTATTTACAAGGGGAATTGGTTACATTTCTAGTCAATGGATAGTTTCTGAAACATTACTTCAAGGCCTAAAAGTGGAAAACATTTCAAAAATAAAATAAAAAATTTAACCTTTTACAAGTGTATTTTCTTTTAGTTGTGTGTTTTTCAAGTTGTGTGTTTATTTTACAAGTTGTGTCAGTCCAAGGGTTAGGTGTAATCAAGACTCTTTCTTATGCATCCCAGAGATCACTCCTTTTGGTTTTGACTTTAGGGAAGAGGTGTTTCTTTGTCAAAGCATTTAGATGATTTTGTTTCTTATACCAACTAAAAATAGATATAATTTGTAGTTGTAAAGGAATTTCAATCTTAAAATCAAAGTTTCAAATTGATAAGCTCTCAACATTTTATGAATTTTAATGATTGACTATCTTAGTTATTTTCAAATCTAGGTCAATAGTAGCAAGGGATTATCCAAACTTGTTAGTTTAGACAAAGGGTCTCTTCAATAAACTAATTAGATCATTTTTTGGCATGAGATTTTCCCATTAGTTTAATAAAAGAGGAATGTAATAGTTGTCAACTAAAGAATAAAACTAGAAAACAACACCCATGCCTTGGCCACACATTTTAAGTGTAGTCAAGGTACAAAAGGAAGAAAGGAATTGCAAATGGTGTTAAAATTAAAGATTCCAATAGTTCCTATAAGGTAATCACACAAAGTAAATACACACTCCAAAATAGCTATCCACTCTATATACTGATGCAGAGCCACACCTTGGAAAGCTCAAGAGGAATACTCACTCAACTGAGTTACTTCAAGGGACACGACATCAATCAGCCGAGATCGAACTCGAACCAAACTCAAGATTGGATTAATCAGAATATATAAATCTCCATAGTTTATCTTCACCCACACACCAAGATATTTAACCCGAAATGTCCTCAAAGAAAATATATTTGCACTTTGACAAGAGAGACCAAGATCGAATTGCTGCCAAACTCCATAGTCGATTATCTATATCCTTTCTAAGGAAAAAACTAAAACTTTCTCTATTACCCAAATTCGAATGTTTTTTTACATAGCCGACTGGCTTATTTAAAACTGACTCTCCTTTTCTAATAAAAGGATGAGAAATGTTTTTTTGTCTTCTACCCCAAGAAAAGGATAAGAATCTGAAAACCGCCTACTACCTATTATTGGAATCTGACAATCATGTAGTAGGCCACATGTTTTTTTTCCATCTTCTATCCAAGAAAAGGATAAGAATCCTAAACTGCCTACTACCTATTATTGGAATCTGACAATCATTAAAACTATTCTAATTTAAAGAATCTACACCCAGTCCTAGGTGGCTATATCTAGAGAGCTTATCATTTCACTCATCCATTTATGCCACCACATCATAGGACATTATTATAACATTTAAATTTAAAACACACACAAAATGTAAAACATTACTTATCATATTTTTCGCTCTGCTACTGCAGCATACTCCCTTGTAGAATGAATCTCAAGTCCTCTTGAGATGATGTGTTGTAGAAATGAATCTTATTCTTCTTTCAAACTTTCCAATTTCTTTGAACTAGGATGAGCATATCTACCAGAAAAACAAAGATAATATCCAACTTCTCCACATTGTAGCTTTGATTCTTTAATGCTGTAAATGTCACAGAAAATTCTCTAGCATGATTCACTGTACATGAAATCTGCATCCCTGCATAAACATTATTAGAAGAAAACATATCATCATCATTAAGATTATTTGAGTTCTCTTTTTGAATATGAGCTTCCTTATACACCATGTAATGTGCATCATATCTATCTTCATCAATAGTAACCATAAACTTATCTGCTTCTTGACTATCAACCAATTTCACATCTTGAATCTTAAGAATCGTATTTATCTCTTCTTCTTTTATTAAACATTTATCATCATCTTGATCTTCTGTAGTAATCTCACTTTCAAACGTCTCTTTCTTATTACAACTTTGCTCAAGAACAATAAAAATATTACACTCTTTCCTTTCTTCTTCAAGCTGAGTTTCCGTACTACCGCCATGCCTTTTCCATTCTCCCACAATGGCTGCAAATTTTTCCCATAAATCAGATTCTTCTTTAGAACTTGCTATTACACATTCCTTAGCTTCATCTTCATGCCATTCCTCTTGACATTTTTCTTCATTATGCATATTTAAGGTTTCATCAGTTGCCTCCAAAATCTTTTCCATAGGAGTACCTTCCAACATTGTACTCTTCTCTATTTTCAAAGGACACATTATTGTTCCAACCATAACTTTATCACACTCAAATCCCATAGGGCTTTCCTCTTTATTCTTTTCATCAAAATTTATTTGCTGCACTCCTTCTTTCTACATTTTATTTTCTTTCTGCTCTTCAGGTTCTTTCCCTTCCAAAGGACAACTTACATCTATCATTGTTGAGATTTTTGTACCAACTTCACATACATCTACACTCTTTATGGCTGCCTTCTCTGTAGTTTCATTTGCCTCTACCAAAACTTCTTGCACTTCCTCTTTCACTTCATCATGCATTGGAAATGTTATCCTATCAATAAGACCTATACTTCTTGATTCCTTCCATGTTGTATCATCCTTCAATGGAAGCAAAACCATCTTCTTCCCATTCTTGTTGACGGTATATGTGTTCTCTCTACAATCATATATGGTTGACCTATCATATTGCCATGCTCTTCCCAAAATCAAGTGACAATCTTTTAAAGGCATAATATCACATTCAATGGTATCAAAATATGGTCCAATGTTAAAAGAAACATATGAATTTTCGAAGACATCAATCCACTATTCATCTCCTAACCCATAAGCTCTGTAAGGTAAATCATGAGGTACTCTTGGAAGATTCAATTTCTCAACCATTTCTACTGAGATTATATTTTCAAAGGAACCACTGTCAACTATAACTTTGCATACCTTATTCTTGCACTTGCACTTTGTTCGGAATATAGAATGTCTTTGGCTATAGCTTTGTCTTTTTGCTTCTTCTTCTTCCATTATGATGCAGAGCTACACTTTGGAAACCTGTCGTGAATATACTCAACTCAAAGGGTTGCTTCAAAGGCTCAAACTCATCAATCTAGAAACCTTCACAAAGGGTCTGATACCAAAAATGATGCAGAGCCACACCTTGGAAAGCTCAGGAGGAATACTCACTCAACTGAGTTACTTCAAGGGGCACGACATCAATCAGCCAGGATCGAACTCGAACCAAACTCAAGATTGGATTAATCAGAATATATAAATCTCCATAGTTTATCTTCACCCACACACCAAGATCTTTAACCTGAAATGTCCTCAAAGAAAATATATTTGCACTTTGACAAGAGAGACCAAGATCAAATTGCTGCCAAACTCCATAGTCGATTATCTATATCCTTTCTAAGGCAAAAACTGAAACTTTCTCTATTACCCAAATTCGAATGTTTTTTTACACAGCCAACTGGCTTATTTAAAATTGACTCTCCTTTTCTAATAAACGGATGAGAAATGTTTTTTCGTCTTCTACCCCAAGAAAAGGATAAGAATCCAAAAACCGCCTACTACCTATTATTGGAATCTGACAATCATGCAGTAGGCCACATGTTTTTTTTCCGTCTTCTATCCAAGAAAAGGATAAGAATCTGAAACTGCCTACTACCTATTATTGGAATCTGACAATCATTAAAACTATTCTAATTTAAAGAATCTACACCCGGTCCTAGGTGGCTATATCTGGAGAGCTTATCATTTCACTCATCCATTTATGCCACCACATCATAGGATATTATTACAACATTTAAATTTAAAACACACACAAAACGTAAAACATTACTTATCATATTTTTCGATCTGCTACTGCAGCATATACAAAATGTTTCAAGGAAAAATCAAGTGGAAACATGTGAGCTCCATGAAACAAATCAAAAGAGATTACCAAGGACCCAAACTAAAAAAATTGATAACTCATCAAGAGCCCTAAGAATAGATTCTCTCATCTAGTGAGATAGTGATTCATAAATGAGTTTTATGAGGATTCCTGATCAATGTTCTAGTGTAATAAAAGATTTTCTCCAAGTTGCTAGATACTCATGATAGACTATACCTCAAAATGTTAAAGGAAATGAATACATTAATTACACATTAAGCTTGAAGATTCAAGATTCTAAGATTTTGACTATCAAGGAACTAGAAAGTCACTTGAAGTGTTTAGAATTTAGCTTTTATTTGACACATGTCAAAAGAAAGCTTATTGGTGAAAAAATTCCTTTTTCATTTTTTTCCTTTTTATTAGGGCTATGTTTTTTGGTCTCACAAAACATGTCCCATTTATTCAAGGAATGGGGACCCCCTAGTGATATTTTTTTCCAACCAAGCTCCTATTCTGGAGCCTAGGTTACTTTTGGAATCCTTAAGGAGTCTAGGTCAAGCCCCAGTAATAGACTGGGGTGGTCCAAAGAATCATAAGTAGGAGAAAAAGTGAGTCTTTTTTCTCAAAATTACTTTAAGTGCACACTAGTACACTAGCACAAAGGCACACATGCACATGTGCATGTATTGTGCAAGTGTGTACTACATCTCCTTCCAAAGATGTGCACATGTGCACCTTTAGAGGAAGAATACCTATGGAGATGCACACTAGGATATGGTCTATATAAGACCCTAAGCCCTACACATGTGCACATCTCTAGAGGGTGCACAGTTGTGAAGGTGCACACTTGCAAAAATGTGCACTGGGTCAGGGTCTATATAGGAACCTGAGCCCCCTAAACCTCCTCACTTATTGTTTTCCTCTGATTTGCAACATAGCTTGACATAGATGCAATCAACATAAATAATGTTCAGCTCCTTCAATGACGATGAAGACATGCACACCTCCATAAGGTGCACATGTGCACACATTCCAACCTCTACACACCAAGACAAAACCTAAACTCCTAAGCATTTAGGGAAGGTGTGCACATGCACACCTCCCTAAGGTGTGCATACATGCACCTTTATGCATACTTTCCCTCACAAACCTAAACAAAAAGATAGAAAGAAAAAATAGATGCACAAAACTATAAGGCACTATGGAAGTGCATACATGTGCACCTCCACAAGGTGTGCATGTGTGGACCTGTGTTCCCACTAAGACAAAAAACTTAAACTTCAATTCTCAGTTCCCCCAAATTGCACTATGTAGTGCACATGTGTGCATGTGCGCACCTCACCTAGGTGTGCAACTATGCATAGAAGGCTATTCAAAGGCCAAAATAGTGCACTTTGACACTTGAGAAGGTGTGCTAAATTACATGCTAGAGGATTTTGGGGGGGATTTGACTATTTTGATTATATTTTGGACTAGTTTTGATCTATTCTAGAGTTAATTAGAGTCTATTTTAGGTCAATTTTTAACCTTCTAACTAAAATTTTACTTACTTGGGCAAATAAAATGACATCTCATCCTCTTTAATGGAAAAAAAGATAGCTCCAAAACTAGTTGCATTGAGGTACCAAGAGGCACCAAGGAAATCTAGGTTTCAAGATGGACATGTGAAGATTATAGACACAAAACTTGGACATATAGAATGTAATGTGTTCCTCACAATTTGAAACAAACCTAAAGAGAGGTCTATTATGGTATTACCACTCATGCACTCAGGCCTTGTGAATAGAGCATCCCACCCAACATCAGGTCAATCCCTAGGATTGATAATAACCCTTACAGAACACTATGTGACCAAAGAGAAGGTCAACGTTAAGAGCATTACAAGAGAGATAGTCCTAGACATCTGACCTAACAACATTGAGAAGGGATTTCACCTTCCCAGGGTAGACCAATATCTATGAATAACATAAGATATAGTAGAATGATTATACAAGGATAATCTGAAAGAAGCAAAGGAGATAGTGCAATTGTCCTTCCTTATTGAAAGAAAACCAATGGGTCGCTAAGTAGGAAAATTTGATAGGAAAATGGGGTATATGAAGGACTACATTGGATATGCAATTGTGATTTTGAGAAGAGTAATAGGATTTCTTATGGAAGGACGCCTTCAAACCTAAATGGTCCACTTTATAAAACCATCAAAATGACAAAGATGCCAATTGATTAAGCCACCATCCTAAGTGATAACTTGGATAAGAAACTTGTAGCCATCAAAGCTTACCCATGCTTATATATGACATCATATGTGGTGTATTTGGTGGTGGATAGAACCACAGATTAACTAGGCCTCTACAAAAAGGGAAGCATGCAGGATGGTTATGCTTGACCCTGTGTGGTATATTCATAATTGGTGAAGAAGAAGCTCCCACTGCAAAGTGTGGAATACAAGGTGGTGAATGATGGTTTCATCTTTGCGATTATCAAGTTCATTGAAGGTGATTATACCAAAAGAATGTTAGTAGAGGTAGTAGCCGAAACTATAGAAATTGGTGTCTATTACATTTAGTTCAAAACAATCACCTATTTTAGGGTAGCTAGTAATCTACTTTGTCCAAAGAAGCTCCTAAGATACTCATTTGATAGGCTCATCTTTCTAGAAATTGCATGATAACTCACTTCTACATATGGTAGAGTGAGAAGATAACATAAGAAAACATGGGTCTGGCCCATCACAATAGGTTCTTTTGAGGATATTGTCACCTTTGATTATGAGTTGGATCAATATCCCTTGAAAGAATACAACTCTCCTCATCCTTACTTTGATAACATCTTCATGGTACAACACTTGGTAGGGAAAGAGTTTGCACATGAAGATGTGTTAGAGGACTATATATTTAGAAAAACATGTGCTAAAGATAAAGATCCATCTTAAGGTTGTGGAAAAGGACACCAAAAATGTCATGGATCCATTATAAAATAGGGATAAAATCTAATGATCAGCCCATATTGAATGCTGAGATTGGGAGGCATGAGAATGCAGATATAAATTATTAGGCTAGGCACATAGTTGAATTGATAAAGGAACGGATCAAGAAGCCATTTAGAATGGATCAAGTTCCTCAAGCTATCCCCCTAAAAGCCATAGTGAGGCCAATAAAAGGAAAAGGTGTCAAAGTCACCATACCGACCTTGTTTTCCAGCTCAATTCTCTTTTTTACTTCTTGATTGTAGGCATCCACCACTATTTCATACTTACTCTACAGATTAGTCATTTCCTTTTCTTCTCTTTCTGTAGTGGCTAACACAAATTTAGAATAGTCCACATTCATGTGAGCTGCCTGTACATGTGAATTATCAGCGACCCTCCTCACAATGATATTCCCTATTAGTCCTGAATCATCAGGCTGTAATGGAGTAGTCCTGGATCCTCTTCTTAATGACCACATAACAAGGGCAACTTGATCATTACTGAATGCTATTCCCAAGAATTCCTCTTTATCTAGATCCTGTAATCCTAAATTATTTGACACAGAATTAAAAATTAAGGCATCAGCAATATCCCAATTGGGCAATAATAAAATATTTTCATTTTTCACCATCTGTCTACCCTTGTCAGGGGTTATATTCTAGAACTCTTGTATCATTTGTTCCTTTATTTGATTCTGAATGGAGGCTTCATCCATTTCTAGATGCTCTATTTTCATATTCCTACGTCTTTGTTCAAAAATGTGCATGTTTACCCTCCATGCAAACTGATGGAAAGCCCTAGATTTTACAAAACTGTTATCAAACAAAAATTGCTAACTGGCTTGTTCCAAAATAGGGTCTAATTCCCTTCCTCTGAAGTCTGCTATAGTCAATTCAAAACTCAGCACAGGAGGCTCTTGGGGGTTCCCTTCATCAATTTCTACTTGAGTAACAAAAACTCCTCCTTGTGACCCCATTTGTTCAATTTTCTCATTGGTGAGCTGCTCTTCCTCAATTCTCAGTGGAGTTTGGGAAGGTGAGTAACCTTCATCATAGGATTCCTCTTCCCTTATTATTTTTCTTCTTTTGGGAGATGGTTCAGGGGGTCTTTCTTCAAGGGTAGTACTAGTAGATTCAATTATCTATTTTTCTTTGTTTACAATTGGCATTTGATCCTGAATAACAATATATCTTGTCCTCTTTTGCACAACCAGTGGACCTACTCCAATGTTGGGGGTAAAACCCAATTTCCTCATAACTTCTCTAGCTTTATTTGGAAAAGAATCAATAAAATGTTGTTTCTTCTCATTCATTACCTCCATTATTTCTGAGAATGTACTCATGAGCTTACTTATTCTATATGCATTAGTTGCAGCATTACTAAGAGGACTGTAATCTTTGTCAAAATAATTAATAAACTCCAAAACTTTTGAATGGACTCTCCATTTCTCTTTCTTTGTTTCTTGCTCCTAGAGAGAATATTCATTCCTTATTATATCTTCAGGGAAATAGAATTCATGCTGACTTGGATGAAGCTTGATCCTATGTCTAAGAGTAGAATTAAAGAAACCTTCTATGTCACAAAAATGAGCATGAGATACTGCCATCTTATACTGATCCAAAAATTTGTAGAGGAAGATCCACCCTTCTTTAGTTATTGAAAACTGGCGGGCTACAGTGCAAGTAGGAAAAATTGATCCTGTTCCACTTTTGTGCAAAAAGGTCTCCTCCACTCCTCCCAACTGCCATAAAAATTCAGCTACTCCTAGCTTTAAAGGCACCTGATAGGGTAGTACATGGGGTGTCCCTTTGAATCCATAAATCCTAATGACAGTTGAGACTAGATATGGAATGATATCTCCCTAATTATGTGAAACTTTTAGACTATGGGGTCCGTCCATAGGCCTAATAAGGTGCATTAGTGCCTTAGGAATTCTGGGATTGTCACTTAATATGAGGCATCTTAATTTAGAAGCAAAATGGCTATCAAATCTAACAAAACTATCATTTTTTGCTTCCCCAGTCATGTTTGCACTCTATAATTGAACTGGTAGTGCTTCCCCCTCCTGTTCCCTGTTTAAAACCATTTCTTTACTGAAATATGTAACCCCTTTAAAAAGAAACATATGCATCAATAGGGAGTACTGACCCCAAACCTTTTCCACCTTGCCCTTTGCAATCTCCACCAATCCATTGTGAATCTCATTAGCTAGGTAAGATGCGAAATCAAAAATTATTTCTACATCGAAAGAGGAAATTTGGGTGATCATATACATGAATCTCACAGGAGTAAAATCTTCTTCACCCTTTCCGAAGACTCTGCACAGTGTCCTGTATATCTCTACTGCCCTGGCATTAAAACATGATTTCTTAAAAGGTTCTTTAGAAGATGATGTTATTGCTGGTAGGTTTCCAATTTTGCCTATGTGGGCCTTCAGTGCACCCTGTCTAACTACATCCCTTTTGGACATATATTCTTTTTCTAACTCTATCAAATCAATGGGCACATGATACCTAGTGAGAGGTCCCAAACTGAAAAGTTCCCTAATTTCTTCTGGACTAATGGTAATTAAAACCTCACCATCCATTCTTCTCATGACATTAGTAGCCTAATCATAACTTTTTGCTATAGCTTCAAGAAGGTCATAATCCATAAACACACTAGGAACAACTAGCTTTCCAAGATCAAAATTCCATATATTGGCATGAGGGGCATATAATTTTCTCTCTGCAAACCACTTTTTGAACAAACTCAAACCAGTTTGAGAAGTTTGAGCATCCTAGACCCAATTACCCTTATCATACAATCCATTAGCTATCCTTAGCCTAGGGTTTAGAGAGGTTAACCTTTTAACTTGCACTGTCTCTACAGTAGACTCAAGAAGCAACTCAAGCAAATCATCATGCACATTTCTATCCAAATAGTTTATTTGACTTGAAAATCCCTTCTTCGGAGGCATCTTAGACTATTTTTTACAGAACTGAAAAGCCTACAAAGATTGTGGTAGTACTACTTACTTGAATTCTGTCTTTTTTTTCCTTTGTATTTCTACAAACTTTTCGTGAACAGACAACTTCACAATTTCTACTAGACTTTGGCACACTTTCCTTTAGTAATTGCTTCTACACAAGAATGACTCTAAATCTTTGCTCACGTAAGATGAAACTGATGAAATCTCTCTGTATTACACTCTATTTTTTCTCACAGATGATGCTTTCATGTCTAATTAATACAGAGAGTAGCACTACATTCTGTGTTTAAAACTGCGCCGTTCATTTTCAAAGATCCTACGATCATGTGATATGGAGAGAACAACTAGGAGTTGCATTTGACATGTCGGTCAATTCACCCAATGAGAACTTACCATGTATATAATTCTTTCCTTGATGGTGCTTATATTTGAACCTACTGACAACTGAGGACACGTATCAGCATGTTGCTACTTCATTATGCATAAAGAATGAGCACGTTGCCATAGTGAAGCAACGACAACTATCGATCTGATCTGAAATTGATCAAATGATACGTTACTGGGCTTGCTCAGAAAGAAGGCGGTGGGCCCTATTCGCTATGTCGCTATAAGTATCTCCCTCGCAACTCTTCATAGCAAGAAGATGATGACCATTGATCATATACTCAATCAAGGGTGAGGAAACTGCACAGAGTCTTTTGATTCATATTCGCTATGTCGCATAGCTTAAAAAGCATGCAACTTTTCAAAGCGAGGTAGCAAGGACTATTGATTTCATTTCAATCTGACACTTAGGATCTCTTTGTACATTTGATCAGAAGGGCATTGAGGAAATACAGAATTCTGCATAGTTGGTGCCTATCAATATTTTATTGCAGTCCTAATTATCATCCCACATCACCAAAGGTTCCACCGACTTTTCAATTTCACGGGGCCTAGCTACTTCGCTAATGGTGAAGTGTCTGATTTTTTCGATAGCAAGGTAGTGAACTCTGGCACTTTAATGAATTCTAGCACTGGGCAATGCAAGGGGGCATTAGACAATTATTTATGTTATTTAAACTGCTTTAGACAATGGCATTTATTACTTGTCACGCCACCTGGTGTAGTTATGGTACCGAAAAAATGCAATGTCACTGGCTCTGCAATTTCACGTGGCCTCGCTACTTTGCTAACGGCAAAGTGTTAAAAATTTTCGTTAGCAAGATGACAAAGCATCAGAAAAATCATCATTCCAACTCTGATTTCAAACATTCTGCTGGGTCCCCTTTCCTATTTTGACGGTAATTACAACGTGTACCTGCATAATAAATCAATCAAAAAATAAAGCTCCGATCACCGTATCTTCACTTTGCGGTCATATTTTGTAAAATATTCAGCACTCGCTACCTCACCATAAATAAAAAGTGTCCATTTTGGCATGGCAAGGTAACGACAATGGTAGATCTAATTAGATCAGACGGCTGGGGAAATATAAGAGGAAAGGTATCTCGGGGGCACAAAAGATAAAAGGTGACAGAATATTTGTCTTATTTGAAAATTCAAAATTTCACGCCCGACAATTTATGAATAGGGAGAACGTAGGGTTTTCATAAAGTTTTTTTTCAAAGGCTAGCCAATGGATGGATTATCTAGAAACCCTATGTTTCAAAGTAAAAATTTGACTTTTCTACAATTGGACAAAAAAACTTCTATTACACAAAAAGTTAGACCAACACCTAGTAAGGCTGAAAATGATTCATCAACATGAGCGGGAGGTTGAGTACTTTAGATCTGATAGGGGTATGAAGAGGAGAATAATACCTTCTAGACTTAAGAAGCAAACAACTCAAGAAAATGCATCTCCACAAGGACAAGTTCAATTGAAACAAGTAGAGCCTCAAGCTAAGCCTGAAGTGTAAGAGTAGCCCCAATAGTAAGATTAACTAGAATAGTCAAAGGAAGAATAGGTAGAGGAGAAGAGATTGCCACCAATAGTAATTAAAGAAGAAGAAGCCTTCCCCTTAGCACCAAAAATGGAAGGGATTGAACCAATTATGGTGGGAACATAAAGAAGGAGACTAAAGAAGAAAAATACTCTATTGCCACTAGTGCCTAAGATTATCCTGAAAGCATAGGATGAAGAACAAGAGGAGAAATTTGAATTTTTCCCCTTTAGCCAAAGAACCAAATTAGCTAAAGTGATAGAGGAAAAGAGGAGAAAAAGATCCATAGTGACACCTCCCTCTCCTCTAAGGGAGCCTATCTAGGTATCAACATCAGAAGATGAGCAATAAAAATAAGAGATACTCCCATGAGTGAACCCATAGGAGAGGACTGGAATCAATTTTTGCCTCTACCTCAAGGACCTCTAGGTATTCCACAACCACCATCTTAGGATTTGGAAATTTTGGATAAAGGTTTAGTGACTCCACTTCCTCAAGCTACACAAAAAGAAGAACAAGAGACCAAGGAAGGGGAGCCCCAACAACTGCATGCTGACAAAGTATCTAAAGAAGGGAAAATACTTGAAAATCCTCAAAAAGTTCCTCAAGATATAGAGGTTAGGACCTTAGCCCAACCAGATATAGAGACTAAAACTAAATATCTTTCTCAAAAAGAGAAGACTCCAAACATGACTGATAAGGGAAAGGAGCCTGCAGTAAGACCAACCTCTTTAGCTAAGTATATGTCTCCCATGGGCACCACATTGACATGGTTGAAGAGGGAGGTTATGTTTTTTCTAAAATAGATAGCTAGACCTAACAACCAAGGAGTGAATGAAGGAATTAGTAAAAGTAATCAAGAAGCCCGAGCCACCTATGGGTTATGTGTAAACACTAGCCCTCATAATGAAAAACCAAGATCAAATTTTTCTTGCATATATAGCCATTCCTACTCTACATGCTAACATCAAAAAACTAACTCCTAAAGACTATCAAATTAAGGAGGTCATGTTGGGAAGACCCATAGTATACACTTCCAAAGTGATACTCACTATATGTATGAAAGAGTTATTCAAGCATATGGAATAGGATGAGTCTGGGTTGATAGCACTATGGAAGAAAAATTAGCTACTAAGAGACTGCATACATGGAGTTGTGGACCTTATTGACTTGGAAAATACAAATATTTCTCTTGTGATGACATTAGAGAAAAAAGAAATAGGGATGACAGAATTAGATCCATTTTTGGAAGCATGTCAGCAATGGCATGACAATTTTGAAGAGAAAGGTGTACAAATAATATAGGGTTATTTAAACCTGTTGCACCACATCCAGTCAAGTGTGGACAAGGTGGTTTCCATAGTGAACCAAGAATTTAGGCCAATGGATGAAGTTCGTGCCTAGGAAAATGACCTATAGGATCTAAAACCAATCCAAGGTCAAAGTTATCAAATATTGATGGAAGTATATATTGCTGAGGAGCTAGACAAGCTTGACGACTAGATTGAGAAGATATCATTTAGAAATAAAGTTATGGAAGGATTACACATAGAGATCCAAAGGTTTAAAGATCAGACTCAAGAGCAATTTTTAGAAGTGGAAAGGTATTATAATGCCTCTTGCCTTGATATTTTTGAAGATAAGGATAATATTGTGCTTATTGTGACACAATTAGTAGTCCAACAATTCTAGGGAACATTCAAGAATGCTTTCTTAGATGAATACATAAGACAAGAATTTAAGATTGAAGAGATATTGTTGGAGTTGGAAATAATGATTGAAGAATTTGCAGCAACTCAAATTGAAGTTAGTAATTACTAACAATTAGTAAAGGATAAATATGGAGCTTTGGATATTCTAGAGGCTACCAAAGTGGTAGAAATGGTAGTCAAGTTTAAGAGAAAACATCTAGAAACTTAGAATTTTTTTTAATTTTTAGAACTTTTCACTTAGGTGCATTAGTCATAGAGGTATGCTGAGATTTTTGAAGAATTAGTTCATCAACAATTAACTTTCAATTCCTAATTTGGAGCTTTCCATTTATTGGAAACATATTTTTAAGCCAATTCAACTCCTATAAATGCTTGGAGAAGATTGAGCTTCCTTTTTTAGAGCTTCTAGAGACTCCTAGATCATCTTGCAATTGCATTCTTCTTATCTTCTCATTATTTTATTATTTTCTATCATATAAAGGCCCATGCACCCAACAATGAATATAAATAGGGGTGGAAACTTGCTTAGGACCATTTAGAGAGGTAGGTTGTATATAATTATATTTGTTTTATTAGTTTTTAGCATGAGTTCCATTTTAAGAACTCTCTCCTACCACAAAGGGAGAAGATGATTTCTTATAAACACATGGATGTAATATGTAGTCTAGGCCATAATTTTGATGCAATAATATATACTATTGGTTCTCTCACTCTAAGTGTATTTATTCTTTTTGGAGTGTGTTATTTTTGTGAATGCATGTTCATGAATAATAATGGATTCAATGGTTTTATTATATTGTTGTGCTTATGTCAGATTTTAGTTCTATATTTTTCCTCATGTTAAGAAATTTTGCTGACATAACAAATTTGAGAAAAAATCACCTATTATTTTTGCATAGCATCTTGCCTCACATGAGCACACTTTTCATGTCCTTGTGATTTGATTAAATGTAAAACATCTTTCGGTTGTTATTGAGTTCCCATCCATGAGTGCATCAATGGAGTTGAGTAAGTGTTAGTCCTAATTTCATTGTTTTCCTACCCAATATTTTTGACAATTTAATTTGCAGACATGTTGTTACCTTGGTTTATGTTTGTTAGGAATTTTCCTTTCAAGTTATTTTCTTTAATCTCCAGTTACCTTATCTTTGTCATTTTCTTTTCTAACACTTGGTTAAAATAGGAATTCATATAGTTGCATCAATAAATTTCATTCATCATAAAACAAAAATTACCAAAAATATATCTCTTTTGTGGTTACTTTTTTAAACAAAAATAGATCAAATAGCTTATTTGAAATTGGTTTGAACCAAAAAAGGGCTCCTTGAGAACATACACACTTATCTTCAATTGAGTGGATTTTTGTGGATCACAAGATCACCTAGAACCTTGGAGTTGATCCTTGATTATCTTTTTAAGAACTTAGAAGGAGTTAAAGTTATTCTAAATTCTATTTTTCTACAAGGAGTAATACAGAGGCCAATTGAACAATCATTTTGGTGGTCTTGCCTTTGAATCTATTTGGATAAAGGGTCCATCTTCCATCAAAAACTACTAAAAAGGTTGGCTCAACTCCTAACAAGGTTGGAATCTCCTAACAAGTATTCAAAGTCTCCTAAAAATGATTGATATGTATTAAATGCATTTCATTGGCTCCTAACAGGGTCCATCCTCTTATAAGGAACTTTTGTATTAGTACATCATTTTGTGGGTACCATTCCCACCTTGGTTTTCCCTCCAATCAAGGGTTTCCCTACTTAAAATATATGGTATTATTATGTATGTATATATTCTTATAGTTTCTAATTATATTATCCACATGTTTAAGGTTTAATAAGGTTGATAAAAGTTATATTGATGTGATAAGTGATTTACCCCTCCCCCCCTCTCAGTTATCTTGGTGGACTTTGCATTCTAAAAATTGGTATCAGAGTGTTAGGTCCTTGAAGGAAAAGCTTAATAGCTTAAGAAGATCAATGGTGGGTCATTTCATTAAATAAATACTAAGTTTGATGGAGTTAACTATGACAGCTAGAAAGAGAAGATAAAGACTCATCTTCTATGTATGGGTCTTGGATATTGGCTAATGATGAAGAATAGAAAGAATATTGTGGAAGAAAGAAAACTTGAATAATGTAGCAAAGTTGAAAGAGATCTATTTATGTGCCATATGCTTGCTAGAGAAACATTATTGCCATCTCTTCTTGAAAATGAATATGGTCATGTAAAATCCTTTAAAACATTTCATAAAATTTGGACAACTTTAGAGTCTACTTTTTAAGGTGATGTGTATGCTAAGAGAATCAAATTAAAAAATTGGATATGTTTGATTCAAGATGCTAAGATGATGGAAGATGACTATGTAAGAAGCTATATTGGTAGAATATCATAATTTTTTGCAAGAATTAAGTCTTGCAATGGTTCTAAAGATGAATATGGGATTATTTCAAAGACCTTGAAAACCTTGAAACCACCATTCAAATATACAATGCAAATGATTGAACAAGTGATACCTTATACTAGGAGATTTACTAAAGAGACTCTTCTTGGAAGATTGGAAGCAACAAAAGTTAGCTTGAAGAAATATAGAGCCTTTCCTAGAGACTATGCAAGCACCATTGGAGACTATGCTAGCAACAAAAAATCCAAAGATGAGGAAGACAAAAGAATTGAAGAGATTATTTGGATGCAAATGAAGATGATAAATATGAGAAAAGAGTTTAGAATAAATGTGATGATGAGTTAAGATTTGTAGCTATAAAAGAACTAAGAGAAAAGAAAGCCCTATTTTTGTAGGGAAAAAGGAAATTTGATTGGGTCATAGATAGTGGTTTTCACATCATATCATTGGTGATATGAATAAATTTGTTAAGTTCAGTAGTCATGATGGAGGGATTGTCAGATTTGGTAACAATGCAGTTTGTTATATCAAGGGAATAGGATCTATTACTCTTGATAGAAAGACTAATGCAGATGATGTCTAATTTGTTGATGGATTAAAGCATAAACTATTGAGCATTGGAAAAAATTTTGATAAGGGATATTAATTAAAATTCATAGAGGATGCATGCATTATCAAGGATAAGGATGGTTAGTTGATTGAGATTGGCAAAAGATTTAGAAGTAATTCTTTTGAGATGAACCCTATAGAGATGACATGTTTGGTTGCAAAAGTGGATAGCATTTTATTGTAGCATAGAAGGCTTTTTCGTATAAACTTTGATAACATTGTGAAGGCTACTAGTAATTTTTGTAATAGATTTACCTAAAATTGTGAAGCCTACTAATATTGTGTGCAAAGAATGTGTTATGGCTAAGAAAAAGATAAGTTTCTTTCCTCGCAAGAAGTTCTCTACAATAGCAAAATTGGAGATTGTCCATATAGATTTGAGTGGTCCCACTAGGACAGGAGGATTCTATGGTGAAATTTACTTCATGTAATTTGTTGATGACTTTACTGGGATGATGTGGGTAGAATTCTTTAAAGAAAAGTACGAGCATTTGAGAAGTTCAAATTGTTAAGAATAGAGTTGAGAATGAATTTGGAGTGAAGATTAAATTTTTAAGATTAGATAAAGATGGATAATTTAACTTGAATGAGTTGAGCACATTTTTTAATGTGAATTGAATTAATAGATAACTATAAACACCTAAGACTCCCGAGAAAAATGAAATTGCTAAAAGAAGAAATAGGTTTGTAACAGAAGTAGTGAGAGCCATGATGTTTTAGAATGATGTATTAAAGACATTTTGGGGAGAAGTATCCAATACAACAATATACACAATGAATAGAGTACAAATCAAAAATAGAACATCAAACAAGACTCTGTATGAATTATGGTTTGGACATGCACCCTTAGTGAAGTATTTCAAAAATTTTGGAAGTAAGTGTTACATAAAGAGAGATGATGATATTGGTAAGTTGAATGCAAGCAATGATGAAGCTTTTTTTCTTGGTTGTTCATTGAAAATAAAAGCTTAAAGATGTTTTAATCAAAGAACTCAGACTATTATTGAGTGTGCAAATGTAAAGGAGATGAAAAGTTTGGAGTCAAAGAAAGAATGTTGGACTATAATTCTGTTGAAGATGAATCTAATCTTAATCCTATCATAGAAAATGTTGAAAATTTCTTTGAGACTAACAATTATTTGTAGAATTATGTTCAAGTTGTTAAATAGAGAGAAGATCCAAGATATGAACCTAAAGAAGAAGTAAGAGTTGAGTCTGTAACACCTACACCTAATAGGAATCTAACAAAGAATCAACCTACGAATTGGATTATTGGAAGCAAAGAAAAAGGAGTTATTATTAGAAACAAAGTGCATGAAGAATTGTCCTTTATTTATCAAGTTGAACCAAAGAGTTTAGATGAGGCATGTGAGAATGATCATTGAATTCAAGCAATGAAGGAAGAACTAGATAAGATTGTAAAGAATAAGACATGGTAATTGGTTCCTAGACCTAAAGATAAGAATGTTATAGGAACTAAATGGGTTTTGAGAAACAATATAAATGAAAAAGGTGAAGTTATAAGAAATAAAGAAGGATTGGTATGTAAAGGATATTCACAACAAGAAGGTATAGACTATGAAGAAATATACACCCCTATTGATAGAATTGAAGTAGTAAGAATGTTCTTGGCTTATGTAGCAAGTAAGAAGTACAAAGTATATTAGATGGATTTGAAGTAAGCATTTTTGATTGAAGAACTTGAAGAAGAAGTTTACGTTGAGTAGCTTGAAGGATTTCCTTTGACAAAAAAAGGATATATGGTATCCAAATTAAAGAAAGAATTGTATGGACTAAAGTAAGCACCTATAACCTAACATACAATGTTGGAAAAATATTTAACAAAGTTGTGATTTGCTAAAGGTACTATAGATTGTAATTTATATTTGAAAGAAATTTAGAATGGATTGTTTATTATTGTGATATTGTGGATGATATAATCTTTGGAGGAAATGATGAAACAAGTGAATTTTTATTTTAAGAAATGAAGAATGAATTTTAGATGAGTATGATTGGTGAGATGAAATATGTCTTAGGTCTATAGATGGTGTAGAATAGTGATGGTATTTTCCTATTAGAGACTAAATATTTGAAATATTTGTTGAAGATATTTGGCTTAGAAAGTTGTAAGCTTGTTAGTACACCTATGATAACTAGTCACAAGTTATCTAACAAATATGAGACACCTATAGTTGAGAAAAAAAAGTACATATACATGAATGGAGGTTTGTAATATTTGACTCACTTTAGACTAGATATAGAAAATGTAGTTGGTATAGTTGTAAGATTTTAAGCAGATCCTAGAGAATCACATTATGTGCAGTAAAGAGAATTTTAAAATAGTTGAAGGGTACGACTGATTTTGGCTTGTTGTATGATAGATCAATTGACTTTAATTTGTGTGCATATACTAATGTAGATTAGGCAAGACCTATGGAATATTACATAAATATTACAAGTGGTGGAGCATTTTTCTTGGAGAAAGAATGGTTTCTTGGTTCAAGAAAAAATATCTCATAGAGCTTAGTACAAGCAGAGTATGTAGCAGCAACAAACAATTGCAATCAAACCATGTAGAGAAAAAAAATGTTGAAGGGCACTAGAATAGAATTTTCATAACCTATTATCATATAATCTGATAATGCAAGTACAATATGTGTAAGAATCATGTGTTACATTCTAAGACTAAGCATATATTGATTAAGTATCATGTTCTAAGAGAAAAAAATTGCTAGAAAGAAATCATATTAAAGTAGATGAATAAAAGAGAGAAGATTGTAGATATTTTTATGATGTCTTTTCATATAGATACATTTGATTATTTTTGAGGTATGGTTGGGTTTATGTCCCTACCTAATTTTGAGTAGATGATGCAGAGAACACATTAGCCTAGTGGTACAAAGCACTATTGTCTATCTTGACTAAATACTAATGCTTCATGTAAGGAGAGTATCTATGATAAGAAAAAACATCAAGGACTCTTGGAAGCTGATATAAAAATATGTCTTTGGGCACTTGAGATGGTTAAATAATTTGAGAATATGATTGAAATTATGAAGCCTTTGTTATTGATGTCAAAAGGGGAGAATTGTACATGAAAAACATCTTTTGTTATGGGGAAGAGATGGATAGATTGATGTCAAAGGGGAGAAACATTGAGTTATATTAATGGGGGAGAAGTATGAAAAATTGATGCTATCCATGTAAGAATGAGAAAGAAAAGATGGAGAGTTGTTCCTATAAGTTTCAAATTTGATTGATGAAGAGGATTTGAAAAGAAGAGAGAAAAAACAACAGAGTTTGATTTGGTATTCTTAGAACTTAGATATTTTTCATCTATGTTGCCATAGCTTCCTAAGGGGAGATCGTTAGCATGAATTCTTATGGTATTCCTTTTAGGGGGTATCCTAAGAATTGGTAGAGAAGTTGAGAAGATTGACATGTTGCATTCATGACTGTGTTTTTCATTAATATCAACACATTATTGTTTCTATAAATACTATTAGAGAAACACATAGAGAATAAGGTTATATAGACTATATATTGATGATGTGGTCAAGCACACTTAAGGATATGTTTTATATTATGTCCTAATCAAGTGGAAAAGTGCACATGAAAATATTTGAAGACATGTGAGAGTTATTCAAGTGTTCGACGGGACAGTGTATAAATAGAGCACTTGAGAAGTGATTTCTAATGTTTGGACTATATCTCTTAATAGGGATAGAATTGTGACGAGAAAAGTTAGAAAATGATAGTAGATAGCTTGATAATGAATTTAGTGAGTGTGTGAGGTCAAAGGTCAAATGTATAACAAGTTGTATTTACTATGAGCCAATAATATTTTATAATTGCGAAAAGATGTAATGTTTTATAGTATCTTAATGAGGTCTTGCTATAATTAATTGGAAAATCCTCAAGGAACAAACAAAGAATTATTTTAAGGGTATAGTATAAAGGAAATTTATTTTCCTTTAAGTGTGTAAATATGAAAGTGTGAGTAATGTTGGGACTGAAAATTGCATGCTTCATTTTTAGTCACATTTTGAAAATTTTGGAAAATCATGTCCTAAAGTGCCTTTTATGCATGTGGTTAGTTGGTAGCTCGAGGCCTAGATGGTGTTTGAGTGGCTTAACACCTTTCATTTGACATATGCATATGATCCACAATGTTATTTTGCCATCCCGAATCATTCTGTGAAGTCCCATTTTGAGCTAGTGTCAAAATTTGCAATTCTACCGTGTCAAATAGCAATCAGAGGCCCAATTTGCATCTGAATATCTTTTACCCAGGACTGTGTCATGACTAGTCACTTTGGGTATGTTTAGTGTCCATAATAGAGAACCTATCTTTCAATTTTCAATTCATTTCGAATCTGTTTGACTAGGTTTTGCACCCCGCAAAGTTGGTCATTTACTGTTTTGTGCATTTAACTAGTTGTTCACAATTCTGGGAAGCCCTGTTCGACCAATCATATCTTTGACCTAGTTGACCCAAATGAAAAAATTCTTTTTGCATTGTATTCTAGGGGTAAGACACTTCATATTTTCCAATTTTGAGATCATGTCAAATCCATTTGATCAATTTGTGAACATGATTAAAAACCCAGTTTACATTATTTTGTTACGGCTAAGGTTTTTGATTGATCCGTACCCTTCTTCGGCACATTATAAGTTTAATCCTGTGATTGGCTAGCCTAAATGGATTATACCATTGTGTTGTGTCTTGGAAATCCTTGAAGTATGCTAGTTCTTAAGTCGTGACGAATCCATTTGCATACTTTCTTATGTTCGTACATTTGCCAAAAACCACTTTTTGACACATTTTCCAGTTCAAAAATTCCAAGTGCCTATTTTCGAAAATTCGCCAAATGTGTCCTGTAATTCGTCATGAGCCCAAAACATGGAATTATTTTCTCTTCATGGCAAAGAACTTATATCCTAGTTTTTAAAACTCCAAGTGATCAATAACCCAATTTATAATGCCGAACCCGAGCCCAGTTTATGTTTTTTAACATTGTTTGCCTGCAGAGTAATTGAAGTATGGATGTTCGGCAATTAAAATCTTTTTACTGGAAAATCATCATGGGCTAAGAATTTTTAGTATGATAGAGTGTGTAGGATTGAACACTCATGCCGATTTTTATGGCCTGGTTATTTGATTGTATTAGTTTTTAAGGCCAGCCGGTGAGCCTCCAGACACAAATCCACAATTTCCACAATTGATTAAAAGAAGTTGGGTAGAATGGAACAAAACATATTGAAAGGTTTTAGAAGAAGGCAAGTGTTGATTAAGCCCAGTATCGTTTTCTCTTTTTCACCAAATTAAAATGGAAGCCACGAGTTATCAAAGCAAGGGAGATTTTTAATTTTAATTGTTTTAGAAGTCTGCCGACATTATAAAGGAAATGAGGCATTCATATAATTATAAAAAAGGAGCCGGCCAAGAATAAATTGGCATAAGGAAAAGAAAAGTTGCTATCGTTGGGGAGAATCCATGCCAAGTAGAAGGAGCAGTCGACCACCATTTGAGAAATTAGCATCAAAGAATGGTAAAGGCTCACCACATGTTTTTTTTTGCATAGTCTACTGCAACCTCTGTGAAAATGAAAATGAAAAGGGGCAGCCCGTGAATAGAAGAATAAATGCTGAAGCAAAAGCACCAAAATATAGAAAGAGCTGCCCATTTTAAAAAGAGTGGCATTGAAAGGAGCAACCACACCGAGGTAAGCCATGGTTGAATTAAAAGGAGACATCCATAAATAAACAAAATGCAGCCAGAGGAAGGAGCAGTCCACGTTTTTAATAAAATGCATAGATTTGCTAGTGAAACAAAGCTCAAGGAAGCATGTATCCACATTTTTGAAGCCCATGGCTTCCTCCAGCAATAGTATCACATTTTTTAGAAGGGGGGAGCTTCATTTTAAGTGACCATATGCATAAGAAACGACCATCACTATGAAAAGTCTGCTGATTCATGGCAAAAAATGACCAACAGGAAGGGATATTCTCATAAAAATGAAACTCCATTGTGGAACTATCAATCACAAGGTTAGAGTTCCATGTAAGAATGAGCAACTCATGCCAAAGGAGCTAGAATAGCTCACACATATGCAGCAGAAGAAATCAGCATTTGTAGGATAGAGGGAAATGTAAAACAAATTATCCCACATGGCTTGTACAAGGGAAGTTTTTGTTATTTAAATACTTTTGCACTCAACCATGTATTGTCAACAACACAAAGGCTTTTGAAAGTTGTGTGATGTGTGGTGGATTTTGTGGGTCCCAGCCAGCTGCTGGAGGATAGAGTATAATTTTGAACGGGCACGCAATTAAAAATCCGATGACATCAGCAGATAGAAGCCAATCTGAAAATTCAAAAAAATTCGGCACCTCGCTACTTCGACAGTCGGAAAATGCAAGGTTTTCCGGCTAGTGAGGTAGCGAGTTGCCGAAAAACCTTCAAAATCCGGCGAGGTGTTGATGAAGTAGCGTGGGACCCACATAGTGATGTCAGCGAATGATTGAAGGACAAGTGGCAACCAAGTAGTGACTAAAATGTTGATGTGGTGTGGGTGACTTGGCACAGTGAGGTGGCAGAATAGAGGACCAGTTAGAATGTGACACGTGTCAAGCTCGATCAAACCTGGTTTGACTCGGGTAGAAAAAATGAAAGGAAAATTAAGAATTTTCAATTTTTAATGTTTTATTATTTTTCCTTCAAGCTCATGTCATGTCAAATTCATTTTAATAAAGTTTAAAATTTTATATAGTTTAAACTATATAAAAAAGTTAAAAATTTTGCAAAATCATATGGAAAACATAAACAGAGGCCTAATTTTCAAACAGCCATATCTGGGGCAATTTTTAACCGAATTGGGCACTCCAATATACCGTTGGAACTGGGAGAACCTGAAATTTCCAAATCTAGAGTTTGTTTTTGCACAGGTGCTTCTTGGTTCAAGTTATAGGACAATTTGTGAAATAAGAGGCATTGGCGACAGAACAGGCTGAGTTCTTCAGTGATAATTAAGATTGGTTAGAGGATGGTTTTAAAGGTCTGTTGCAATCTGAAAGTGAAGAAAATCAACTTGAGGTTGTTTTCTTGTCTTCTCAAGGCATTTTCAACTGATTTGTTACTTTTACCTTGAATTCACTTTTACATTAGGATCAGTTACATGCTTTTCATCATCAGATTTCTGAGATATTTTTGCCTAGTAGAGGCCAAATGATGAGAATTAGATATGATATGCAGTTGTACAGAGAAGGGGGAGAGAGGTTTTTTCATCTTCTTGAAGGGAAATTCTGAAGGGACACTTTTTGACTGCAAATTCAATCCGAGAATTGCCTTCTCCATACATATTCTTTCTTCTTCTCTAAAACAGGTTGTTGGTTGGTTTTCTTTTTCCAGTTCTTAGAGCTCTGCTCAGGCTGTGAAAGCCACACACCCAACATATCTTGTATGAACAGCATATGAATTTCATAGATAGTTCTGATACAGTAGTGTGATCTTGTATCTTGTTTTATGCATTCCTAATGTACTTATTTCAAGGAGATAAATACAATGTGCAAAAGGTTTTGAATTTCAATATAATTCTGTCTCCTTTCTTGTTGAATTTGTAATTTTATATGTTCAAGAACAAAGATCTTGAACCTATTTGCAATTGCCCGATTGTATGTTTGAGGTTTTCTTGCCTTTGACTCAAGGAGTCATATAATTGCTTGTGGTTTTAGACAGGGTTGCATATTCATTGAGAAGGATGCGTGAAAGTATGGGGTTATATCGGATGTTGTTGTCTGATTCATAAGGTGAACAGACCGAACATGAATGTTTCTACATATGCCATATGTTGAGTGATGTTCAAGGATGCATAATTCTGGAGTATAGGATTGCCCTAATGGATAAGGCACTAGTCATTTGTAGGATCATTAAGTTTTTGTTGCATATTGGACATGCTATCTTTTCTCAATATAAATCAATCTTTTTCCCTTCATGTTGAAGTGGACATAAAAGTTTAAACCCTCACTCAGTTTATGAATAATATAGGTTTGCACCTAGCTATTGTAGAATCTGTGTTGTTTCATAAGCCATTAGGAGAAATAAGGGTTTCTATCTGCTTTGTATTAGATTCAGTGTATGCTTTGACAACTGGTACCATATAAGGAATCTATAGGTTCACCCACCTAGGTTTTGCAGAGCCTAAAGTGCAGAAGGAGTATAGCCTTATAGTTGGCCTAGTGTCTGAATGGATGTGTTGATAATGGGAGTTAGCTGCCCCTAGATGCATCTTGTTCTCATCAGGGTAATTGGAAATGGGTAACACTTTTTCAAACACCAACAAGTAAGTAGTGCAAGTGTGAATTTTTCAAGTGAAACGTAAAGTTGTTAAATGTATGCAATCAAGAACAAGGATCAGTGTGATGTGAGTTTGAAGATCTGGTATTGAGATATGAAGAGGTTTAGTCCAATCAAGAGGATAGAGAAGGATTTAAAGTTATTCTATACTATATTATTCTATAAGGAATAATACAGATGCTAATTAGACAGTCAGTTCGGTGGTCTTGCCCTTGAATCTATTTGGACAATGGGTCCATCTTCCTTCTACAACTCCTAACAAGTATTTAAAGTATCCTAAAATGGATTGATATGTATTTAATTTATTTTATTAGTTCCTAATAGAATCCATCCTCTTACAAGGAAATTTTATATTAGTACATCATATTGTGGGTACCATTTCCACCAGGGTTTTCCCTCTAATCAAGGGTTTCCCTAGTTAACATATCTAGTATTAATGTGTATGTGTATCTTCTCATAGTTTCTAATTATACTATTCACATGTTTAAGGTGTAATAAGGTAGTTCACCCTTCCCCTTCTAAATTATCTTGGTGGACTTTACTTTCTAACAACATCATCTAATAGACTAGGTGAAACCTCTACTTCAAACTAAGCCTTACAAGAAGGCATGGAACTATATTTGAATTGTGAAATACTACCTTGGCTCCTTAAATCAATAGAATAAAGTCCATATCAGACTAATGTATGATGCATTAAGACAAGTCATGGGATGTATGCAATTAATGAAGTTAGTAATGCTCTACCAAGAAAATTAGTCAAGGTAAATGTTGATCAAGTAAGTTTTCTATATTAACCAAGTTGAAGATGGAAGTGTTTCTTTCCTAAATATCTTATAGAAATTGAATGAACCTTGGGAAGAAATTATGTCTTAACTAATTACATGGTACAGAGTATTTAATATGATCTAGTGAACATTAAAAGCACCTTTACTATATAAATTGGGGTTTCTATGGTTTATTTGCTCACCTTGAATTTTTGAGTTTGAAGAGTGAATTGTGCAAATTTGAGCTATCAAAGTGTATGATTGAATTCTGAAGCTTATGTACATAAATTTGATCAAGAAATTGAAGTGAAGGAGAATTTGGTACAAACTAAGTGAAGCTTGAATATATATTTTCTAAAACCCTAGCTTGCGATGATGGAATCAAGCTCTATAATGATGAAGAGGAAAACCAAGGTCAACACTATTAAACTAATCCAAAATGAGGATTGTGCAAAGCCAAAATTCAAACTATATCCTTGAAGTGGCTACCCAAACTAATAAGGTTGGTGCATTGTCATCTATTCCATCTAGGGTCCTGTTATGCAAGATATCTATTTATTTTATCATTATAAAATTGGTGAAGTTGGAGACCATAAATTACAAGAGGTATATGACAAATTATGCATGGATAGGAAATTGAAAGATGAATATAAACATCTAGAGACAAAAAGTCTCACACATGCTCTATACTTCCTAAAAGTGTTCAAGGAAGACTAGATTAAAATCATGCTAAGATGAGTCCACAACATGCAACTGTAGTTAGATGAGCTAGTAAATATTACCAGAGATGTGATTCATATGGTAATAGGATACCCTATACTTGAGAAATTGAAATCTATCATCAAATAAAGAAATCAAAGAAAATACCAAAGCACAGTGGGATGAAAGAGGCTTCAAGATTTTCATAATTACTGATTTGGAGATAATATTTGGTGTATATGTTGTTGCATACAAAATATTTCAATCAAGTAGACCCAATAGTATGTTGTGTGTTTCTATCAGTTTGACCTATAAAATTGTGAAGAAGGGACATAAACTTGACCTAGGTGAGTTATAGATAAAGTAACTAGCTAAGAATATGAAGAATATTTGAGTGGCTAAGTCTAGTAAATGTAAATTTGGTCCATTATTGGTATGAATATTCTTTTACATGCAAAAAAAATTCCATGCATTGGAAAAGTTAATTAGAAAGTTAAAAAATCTATTATTTACCAGAATAATGATGATATTTAAACTTCAAGTGAAAACTTTGAGAATTTCATGTTTGCATATGTTACTAAAATTAAAGAAAGAGTAAATCAAAGATACATGATCCCACCTCAACCGGTTGAGAAATATCATGATGAAATATTTTTTTATTATGGATATGACACCATTCATGTGAAATATGTGAATCAAAGGGTTGCATGGCTTGAACCCATGGAGTATGAGATAAATATTGATCAAGTAACTAAGATGATTGAAGCACTACTCAATGAACATGTGGAAACATTAGCCAAACCTTTTGGCACCTATGATGATGAAAAGAAAATGATGAAAATGGATATTGTTGTTAAAAAAGTTGATAAGAAGTATAAGAAAATGATTGACACATTGGAAAGTGCATTTTGTGATACAAAAGAGAATAAACCTTAATGATTATTGAAGGAAAATGAGAAGACAGTGTTGAAGAAGACAGAGGAAAAGCTATTATCATTGTCAAACTTGAAAAGAAGAAAAGAAAGAAGAGACCAATGGATAATCTAAAAATCCTTAAGAATACAAGGTCTATAACCCAAGATGCTTTGGAGGTTACTCCACTAGTAAAGAAAGAAACTATCAGAATAACCAAGCTTGTATAATCACAAGTCAAAACTTATTAGAAAAGAAGGGAAGTATTTGCATCTACCAACAAGCCAACAAAGAGAAGGAGAAAAATTATTCTTAAACATGATGAGAACATTGAGCATAGTAAAAGGACAAAATTAGATAAGGCAAGTCATTTCAGAGTTGTTGTACACAAGAAACTAGAGACCATTGATGAAATAGATGAATCTATTAGAGAAAGTAAAGGTTTATCTACATTTAAGTACTTCAAGTAAAATTTCATGAATGATGAGGAAAAGAAAAAGATATAAGATTCCTTAATAATTATGATGACTAAAATAAAATTTAAAAAAATCTAGAGATCAAAGATATGACTCTTGATGTGCTTTATCAAAGAATTGACAATAGATGGAAATATGCATTGAAAGATGAAAAGGATATGAGAGGAAGGTCACTTGCCACAACTAAGCCTAACTTTGGAATTGAAGAAAAAAATGATGCATTGAAGAAACATAAGAATTGATTTTCTGAAAAGAGAAGAGTTATTTATGCTTTGTTAGGGCACTTACAATATGTTGATGAAGATTCCCAAATGATCTAGAAATAGATATAAAATATCATAGATCTAGAGGAAGTGATTTAAATTGATAATATCAAGCCTCAAAAGATATTTAGCTAGATAACAAAGAAGATGAATATGATAATATCTCCCAACAAGATGTTGCTGATTTAGTACATGAAATGGTAAATGATATAATTGGTAGAAAAGAAAATGTCACCATTGAAGATCTAACAAGTAAAGATTTGGTTGAAGGAATTTATAAAGATGAAGATATCATGACTGATACTAAGAAGAACACTAAAGGTGTAGTATCAACCAAGTCATCTCATGCCCATATACCAAGATTTGCACCTATAGTTGAACAAATAAAAAATATCATAAGCCTAAAGCATAAAATGAACCACAAAATGTAAGTAATATTCATGTTGGTTCTTTATAGTCCTAAGTAGATACTATTCCAATGGATATATATATACAGATAAAAAAGATGCAGATATCAAGCAATAGGCTCAAAATACACAAGGGGGTGAAAGCATAGACACCAATCAAAAGAATGACAATGAAGATGATGGAAATAATCAAATAGTAAGAGGCAAACAAAAACACAAAGAAGATTAATGTCCTACATGGGAAAGGACACATTCCCATGAACCTTTGAGTGACAAAAATATTGCGTAGGGACAAGTTAGTTCACAAAGTAAAAAAAAGGAAAACTAGACACAATCAAGATTTATATATCAAATCATGTATCATCATATGTTAATTGATCCATCTACTAGAAGAAAAGAGGAGGATAAGAAAGAGAAGAAAAAGAAAGAAGAGAAGAGGAAAGATAATGAACAAATTGCTTCTACACTGAAACAAGCTGAGGATATGCCTCATATGCCACCTACAAAAACTATTATAGTTACTCATGTTGATCAAGGAGATAAGATAGATGAGACAAAGATAGATGAAGTACCCAAAAAAATAAATTAGGATATCCAAGCTCTAGTGCCACCCTAATTATCCTCGAGTTCAAGGACTATTATTTCTAAAGGAAATAGATTGAAGAAAATGAAGTAGACACCACCTAATAGATCTAATCTTGTAACACTAGATGAAGTGATAATTATACCTTATTATAATCCTTAACACTTTAGATGTAGATGCAATGGTGGTATTTAGTGAACTATGACCTCAAAAAGCTAACCAATAACGAATCAAGAAAGGCCATAAGAAATAGAAAGTTCTTCATAATATGAAAGACATATAACTAGAAATTTTTTTAGATATTAACTCGAGAGAGAAGACCTAAATATTAGAGAAACTAGTACAAATTTTGGAGAGGATCCATGAACATGATGTGGATACTAAGTCTAAGATAAAGGAGAGAGATGAAAATAAATTTGAAAACAAAGTGTTTGAAAAGATAGCAAGTGAGATTGTTATACAACAAGTAGGTTTATCTACTAAGGTTACCAAGTTATAAATAATTGTGATTTTTTTTAACATTATTCAATAAGTTGTGTGATATTTCATTCCTCACAAATGAAATCATAGAAAAAATTGTAGAAAGTGAGTGAAGATTTGAAAGCAAGTGTTGAGAAACTTACGGTTAATCCTAGTGCTTCATCATTTCCTTATTATTGAGTAGGATTCTCAATAGGATATTATTATAATATTTTATAGTAGGAAAGAATATTAAGTGATGAGATCAATGAAATTCAAGCATTTTTGTTAACGCATCTTGAGGTAATGAAAAATCACATAAATATATCCCAAGATCTCATTGTTTCCTCGAGTGCATCCATTATCAATCATATGATTGATCTTGCAAAAAAAATTGATAATTAAATAGGAAATTATTGATATACTAAAGACACACTAGGATAATACCATGGTCATTATGTTGAAAAATCATAAAACTTTTCTTGATCACTTTGGGTTACATTCAAAGTAAGCATTTCAATTTTTTAAAGTTGTTCGACATAAGTGTCAAAAAAGGGCTTTTTTTTTTTGTGTATGTATATAATAAGGAGCTATAAGGATAATATATTGAAAGATGAAATAGAAAAACAAAATAAATTTGAAAAATAAATTTTATATGTAATGCCCTGCCAAGGGATCGAAAGAATTAACCTAAAATTTCACTAAGTTTGGTAGCATTTTTTTTTTACATGAAAGTAATATCATTCACAACTGATACAAGAATAATGGAAGCAATAGCAATAACCATCTAAAAGTAAACATAACATAATAGGTTACATTCTTTAAAGATCCCTTAACATTGAATCACATCTAAATCAACTAACATTAATGAATCCATCTAATACAACAACCACATGAAATAATAATGATAAGTCCAATGTTTACACATTACATTTCTAAATGCTCAATCATCCACTGTACATGCCATAGGGTATGAAAGGCTTAACAGAATATACATATGTGGAATAAGGTACATCAAAGTAAAGATAACCATATGATACACATGATACATCATCATAGAAGATATATACTTCCATCACAAAAGATCAACATAATAAACTAAGTGCACGGTTCCTCCCAACTGTAAATAGCATCGTTAGACCATTGTGGATCATAGCCATCCCTCTGTGCATAACATTCCAAATCACCGAAGAGATCATTAGTATTAGCATAGTAGGAATGTCACTCCTATACATACTACATCATATGCAAAAAATAATCTAACATGCAAATATAACCATAAGGTAACATCATCTATCATATGCTAACCACCAATGTAAGGATACATATCCACCATCATGAAGGATGCATCAGCCACGATGTCTCAACTGCATCTCAAATGATAAGAGTGGAAAAACACTACCACCCGAATATGTGGAACCTAAGTGGTCCACTCCCACTGTGCTGAGGAGATAATCTCAAGTCCCAAACAGGCTATCAAAATCATATAGCATAAGAAAACTCTCTAAGTCCAGGAATCCTAAAAGTATACTAACTCAAAGGTTCCAATCACAAATCAACATCTAATCCCAGAGGCACACAATGACCTGTAGGAAACCTACTATGCAAGCGGGAAAGTGCCATTGCATATATCATGTAGAAGTTACCCTAGCAGTTAGCTAAACTCCACGGGTCCCTACTGATCCTCATGCAGCCACTAGTATCCTCTCATACTAACAAGGCATACTATGGAATGCAAGGTTGCAACCAAGCGTTCTCTCTACTCCCATCCTAGTCTATACAAGCACTCGAGGCATGGGCAAGAACAAAATAATTATCTTTTTAGGTTCATTAAGTCAGTATTAGGTGAGAATGTTTTCACTTGTTTAAACAACTTACAATGAGTTACCCTGGCAGCCTCTTAGGGCCCCGACCCCCATTGCAAGCCACTTCTCGACACTACAAGTAGATAACCTACCCTAAGCTCATGCAATCATATATCACCCCAGTCCTATACAAGCGACTAGAATGAAATGCCAAAACATAATCCAAAATAAGAACATCAAATATTCACAATAAAAGCATCAAATCTCCATGAGCAACCAAAAAGCATCCATAGAAAATCATGACCACTACAGCTCTCTATTGGCAACTGAAGTATCACTGATAATCAAAAGTATCCATTGGTTCTCATTAACCAAAATATAACTCAAATCATACTGATCAAAGACTCCAAAATGTTTGAGTCAAACATGTCACAACATGACATCATAAAACAACAATTCAGTCCCATCATGGCGACTAGAAAAATAATCCAAGGATAACTGATCGATGACTCAGAAATGGTTAAGTCAAGTGTCTCACACATAAGAATCTCAACTATTAGTAATTACAAACATTACATAGAGCATTCCATCACATAATCTGTGGTTGGGTTTAATAAAGGTCAGAAATAAAACATCATCATGACATCACAATCATAACTCCCAAGCCTCTGGTAGATGTCCTATAATTGGTCAACACTAGTCAACCCAAAACCCAAAACAGAAGCATAAAGAAATACACAATGCAGGCACATGTTTTGGTTTTGCTAACATTGTATACTTGAATTAAATGTGGAGATTTTCAGTTTTCTGTTTCCCAATTTTAGATAATGAATGGAGAATCATTTGCATGTTTTTCCCATCCCATGTATTTGTTAAAAAGTTTCTCTCCTAAAACTATTAGATTCAATTTTCTAATTATATTGTTTATGTAAATGTTGTTCAAATTTGACTCCTATCGAGTTCCAATAATTGCATAATTCAAAACTTCAGTTTATAACACATTCTAATGATTAATCTTAATTAAAATAAGTTTAATTAAGTTAATTCTTAATATCTTTCTATTTTAAATAATAATTGACAAACTATCATTGGTATTTTAAAACCTTTATCTTTTAAAAGAATGACCCATTAATTCAATCTCTTAAATATAATAATTGTTCATAACTAATAATATATATGTATACATATATACTTATATACAGATATATATATATATATATACTTATATATATATATTAACAATAACAACATTTTTATGAAAAACAAGTTATAAAAATCAAATTGCAAATCGCGTCCAATATTTTAACCTAACGCCATAGTTGATACCATATATAATAAATGCCACCAAATAAAAGGTGTCGTGATGGCCTGCTGTTGTAGGCCCGTGACAGTGGTTGCAAAGCCTGCAACACCAGTGTCGCTAGCCATTGCCATAGGTATAGAGGTGGGGGTATGGGCTCAACCCTCCCCGCCCACATATAATATGCAAATCATTTTTTTTTTCTATAAAAATTTTATAACATTTTTTTTTTTAAAGTAAATCATGTTAGACATTTGATCCTCCAATAATATATATATATATATATACCCTAGCCCTGTGTTCTCTTCAGATCTATGCATATAAATTTTTCTCAAATAATTTTTAACTAAACATATTGAGAATACATACAATTAAAATAGGAGAAACCCTCAGAAAACATATGGAAGACACGATGAAGACAGGAAGTGCAAGATACGAAAATAGCATAAGCAAGATCACAAGAGTCTATCCGGATTCTGATGCTAACTCACTTTTCTTCAAAAAAACCGGAAAGCAAGCTCCCCCCTTCTCCAAAGTTCCCGAGTCCTCCAATGCTCCAAAAATGCTCTCCAAAATTATGCCCCCTTAACCCTCTAGGAGTGCTTGAATATAAAGGACTCTTAGGAATGCCTCTAGAAACAACTAGAAGGTGTAGACAACTAAGCATGAGCTTTTTCCAACTTTTCAAATGAGTCATAAGGTTGTAGACACCATGTGCTTAATTTGTGCACTAACCCCCGTGTTGTTGACATAAGAGAAATAAAAAGGTGCATTAACTCCTAGGCAAGCTTATAACTTTTATTTAATTTTATTATAACTTTTATTATTATTATTTATTTATTATTTTATCATTATTTATTAATATTAATCTTTTTAATTAATTACTTTTATTTAATTCTTTTCTCAAGTAATCCTTATTTAATTATTTTTAATCTAAAATATCAAAGATCATGATATAATATTAATTTTCACCCAATAATTAATTTATTAATTAAATCTATTTATTTAAGACTTAATTAATAGAAAATTCACCATAGACCTCCAAGATAAAAATATGAAAACCCATCATAGAACAACCCATACAAAATTAGTCTAAAGGGTTAAAAACCACAAATTATGTCATCCGACACATTCGGTGGGTGAAATATCCAGATACTTGTCCTATCTTTCTAGGACAATGGTTTAAAGGTTTGGGATTTGGACTTGAGAATTTATCTCCCTTCTCTTATCATTGAGATAGTGTAATAGGGTACGCTCATCCTGGCAATTCAGGGAAGGCGATACCCGATATCTGCAACCTGCATAAAAACCATGCATGTACATACAATATATATATATATATATATATATATATATATATATATATATATATATATATATATATATATATATATATAATTCTAAGCTAAATAGGCAATGGTAGGAAGTGGTGCATTATGTAGATCCTGACTAGTAGGTGACTATGACTCCCTTCCTTAACCATATCAGAAACACCATACAAAAGAACAATCACGCACACCATACACATGCAAGTATGGGGTAAGTATCCATAATAAAACACATGAGATAATAAACCATCTAACTAATCATCATCAATCATCATGCATACATAAAATCTAAAGTCTAAATAATCTCATCATATATCAACTAAATCCATAACATAATGTCTGATAGTCTCAAAACAATACCACTAATCCATCAACACAAAACTAGTCTAATATAGTCTGCCAATGGTAACAACAATGTGTCCAAAAAGGATGTGAACGAGGGTAGGCACTACATCCACCTTCCCTTGGGTTAGGCTTACTCATGGAAGCCTACAAACAATTAGGGATATAACTCTCATAATCTCGCTGCATCCTCCCAAGTAGCTGAAGAATCATCATTAGGATCCCATTGGACCCTTACCTACTCGATGGTTCGACCCTTGAGGGTCAACTCTCATTGCTCCAAAATACATACCGACTCCAAAGTTGGCTGCCCATCCTCTACCTGCAACACATTCCAATCAAGAACATGTACAATATCAGGAATATACTGCCTAAGCATTGAAACATGGAAAACATCATGAATGTGAGCTAGGCTGGATGGTAGAGCAAAGAAGTAAGCAATTGGGCCAATCCTCTCTAGAATCTCGAATGGTCCCATAAAATGAGGTGCTAGCTTATAACCCTTTCTGTATCGGATCAGACTCTTTTACGGTCGCACTCTCAAGAAAACCTATGTTTGCAAAAGACTAAATCTGATCCAATTTTTCCTATGTTTAGGTTTAAGTAAGATTTCAGTTTTGAAAACTAAGTGTTGAAGTATGAAAAATATACAAGTAACAATACCAGTTTAGTTCACCTAGTTTCAAGTTGAGATGATACACTTAATAGTTCAAAGTCCTAGTTTTTTCCAAAATACCCAGAGCTCCCAATGTAAAAACTTGGGCTCTGATACCAAATGTAACGCTCTGCCAAGGGGTCCAAAGAATTAACCTAAAATTTCACTAAGTTTGGTAGCATTTTTTTTTTACATGAAAGTAATATCATTCAAAACTGATACAAGAATAACGAAAGCAATAGCAATAACCATCTAAAAGTAAACATAACATAACATGTTACATTCTTTAAAGATCCCTTAATGTTGAATCACATCTAAATCAACTAACATTAATAAATCCATCTAATACAGCAACCACATGAAATAATAATGATAAGTCCAATGTTTACACATTACATTTCTAAATGCTCAATCATCCATTGTACATGCCACAGGGTATGAAATGCTTAAAATAATATACATATGTGGAATAAGGTACATCAAAGTAAAGATAACCATATGATACACATGATACATCATCATAGAAGATATATACCTCCATCACAAAAGATCAACATAATAAACTAAGTGCACAGTTCCTCCCAACCGTAAATAGCATCATTAGACCATCATGGATCCTAGCCATCCCTCCGTGCATAACATTCCAAATCACCAAAGAGATCATTGGTATTAGCATAGTAGGAATGTCACTCCTATACATACTACATCATATACAGAAAATAATCTAACATGCAAATGTAAGCATAAGGTAACATCATCTATCATATGCTAACCATCAATGTAAGGATACATATCCACCATCATGAAGGACGCATCAGCCACGATGTCTCAACTGGATCTCAAATGACAAGAGTGGAAAAACACTACCACCCGACTACGTGGAACCTAAGTGGTCCACTCCCACCGTGCTGAGGAGATAATCTCAAGTCCCAAATAGGCTATCAAAATCACATAGCATAAGAAAACTCTCTAAGTCCAAGAATCCTAAAAGTATACTAACTCAAAGGTTCCAATCAAAAATCATCATCTAATCCCAGAGGCACACAATGACTTGTAGGAAACCTACTATGCAAGTAGGAAAGTGTCATCACATATATCATGTAGAAGTTACCCTGGCAGTTAGCTAAACTCCACGGGTCCCTACTAATCCTTATGCGACCACTAGTATCCTTTCATACTGACAAGGCATACTATGGAATGCAAACTCGCAACCAAGCATTCTCTCTACTCCCATCCTAGTTTGTACAAGCACTCGAGGCATGGGCAAGAACAAAAAAATTATCTTTTTAGGTTCATTAAGACAATATTTGGTGAGAATGTTTTCACTTGTTTAAACAACTTACAATGAGTTACCCTGATAGCCTCTTAGGGCCTCAGCCCCCATTGCAAGCCACTTCTTGACACTACAAGTAGATAACCTACCCTAAGCTCATGGAATCATAAATCACCCCAGTCCTATACAAGCAACTGGAAAGAAATGCCAAAAGATAATCCAAACTAAGAACATCAAATATCCACAATAAAAGTATCAAATCTCCATGAGCAACCAAAAAGCATCTATAGAAAATCATGACCACTACAGCTCTCTATTGGCAACTGAAGTATCACTGATAATCAAAAGTATCCATTGGTTCTCATTAACCAAAATATAACTCAAATAATATTGATAAAAGACTCCAAAATGGTTGAGTCAAACATGTCACAACATGACATCATAAAACAACAACTCAGTCCCATCATGGCGACTAGAAAAATAGTCCAAGGATAACTGATTGATGACTCAGAAATGGTTAAGTCAAGTGTCTCACACATAAGAATCTCAACTATCAGTAATTACAAACATTACATAGAGCATTCCATCACATAATTTGTGGTTGGGTTTAATAAAGATCGAAAATAAAACATCATCATGAGATCACAATCATAACTCCTGAGCCTCTGGTAGACGTCCTATAATTGGTCAACACTAGTCAACCCAAAACAGAAGCATAAAGAAATACACAATGCAAGCACATGTTTTGGTTTTGCTAACATTATATACTTGAATTAAATGTGGAGGTTTTCAATTTTCCATTTCCCAATTTTAGATAATGAATGGAGAATCATTTGTACGTTTTTCCCATCTCATGTATTGGTTAAAAAGTTTCTCTCCCAAAACCATTAGATTCAATTTTCTAATTATATTGTTTATGTAAATGTTGTTCAAAGTTTACTCCTATCGAGTTTCAATAATTGCATAATTCAAAACTTCATTTTATAACACATTCTAATTATTAACCTTAATTAAACTAAGTTTAATTAAGTTAATTCTTAATATCTTTCTATTTTAAATAATAATTGACAAACTATCATTGGTATTTTAAAACCTTTATCTTTTAAAAGAATGACCCATTAATTCAATCTCTTAAATATAATAATTTTTCATAACTAATAATATATATGTATACATATATATACTTATATACATATATATATACTTATATACATATATATATATATATATATATATATATATATATATATTAACAATAACAATATTTTTATGAAAAACGAGTTATAAAAATTGAATTGTAAATCGCGTCCAATATTTTAACTCGATGCCATAGTTGATACCATATATAATAAATGCCACCAAATAAAAGGTGTAATGTGGGCCTGCTATTGTAGGCCTGCGACAGTGGTCGTAGAGCCTGTGGTAGCAGTTCCGTCGGCCACTGCCGTAGGTACAGAGGTGGGGGTATGGGCTCGACCCTCCCTGCCCACATATAATATTTGAATCATTTTTTTTTATAAAAAAATTTATAACATTTTAAAAAAAAACATAAATTGTGATGTGATTAGACATTCGATCCTCCAATAAAATATATATGTATATATATATATATATATATACATATGTATGTATATATATATATATATATATATATATATATATACATACATATATATATATATATATATATATATATATATATATATATATATATATATATATATATATATATATATATATATATATATATATATATATATATATATATACATACATATGTATATATATATATATATATATATATATATACATACATATGTATCTATATATATATGTATATAAATATATTTATGTATATATATATGTATGTATATATGTGTATATATGTGTGTATATATATATATATACACACACACACATGTTAGTTATATATATATATATATATATTTGCAGATCTGAATTAGCATGTTCATATCAACACAATTTTCTAAGGTTTTCAATTTTAATGAAACCATGGAATATTTGTGCTCCAAAATTTACTCAATAAGTTTGCTAATGGATTTAAACCCTAGCCCCGTGTTCTCTTCAGATCTATGCATATAATTTTTTCTCAAATAATTTTTAACCACACATATTGAGAATACATACAATTAAAATAGGAGAAACCCTCAGAAAACATATGGAAGACATGATGAAGATAGGAAGTGCAAGATGCAGAAATAGCATAAGCAAGATCACAAGAGTCTACCTAGATTCTGATGCTAATTCACTTTTCCTCAGAAAACTCATAGAGCAAGCTCCCCCCTTTTCCAAAGTTCCCGAGTCCTCTAATGCTCCAAAAATGCTCTCCAAAATAATGCCCCCTTAAGCCTCTAGGAGTGCCTGAATATAAAGGACTCTTCGAAATGCCTCTAGAAACAACTAGAAGGTGTAGACAACTAAGCACGAGCTTTTTCCAACTTTCCAGATGAGTCATAAGGTTGTAGACACCATGTGCTTAATTTGTGCACTAACCCCCATGTTGTTGACATAAGAGAAATAGAAAGGTGCATTAACTCCTAAGCAAGCTTATAACTTTTATTTTATTTTATTATAACTTTTATTATTATTATTAATTTTTTTAATTAATTACTTTTACTTAATTCTTTTCTCAAGTAATCCTTATTTAATTATTTTTAATCTAAAATATCAAAGATCATGATATAATATTAATTTTCACCCAATAATTAATTTATTAATTAAATCTATTTATTTAAGACTTAATTAATAGAAAATTCACCATAGACCTCCAAGATAAAAATATGAAAACCCATCATAGAACAACCCATACAAAACCAGTCTAAAGGGTTAAAATCACAAATTATGTCATCTGACACATTCAGTGGGTGAAATATCCAGATACTTGTCCTATCTTTCTAGGACAATGGTTTAAGGGTTTGGGATTTGGACTTGAGAATTTATCTCCCTTCTCTTATCATTGAGATAGTGTAATAGGGTACGCTCATCCTAACAATTCAGGGAAGTTGATATCTGGTACCTACAACCTGCATAAAAACCATGCATGTGCATACAATATATATATAATTCTAAGCTAAATAGGCAATGGCAAGAAGTGGTGCATCGTGTAGATCCCAACTAGTAGGTGACTACGACTCCCTTCCTTAACCATATTAGAAATGCCATACAAAAGAACAATCACACACACCATACACATGCAAGTATGGGGTAAGTATCCATAATAAAACACATGAGATAATAAACCATCTAACTAATCATCATCGATAAATGAAAACAATGTAATGATAATCATGCATACATGAAATGTAAAGTCTAAATAATCTCATCATATATCAACTGAATCCATAACATAATGTCGGATAGTCTCAAAATAATACCACTAATCCATCAACACAAAACTAGTCTAATATAGTCTGATAATGGTAACAACAATGTGTCCAAAAAGGATGTGAATGAAGGCATGCACTACATATATCAAGGAAGTATATGTATAGGTGGAGTTGTATAAATCTATTTATAAGCATAATATTTTTGCCACTAGTCTCAAAGTGGGAGAATGTTAGTCCTATGAAAAGTCGATGTTTCCATTAGTGTCAAACAACTCAAAAGATAGTTGATAAGATACAATTCATTGATCAACGAATAAAGTCACTAAGTCACTATATTCACCAAGTTACATGATAGTGCCCAAGCAAAGAAGAGTTAAATAGACTACATATGAAAAGTTATAACCAAGACACAATAGTCACTAGGCAAATATATATTAACCAAGCATAGATGTCACTGAGCTATGCAAGCATTACAAAGTCTTAAGGATATTGAGAAACAACATGACTATCAAGTAAGAATAGAGTTTAGATTGAGTTGTATAGAGGCTACAAACAAATCTAAATTGGCACAAAATTTTATGTAATGATCATACAGAGTGGGAAACACAATTTTATAGAGATTGAGGAAATTATTTGGAAATATTTCTTGGTAAATTTGAATTGAAATTTTATGATTCCAAGGTAGAGAAGTCCAATGAAATGATAGAAAGTAAAAGTATTGAATAAAGACTATTCAAGATCATTAATTTCAATCTATGATACATTCTAGAGAATTCCTAAACCTTAATTAGGTTAGATATTATAAGAGGCTAAAGTAAACTTGATGGGGACACAACCCAGGTTAGAATGGACACAACAGGAAAGGGAAATTTTTATATGCTATGAAAATGTGCTATTACATGAAATAAAAAGAAAATGAACTTCTACACATGCCTTATGGGCTTACAATAGCACAAATCTAGAGAGAAATTATTCTCCTAGTACCTTCTCTCAAACTCCACTCCGAACTGCCGTTTACAATGCCAAAAATGTCCTTAAATAGACCCAAAAGGGTTAAGGATTAGCAATACATTCTAGAAAGTGCTAGTTGGCATCCACCAACCAAATAGAACGTTCTAGAATCCACATTAGAAGTTGGCTCAAAATTAGAAGAATCCCAAAATGGTAACCCAACTTCCAGGAGGCATAACTTTTGAACCGTAGCTTCGATTGACAAACTGTTTACATTTTCAAAAAGCTCTCGAAGCACTCTATAGCCCTATGGAGGAGCTTTTCTCATCCCCCATTTTTTGGCCTTGTATGAGGTCATTTAATGCCCTAAATATAATTTTGAAGCATTCTTAGGAGGTCTCTAGAAACTGAAAAACTGCAATAACTTTCAAACCTTGGTGACTTTTGACCTGATTCTTTTTCTGGAATGCTCTAAATTACAATTAAAATAATCTAACTAATTTACACCTCCTAGTTCACCAAAATGATGGCTCAATTACATACTCCTATTTTTTAGGCATTTTTGCGTATCCTATGGTGCTCAAATACTCTAACCTAGAACACTAATAGTGGAATTGTGAGAGTTGGAACCTTTATTTGACCCAAATGGGTATCCAGAAATGAAAACACATGAAACAAAAACTAAGTCTAAGTACATTTTTTTGGTGACACAAGATTACCCTTATACCTCTAGATGCTCCTGCATCAGACACCCAGTGTAGATTGAAAAGTGACCTTATCACTTTATGGATGGTCGAGAAAATCCCAAATGGGAAACCTCAGTTGCTAATATCCAAGTTGAGTCCTTGATCGGTCGGCCTTTCCACTTAACCAAATACTCTTCATACTGCCTATTTCTGGTACTCCTACCCACACGATCATCTAGAATGTCTTCTATCTCCTCCTTCTTAGAAGCAGGAATCGAAGATGGTTCTAACATCAGCTCCTCATCTGCACCATCATCATGATACTCTGTTAAGTTTGCAATGTTGAAAATAGGGAAAATGTGAATTCCATCTGGCAACTCCACTTCATATACATTTCCTGAGTTATGTTTCTTCATAATTTTGCAGGGGCCAAATTTCTTCATCTTCAACTTGTTCTAAGTACCTACTGGAAATCTTTATTTTCTTAAGTGTACTATGACTAGATCCCCTACTTGAAACTCCTTATATCTTCTCCTTTGATCAGCCCTATATTTATACTCTTGATTCATCTTGGTAATGTGTGTTGGACCTCCTCATGTAGCCGCTTGATATGTTCAGCAAACTCTTTTGCTTCAGCACTTGTCCTCTCCCCTTGCTCCATCTTCCTTAATTTTGGTGTAGTCCTTGGGCTACTTCCATATACAATTTGGAATGGTGATCTACCAGTACTCCTATTTATAGAGTTATTGTAAGAAAATTCTACCTGTCATAGAATCAAATCCCATCCCTTGGGCTTATCCCCAACTAAACATCTCAGCAAATTTCCCATACTTCTATTTACCACTTTTGTTTGACCATCAGTCTGCAGGTGTTGTGTGGAACTAAATTTCAAGTCTATTCTCAACTTCTTCCACAATGTCCTCCAGAAATACCCCACAAATTTAGTATCTCTATCAGAAACTATACTCCTTGGGAGACCATGTAGTCTCACTACCTCTCTGAAAAACAAGTCTGCAATATGGACAGAATCATGAGTTTTGTGGCAAGGAATGAAATGTGCCATTTTGGAGAACCTATCAACCACCACAAATACTGATTCATTACCCTTTTGTGTCCTCAGTAATCCAATAACAAAATCCATACTTATGTCCTCCCATGGCTTTGATGGAACAGACAATGGTTGATATAGTCCAGTATTGTGACTAAATCCCTTGGCCACTTGACAAACCTGACAACTTTGTACAAACTTCTTCACATCCTATGATATTTGAGGTCAAAAATAATCTTATCTAAGAATGGCAATGGTCTTGTCTTGACCAAAATGTCCTGCCATCCCTCCACTGTGCTTCTCCTTAATCAAATTTTCCCTCATGGAACTCCTCTGAATGCATAATTGATTGCCCTTGAACAACATACCATCTTGAATCAAATAGTCTAGCCACTTGGTTCTTTCTATAGCAACATGCTCTTTACAAGCTTTCCACGCTTCAACAAAATTAGGATCCTCAGGATATAGATTCTTGAGTTCATCAAAGCCAACTACTTCAACCTGCATTACTATTAGCAACAACTGCCTCCTGCTTAATGCATCTGCAACCCTGTTAGATTTTCCACTTCTATGCTTCAACACAAATTTATAGCTTTGCAAGAACTCTACCCACTTCATATGCCTCTGGGTCAATTTACCTTGGCTATTTAGGTACTATAATGCCTGGTGATCAGTATATAAAACAAATTCCTTTGGCAATAAATAATGTCTCCATTTCTTTAAGGCCTAAACTATTGCATAGAACTCTTGATCATAAATAGAATACTTCTTATTTGCATCATTCAATTTTTCACTAAAATATGCAATAGGCTTACCTTCTTGGCTCAATATAGCTCCAATAGCTCTACCACTAGCATCACAATCCACATGGAACACCTTTCTAAAATCTAGAAGTGCCAACATAGGTTGTTCTATCACCTTTTTCTTCAGCAATTCAAAACTTCTCGCAGCTGCTGCAATCCACTTGAACTCTTTTCTATCCCCTCTTATTGTGTCAGTTAGGGGTGCACATATACCACTGAAATTCTTAATGGACTTTTTGTAAAAACTAACCAGACCATGAAATGATCTTACCTCAGTAGGAAATCTTGGAGTAGGCCATTCCAAGATGGCTTCTACCTTCTCTAGATCAATTCTAAGACCTTCAGGTGATATAACAAACCCCAAGTAGACTAACTCCCTTTTTGCAAAGATACACTTCTTCAGATTAATTAATAGTTTCTCTTCCCTTAACCTCTCAAGGACACTATGAATATGAAATAAATGTTCTTCCAAAGTCTTGCTGAAAATTAAAATATCATCCAAATAAACAATAACAAATTTTCCCAAGAACTTCTTTAGTACCTCATTCATAAGCCGCATGAAGGTGCTTGGTGCATTCGTCAATCCAAAGGGCATGACTAACCACTCATAAAGACCCTCCTTGGTCTTGAAGGCAAATTTCCACTCATCTCCTTCTCGTATCCATATCTAGTGATAGCCACTCTTGAGATCTATCTTTTTGAAGTACTAAGCTCCACTCAAATAGTCCATACTATCATCCATCCTTGGCAAAGGAAACTGATACTTGATGGTTATCCTGTTTATAGCTTGAGAGTCTATACACATTCTCCACTCTCCATCCCTCTTTGGTGCTAATACTATAGGTACTGCACATGGACTTAGGCTCTCCTGAATCAAACCCTTCCTCAATAGCTCCTGAACTTATCTGTTTAGCTCCTCATTTTTAGTAGGATTCATCCTGTGAGCAACCTTGTTAGGAAAACTAGCTCTTGGGATTAAATCTATCTGATGACTGATTTTCCTTACCAGTGGTAATCCTTCTGGAACATTATCAAAGTTGACATCTCCAAACTCACCTAATAAATTTGAAACTTCAAGTGGTATTTCACGACTACCTTACTTATCTTTTCTAGGAATCAAAGAAAAGCACATACGCTAATGTTTCATGCCATCTAAAAACTTCCTTCCATCAACAAGACAAATCCTAGCACTACTACATACATTTTCGCCTTCCTTCTTCATGGGCTTCAGTTTGTGTTGAACTCCATCCTTTGTTAGAGAGTATGTGTTTGCATGAACATCATGTACTGCATGCCTATCAAACTGCCACAGTCTACCCAACAATAGATGGCAAACATCCATTGGAATAATATCACAGAGAACTTCATCATGGTAAGTCCCAATTTTGAAGTTCACTAAACATTGTTCACTTACCAGGACCTTATGATCATCCTTCACCCAAGTGATCCATTAGGGCTGGGGGTGTTTCTTCCTCTTGAGCTTCAGCTTAGAGACCATCTCCACTGATACCAAGTTATTAGTGCTACCACCATCAATGATCACATCACAACATTTATCCTCACACTTGCACCTAGTATGGAATAAACTCCTCCTTTGTCCTGGTTCAATCTCACCACTTAGTAGGATCCTTTCATTTACTAAAGTCTCTCCTCTTTCTGCATCCTCTGAATGTGATGATTGTGCATCCGCATCCACATGAGCAACCCTAGCTTGGCCTTTAGTTCTCCTATCTGTCCTTCCTTGACGTTGAGGGCATTAATAGGCACGATGACCTTCTTCATTGCAATGGAAGAACGTACCACAAAAGCCTCCTCTTCCTTGTCCACATCCTCTACCTCTTCCTCTCTAATTTCCAAAGTCTTGATCTTGGGAGCGGTTGAAACCCTCGTTCTTTTGGTTCCTGCTAGTACCCACATCTTCATTTTTCTTTTGGGTCTCATTTCAACCTCCAGATGACCTACCACTACCCCTTCCTCCTTTAATGCACCCTCTTTGTCTTCCTTCAACCCTTTTATTTAGTTTCTCTTCAATTCATGCAAACTAGTATGCTTCTTCAACACTGATCATTCTTACCAGGCTTAATTCCTCCTGGATGCTAGGTCGCAACCCACTGATATAACAAGCAACCTTCTCCTTATTTTCTTCTACATGCTTGTCTCTAATCAGAAGTCAGTAAAACTCCTCTGTATATTCCTAGACTAATCTTCTTGCTTGCTTTAACCCATGCATCTTCTTAAATAGATCAAGCTCATAGTCAACAGGAATGAACTACTTCTTCAATTTGTCCAGCATGTGATCCCACCTTGTGATCTTATCCTTTCCTCTTCTGTTTCTCTCCAATTGAATCTCTTGCCACCAAATCTTGGCATGGCCTTTGTAAACTTAACCCTATCCAGATCCCTGATATCCTCATATTCAAAGTACTCTTCCAATTCATTGATCTAGTTGATCAACTCATCTGGTTTTAGATTTTTCTGAAAATACACCCACATAAATTGTAGGTCTTTTCCCAAACTTAGCAATGGCCCTAAAAAGCCTTTCCTCATCCTAATTCAGAACTTCCCCATCAACTTCCCCTTCTATTCCAAATTCTTCTTCATCATCGTCCTCACTTTCGTCACCTGCAACAATATTTGTTCCCCTACAGAGCTCCTCCTATAATGCTTGGACTTGCCTTTGGAGGGCTCTAACCTCCTCAGGATTAATAGCTCTAGCCCTTCCACCATGCTCTCTTAATGGAAGCATCTTCAAACCCACAACCACATAGTCTTGGTGCAAACTGCCTCACAGTCGGTGCTCTGTCTAAACACTTAGGAAAACCCACTCTAATACCACTTGATGGAGACACAACCCAGCTTAGAATTGACACAACAGGAAAGGGAAATTTTTATTTGCTATGAAAATATGCTATTACATGAAATACAGAGAAAATGAACTTCTACACATGCCCTATGGGCTTATAATAGCACAAATCTGGAGAGAAATTCTTCTCCCAGTACCTTCTCTCAAACTCCACTCTAAACTGCCTTTTACAATGCCTGAAATGTTCTTAAATAGACCCCAAAGGGTTAAGGATTAGGAATATGTTCTAGAAAGTGCTAGTTGGCATCCACCAACCAAATAGAAGGTTCTAGAATCCACGTTAGAAGTCGGCACAAAATTAGAAGAATCCCAAAATGGTAACCAAACTTCTGGGAGGCATAACTTTTGAACTGTAGCTCTGATTGACGAACCGTTTACATTTCCAAAAAGCTCTCAAACTTCTCTATAGCCCAATGGAGGAGCTTTGCTCATCCCCCATTTTTTGGCCTTGTACAAGGTCATTTAATGCCCTAAATCTGATTTTGAAGCATTCTTAGGAGGTCTCCAAAAATTGAAAAATTGCACTAACTTTCAAATCGTGGTGACTTTTGATCTTATTCTTTTTTTAGAATGCTCTAAATTACAATTAAAATCATCTAACCAATTTACACCTCCTAGTTCACCAAAATGATGGCTCAATTACATACTCTTATTTTTTAGGCATTTTTGCGTATCCTACGATGCTCAAATACTCTAACCTAGAACACTTATAGTGGAACTGTGAGAGTTGGAACCTTTATTTGACCCAAATGGGTATCCAAAAATGAAAACACATGAAATAGAAACTAAGTCTAAGTACATTTTTTTTGGTGACACACGATTACCCTTATACCTCTGGATGCTCCTACATCAAAACTATTTAAGAACATACATGAAGTAGTTTAAAGTTTTTATTGAGATGAGATTTTCTTCTATAGTCTGTGTTATGATAAGAAGGGTTAAATACAAAAGGAAGAGAAGAGATTCAAGAAGCATAAGGATGAATTTATTTTATTAGTGACAAGAGGTGATATATTAGTAAGAATAAGAGGGATCTAAACTAGAAAAGTAACTTGCATTATACATATCAATTTATTGATATTCTCTAATCATTATAGTAGAATAAATACTTTCACAAGGTAGACTTAATAGTCTTTTGTAAAATCTCTTAACCAAGTATAGACTAGTACAATGTTGTAAAATCATTAAAGAAGGTAGATCCTAATATATTTGATTATATTGCTTGTAGAATAGTAAGTCACTAGAAGTGATACCACATTATAGCCCTAACAATGTACCCTCTTACTATAGTAGTGATGGATTTGTGGGTACCATCCTCATTGTAGTTTCCCTCCAACCAATGGCTTCGACATGACCAAATACATGTGTTATGTTTGATTATTTTATGTTATATTTTTATGGTTTCATGTAAATTAGATTAGATAAGTTTATAATTATTTTCAAGTGCTATGGTTAATGTTATATGTTTACTAAGTTGAAAAAAAGGGACAAGGGAATTGTAGATCTAGTTTGAGAGTTAAAGTTTTAGAGGATGCTAATTAACACCCCCCCTCCACACCCCATCTCTACATCCTACATTTCCATAGTAATCCAATAGCTCTTGGTGTGTATTTCAGCCCATATAGTGCCTTATGTAGTTTTCATACTAAATCTTTTCCTTTCTCAATAAAAAATCCTTCAAGTTGTTCAATATATACTTCCTCTTCTAATACTCCATTTTAAAAATTCTGATTTTATATCCATTTGAATAACTTAAATTCTTTGTAAGCTGCATATGCTAGTAGTATCCTAACTTCTTCTAATCTAGAAAAAGGTGCAAATATCTCTCCATAATCTAATCCTTCCTCCTATGCATAACCTTTCCAGAACAATCTTTCCTATTTCTTATTACTTATCCACTTTAATTTAGTTTATTTCTAAAAACTGCTTTTGTTCCTATGATATTTTTGTCTTTAGGCTTGGGAAGTAGTAAACAAGTCTTATTCTTCTCAATTTTTTCATGATCTTCCTTCATAGCCTAATCCAACTATCATTTCTTAATGCATCTTTAACAATTTTAGGTTCCATTTATGATATTATACATGTATTTCTTGCTCTTAGTTGACATCTTTTTAATACTCCATTTTTTTCTCTAGTTATGTCTGACAAATTATGGTTGATCCTTTTGTGTCTTTGTGTATAAGTTTCATGTTCTGACTTACTCCTCATTTTACTCTTGTCATGGTGTTCTCAATTGAGTGTTACTAATTCCTATAGTCACATGTTGTGCATTTGTCTTCTCAAGTTCAAATTATATCATCTTATTATATTCTTTTGATTTCCTCCTACTATTTTCCTCATTTTGTTCACAGAATTTGTCTATCTCCACATTATCACTTTAAACTATCTTGTTTGTCTTCAAATTTAAACACTTGTATGTTTTTATTTTGGTAGAGTATTCTATAAATATTCCTTCTTCACTCTTATTGTCAAACTTTCCACTTCTTTCATCCTTCTTAATATAACACTTTCTTCCAAAGATTCTAAAATAATAAACATTGTGTGTTTTACAATACTAGATTGCATATGGTTGTTAGCATGATTATTGATGTTATTCCTATGGGGGAATATGCTAGAATTATTAGAGCATTGGATAGATTGATAGAATGCTTGTTTGTTGTATTCATGACTATGTTTGTCTTTGATGTCAATATACTAAGAAGATTGTCAGAGCAATAGACTATATTTGAGGTTGAATGGATAGAGGATTGATGATGAGGTCAATAATAATTGGGGAAATGTTCTATAGTGTGTCTTGATTTGGTAGCTAAGTGCACATGTATAAATTTGAAGATTGGTGAGAGTTATTTGATATTTACAAAAGATAGTTTATAGACAAAGTTCCTAAAATGTGGTTTATGATGATTAGATTATAGCTCCTAATTGGGATAGAATCTTCATGAGTCTAGTTAGGCAAATATAGAAGATAGATTGATGATGAGTTTAGTGAGTGCATGAATTCTGAGGGTGCATATGTGAGAATTTATAAATACTATGAGTTGATAGTATTACATAATTGTGAAAAGATGTTATGTTGTGTGTTATCTTAAAATGAGGTCCTATTGTAATTGTAATTGGAAATCCTCATGGATGACTCAATGATTTATTTTGAGGACTTGGCATAAAGTAAAAAAAAAATTGTGATGAAACATGTATGAAAATTCATATATCATAATTTAAGAATATTGGTAAATGAAAGTAAGTGATCAAAGGGATTATAGTGGTACAAGTTTGTAGATCTGGTATTGAGATCTAAGAAGTGTTTGGTGTGGAAGAGACATGAAAAGAGGACATATTAAGTGTTGATTTTCTAAGATTAGTTACATTTCTATTATTTTAAAAATACTAGTATAGAAAGCTAGTTGGAAAATGAGTTTGGTAGTTTTTCCACTAAAGTTGATTGGATAGTGAGTCCTTCTATCTTCTACAACTCCTAACATGGTTGGAATCTCCTCATAGGGATTTAAAGTCTCCTAATAGGGACTCATATGAATTGAATGTATTTCATTGGATTGTTAGCATGAATGCTAATGGTATTCCTTTGTGGGAGTATCCTAAGCATTGGAGAGACTATTAGCATGATTGTGTTTGATGTCAACATAGTATTATTTATGTGAAAATTGGCATAGTAGTAGATAGAGACAAGATTCATGTAGATAGTGTATTTATGATAAGGTCAAGCACAATTGAGTATTTTTTCTACATTGTGTCTTGATGATATGGATACATGCACCTATAATGAGTACAGGATAGGCTACAAATAGAGTATCTAATAAGTGGTTTTTGATGTTTGGATTGTATCTCTTAACATGGAAAGAATCATTATAAGTGAAGTTAGATAGTGACAATAGATAGCTTGGTGATGATGGAAGTGAGTGTGCAAGGTTAGAGTTTACATGTGTAAGAAGTTGTAAAGACTGTGCGATGACAATGTTGTGTAATTGTAAAATAACCATAATATCTTAATGAGGTCCCATTATATTAATTATAAAGCCTCAAGGATGACTCAAGGAATTATTTTGAGGATGTGGTACAAATGAAGGTTATTTTCCTTATGATGAATTATGTATGTGTGTGTTTATATTTATATATCTCTATGGTATGATAATAAATCAAAGATTTTGTATATTTTCTCATTAATTTACATAAATTAAAGTAGGGATTATTGGATGCAAAGTTGGTGATTTGGTATTGAGATCAAAATAGTATTTGGTTCAATTAAGAAGACATAGGAATTTGAATTATTCATTTCTATTATTATACAAGGAATAATGCAGAGATTAGTTAAATAATGAGATTGGTGATCTTGCCCCTAAAGCTGTTTGGACAGTGGGTCCATCTACCTTCTACAACAACTAATAGGGTTGGCACAACTCCTAACAAGGATTCAAATTCTTCTAATAGGGATTGATATGTATTGAATATATTGCATTGGCTCCTAATAGATTCCATCCTCTTACAAGGAAATTTTATATTGGTACATCATTTTGTGGGAACCATCCCCACTGGGTTTTCCCCTCTGATCAAGGGTTTCCCTATTTAACATATCTAGTGTTATTGTGTATGTGTATCTTCTTATAGTTATTGTCTGTATTTTTCACATGGATAAGGATTAATAAGATTGATAAATGTTTTAATGATTGGATAACTAATTCACCCCCCTTCCTCTTTGAGTTATCTTGTTGGACTTTACTTTCCAAACATTAGTATCAGAGCATTAGGTGCTTGAAGGAAAATCTTAACAACTTAATGAGACCAATGGCGGGTCATTTTAGAAAGAAAGTTCAAAGTCTGATGGAGTTCCTTGGTGAGATATCAAAACTATCTACTAAATAGAAGATTGATTTTCTAGATCTAGTTTCTTTTTGTTGCATACACAAGACTATAATAGCTTTATTAAGGAGTAATAGTACAAATGAAGGTAGATGTAGATTTGAAGAAGACATAAATATTGAAGGAGGAATTGCCCTGTTTATGAAAAGAGAGCCAAATGGTATGAATTTTTTTTTGTTTTTTGGACATGAAAATAATTTGGTCATTTTCCATCCAAATATCCTAAGAGAGTAAGGAAGACTGGAAATTATTTCCTTTCTAATGATGATAAAAATATTTAAAGAAAGTGTGGAAATATTTCTAAATGATAGCAATGATAAAGATGATGAGCTTGAATTGGTTGAGAAAGAGAAAGTAATAGATGAAGAATAAGATAATCGTAAACCTATTATAGAGAATGTTGAAGTTTTATTTGAGACTAACAATGATTTGTAGAATGATGTTCAATTTTTTGAACAAAGATAAGAACCAAGTGTTGATCTCTTTATTTTTTTGTCTATTCATCTTAAACACTTAGTCATATATAAGGCAAAGTTGGTCAATCATCATTGTGACCATGTCACTCTATATAGGATGAGTCATTTATTTGTAATGACTTGTAAATAATCTTGTACATGTATATAGGATTAGAAAAAAGGCCAATATCTAACTTACTATGAGAAAATCACAAAACTCAATCAATATATGTTAATACCCTCTATTCTACCATGAAATTCAACCAAAATAAAGAAAGAAACATAAAATAAAAACTCCCTCTTTAGTTGTAGCTCCCATGTCCTTCTTTCTTCTCCATATTATGTGCCTCTAATTGCATATAATGCACACAATTGAAAAGAAAAAGCCTATGATATGATAATACTATGAGGATACTAGAAGAGTTATTTTAAGCTTAAGAGATCTAGGACCAAGGACTTGAAGCACTAAGGACTCAAGGACTGGAAATGAGAGAAAGAAGGCTCAATTTATAGACAAAATGCAAGAGGAGAGCATTGGACTTGTCACCTTGAATGTGCATCTTGGAATTAGATTTCTTTTGGAGATCTATGACACATATGACACAAGATGCCAAATGTAAGATTATATGGCATGTGGAGGTCAACTTAACTATAAATAGAGAAGAATCTATGACATGCATATGACATCTCCAAGACACTTGTAGGATCATGTGACTATAGAAGGACTAGAAATTATTTCCTTTTTGGTGACAATAAAAATATTTAAAGAAAGTATAGAAATATTTATGAATCATAGTAATGATAAAGATGATGAGCTTGAATTGGTTGAGAAAGAGAAAGTAATAAATGAAGAATAAGATAATCCTAAACTTGTTATAGAGAATGTTGAAGTTTTATTTGAGACTAACAATGATTTGTAGAATGATGTTCAATTTGTTGGACAAAGAGAAGGACCAAGTGTTGATCTCTCTATTTTTTGGTCTATTAGTCTTAAACACTTAGTCATATATAAAGAAAAGTTATTCGATCATCACTGTGACCAACTCACTCTATATAGGCCAAGTCATTTACTTGTAAAGACTTGTAAATAATTTTGTATATGTCTATAGGACCATAAAATGAGCTAATTTCTAACATACTATGAGAAAATCACAAAACTCAATCAACATACATTAATACCCTCTATTCTAAGGTAAAAGCCAACCAAAATAAATAAAGCAACATAAAGTAAGAACTCCCTCTTTATTTTTAGCTCTCATGTCCTTTCTTCTCCATATGATGTAGCTCCAATTTCCTATAATGCACACAATAGAAAAGAAAAAGCATATGATATGATAATACTATGAGAATACTAGAAGAGTGATTTTAAGTTTAAGAGATCAAGGGCCAAGGAATTGAAGGACTAAGGACTCAAGAACTAGAAATGAGAGCAAGAAGGCTCAATTTATAGCTAACGCATAAGAGGAGAGCATTGGAATTTTCACCTTGAATGTGAAACTTGGCATTAGATTCCTTTTGGAGATCTATGAAACATATGACACATGGAAGTCAACTTGACTATAAATGGAGGAGAATCTATGATGTGCACATGACATCTCCAAGCCACTTGTAGGATTCTATGATGCGTGGAATTCAAAATGGCTAAAGATGGAGGAGGATCTATGATGCATCATGTGACACCTCGAAGCCACTTATAACCAAGAATCTATGATGGTGAAGGCTAAAAATAGATGTGTAAGGAAATAAGAATATATGGATTATGACATATCTTAGTCAAGTGTAAATGGAGAATCTATGAGGTGTCATACCCATGTATCATGATAATGTCAATATTATGTTAGTATTATGTGGAATATTTGAATTAAAGACTCATATGTCAACACAAATAGAAATTAGTAATTTGGAAATTAGAGGTGGAGAATAGAACTTAGGAAATTGTGAATTCCCATAGTTTTTACAAATGATGAATCAATTAATTAATAATATTAATTAATTGAGGATGTTAATTAAGAAGAATGATTAGTAATTTTAGATGAGAAATGATTCGAATGACATAGGATTAAATTATGGGTTATTTAATTCTATAGAAAAAATTAGTAGATGATTGGCCAGATTGATTTGATAAGTGTAGGATGAAATAAGATGATTATATAGATCAACTAGGATGGTAGTGGATATATCAACTAGGATGGATCAAATCCATGATCTAATTGATTGATTGATTAAGATTGATAACATGCCAAGGACACATGACATGGATTAAGGACATGTAAATAGTGATTAGTATGGATCGAGCTTCAACTTGAACCAAGTGCCCAAGTTTTTTGAGCATTGACAATACTTTCCATGTATCATAACATCATCGAGTTTGTCTTCAGAACCTGAGTTATAGAAATTGGGTAGACTTTGTGAATTATGATGAATTTGGTATTTAAGCTAACTCTAGAAGATAATGAATTGGATTAGTATATATGTATTGAGATTTTATTAATAGTGTTGATCATAATAACATTTTCAAACACTATCAATGTTATTAAATTGATATGATAACACCATGATCTAACATTGAGAGACACAAAAATTTTAAAGATTAGATGATGTGAATAATAGTTTGACCTAGAACTAAGAGCCATGATAGTACTAAGTTCAGATTGATAAGTTTGATAAGTTTTTAGAGGTTTCCAAGGCACTGAGAGACATGACAATGGCCAAGATTGGACAAAGATGATATATTTGGGATGTTTGGCACATTCTGGGTTGATTAAGACCGATTCTGAGTGATTTTCACATTGATTTAGGCTTGATTTGATATGATTCTAAAATGATCTACCAATGATGCAAAAGGGGATATGAATGATGAAGAATATTGTCAAAACCTGCTCGAGTGATACTCAAGTTTGGCCAAAAGATTAGAATTAGTGAAATGAGAAAATGGGATCAGTTAGTACAAAAATGTGATAAAACCATACATGCAAACCATTTTTGAGCATCTACATTTTATCCTTCTTTGATACAATGTGATTTAGGGCATTGTATCAAAGAATACTGACAAAAATATAGTAAAAACATGCCCTAGTAGGGGTGGTACATATGGGTTCCCCCTCGAGAAATTGACCAAGATATGTGCATGATACGTCAACTTGTCAATAATGAGAAGGCCATTGATATGTTGACAGACAATGTATGAGGATGTAGGAATATATGATGAAGATGATTTGGCGTATCAAAGTACAAGACCATGGTGGTGATGAACGAGCTAATGGATGTTAGAATGCAGGGGAGACAAGATGAGGAACAATTAGTATGAGGTGAGGACTTTTTCTTTCATAAAATGAACTATATGTCAATGGATCTTTCTTTTAATATGGCATATGGAATGCAACACATCATGGCATAAAGGGATAGAGCACAAATGCAAGCCTTTTGTGTAAATAAGAATGATGTAGACAAAAAATGACCTTGTCCTTCCTAACGCATATGTGCATGCCCCAAACTCTAAAAGGTACATTTTAAGAGATAGAAAACAAAAGATAACCATGAACCATCCCAACCACTCTCATAGATTAATTTATATCATCAAGTGGCATAGGAACATAATCAAAGAAAAACCAAGAAAAAATAAATCACTCACTAAATAGCATGAGCCAACAACTATTCTTGTCTATTATTACTTTCCTTTTAGTGTATTTAGGCCTTTAGAGAGTGTTTGATAAGTTGATCATGTGATGGGTTTGAGTTGATGCAATTGATAGGCTCACAGTGACACATTGGGTTGATTGTTGGTTCACATTTCTCATATAGTGTAATTGTCATGTCATGCTTTAAGTTTTAGTCTACGAAAGTGCAAGTGTTTAAGAAAAAGAGGTGATTATTCACAGTGACTATTGACAAGGTTTATTACAAATTTTTGATGGGTTTTGTGATTTTTAGGGTTTTTGAGGATATTTGATGTTTTTGTGTCTCATTTCTTTAGGACATTTAATGATTTTTTTAGGGTTTATTTCAGGACATTTTATGATTTCTATAGATTTTTTTAGGACATTTTATGATTTTTATGAATTTGTTGAGGATGTTTCATGATTTTTATGAATTTTTTCAAGACATTTTATGATTTTTATGAATTTTTTCATGATGTTTTATGATTTTTATAGATTTGTTCAGGACATTTTATGCTTTTTATGAATTTTTTCATGATGTTTTATGATTTTTAAGATTTTATCAAGATCATACTTGAATTTTTAGGATTTTTTCAAGATCATAAATGATTCGCAAGTTTTGGTCCCAATCTAATATGTGATAAGTCCAATGGATAAGATGTGCTTAGGAACATGCCCCTAGTTCAATTTCAAACTCATGCACTATTTAGGTGATATGCTCCCAGACAAGACACAAGCTATGTAAAAAGGCCAAAGATGGATTATGTACAGATTGGTGACACTTGGGTTAGATAGGGATATCGACTAGTTTGTCAGCCATGATCAAGAACAAGGAATGTCTTGCAATATGAAGGATATGATCAGGGAATGACAAAAATGGGCAAAAACTAGATATGTTAGGATAAACCATGGACAGAAATAAAAACTACATGCAAATATAACCAATAACAGAAAATAATAGAACACACATATATGAACACAAGGCACCAAGATTTAACGTGGTTCACCCAATCCCTGGGCTACGTCCACCAAACAGCAAGTCCGATCTTATTACAATCCAGTGATTACAACCTGATTACAATCTGTAATCCCTTACAGCTCAATACCGCTGCAAGAACCAATTTCGTATCACCACATATGAAAAATACCCAACCCTAAGCCCTTTTTATACAAGTATTAAACCACTTTAGGGTTATAACATGTCGGCCATAATATGTCGGCTACCATGTCGGCTACTTCCCAAAAAAAAAAAAAATTGGGCCAATGCCCCGAACCCCACTATTTATGAAGTATGTACAATACTTTCCTGATCAGTCACCACAATCTAACAATCTCCCACTTGGGGACTGATCAGGCTCCACACTAAACAACAATCTCCCACTTGGAGACTGATCCTGTAGCAATACAACTACCGCATGGGGCTCCCACTGGATCAAACCACCCTGGACTCTACTGTTCTTTTATTCACATTTAGTCTAAAAGACCAACTGAAGCTGAAGAGGAGTTCAACTTCTCCCTTGTTACAACCTTTGTCAACATATCTGTTGGATTTTCATTGGTATGTATCTTCTCCAGCTTTAACTGTCCATCCTCCAAAACTGATCGAATGAAATGGTACCACAACTTTATGTGTTTGGTCTTAGAATGCAGAGCTGAATTCTTAGCAAGATGAATGGCACTCTGACTATCTATGAACAAATAATTATCCTTCTAAGGATGTGCCAATTCTTCCAAGAAGAACTGAAGCCATATCATCTCTTTGGCTGCCTCTGTAGCAGCAACATACTCTACCTCTGTAGTGGAGAGAGCATTAATCTTTTGTAGCCTAGAAACCTAGCTCACGGCTGCCCCACCAATAGTAAAGACATAACCTATAGTAATCTACCTGGTATCAATATCCCCAGCCAAATCTGAGTCAACATAGCCCTGTAAATCAGTAGTAGAGCCCCCAAAGTGTAAACACTTATTGGATGTTCCTCTCAAATATTTGAGAATCCACTTGACAACATTCCAATGCTCAAATCTTGGATGACTCATATACCTACTAATGACTCCCACTGCATGTGCAATATCTGGCCTAGTGCATACCATAGCATACATCAAACTTCCTATAGCTAAAGCATAGGGTACCTTGGACATCTTATCCTCCTCTTCCTGTGTCTTGGGACACATCTCCTTAGTCAATTTCAAATGACTAGGTAAAGGTGTGCTAACAACTTTAGCATTCTCCATAGAGAAACGTTGCAACACCTTCTCAACACAATTAGCTTGAGATAGCGTCAATGTTTTGTTCTTCCTATCTCTACAAATCTTCATACCAAGGATTTGTTTTGCTGCCCCCAAATCCTTCATAGCAAATGCATGTGCTAATTGGCATTTCAGCCCCTTAATATGATCCATGTTAGACCCAGCTATAAGCATATCATCAACATATAAACATAAAATAATGTAGCTATCATCATCCAACCTCTTAAAATAAACACAGTAATCTAAATGACACCTATTATATCCATGCTCATGCATAAAACTGTCAAATTTCAGATACCATTGCCGAGGTGCTTGCTCCAAGCCATATAAAATTTTCTTCAATTTGCACACTAAGTTCTTCTTACCTTTGACCTCAAAACCCTGTGGCTGAGCCATATATATTTCTTCATCCAAATCACCATGAAGAAAGGCTATTTTAACATCCATCTACTCTAAATGAAAATCTTCAGTAGCCACAAGACTTAAAATAGTACGAATAGAAGTCATTTTAACAACAGGAGAATATCTCATCAAAATCAATTCCCTTTTTCTGTGCAAATCCTTTTACAACTAACCTAGCCTTAAATCTTTTCTTACCTCCTTCCTCTTCTTTCAACCTGTAAACCCATTTATTCTGTAAAGCCTTTTTACTTGCAGGCAACTTGCAAAAATCCCATGTCTTATTTTTCAGCAAAGAGTCCATTTCATCTTTCATTGCAGACTCCCACTGAATCTTAGTATCCACCTGCACAGCTTCATCATAACTTTCAGGTTCACCAGCATCAGTAAGTAAAATAGAATACAAAGAGGGAGAAAACCTTTGTGGAGGTCTAATTGGCCTTGTTGACCGTCTAACATTCACTGGTGTGTGTGGTATTTGTTATTGCAGTTGTTGCACATCATGAGGAATGGCTGGAACATCAGCTTTTGGAGTATCATCCAACACTACATAATCATCTTCTTTCTTCTCATGTTGCTGCAACAAATCTTTGTACAACACTTTTTCATTGAATATGACATCCCGACTTCTTATAATTTTATGATTTTCAAAATCCCAAAGCCTATAGCCAAATTCATTAATGCCATATCCAAAAAAGATACATTTCTTTAATTTAGCTTCTAGCTTGGTTCTATTTTCAGAGTCTATATGAGCCAAAGCTTCACAACCGAAGGTTTTGAGAAAAGAATAACTCACCTTCTTACTAGTCCATGCTTCCTCTAGAATACCACAGCCCAAAGGAGTAGAGGGACCTCTATTAATCAAATATACTATAGTATTGACAACCTCTGCCCACATGTGTAAGGGCAACCCAGCATGCAACCTCATGCTCCTTGCGCGCTCCATTATAGTCCTATTCATGCATTTAGCCACTCCATTTTCCTGTGGAGTCCTTGGAATAGTTTTTTGTCTACGAATACCATTAGTGGAGCAATAATCTTAAAATTCATGACTGCAATACTCACCACCATTATCAGATCTAAGACATTTTAATTTCTTACCAGTCTCATTTTCAACCAAGCATTTCCATTTCTTAAAAGTTTGAAATACATCAGATTTTTGTCTAAGGAAATAAACCCATACTTTTCTAGTTGCGTCATCAATAAATGTAACATAATAATGAGAGCCACCAAGGGAAGATACCTGAGCTGATCCCCATATATCTGTATGCACAAGCTCTAATTTCTCCTTTTTGTTTTCGTTCCCTATCTTTACAAAACTCACTCTCTTTTGTTTTCCATACACACAACTTTCATAGAAATCCATATTCACACATTTTAGACCTGGTAAAACTTTCCTTGAATGAAATACTTTCATACCTTTCTCACTCATGTGCCTAAGTCTATTGTGCCACAGCGCTGTATCAGAATCTACAACAGCTATTTGTTCTCCCTGCTCAACTGCAGTAATTGTTCCTGAATATTCATTTTTCTCTAAAACAATCAAAGTAGAAGGAACAATATGACCTGCACAAAGATATAAGGTGCCTGCTTTCACAGCTTTTGCTACTACAAGGGAACCTTTTGAAACCTTCCAATTTTTATCATTAAAAGTAACTACACAACCCTCATCACCGATTTGCCCTGCTGAAATTAAATTTCTACTTAGTTTTGGAACATGTCTTACCTCATGTAGTAGCCAATGATTCCCATTCTACAACTTAGTCTTAATTTTTCCCTTTCCAACAATCTGACAGGGTTCATTATCCCCCAAATAAACAAGCCCAAAATCCCCTTGGACATAATCAATGAAATAACCTCTATGAGGTGTAGCATGAAAAGAAGCACCAGAATCTAAAACCCATGAATCATCAACACTCTCTAAAGACAGAAGCAAAGCATCCTCTTCAGATTTGTTACTTACCACATTTGCCTCTTTGTCTCCATCTGATTTATCTCCTTCATTTTTCTTTCGAGTCCAGCAATCTTTCTTTTTGTGCCCTGGTTTCCCACAGTACCAGCAATCATTTGGTCCTCTCGATTGAGACCTCCTCCCCTTTGATTTTCCTCTTGATTTCCCACAATTTCTAGAGTTACTTCCTCTTTCAGTCATTTTGCCCCTGCTTTGTGCATTTAAAGCACTTCCTGATGTAGATCCACCTGAGGATTTTCTATGAGTTTCCTCACTTAAAATAACACTGATCACATCATCATATTTTAGGGTACTAGATCCAGGAACAGAATTACTCACTACCATTACCAAGCCATTCCAACTTTCAGGCAAAGAACACAAAATCAAGAGAGCCCTAATTTCTTCATCAAAATTGATACCCACAGAAGATAACTGACTAGTAATAGTATTAAACTCATTTAAATGATCTACAACAGATCCACCTTCTGCCATTTTCATATTAAATAAACGCTTCATGGGAAATACCTTATTTGAAGTGGAGGGCTTTTCATACAGTGTCGCTAGGGTTTTCATCAAATCTTCTGTCGTCTTTGCTTTTGTAATATTAAATGCCACCGATGGTGCCAAGCATAACCGAATGCTTCCGAGTGCCTTTCTGTCCAAAATATCCCATTCAGCCTCTGACATAGTTCCCTGATTCTTGGCTTTTCCTTCCAACGGCTTCCATAAATCCTTCTGATATAAATAGTCTTCCATTTGCATCTTCCATAACTGGAAGTTCTGCCCATTAAACCTTTCAACCCTCAACTTACCCTCATCTGCCATCACTCCCACTCAACTGTGAGACTCCCACTTAACCGTGAGATGTTCCTACAGAGGATAACTAAAAGACAACCTTGCTCTGATACCACTTGTTAGGATAAACCACGGACAAAAATAAAAACTACATGCAAATATAACCAATAACAGAAAATAATAGAACACACAGAAATGAACACAAGGCACCAAGATTTAACGTGGTTCACCCAATCCCTGGGCTACATCCACCAAACAGCAAGTCCAATCTTATTACAATCTAGTGATTACAACCTGATTACAATCCGTAATCCCTTACAGCTCAATACCGCCGCAAGAACCAATTTCGTATCACCACATATGAAAAATACCCAACCCTAAGCCCTTTTTATACAAGTATTAAACCGCTTTAGGGTTATAACATGTCGGCCATATGTTGGCCATAATATGTCGGCTACTTCCCAAAAAAAAAAAATTTCGGGCCGATGCCCCGAACCCCACTATTTATGAAGTATGTACAGTACTTTCCTGATCAGTCACCACAATCTAACAAGATAGAATCCCAATAGATGGAGGAGCAACAACTGGTTACACATGGCACCTATTTGCCATGTTTTCACCATGGTACTTGTCCAAAGTGCCTATTTGCTAAGTTTTCACTTTTGGATGGAATTTTTCTCTTGACTCAAATTTTCATACCAAGATGCCTATTTGCTAGGTTTTCATTGAGGCATCCATTTTTTCAAGACTTTTTTTTTTCATGACTTTTTTCCATTTTTTTAATATTTTGTTTTTAGGACTTTTAGACAAAATCATAAATGTTGCTAATGAATGCTGAAAAGAAATATGTTATTGGTGTTGCTAGCTAATAATCTTTGGATCCATGATTGACCATAACTATACAAGATTCATTCTAAGTTTGTAGCTAAAACCAAACCATTGGAAAGGCCTCAAGATATACCATCATGTACTGTATGTAAGATAGTGTCTACCTCTCATGAATTAAGGCATCTAAGGATAATTAGGTCAAAGGATTTGTTGTATGGGATGTCACTGATGATGACATATTCAAAGGCTTGTTAGATAGAGGTTTTATTTTGGGTGTTGGAAAAGTTAGGTAGTTGGATATAAGGAAGGATTGGGAGGATTGAGACCAACTACTTCCCACACAAAGGATAATTGAGAGAACTCCAAAAAATTACATAGAATGTTGGCCACTGGAACACTTATATTCATAGCATAAACTTTCTCATCTTGTATCCTTGGGAGCTTCTTAGCTTTTTCTTTTTCACAGTATAATGGCGCCTTTTAGTTTTCACCAAAAGACCTATGCTTGTTATTTTTTCCTTTACTTTTATATTTTTAACTAGAAGATGGATTTGACTACCTAAAATATGCCAATGTGATCAATTTAGGAGGAATTTCTTCTTTATGACCATTGATTGTAATGTCTTCATAGAGTTCCAAGATATTTATAAGAGCACCATCTTTGTCAAATTAATCAAAGATTGTTTGTCCATGCTAGTCCCAATCCAATAGTTTAGGATAACTTGAGGGGATGTCATCATTAGTGTGGAATGGGATCTTGTTGATATATATATATATATATATATATATGGATACCAAGTTTATTTGTATTATTAGGGTCAACAAAGATATGGTCAAGTGCATAAGTATTATTGATTTTAGGTTGGGTTTCCTAAGATGCCTTTTCATTGTTCAAAACATCCATAGTCTCACACGTAGGTATCTTAGTACTAGGAGGACCTATTTGCAATGGTTTGAATTCAAGCCCCAACCTAGGAGGTAATCCTTTTGTAGTGATAGGTTCAATATTTCCTTTTTTCTAAGGTCCAAGACCACTATGTCCATCATAGCCTTATTTCTACATCACAGTAAACCCAAGTCCATACTTGTTAGGAGATATCAAAGTGGGTTCTTGTTCTACTATTTATTTTTCAATACAAAGAGATATATTCTCATAGACATGTTCTTGATGTATATCATTACCACTAAGAAAATTTATAGAAGTGGCATCTTTGTACTGATTTTAGAATGTTGTGCTTGCAATAGTTGTGATTTACCATAAGATTAGGGAGAAATTGGTGACTCCCTAATGTGGGATACTTGAGACATAAAGTATTCTCCACACCCTTTATCTTTAATCTTTATCTTTTCCTTGACCTTACTTATGAGTATATCAATGTCCACATATTTAGAGGAATCTATTAGTTGTGCTTCATTGCTTGTTGGGACTTAGTATGTAGTAGCATCTCTCAAATTAGCACAAAATTGGAAAGGTTCTAGATGACGAAGGATGGTAACCTCCACATTGTTGTAGGATAACTTTAGACATTGATGATATGTAGAAGGCACTTCTTGCATAACATGGATCCAAGGGTATATTAGTATCATGTTGCAATCCATTTTGATATCTAGGACCTGCAATAATGTATTCTCAATAGCTACACCAACTCTTATGTGTAATATGATAACACCCTTGGAGAAATGTTTTCCATCATCATAGGCCTTTATTATGATTCTACAAGAGGGATCCACATCTTCTTTAGAGTAATCAAGACCCTCGACAACTTTAAGGGTAAAGATGTTTAGTCCCACTCCACCATCTATCAAGACACATCTAACCTTGGCATTATGGATAAAGACTTTGATATGAAGGGAGTCGTTATGGTTGGGTCTATCTTGAGGAATATCTCAAGGGGAAAAGGTGATATGATGTCATACAAATAGGTTCCCAACCATGGCCTGGAACTATGCAACATCAATGTTATATGGGACTATTGACTCTTTGAGGGCTTGATCCAAGATCTTCTGATGTTGGGGCGATGTAGTGCCTCTCATGTTTGTAGTTTCTAACTTTTCTATTTTGATTCAAGAGATTCTTGATACTCTTATTATATGTACCTTATGATGACTTCAAGGTCAGATGTTATACTTTTATTTAGTATCATAGATGCTTTGCTGCTATGTTGTTCAGTTTATCATGTTTTCATGTTGATGCCATTTTGAGATGACAGTAGATCTATGATGATATTTGATTATCTAGTATTTGGAAGTATTTTTTGATTATATTATCTGATGGATTTTATGCTATGGTGATTTACTCCATTCTTGTCTCTTTATGCTTTATGCAAATGTGAGTGATTTCAATGGATTAATTAGGTATTTAATGCATTATTGTTTCAACTATGATATTATATGATATTACACTTGATCATGTATTTTAGTGTGCAAGAATTCTATCTCTGGTTGTGGCCTATGGAGTTAGTGATTTAGCTATTCATTTTACCAATATTTTCCCTGTATGGTCAATGTATCCTTCTTTTAATTGTTCAATTAAACCTTTTGATGTTTATTATATCAGAACTCATTTGCATTATGTGATTAGACCAGTGAGCATGTCTATGCATTTACAAGTTCACATTGTCATGAAGGTTGTTAAGTGATTTTATGTGATTTTGGGTTTTTAGGCTTTAAATCTTCTCAAATTTAATTTCTAGCAGCTTTGCCTTAGGTGAATTCCCATTATGAGGAATAACCTTTTTTTTTTTGGGTTGATTCAAAGTCTAGCTAGTCTAATTGGCTATTTTCCCTAATCAGCTATTCACTCAAATAGTGAATAAGTATTGAAAAAGGGATTTGTATTTTCACTTTTTAATTTTACAACTTAGAAATTGGAGAGCTTTTTTGAAATCCTCTTCCTGAAGGATTAGATTTATGTTTGTTCGGAGAGCTATGATCATGGGATTTTCATGAGATTAGTCTCAATGGATCTGGGTTGGGGAGACCTTGCATTGCTTTCACTTTCACCAATATTGACAGGTTATTTATTTTACTAGCCTAATATTAGTTTCTGCCCCTTTTGGTGGTAGGTAGGGATTTCCATTTTTATTTTTTTTGCTTCATTTATACTTTTTTTTCTAGTAGGAGTTTTTTAGGAGGCTGAGAACTACTGTTCCCTTCCATTTTTGTTTATTGGTCAGGTGTGAACATTTTCCTAGTTTTTGGGATGGGGGTTTGCAATTTTACACTATTGTGCTGGCTATTTTTGCGTACAATGTTAGAACCCAAATTTTATTAGACTTTTGGTGTTTGTGTACCCATAGACCAAATGGGTTTTAATTTTGAAGTTTTCTAGTTATTGGGGTTTTTAGCTCATTTTGCATGTTGCCCTATTTTCTCAAGTTTTCTTGGCACAATGTTGGTCATAGACTTGGATCATTCATTTGGATCTCAGTTGGACCATTGTTGTAATTTTATGTTTCATTGGGATATATGTCGCATCCATCTTTCTAAGTCTATTTTGGGTTGAGTGAATTTCTTCTTTGTGTTCTCATCTATACCTTGTGTTATGATCTTCGTGATGGTGGTACACTACACACAAGTACATGCACATACATTTTTTGGGTGACTTGCAAGGCTCGATCCTTTTATGGTACTTTCAAGGGTTATGATCATTGGGGTTGGGTTGGGAATTTGCATGCCTATGAGAACTCATCATTGGATGAGCATGGGTAGGGTAGGGTAGCATATGGAGGCTTCTATCTTGAAACCTATCAATCATGTCACCATAGGTTGGTAGAGGGAGATTTATATAAGTGATAACTAAATAAAACACTGTGTGGTAATAAAACTTAAGATAATGAAAAATGTTTTGTGCTTGAGCCTTCCATTGAGGGAGTTAAATCTACACAATTTGAGCTTGGGCTTGTCAATTGCAAGTGACTCTCCATGATGTTAGCCCCTACTTAGTAGCCCATTGAGTGTCTAACCAGGTTATGCATTGCCTATGTCTTAGTTTCAGTCATCATACTATCTAGCATGTTTGTTAGCCATGGATTTTTTCTTGATGTGTGTTTGTGTTTGAATCGTTATCTCCATTAGCATGGTGTGAGTGGACCTATGGGTGCCACATGGTTGGGAGATGTAGCTACCCATACGACTACTAGGGACCAATGTATAGAGGTGGTCTATTGTCTTGGTGTGACCATTGTTGGATGTTTTCACTTGGTACTTTAGGTTCTGGAGTATTCTTTCCTATGATTTGTGCTTTCATTAGGATACTTGTATATCATATTTAAAGATGATCTTATTTATTAATGCATTTCCTTATTATGTTGGTTAGCATATGATAGATGATTTTATTAGTATTTGTAGGATTATCTCATGCTTTAATTCTAGCATGTTAGATTTTCGTGTGCTTATGTTGTAGCACATTTTAGTAGTGATGTCCTTTTATGATAGTATTAACAATCTGATTGGTAGCTTGGGATGTTACACATGGGAGACAGTTAGGACCCACGATGGTCTTATGATGTTATTACGGTTGGGAGGAATTATGTACTTAGTTTGATTGTTCTTCACATTGTGATGTTGTTTTCAATTATTTTGATGTTTTTTTAAGTACATTGTGATGTTACCTTCTATACTTTCCCTTCACTACTTATTAGATGGTTAGATTGTGTTCTATCTTTTAGAATTATGTTCAAGTGTTTAGACCTCGAATTGTGGATCCAATACTCCCTAGTGTGGAGGTTCTAAACTTTGTTTATCTCTCTAGTCTATCCTTAAGAGTTTTTCTTACTTTCTTGGGTGACCATGTGTTAGCATGGAGTGATAAAATAATGTGTTACATTACCAATAGAGATCTATCATGCAACCCCTAATTATATTACGCATCTCTTAGAGAAATGTTGTGCAATACTTTCCAGTATCACACCCCCATTGAAGAAGAGTTGTACGATACTTATAAAGTATTGCATGCCCTTTTGATAAGTGTCACCCAAACCCTGAAAGTGTTGCATCCCTTCTTGAGAAAGCTTGTACGATATTGGAAAGTATTTCCCAGTGTTGATTTAAAGTATCACCTAGTATTTGTAAAAACCTATCTGGGTGGACAATAGGCACTTTGCAGTTACCCAAACTTTTTGGGAAGTGTTTTGGCTACCCTCTTAGGTGCTCTTCAATCCTTTGGTTTTGCATTTTGAATTTACAATTTTTTGATTTGAGTTAAGTTTTTTGTCTTTCATTGTTAGTCATTTTGGTCAATAGTGGCATTTGGAGATCCATTGGTGTTAGGATGTTTGGTTAGTCTTTCATTGTAATCTATGTGATTTGTGTATGATCTAGTCATGTGCACTCATACTTGTTTGAAACAATTTTTATCTTGTCTTATATTTATCCTTGTTTCCAAGGATCTCCAAGTGAGGCATTATAGGGGATGTGCGCAATAGGTGAAACTTAGATATTTGTGCAAGGGTCTTGCCAAGATGGTCAACAAGGCTATAATCAGTCAAAGTAGGAGCATTAGGTCTACTAAGGGGTGTAGGTCTAGTAGAGGTTACAGGTCTAGAGGTAGCTCCAATTAGGGTGATCTTGGTATGAAATTTAGTGACAATCCAACAAGAATCCTTAGCCTTTAAGGTGAATGTGGATATGTGGGTGGGACATTGGTGAAGGAACACTAAAAGATGAGTTCAAAATTGTAGAAAGGACAGGGTTAACTTGAGCCCTAGAATTTCCAAGGAATTTCATAATAGAATGGATCAAAATCATCTTAAGAAGAATTCATGATATGTAGTACTAGCTACAAGATGGACTAGTAGAAATCATAAATATGATGATGTATAGGTTTATTGGTTATCCAACCCTAGATAGAAAAAAAACCATGTGATTCTTGAGCCGAGGAGAAGTAGAAGCTAATATAGGAGCCAAGTGGAATGGACAAGGTTTTTCCATTAAAACCATCTCAAATCCACTTATAGATTTTTTAGTAAGAGTCATTACTCAAAAATTCTATCAATCTAGTAGATTAAATAGTGTGTCAAGTATGGATGTGGATCAAGCATGGAGGATTGTGATGAAAGATCATGACTATGATCTTGCCAAGATGCAAATGATACACCTAGTAAAAAACCTATCATCAATAAGAAAGTAAAAGAATTCAATGCATAATTTTGGTTCCCTAATTGTTTGTACATTCTTTTATATTCAAAAGTATTTTCTTGGAATAGGAAATGTTGTATCGGTACAAGCCAAACTAATAACAAGGAAAATTAATGAGTTTATTACTCAATTGGGAGACAATTTTGATAATGTAATGAATACATATTTTGATGAATTCAAGCTAAGAATGAAAAAGAGAATGAGAATTCTAGAGGAATTGGTCACAAAATATTACAATGACATATGTTTTCTTTTTAATATAGATAACACATTTGTACAAGAAGTAAAGCCAATGAAGGCATGGCTTCAAAGTTTTGGATATGAAATAGAAAGTGATGATGTGAGTGCAGACATTGATGCATTATTGAAGGAAGAAATAAATGTCAAGGTAGAACTGTTTGGAAGATATGAAGAAGAAAAGGCAAGGATTATAGTAAGCATCAAGATAGCTCAAAAGAAAAGAAAAGGAAGAAGATGATTGAAGACCTATAAGTAAAATTAGGCACCCTAGGCAAGGTATAGTACGATTTCAATTTTCTCAAGATCTTGGTGAAGATGAAGAGAAAGATAGTGGTGAAGAGGAAGGAGAAGTAGAAGAAGAAGAAGCTAACATGGTTAAAGCCCTAGTTGTTGCTAAGACACTAAGAAAGTAGGCTCAAAGGTCAAAGAATAAGAAAATGGGAACACCTTCACCACCAAAAAAGCCAAGGACCAGGGTAGTTGTTATTGTTGAGTAATCTAAAAAGATGAAAGTGATTGAGGCTACTAAGTCAAGTGAACCTCAAACTAGGAAAAGGAGATTGGTTAGAGGACCATCTATTAGATAGACCAAAACTATTGAAGAGGTATGTGACAACTTAAGAAGATCTATAGGTCTAACTAGTTTCAAACATGTGAATATGATACATTAGATAGTAATGATAAAAATAAAGTGGAGGAAGATGTGGTAGAAATAATTTCAAATCAAAGGCTACCTCCTAGTGCAATAAAAAAAAGACACCCAAATATCTATTTGATAGATTAGAGAGGAAATGGGAGTAGGTTGAAGTAATAGAAAATTAGATAAGAACTAACACACTAGTCAAAGTTATGCCTAATCTGCAACAAGAACAAAATGAAAAATTTATGAAAAAACATAGGAGTAAATTTGTTCCTAAATATAGAGTGTTCTTGATTTTAAAAAATAAAGAGGAAATTGTATGACAATAGAGTGAATTATTGTGGAAAAGAATTTTTGCACTTATAAAAAATATAGTAGAAACTATGGATATTGATGATGAACACAGTAGTGGAAAAAGCTCAAGGGTGCTAAGTCCACAAGAAAGTATGTCTCCTATACATGTCCACACCCCTAACACTCCAAAAGTTGAGCAATCAAGGCTCAACAATAAAGAAGAAGATGGTCAAGATAAAGAAGTTGATAAAAATGATAATATTGTTTCAGCACCTCAAATTGAGGTAAACATAGAATCAAATAAGGTTGAACCATGTTCTACTATTTTTGTCTTGAGAATAGATGTACAAGTAAGATTGAGTGGTGATATCCCTTTACCAACTTCTAAGGCATTGTTGAGCAGAAACAATCCCTCATTGAAAAGGAAGAGAAGAGGAATAAAAGACATGTCACCAAATATTGAAGTCACTCTTGATGAACATATTGAAATGCCACAATGTTACCTAACAAATCTCACCTTGTAGCAAAACTTTTTGCTACAAAAAAATTTTGAAAAAGAAAAAGAGGCAAGAAGAGCTTAGGAGAGAGCTAAAGAAGCAACAAACATTACACAATGTGAAAGATATTTTGTTGAATTTTTTGACATATAGGATGTAGATGATCAAGAGACATATATTATTGATCAACTTGTTTATTTCATTGATCAAGGTATTGCATAAATTTTTGAGTCCAATGATAAGTTGATGGATTGGTTAGCAAGAAGAGTTGAGACCAAGGTTATGGATAAAGTTTTCATAACTATAGTAGAGTAGATGGTGCTATTATAGAAAAAAAAAACATAGGTAATGATGGATATTGTAAAGAGGGTACAACAAGCATATACAATTTTGTCATATGTGGCAATATTTATAGATATTATATAGGCACAAGTAGATAAGACTCAGGCTGAGATGAAGGCATCCAATAGTGTTATATTAGAGTTAGCAGGATCTAGCATAGATCACTACAATGTTCTACTGAATGCTCAAGGTACAATGGTTGAGCTTTAGGTAGCTAATACCACCATGAGATCCAAGTTGATCTCAATTTAGGTAATGTTGATACCTCATTTGGAGGTAATACAAAGAGAACTAAAAACAACCCAGGATCTTATTATCAAAGGTCATAACTTATCAATGGCTAAGAGTTTGATTGATTTAGCTACAAGATTACAACTAAAAAATCAAATTTTGGAGGAAAAAAGGACCACATGGAATTATGCACTAGCCATGATTACCATAGGTTACAAAGAATACCTTGAAACACATGGATTACTTCAAATTTGTCAACCCCAATAATAGTGGCATCAAGTGTTCAAAATCAATGGGGAAATGTATACAAGGGAAATGAGTAAATGAGTATATAGAAGGAGCATCATGTACATGTATTGAATAAAGGATGTAATAATTTTTTTAAATGAGTAAATTAGTATATATAAGGAGCATCATGTATAGGTATTGAATAAAAGATGTAATAAATTTTTGTATTTATTTTTCACAAGTCATAAGACTTAGGGGGAGTGCTTATTTTGGTTAAGCTCATTAATTTTTGTATTGATATCACAAAGTGTAAATATGAAAAAGTGTTTCTCCCACTAATGTCAAAGGGGGAGATTGTCGGTATCTCTACTCTCTATTTCTATTAGTGTTAATCACTTATTCATTTACAAGGCAAAGTCAAATGGTCATTGTTGCAACTGAGCTACTCTACATAGGTCAAGTGATGTAAATAAGCTAGTATGTACCAAGAAATTGTATATAAGCCAAGTAAAGTATGTTATATGGATCAAGCTCATTCAATGACCAAGCAAGTTATTAGCGACTAAGTATAATTCCAAGCATATAAGTACTGATTGATATAGTATGTGTTAAGCATAGTATATGTCAAGCATAAGGGAATTAATAAAGGCCAAGCAATAGAAATGCCAAGGACCAGTAATAGTAAAGGTCAAGCAATAAAGAGTTTATATAAAATTTAGGAATGGAATAGAGTTTTAGGGCTGACTTTGAAGGTATATTTAAGTTTTGAAGAGGTTTTTATAGAACATTTAATACTTGTTGTGGTTGTTACACATCATTTACATGGAATAGATCACATATCCCCATGTGTATGTTCAATAATTAGGATGAAGAGGCAAAACATGGAAACATCTAGAAGACTATTCATGTAATCTCTGTAAAGCAATGATCAAAACCTAGATTGACAGGATGGAGAGATGAGAAAGTGGTCATATGTGTGCATACAAAGAGTAGAGAAGGAGATCAAAAGGAGATGAGAAAGTGGTCATATATATGCCTAGTTTAGAAGGTAGTGTCTACCAAGTTCACTTGGGCATCAAAGGAAAAAGTGAGTGTTAACCAAGCTCACTTAGTTAATGAAGGAAAGTTGGATGGCTCTAGTGCTAATTGAGCTCACTCAATTGCCAAAGGATTTTTATAAGTTTGTAGTGTTAACCGAGCTTCTATTGGTTAACAAAGGAAATCATTTTTGAGTTAGTTTCTACTAAGTTGGGTCGGCTAACAAAGGATTTTCTTATTTTGGAATATTATGCTTAATTGATTTATCTATTGATTCCACTTGACTAAGGTGTTTGAGCCAACTTGATAAAGTGAAAGATATAAGTATTAGGTAAAGTTGTGATTTCAAAGTGTGAAAGTGATGATGATGTGATTGAAGATTTAATGATGAGAAGAGGAAGAAAAATTGAAGGATAAGAGGAATATCCTTGTGGAGCAACAAAGATATATTCAATTAGGAAGGATCAAGTACAAGCCAAAATAGAGATCTGTAATCAAAAAATTTGTTGCATTCAAATTAGGTCATCTCATTGTTACTCTCTAACCATTGTAGTAGTGATCTAAATCTCCTAACAGAGTTGGCTTAATAGCTATTTGAAAATCCTCTAACAAGGTGGAAATTCCATCAAATTATTCTCAAGACCTCTAACAAGGCCACTCCTAATAGGATGATTAAATCCTTTAATAGGATCACACATAACATTTGAGTAACTTTTAACAAGGTTGGCTCCTAATAGTGCTCACTTTAGAAGAGTGAAAAAAGTTACTAGTTGCAATTGGTGATTTTTTCCAAATTGAGTTTCCACGTTAAATCCTGGTGTCAAATGTGTTCATGTTATTTTCTTTTATGTTTTTACAACTAAGTTAAGGTAATGGTAATCATAGATAACATCTAAAGTTTTATTTGTCAATCATTTACAGAGCTAATCCAATTATTAATGAGTTATAGCATTCTGTATGTTTACTGAGCTTCAATAGTATTCAACTATCTATTTGCATTTTGTACTGACTTCTAAGGGATCTAGGATTTATTTTTGTAGTAACTGATTCACCCTTCCCATCTCAATTACTGCTCTTATATTTTCAACAATTGGTATCAGAGCTTTTGGTGCTTGCAGAGAAGGTTTCAAGGACCTAAGGTAAAGATCAGGATGCCTTACAAAAGAGAGATACCCAAGTTGAATAGAGACAGTTTTGCAACATGGCAAGGACTTATGAGATTAAATCTAACTACCATCAGTGATTTAGGTTGCAAATATCTTGATGCTAAATACAAAACTCCCACTACAACATTATTAGATGAATATATTACTGAAAAGAAGAATCATAATATCTGTTAGAATTCTTTAGAATAACTGAGAGGGGGGGGGGGGGGGGGGTGGGTGAATTAGTTATTCAAGGTCCAAATTCCCTAATAATACTTTTTTTCAAAATCCATAATATCACATAACTAAACTTATTATGCATGCAATTTTAATATTGAAACAACTATGGAAAGTAAACATGCATCATATCATAACACTGAGAATTTGATAACCCAGAAACCATCCAAGAATAAGAAGGTAAAACTGGAGTGGGGATGATACCCACAAAATAACTACACACTTTATTTCAACTACTTCTAATGGTCTGCCCTATGAAAAGCCTGCACTGTTAAAGGCTACAACACATTGTTAAATGTGACCTTGTTAGAGGATTTCACCATACTATTAGGAGTGGGCTTGGTTAAAGGTCTTTGAAACATTCACTTGGAATGTCACCCTGTTAAAGGATTTACAACATGGCTATGAAACCAACATAAGTCCATAGGATTTATGTTAACTGTTACAATTGCTAGAGAGTAACAACAATGGCTTTTGATCTGATACAACTTACAACATATTTTGTAGATTACATATCACACTTCAGTTCAATCCTTTGCTTGGTTTTTAATCACTTTAGTTCTTATAGCTTGTCTTCCTCTCAAGCTTTGTCTCCTTGAGTCTTCTTACTCATCATACGAATGCAATCATATCTGTGGTCATCTAGCAAAACAAAGTATCTGTGCTCTCTTTCTCCTTAGCACCTTCTTTAGCACTTAAGTTTCCATGCTTTTTCACCATTTTGTTTCATGACCTTATGACTTCTTAAATAGAAAGCTTGAAATATCTTTCCTGATCAATTCTCCCTCTCCAACTTTAGGGTTTCAATAGATTAGGTAGGATACAATGTATCTACCCCATATCTCTTCTTCATCTAGAAGCTTCATCTAGAGTCTAGTTGTATTCGCCAAAAAATGTTTTACATGGTATTCTGTGCCACCAGCTCATCACTCTTATCTTTTATCTGATTTACAAAATTCTAGATAACAACCTTGTCGGCTCAGATCTAGCAAATCTTTAATTTTTAAAATAATGCAACAACTCGACATTGTTGGTTTACTGATAATCAACTTCTTTTATGTTACTCGACACTTGTATCCTACTTGACATCTATATCTTCACTTGGCACTTGTTTCTTGCTTGGCACTTGATATTTACTTGGCACCTATTTCTTCACTTGGCACACTCTAAAGGTGAACTTTCTCGGCTTCAATTGAGAATCTATTGGACACTAACTAGCTTGCTTAGCTCTCTCTCTTTAATGAACTTAGTTAGGCTTTACAAATAACTTAGCTAAACCCTTACATCTTTGATATGTTTTAGTGTGTCCATTCTCTATGTCTTAGAGTATGTCAACAATACACTATTTCATCAATGGATTAGCTAATCCTTGTACTTCATTACAACATCATAACTTCAACCTTTCTCTAGGTACTCTAGTTACATCTTATTGATTGCCTCCTCCTTGTCAATCAACCAATTGAAGTATTTGGATTACTAAAGCAATTATCATTCCTACAAGTAGCAAGTTTGACATCAATGACAAAACAATGATTGAAAACATTCTTTGCCAGTTCCATCACTCTTCATTCATGATCTTATTCAATCATTTCCAGCAATCTCCCTCTTTGGCATTGATGTCAAACCAAACTGATCACTTGATCAACTTAGTTACCACCAAAATTACATAGATTTTTTGCTACTTTTTGTTTCTCCCTTTTGACTATAGCTTTACTACTGATCTCATATATCTCCATATCTTTACCTTTCAGTTTCTCATAAATCTCCCTCTTTCATATATATATCCCTAATGAGTATTTCTTTCTTAACCCTATTATGATCAGTTTTTTGCATATATCTCCCTCTTTGACATAAATGTCAAAGATGTAGCATCTTTAACATGTGAAATACATTCTTTTCATCTCATGTTTTTCTCCCTCTGTCACCATGCTTGTGACTGATTTGGAGTTTCTTGTTTTTGTTGTCATCCTCTGCATCATTCTTCTAATATTTCAATGATTTGCTCTAGTTGATGTAGAGTAGCTTCTTTGGTTTTAATCTTCTTGAGTTAGGGGAATTACCTCCAACTTGCCTCTTATATATTCATAAGCATCCTTGGGCAATGGTTTGGTGAAGATATCTGCAATTTGTTCCTTTGTGTGAATGTACTCCATCTTTACGTGTTTGTCTTCTACCAGTTCTCTGACATAGTGATACTTGATTGCAATATGCTTGGTTTTTGCATGCATTACTAGATTCTTGGATATGTTTATAGCACTTGTATTATCACAATACAATATCACAGGTTTGGTTACCTCTTCTTTCATTCTTTTCAATAGATGTGTGAGCCACACAATGTTTGTGCAATTGACTGCTACTGCCACATATTCTGATTCTGCAGTGGACTAAGATGTGCATGTTTGCTTCTTGCTAGTCTAAGTAACTAGTCTTTTTCCTAAAAATAGTGTTCCTCCACTTGTTCTCTTTCTATCATCAATTTACCTCCCCAATCTACATCTATGTATGCATTGAGCTCAAACTTTTCATTCTTTTTATAATATAGGCCAAAGTCATTAGTTCCTTTAAGATACCTCATTATTCTTTTTACTACAATGAGATGGTTCTCTTTAGGATTAGCAGATAATTTAGCCACTATTCCAACTGCTAATGCTATGTCTAGTTTACTATGTACAACAAATTGTACTTTTCCAATCATGGATTTGTACATTTTTTGATTAACTTCAACTGATACATCATTTTTGGATAACTTATGTCTTGTTGACATTGGTGTGCTGATTGGTTTGTAGTCTTCTAATCCAAATGTTTTAAGTATATCTTTGATTTATTTTGAATGTGTTAAAAATATACCATATTTTAGTTGATGTACTTGCAAACCAATAAAAATTTTGATTTCTCCAAACGTAGACATCTCAAATTCATGTTTCATTTTGTCAGTAAAACTTTTGCAAAGCACTTCCTTTCCTCCAAACACTATGTCATCCACAAAGATTTTAGATACAATAATATCCTTACCTTCCTCTAATTTGATGTACATGTTGCTATTATCATCAGTTCTTTCAAATCTTATTTGCACTAGATACTTGTGAAGTCTCTCATACCATGCTCTAGGTGCTTGTTTTAGACCATAGAGTGTTTTATGTAGTTTGCAAACCATATCCTTATTGTTTTCATTAACAAATCCCTCTAGTTGTTCAATATAGACTTCCTCTTCCAATATACCATTCAGAAAAGAAAATTTTACATCCATCTAATAGACTTTAAAACCTTTATATGCAGCATATGCAAGTAAATTTTTTACCCCTTCCAGTCTTGCAACAGGGGCAAATGTTTCCCCATAGTCTAATCCTTCTTCTTGAACATAACCCTTACATAGTCTAGCTTTATTTCTAGTAATCCCACCATTCTCATCTAACTTGTTTCTGAATACCCATTTGGTGCCAATCACATTTTTGTCAACTGGTCTAGGAACTAAACTCCAAGTTCTATTCTTCTTTATTTGATCAATTTCTTCTTCCACAGCTTTATACCTGTCACCATCTTGTAATGCATCAAACACTATCTTAGGTTCAAATTTTCTTAATAGACATGATTCATTTCTTAGTCTATTCCTTGTCATTGGTCTTGCATCTTTGTCACCAATTATCTATTCAGCAGGGTGATGCCTCTTTACACATTTGGACAATCTTGGTTCTATCCTTGTTTCTATATTTGATCTTTCAGATTCAGGATCACTATGCACTTTGTTGTCAGGTAGTTCTACATCTCTTTCATTTGTACTAACTTTAGAATCAGAATGAGCATTTCCTTCATTTTGTAACTTGGTTTCTAAATGCAACTCGACATTCACTGGTTGTGACTCAGCTGAAATTGAAACTTGTTGTTGAATCCCGATTTGATTGATAGTATCTTTGTCAATAGGCATTCCTTCATAAAAATACATAAAGGTTCTATAGTCATCCATTTTCTTTGATTTTTCAACTTGGACATCTGCATGCTCATCAAAGTTTACATTTGCACTTTCCACAATTTTGTTAGTGTTAGTATTTAAACACTTGTACACTTTACTTCTAGTGGAGTAACCAAGGAATATGCCTTCATCACATTTTGCATCAAATTTTCCATTTCTAGCATCTTTAAGGATAAAGCATTTGCAACCAAATACTTTGAAATGCTTTACATTGGGTGAGTGATCATACCATAATTCAAAAGGTGTTGTATTTGTACCTTTCTTAACTTGTACTCGATTCAGTGTATGAACAGCCACGCTTACAGCTTCTCTCAAATATTTTAGAGCAATAGTCTTTTCCATCATTAATGTTCTAGCATAGTCAATCACAGATCTATTTTTTCTCTCAGCAATTCCATTTTGTGGAGGAGTTCTAGGGGTTGATGTTTGTCTCTTGATTTCTTTGTCATTTCAAAATATCTCAAATTCATTTAATGTGAATTCACCACCTCTATTTGATCTTAAGCATTTCAAACTCTTTCCTGTTTCCTTTTCAACTCTAGCCACATACCACTTAAACATTTGAAAAGCATCAAATTTTTGCTTTAAGAACATAATATTCATCATCCTGTAATAATCATCAACAAACAACATTATATATTTATCTCCTTTGTAGCTTTGTACTTCTAATGGACCACATAAGTCAGTATGGACTAACTCAAGTACTTCTTTAGATGTATAATTTTTACTCTTGAAACTTGATTTGGTCATCTTTCCTAGCTGACATTGTTTGCACATAATGTTGTCAGGCTTCTTCAGTTTTGGTAAACCTCTAACTTTCTTCAATCTACTGATATTGACCAGATTATCAAAGTTGACATGACATAGCCTTCTATGCCATAACCACACATCATCAAATTTTGCAACAAAATAGGAGGTATTTTCCAGATCAAGATAAAACAGATTACTTCTTGTTTGATCTCCTTTTCCTATCAATCTACCATCAGTATCATAGATTTTTGCAATTTTATTTCCAAATTCTACTTTGCAACCTACATTACCTAACTGTGAGACACATAGAAAATTGTAGTTTAGTCCTTCAACATAGTATGCATTATCACATGAGATTTTCTCTGTAAGCTTAATGGAACCTTTTCCTTTGACTTGACATGGAGCATCATTACCAAATCTAACAATATTTCCTTCATACTGAGTAAAGTTAATAAACTTACTTTTGTCTCTTGTCATGTGATGTGAGCATCTGTTGTCTATGATCCATCTGTCATTCTTGTTCATACATGTTACCAATGATGTAGGATCTTTTTTATCAGATTGGTCCTTCATGGCCACATAGACAACTTCATCATCATTATCATCAGAATCCTCTTCAGCAACATAGCACTTCTTGCCTTTGTCTTTGTAATCTCTCTTATCATCTTCTCTTCTATTTTTGTACTTGTTTCCTTCCCTATATTCTTTTTTTTGTGTACACCTTGCAGCAATATGTCCTACTTCATTGCAATTGAAACAAATGATAGGCAGCTTACCTTTGAATTTTCTTTTGCCTTTATGAAATCTTCTAGCTAGTAATGCTTCCAATTGTTCGACATCTTCCTCATCAGTGCTACTGTCACTAGATACATATTTCATCTTTCTTCTTCCCTTCTTTGATTTTACCTAATCAACATCTTTTAATGATAGCTTGGCTTTGAAAGAAAATTCAACATTCTCAGGTATGTAGTTGTCAAATTTAGATAGCTCAAATGCAGTGAGTCTACCCACTATACCTTCAAAACTTAGATTGTTTCCTAGCACACATCTCAGCTCTTGTATAGCTGATACTCTAATAGCATAGATAGGGAGAAAGGTTCTTAAAAATTTACTATTAACAGTATCATCATCTAATTGACCATTCAAGCATCTTATTGCACTTACCACTTCCTTTATTCTAGCGGCATACTGAACAACATTCTCACCTTCTTCCATTTTCATATCATCGAACTTTCCTCTGAGGCTTTCTCTTTTTTCTCTTTGGACATTCTGATCTCCTCCATAAATGTCTAATAGGGCTTTCCACATTTTGAATGCAGTGTCACATTCTTTGATATCATCGAATTCAACATAGTTGAGTGCAGAGGCAATTTTCAACATTGTTTGATTGTGTTCCTGCTTATATTTCAAGTCTTCTGTAGTAAGAATACCAGTTGGATCAACATGTTTAGTAACAATTGAACTTCAGGCATAATCTCCTATGGATCCAAGTAGTAGCTTCATCAAGCTTTTTCATGCAACAAAGTTGTCTTTGTTGAGCTTGGGAACTTCTCTCTTAGACATTTTGATCTTTTCTGCTTTTAGTCCCTTTAAACTAAGTCAGCAGCTGATGCTCTGATACCATTTGTTAGAATTTTTTAGAATAACTAAGAGGGGGAGGGGGGGTGAATCAATTATTCAAGGTCCAAATGCCCTAATAATACTCTTTCTCAAAATCCATAATATCACATAATGAACTTATTATGAATGCAATTTTAATATTGAAACAACTATGGAAAGTAAACATGCATCACATCATAACACTAAGAATTTGATAACCCAGAAACCCTCTAGGAATAAGAAGGTAAAACTGGAGTGGGGATGATACCCACAAAATAACTATGCAATTTATTTCAACCACTTCTAATGGTCTGCGCTATTATAAGCCTACCATGTTAAAGGCTACACCAAATTGTTAAATGTGACCTTGTTAGAGGATTTCACCATACTGTTAGGAATGGGCTTGGTTAAAGGTCTTAGAAACATTCACTTGGAATGTCACCTTGTTAAAGGATTTACAACATGGCTATTAAACCAACCTAAGTCCATAGGATTTATCTTAACTGTTACAATTGCTAGAGAGTAACAACAATGGCTTTTGATCTGATAAAACTTACAACATATTTTGCAGATTATAGATCACACTTTAGTTCAATATTTTGCTTGGCTTTTAATCACTTTAGTTCTGACAGCTTGTCTTCCTCTCAAGCTTTGTCTTCTTGAGTCTTTTTACTCATCATACCAATGCAATCATATCTATGGTCATCCAGCAAAACAAAGTATCTGTGCTTTCTTTCTCCTTAGCACCTTCTTTAGCACTTATGATTTCATGCTTTTTCACCATTTTGTTTCGTGACCTTATGGTTTCTTAAATAGAAATCTTGAAATATCTTTCCTTCTTGATTCTCCCTCTCCAACTTTAGGGTTTCAATAGATTAGGTAAGATACAATGTATCTACCCCATATCTCTTCTTCATATAGAAGCTTCATCTAGAGTCCAGTTGTATTCGCCAAAAAATGTTTTACATCATGTTCTGTGCCACCAACTCATCACTCTTATCTTCTATCTGGTTTACAAAATTCTAGGTAACAACCTTGTTGGCTCAGATCTAGAAAATCTTCAATTTTTAGAATAATGCAGTAACTCGGTATTATTGGTTTACTAATACTTGACTTCTTCTATGTTACTCAGCACTTGTATCCTACTTGGCATTTGTATCTTCACTCGACACCTATTTCTTGCTCAGCACTTGATATTTTCTCGGCACCTGTTTCTTCACTCGCACACTCTAAAGGTGAACTTGCTCGGCTTCAACTGACAATCTGTTCAACACTAACTAGCTTGCTCAATGAACTTAGTTAGGCTTTACAAATAACTTAGCTAAACCCTTACATCTTTGATATGTTTTAGTGTGTCCATTCTTTTTTTCTTATAGTATGTCAACAATACACTATTTCATCAATGGCTTAGCTAATCCTTGTACTTCATTAAAACATCATAACTTCAACCTTTCTCTAGGTACTCTAGTTGCATCTTATTGATTGCCTCCTCCTTTTCAATCAACAAATTGATAGTATTTGGATTACTAAAGCAATTGTCATTCCTACAAGAAGCAAGTTTTACATCAATGACAAAACAATGATTGAAAACATTCTTTTCCAGTTCCATCACTCTTCATTCATGATCTTATTCAATCATTTCCAGCAAATATCATGATGATTGACATTGCATTTGCTCTCAGTTATGCTAAATTTGATGAGATAAAGGATTGAAAAACTACTTTTGAAATGTGGAACAAATTGAAAGATATCTATGGAGGAGATGAAAATTTAAGAAGAGCCAAAGTAAAAAGCCTTAGAGGACAATTTGATCAAATGAGAATGAGAGAAGATGAAAATATTGCAAAATATGTGGAAAGAATCAAGGCCAGTGTAAGTGCAATCAAAGCATCCAGAGGAGACAATAAGGAGGAAATTATTGTAATTAAAGTGCTCAAAACTCTTCTTCCTATTTATGCAATTAGAGTGTCTACTATTCAAGAAAAGAGATGTGGTCCAAATAAAAAAGTAAGCTTGGATGCTCTAGTTGGAAGATTGACAACTTTTGAATTAGATAACTACGATAACTATGTTCCTGCTTCAAAAAATAGTGAATCCTCTTTTAAAGCCAAAATCACACTCAAAGAAAAGGGCAAAGTCAAAATCTAGTCAATCAAGAAGTGAAGAAGATGGAACATTAGAAGAAAGTTCAAATAGTGATCTTGAAGTTGTTGAAGCCCTGCTTGTAAGGAAGTATTCCAAAGGCAGAGGAAAGTACAAAGGTAAAGTTCCTTTGGTCTACTTTTCTTGTGAAGAAGTTGGTCACATTGCTACTAGGTGTCCAAACAAGGAAATCAAGGATGAGAAGAAAAGTAACAAGCATAAAGGCAAGAAGGACTCTAAGAACTACAAGAACTCCAAAGACAAGGGTAAGAAATCTTGTTTTATAGCTAAAGATTCTAATAATAGTGAAGATGAAATGGTATATATTACTCTAACAGATGAATCTAATGATGAAGGAGATAAGATGGCACTTATCTCTCATGTTAGCAAAAATGATAAATGGATTATTGATAGTGGCTACTCACATCATATGACTAGTGACAAAACAAAAATTGGGCATATAAAATATTATGATGGAGGTAGTGTAAGATTTGGAAACAATGAACCTTAGAACATAAAAGGAAAAGGATGCATCATGTTAACTAAAGAACTTGTACATGACAATGCTTATTGGGTTGAAGGACTAAATCTTAATCTACTGAGTGTAGCACAATTAAATAATATTGGATTCAAGGTAGAATTCATGAATGGATAGGCCAAACTACTAGATGGGAAAGGAAATCTGGTTGGATATGGCAAGCAAACAAAAGGTAATCTATTTTATCTTGATCTCAATAATTGTTCATGTTTTATTTCTCAAGTAGAGGAACCTTGGTTCTAGTACAAAAGACTATGTCATGTGAACTTTGATAATTTGGTCAAAATAAGAAAATATAGACGAGTAAGAGGTATTCCTAGTTTGAAGAAACCTAACATGGGTCTATCCAAGAATTGCCAAATTGGTAAGATGGAAAAGATAAGCTTTAAGAGAAAAGACTATTAGTCAAAAGAAGTCTTTGAAATTGTTCATACAGAATTATGTAGACCTATTGGAATAGAGAGTTATAGTGGAGAAAAAAATTTCATTCTTTTTGTTGATGACTACCCTAGAATGATGACACTAATGTACCTAAAAGAAAAATTAGAAGTCTTTCAAAAATTCATGTGGTATCTAGCAAGAGTAGAAAAAGAAAATGGAAAGAAGTTAAAATGTTTAAGATCAAATAGAGGTGATGAATTCATCTCCCATGAATTCAATATTTTTTGCATTGAAAGAGGAATCAAAAGATAAGTATCAGCCCTTAGTACACCATAGCAGAATGGTATAGCTAAAAGAAGAAATAGATCTATCATGGACTATACATGAACACTGATGATTGAAAAGAATGTTGCTCTCAAATACTAGAAGGAAGCTATCAGCACTATAGTTCATACCTTGAATAGAGTTTGGTTGAAGAGAGATTCAAATAAAACACCTTATCAGCTATGGTATGGCTACAAACCTAATGTAAGTTACTTGAAAGTATTTGGTAGCAAATGTTATATACTGAAAGAATCTAGAAAAAGAAAATTTGATGTAAAAGGTGATGAAGAAATATTTTTAAGATACTCCTATAGAAGTAAAGCATACAGATGTTTGAATTTGTCTACTCACAAAACTATAGAAAGTGCACATGTCAAAATTGATGAATTTGTAGAAAAGAGTGAAGAAGAAAGCAACAAGGAACCTAAAGATTACAGAAGATTTGTTTACTATGAACTTGATACTCTACCAAATCTATTTGAGAGAAAAGAAGCTTCATCTCCCAAGTCCCTAGAAACTTTAATAGTTATCAAGTTGTAGATAGTGCAACCCAAGCTACAAGGACCTAAGTCACAACTAGAGGCTACTAAGCTAGTTCAAACTAAGCCTGATGGACCTAAGTCATAGACAAAAGGACCCAAGATTGAAACTAAAATTTGAGAAGATGGTGGAACTCATTCAAAGACCAAGGAGCCTATGTTAGCAAGATATATCAAAAGGCATCATGCACTTGATCAGATCATTGGAGATAAATTAGATGGAACAATGACAAGAAGAAAATTAAAAGGTACATGCTTAATTACTAAATTTGAACCTAGAAGCATTAAGGATTCTCTGATAAATGAAAGTTGGATTGAAGCAATGAATGAAGAAATATTACAAATAGAAAAGAACAAAACTTAGACTCTTATTTATAGACCCAAAGATAAAAATATAATTGGTACAATGTGGGTATTTAGAAATAAGCTGAATGAAGATGGAAAAGTATCAAGAAAAAAGAAAGATTAGTGTGCAAAGGTTATTCTCAAGAAGAGGGTATTGACTATGGTGAGACTTTTTCTCCTATAGCAAGACTAGAAGGTGTTAGAACTTTACTAGTATATGCAACACATAGAAGATTTAAAGTATATCAAATGGATGTAAAATTTGCATTCTTTAATGGAATTCTTAATGAGGAAGTCTACGTTGAGAAACCACAAGGTTTTGTAGATCCTAGCAAAAGAGACATGGTTTGCAAACTACACAAAGCATTATATGGTCTCAAACAAGCGCCTAGAGCTTGGTATGAAAGACAACATAATTACTTGGCATAGATAAGTTTTCAAAGGAAAAATGACAATAGTAGTCTATATATCAAAGAAGGACTAGATAAGAAGATTATATTTGTAGAAATATTTGTTGATGATACTCTATTTATAGGAAATGATGACTTATGCAAAGCATTCTTAGAAGAAATGAGTAAATAATTTGAGATGTCCATGATTGGTAAAATAAAATTCTTTGTTGGGTTGTAGATACAATAGAACAAAGATGGTATCTATATCACTCAATCCAAGTATATCAAGGAGAAATTGAAAAATTTTTGAATGAAAGATTCAAAACTTGTTGGAACCCCTATGTCTACTAGACATAAGCTTTCCAAAAATGATGATTCTAAGGTAGTAGATTAGACCACATATAGATCAATGAATGGAAAATTGCAGTATGTAGTGCATACAAGGCTTGATATTGCATTAGTAGTTGGCATGGTAACAAGATTGTAACAAATCCTAGAGAAAATCACACGATAGAAATCAAAAGAATCATGAGATGTCTAAAAGGTACTAAAGAAAATGGCTTATGGTAAAAACTTGGAGGAAATTTGGACTTGAAGGTGTTTACTAATGCTAATTAGGCAAGAAGTATTGATGACAAAAAAAAACTAGTGGTGGAGCATTCTTTTTTGACAAGAAACTAGTATCTTGGACAAGAAAGAAGAAAAATTGTACATCTCAATCCATAGTAGAAGTAGAATATGTAGTAGTAGCAGTCAACTATTCTAACATTGTTTGGTTCAAACAACTATTGGAATGAATGAAGCTAGAGATCAAAGTTAACACTAGTGCAATCAACATATCAATGACTTTAGTAATGCATTCCAAAACAATGCATTTTCCATAAAATATCATTTCTTAAGAGAATTAGGGTAGAATAAAGAAGTTAGATTGGAATATGTGAATAAAAAATAATAGATTGTAGACATATTCACCAAGCCATTACCTAAGGATGCATTTCTATATCTAAGAGGTAAGCTAGGGGTCATTCCCCTATCTAAAATTCACTAAATGAAGTTTGGTGAATGCATCAACTAGAACCTGTTGAAAATCAATAAGTTGATACAGAATTAGCAAGGACATATTGTAGATAAATCAGTACTTAAGATACATTTGTATTTACTAAATTATTGTCTTTAGCATGTGTTTTTAGAGAGGGAGAAGTTTACTATCATATCTCTGAGAAATTTTTGGAACTAGAATAAAGTAAGGAACCAAAAAGATAGAAGCTTTTTGAAGAAGTTTGATGAAAGAGGGAGAATGTTCTGAATAAACTTGGTAGTAGTTATTGCAGATAGAATTTAGTGAAAGGAAGAGTTCATATTGACAGACGGAGTCCTCAAGGCCAAATCCAAAACTTCATTGTGCTATGACTTCTTATGTTGCCATCAATGCCAAAGAGGGAGATTGTTAGATACAATTGGTTAATTATTTTTTATCTCTAATGTTACACAAATGTCATATCATTATCATTAGTATATGCTGAGCTCACTCAGGTAGTGAAGACAATTCTTAGTGTCTACCAAGCAATCTTGTGTTTTCCTAGTTCAAAAGGTAGTGTCTACCAAGTTCACTTAGGAATTAAAAGAAAAGTTGTAGAAAGTGAGTGTTAACCAAGCTCACTTAGTTAATGAAGGAAAGTTGGATGGAACTAGTGCTAACTGAGCTCACTCAATTTCCAAATGATTTTCACAAGTTTGTAGTGATAACCAAGATTTAGTTGGTTAATAAATGAATTCATTTCTGAGTTAGTTTCTACCAAGCTAGCTTAGCTAATGAAATATTTTCTTATTTTGGCATATTGAGCTTAATTGATTTATCTATTGATTCTAGCCGAATGAGGTGATGAATATTGATTATTCTAAGTTGTGTTTGAGTTGAATTGACAAAGTGAAATATATAAGTATAAGGTCAAGTTGTGATTTCAAAGTGTGGAAGTGATGATGATGTGATTGAAGATTTAATGATGAGAAGAGGAAGCAAATTTGAAGGATAAGTAGAATATCCTTGTGGAGTAGCAAAGATATATTCGATCAAGAAGGATCAAGTACAAGCCATTGTTAGAGTAAATAATTAATTATTAATTATTTATTCTATTTACTTAAACTTACTTAGGTAAATGCATTCATTTATTAGTTGTAGTCTAGGAGTTTGTTATAAGTTGTTGACAATACAGGAGTTTTTTCTCTCCTAAGTCATACTTATCCTCTCACATTATTCGAGGACTTTCCACCTTATGTGGGTGTATGCTTAGTTGTCACACTTATCTCCTAGTATCTTCTAGCTTGTTCTAAAAGATTCTTGGAGCTCTTTATATTCAAGCTCCCTCATTGTATTTCATCTCATTATCATTATTTTTCATGTCCATTTAGGGTTTTTCCCTTGCTCCACACTCTTCCTTTCCTTGGCTTCTCTTTGACAGGTTCTCACATGCAGGTGATATTGGGCATCTCAGAGTTGGCTTTCATCAACTCCAACATGGTATCAGAGCCTTCCTATTATTGCTTCATTGAAGGATTTTTGAAACCGTGATTTGAAGTCACAAACCCTAGTTTGTTTATGCATTTTTTCTTCAAATCAGGGGATCAAAAAAAATTTACAACACTTTCAGCCCAAATGGACACTGCCATTGGATCCGAAAGGCTATTTACAGTTAGGATTCATATAAAACTTTTGATTTTGGAGACAAAGCTCTGGGAGGCAAAAAAAATTTAGATGCAGGCCCCTGTCGTACATTTGTATGGACAATTTTATCAAAAAGAAAAAATTTAAATTTTTTTTTTGGGTGCACCAAACAGAAGCCACCACCACCGTGCAACTCGTGCATGGCAGCACCAGCGGACTGTTGCTACACCACCCATAAGTTGCGCCAAGTGGCGTCTCCTCCTCTATGCCACCTCGGTCGGGCAACTCTGCCATTCCCTTCGCTTGGGCAGTGGTTTCTCCTTCACCACCAGGTTTTCTCCACTCCTGTACTAGCTCACCACCCATCCCAATTAGTGCCTGCATGGAGGTCGTTGTTGCGTCAGCACTTATTATGGTGTGACATGTGGCAAGTCTACCATGTGGCACCTACCATGTTAGCCAATTGCCATGTGGCTACCACGTGGACCTGCCACATGGCCTCTTTTTTTGCACTGATAGCTTCATGGATGTCAAATTTAATCACATGAAATGTTGATGTTAGCATGATGTCAACACTACATTAGCCTTTCTTGCACATCTCTAAGGTTAGTTTTTGACCTACTATCAGTTTTTTGGCCATAACTTGAGCATACAGAGGTATTTTTCTAATCTGAAAGAAGTGCCAAAATACTGGTTTTGAGATGGAGACATTGGTGTAGGTATTTTTAGGATTTTATGCATTTTTGTTGTCTATTTTTATAGTCAAAGTCCAAAGTTATGTTTTTGACTCTGACAAGCATATCTTTTGCATCCCATGCCTATTTTTTGAAAACTTTATATTTTTAGAAAGTTGGTTCTATCACCTTTTCAAAAATGTGGTCCTTTTTTTGAGTTTTTGGCCCATGCTCTTTCTATCATAGTTTTGGCATTTTTTCTCTATGGTGGATATCTTGAGTGTTTTAGGCTCGAGGATCATTTTCTTGGCATGGATTCCTTTATTTTTTGACTGTACTTTCTTTTGAGTCTACTTTTTTCTTGTTTTAATCATTGTAGCTATCATTCTAAAGCACTTTTATGTATCACATTGAGATAAAGTGTCACTCTTGTATTTCGAGGGTCATGAACATTGTTTTGAGTCAATTGTACTTGCACTATTTTTATAAAGCACCATGGGGGGATAGTTGTTTGCTACTTTAGGCATTCTCCCTTTGTCAAGTGAGTGTCCCTTCCACAACATTAGCCCCATGTAGCATTAGTTTGACCATATCTTTATAGGTTTCTGTACCTCTTCCTCTCTCATCATTCTTAGTTTGTCTACAGGAGACTTTGGCCCACCTTTTTAGTTGCCTATCATCTCACCCCATCTACATTAAGGGGGGGTTATGCTATTGTTCTAATGTATCCATGGTTTGATGGTTCGTTAGTGTGAACTATGTATTCATTGTTTGTTCCTATATACAAGGCAATTGCAGTGGCTGGCTACCTATGCATTTTGGTGAGATGGATCATCTACCATATAGACATGCTCGGTTCCTACCTTCTTCTTCCATGGTAGTTTTTCAGATTAGAAGTTTGGCAGATTTATGACTTCTTCATGCTTTAGTGACGCTGCTTTACATGATCACTTCTTGTTCCTATTTTAGGGAACATTTTCCTAGTTGGAGACTTCTTCAGTTCTTCACTATGTTCTTACCTCTTTTGGGGGGAGGGTTTTTCTCATGTGGTTTTCTCTCTTTCCCTGTTTATAGAGGTTGCATAATTTTGTTGCATTGTACTTAGGTACCTAACATGGCCTCGTTGCCAGGACCCATCCTTCATTTCATCTTAGTTTTGTGAGATTAAGACATTTTCCTAAGTTGCACTTAAGTGGGGTGTTAGAGTAAATAATTGATTATTAATTATTTATTCTATTTACTTAAGCTTACTTAGGTAAGTGCATTTATTTATTAGTTTTAGTCTAGGAGTTTGTTATAAATTGTTGACAATACGGGAGTTTGTTCTCTCCTAAGTCATACTTATCATCTCACATTGTTCGAGGACTTTCCACCTTATGTGGTTGTATGCTTAGTTGTCACACTTATCTCCTAGCATCTTCTAACTTGTTCTAGAAGATTCCTGGAGCTCTTTATATTTGGTCTCCCTCATTGTAAATACATATTCTTCTTGTGTTTGCATATTGTCTCTCATGTCTATTTAGGGTTTTTTCCTTGCTCCATGCTCTTCCTTTTTTTGGCTTCTCTTTGACAGGTTCTCACATGTAGGTGATCTTGGGCATCTTCAAAGTTGGATTTCATCAACTCCAACAACCATAATAGAGATCTATAATAAAAAAATTAGTTGCATTAAAATTAGGTGATCTCATTGTAGCAATGATCTAAATCTCTTAACAAAGTTTTCTTAACAACTATTTTCAAATCCTCTAATAAGGTGGCAATTATATTGAATTATTCTCAAGACCTCTAACAAG